>CM062297.1:453957425-455157425 GCA_031216915.1 Pictodentalium vernedei | reverse complement strand
CATCGTTCTGCAGGATTTCCAAGCTCTTTACGGCCGTCTGGTTTAGGGGTACCACTTCCATACCGTATGTTATACTTGGCAGCCCCACCATTTCCCAAATGGTTTTCCCCACGAAACCTTATTGAAACTGTTTCTCCCTATAAGTTTCATTTGGTTAAGGATTCGCTTCCCCTTCAGAATCAATTTATTTGTGTGGTTCTGGTAGATGCCTCTTCCTGTAATGTTTATATTTATCCCCAAATACTCGTAATCACCTGTCTCTCCCACACTGAGAAGTTTGCTGCTCCCTTCCGGAATGCAGAACTCACCCACTCTCCACCTTCGAGTGGGGTCCACTTTGCGGCCCACAGGTATAACTTTGCTCTTGCTTTCATTAAGTTCGAGTCTCCATTTGCTCCCATATTTTCCAACAATTCCCAGCATTTTCGTTAGCCCCCCTTCGCTGTCTGACACTAGAACCATATTGTCTGCAAAAAATAGCCCTGGGATCTTCAAGTCCCCAACTGCTAGCCCCTCCTCGCTACGCAGGAGTTCATCTCCGAAACCTCTGATGTACAATGCAAACAGGATCGGCGAAAGGATACACCCCTGTTTTAGGCCTATCTCCATAGGCACACGTTTCGTTGTAATGTTACCCAGGCTAAGTTCACTCTGTACATCTTTATATAATGCTTTCATAATTCCAACAAACTCGCCTCCTAAGCCCATAGCCTCTAGCTTGTGCCACATACCTTCCCTCCATACTCTATCGTATGCCTTTTTGATATCCAAAAAGGCCATAAACATCTTTTTCTTTTTTGCTTTCGCGGATTCTATCATTTGGGATAGTGTGAAAAGATGGTCAGTAACTCTCCTTCCCTTCCTGAAGCCATTCTGGATTTCTCCCAAAAAACCCTTCTCCTCAATCACCTCCTCTAGTCTCCCATACAGGACTTTACAGAAAACCTTTCCAATGTTGCTACTGACAGAGATCCCTCGATAGTTATCCAAAACGTCTTTTTCCCCCTTTTTGTGAATAAATGTCACTTTACTTTCCCTCCACTCCTTTGGGACCTCTTGATTTTCTATGGCTAGATTGAATAGGGCAGTTAGGCTTTTCACGAGTTCCTCTCCCCCTTTTTTGATAAACTTGTTAGGAATTTCATCCACTCCTCCCGCTTTTCCATCCCTTAATTTTGATATCACCTTTCGCACCTCCTCCGTTTCACTGCACACGAAGCTCGATAGGTTTTCCTCGACCTGATTCGGACACTCTGGTGGGCTCCCCATGCCCCATCGCTTATCGTTTACCTTTTCCCAGTGCTTGACTAGTTCTGATCCATACTTGATCTTGCTCGTCTGTAACTTTGCCATCTACTTTAATACTCTGTGGGTTACTTCCTTTGTTACGTTTATTCACCCATTTCCAAAATACGTTCGAACTCGACCCCCCCTGTCGTTCTTATCGTCCTAATAAGACTGCTATTTCGTACTCTCCGATTATCGTCTTTAATCTTATTTACTTTATTTCGTGCTTGGTGGTATTCTTCCTTCTTTACCTTTTCCCAGTGCTTGACTAGTTCTGATCCATACTTGATCTTGCTCGTCTGTAACTTTGCCATCTACTTTAATACTCTGTGGGTTACTTCCTTTGTTACGTTTATTCACCCATTTCCAAAATACGTTCGAACTCGACCCCCCCTGTCGTTCTTATCGTCCTAATAAGACTGCTATTTCGTACTCTCCGATTATCGTCTTTAATCTTATTTACTTTATTTCGTGCTTGGTGGTATTCTTCCTTAGCAACTGTGGCCTCATTGCTTTCTGCCCCCTTAAGTTTTCTACTTCTCCTGTATGCAGCACATTTAGCTTTTCTTCCCTTTATGGCCCTTTTCAGTTCTTCGTTCACTCTGTACCCAAGTTCCCGTGTTGGCACCCTGACCTTTCCTCTTTCCTACACTTTCCTTTCCTGCCTCCACCAGGCTCGCAACTATGACGTCGGCCATCTTCTGGACACTGTCCCTCTTGGGTATGGTTGGAAGCTTTGGTTTCAGTTTTTCATTGAACTTCGCCCAGTCAGCATCTTTTTTGAGTTCCCAAGTCTCCTTAGAGCTTCCTTTCCTTTTTACTAGAGTTTTGGCCCTGATCGTCACTGTAATCAAGTTGTGATCACTATCCACCTCCATTTTACCCTCATCATCCACTTCTACCCCTATCACCTCCCTCCATAAATTAATATCTGTGAGGATGTAGTCGATTATTGATTTTCTGTCGTTCCTCTCCCAGTTCCATTTTCCCTTACACCTCACGTCCCTGTTCAGAATCTTCAGACCGAGCTCGTTTGTGAAGTTCAACAGCTTCCTTCCATTCCTGTTGACTTTATTGTCCCCCACCCTCTATGCCTTCTTCATCATTACCTATGTGGCCATTACAGTCACCCATCAGAATTATACCTAGCCCCTTGTTTTGTAATTCGGTGATATTGGACTTTAGTGTTGAGTATATCGAATCATTCCATTCGGGTTTGCTTCCCTCCACTGCACAATACACAACCCCAAGGGCAATACTTTTGTTTTTCAGACTGATCCTTACCCATCCAATTTCTTTCGATACCTCAGCCGGGGTGCTGATGTTTTCCAGGTCTGTGATCAGTGATGGTTTTAAATCCTCTTTAATGTACATGCCTACCCCTCCCCCTTTTTTCTGGCCTTCCGTTCGCCCTACACCTATCCATACTTGATCTTGCTCGTCTGTAACTTTGCCCCCTTACTTGGTCTACCCGTTCCTCGTGTCTTACCCACATTTTGCTTAAGCCCATGACGTCAAACTCCTCAGCCTCAATCAATGTAGCAATTTCACTTACTTTCCGGTGGAGACCCTGGATGTTGCTATAACCCACTTTCAGGGTGTCAAGGTTCATTGGCTTCCGCCTACTGGTCCCTTTATTATCTAGTCCCTGTATGTTTGTATATCCCACTTTGTGTACCTGTGCTTTCCTTGGGAAGCTATTCCTTTTGATTTGGATTTTTGGTCCCTTTTCCTTATCCCCCTTGTCCCATTTTTTACACCTATGGTTCGTGACATATTTTCTGTGATTATTCCCCCCTTCACTGACCCCCCCCCCCCCCCCTCCCCTCCCTATACCAAAAAAGGCTCCACCACCTGCAACATATTTCTTCCTAAAACCTCTGTACCCCTTGGGCTAAGATGGAGACCATCCCTTCCATATAGGACATTTCTGCCCCAAAACGATCCCCAATTGTCTACAAAGGGTATCCCAAGTTCCTTACAATACTCTCCCAATTCCTCACTGGTCCCAATGATCCGCGAATTACGCTCGCCCCCACCACCTAGTACTGGGAGAAGCCCCGAAACCACTACCTGGGCATTCTTGGTATTCAGTTGAGTTATTAAGTCCTTGTAAGTCTCAATAAGCTGAACTGATTTTCTCTCCCTGATGTTGTTGGTCCCCACGTGTACAACAACCACTGGGTCTGGGCCTGACCCCTTTACTAATCCATCCACTCTGTCCCTTAGGTCCTCCACCCTAGCCCCCGGAAAGCACAAATTGGTCCTGTTGACACTGTCGGGCCCACACACCACCCTATCCAGCCCCCGCACTATACTACTCCCTGCAACCACCAACTGCCTCTTCCTGTCCTTTCCCGTCCTACTACCCTGTTACCACCTCTGTCCCCACAGGGCCGGCTTGCAATCTTGCACTTCGCCACACTAACCCCCATGCCTACCTCCACCTCCACCTCTTTAGACCCAACCTGCTCCTCAGAATTCTCGAAATTACCTAACACACTGAATCTATTTTGGGCACTGCACCCCACCTTCTGCCCACTCCCACTACAAGCCACTTTGTCCTCGTTTACCACCTTCCTAACCTTCCCTCTGACTCCTGCCCTGACAGACTCCACATGGTTATCGCTATCTCCCTCACTATCCGATTCTATAAGAATACGACTTTTCGCCCCCCAACTCACACTACAAGCCTGGGAATTTGACACTCTAGCCCCTACTTCTCCTCTACCCTCAACCCGACGCACCTTCCTATTCCCAAAAGACCCACTATCCACGTCAAAAGTCCGCTTCCTACTACCCACCACCTTCCATCCCCCATCAAATGCCACCCTAACTGGGGTAACACCAGTCTTTCCTGCCATCCCCAGTTTCCCCCCACCACCTGCACCTCTTCCTCCAACTTTACATATGCCTCTAACAGCTGCATTAGCTCTACGCAGATGGCACACATCCCCAACTCCCCCAGCTCACACCCATCCACATACACCATATGGCAGTGCCTACACACATCCGACCGCTGGCCGTCCGTTGGTAACTCACTAGCAGTAGCACCCCCTGTGCTGGCCTCAACCACTCCCCCCACCTGGACACCTATACTAACCGTCTCTGCCCTGCTGGTCTGAACTTCTCGCGTCACAAAACACTTACCATCCATAGCCAAAATTAGAATGAGAAGCTTGAATTTTAAAAAGCGGTCGAACTCGTAAACAAAACAAAAAACAAAACACCGAAAATGACCCGCGCGAAGATAGGGAACACGCCACTGATATCCGATAAAGAAACTGAACAAAACACTAATATAACTATCTTTTATTAAAAATCACATCTATACAGCCCTAAAACAATATATATATATCTACAGAACACCTGGAAGAAAAATATAGATACTTGAGCTAACTTTTGACAACTGAATCGAAATACTCCGTGTTGGTTTGGATATGTTATATATTATTATTATTATTACACTGATCAAACTGAAATAGAACTGTTGAAACCAAAAAATGCAAGCATTGATCCACTGATGAAATTAAAACACTTAGATTCACTGTATGTAATAGCTGATGTTCAGTGCTTAAAAATGTTTTTAAGTTTTCATAGGATTTGCGACATATCAGCACTAGTTTTTAACGTCAGAGCACTAACACCTCTCTGAATATTTTAATGGTAATCTGCCCTCCACATATAATGTGTTTTACAGTTAGCTAACATACAGTTAGCTAACATCTACATGTATGCAAAAATATGTAAAGTATGGAAGTTGACAAATGTATCCAGAGATTTATATCAGGTCTCCTTAACTTCTAAAAACAAGAGGCCCCAGGGGGCCTGAGGGCACTCACCTGACATGGTAGCCTAAATATAAAACCCAGGGAATTGATATCAACAAGTTGCAGCTGCCCCTCCTTAGAAAAACTCATACCAAATATCCAAACATTCAGACCAGTGGATCTAAAAAAAAAAATATTTTTAAAGAATATTCCGCATATTGAACTAAGTTATAATTCGGGCTCCCATAGGAAGCTCAACAATGAACCCAGGGACTTGGCTTGAACAAACTTGAATCTCACCTCCCGAGGGATGCCGTTTTCCAAATATCAAAAGAATCTGACTGGTGGATGTGATGAAGAAGATTTTTGATGAATATTCCTCATATTGAACTAAGTTATAATTCAGGCTCCCACAGGGAGCCCAAATATCAACCCAGGGACTTGGCTTGAACAAACTTGAATCTCACCCCCCTAAGGATGCTGCATGCCAAATATCAAAACATTCCGACCGCTGAATCTGAAGAAGATTTTTAAAGAAAAATTCCTCACATTGAATTAAGTTATAATTCGGGCTCCACAGCCCTCCTGCATTTTTAAGAATGCCATGCCTAATTATGTTATTCAGTTTTGTGGCAACCCTTTTTGTTCCCTGGCCTCAGATGAGATGGAGCGTCTAGACGAAACTCATAATTGTTTAGCTCTAATAAGATATTTTTCCCCCAATAAAGGGACTGTTGACTGTTTGCATGCAAGTGTAAGGTGCTATATAAGTATGGAAAGTTAAAAAATTTATAGTAATTTATATATTTTTTATACTTACCAATGACCCAGACTTAGCTGGTGCTAACTCCAACAAAACCAGGGCCAAACACAAATTTTGCCCCCCAATCCCCAAAATTTGCATCCAAAACAAAAAGAAATCATGTCCTAAAGGACCTCCATAGTACGCCTCTACTGCGCATGCGCAGTGACGCAGTCGTCCCGAAATTGGCGCCAATTATCATTCTTACTGGCAGTGCCTGGTCAGCGCTATGTACTCAGCGGGGAGGCAAGAGTTCCCAACTCCAGGGAGGGCCATCCCCGTCTGGGTCATTGGTAAGTATAAAAAATATATAAATTACTATAAATTTTTTAACATTTTTATACTGTACCAATGACCCAGACTTAGCTGAATAGTAAACAGGCTGGAGGGCCTAGGACATAGAGGAAAATCCAATAAGCTCAACTATATAGTAAAGAGGAAACCCCTTAAGGAGAAAAGGAGTATTAGGCTTTACATGTATCTTTCTTATTTAATATTAAATTAGAAAGATACACTACCCTTAATAATTGAGCACAATAACATTCATGTTCTCTATTAACATCCAGTATAACCCTTATACTAATTATTTTTAAAGCAAGCCAATAAATAAAGTAGTCCAGAGAATTGAGACTCTTTATAATCATTTAAAAGTGTCCGAGTATTGTATATTAAAGCCTGTTTGACACTTGACATATACAAATGTTTCACACCGAGCTACACTTTAAAAATAAGACATGAATGAAATTAAACATTAATATTACACTTTAAAACCATCCCGGAAGCGACTCAGAAATACTGACTTGGAGGAGGCATTCCCTTGCTTTTCACTATAAAGCAGGTGACCTAAGGGAACACCCGCCCCCCCCCCCCCCCCTTCCCCTTGCCCTGGGTCAAATAGCCCAGAGCGAAGAGGGCAGCCGGACGGAGTCACTGCCGGAACAGAAAGCCTGCATAACTATAGTTGCAACTGTTTAGTGGACGACATTCTGAGCAACAGATAACGGACCTAAACAATGCAGGTCTCCAGAAATGGACTCAATATTTCTGAGATAAAAATTCGTAAATGTGGATGGCTGAGACCAATAAGCAGCCTTCATTAAATCTGTAATAGCAACACTATTAGCATAAGCCCAGGAAGTAGAAAGAGCTCTTACTTCATGAGCAGAAATCTTAAGCACAGACTGCTGAGAAGAAGATAAATCTTCATAAGCAGTACGGATAGTTAACTGAATCCATCTAGCAATAGAATGGACTGAAATGTCCTTTCTATTAGGCATCAAAGACAGAAAGAAACGTTTCCGTCCCTTTCTGATAAACTGAGATCTCTGTTTATAGATACGTAGTGCTCTAACAGGACAGAGTAAAGGCCTACGCCCGTCTGAAGACGGAAGAGCCTTAATAACAATAGGTTCCGGATATTTATTAGGAGCCTGATTCTTAGCTAAAAAACCCACATTAGTAGTGAAGGTGATAGTGTTCCCAACACTACGATAATGAGAATCATCCACCGATAGTGCATGAAGCTCACTGACTCTTCTAGCAGAAGAGAAAGCTAAGAGAAAAGCTGTCTTATAAGATAAGAATTTGAAATCTACTGTCCCAAGAGGTTCAAATGGCTTTTCCTTCAATTTAAGGAGAACCCAAGCTAAATTCCACTTAGGAATTAATCTAAGAGTTCTGGGTCTATTTATCGAAAAGTTCTAACCAACTTCGATAAAGAGACATTAGATCCAATTTGTAAACTATCATGATGTGCATAGGTATCAGATAACATAGATCTATAACCCTTTATAGTAACAGGCTGCAGTTTGATTTCGTCAAACAAGTATACTAGAAAGTTTGCAATGTCTGGTATAGAGGGATCAAATATATCTACAGAATGATCCCTACACCAACGACGAAAAACCTTCCACTTAGCCGCATAGTTTAGCGAAGAGGAGGTCCTCCTACAGTTAGAAATCGCGTCCACTGCTCGTCCTGTAAAGTGCTTGCCATGCAAGAAGGACCGCACAACGGAAAACGTGAAGGTTGAGACCTTGCGGGTTGTGATGGAGTTGGCGCGATTTCCCCTGCGAAAGAAGTTCCTCTCGTGGAGGAAGCTTCCGCGGTAGGTCCCACAACAGACACCTGAGTAGATTTATCCACGGTCTCTGTGGCGACAGAGATGCTACCAACAGAATCTTGCATTGAGATTGTTTTATCTTTAGCAATACTTGTTGAATTAACGGCGCTGGAGGATACGCATATCCTATCATTCCGTCCCAAGGGATCGACAGAGCGTCTACTGCAAATGCTCTTGGATCCGGACACGGAGACACATACGTCTGCAACTGATTGTTCAGATGTGTCGCAAATAAGTCTATCATTGGCCGTTCCCATTGGTAGCAAATCTGATTGAATACTTGTTTGTTGAGAGTCCACTCCGACGGCAACAAGCGACCCTTTCGTGAAAGGGAGTCTGCTAGCACATTCAGACAACCCGGTATGTGACGGACCGAAAGAAGAACGTGATGTTCTAACGCAAACAGAAGGATTCTTTCCGTTAGATTGAACAACGGAACTGAATGAGTGCCTCCCTGATTCCGTATATACGCCACTACTGTCGTATTGTCGGATAGGATTTGGACATGAGCATCGTGAATAATGTCCATCCAGTGACGTAACGCAAGCCAAATTGACATCATTTCCTTGATGTTTATGTGCTTGCACAGGAATTGCGGATCCCAAAGACCCTGGCATCTCGAATCCGTTGGGATTAATGATGCACCCCAACCTGTTTGACTGGCATCCGTCATAACGGTAAAACTCGGATCCGGCAACTGCAGCGGAACTCCTTGAGTTAACCACTGAATGTTTGCCCAAGTCTGAATCTCTTGTTTCACTTGATCTGACAAGAGAACGTCTACATCGAGCGAATGAATTTTCACACTCCAATTCTGAGTCAGGAAAATTTGAAGAGGACGTGTGCGTAGCCGCCCCATCGGAATGAGATCCGCGGCGGCTCCGCACAGACCTATCAGTCTCATAAATTCTCTCGCCGTGACTTTGTCTGCGTGTAGACAATAGCGAGCGTAACAACTGACTAATTTCGCTCTGGTTAACGGCAGACGAACGAGATTGTTGTGCGTCTCGAAGCTCATTCCCAGATGAGTGAATGACTTGGACGGCACCAGATCCGACTTCTCCTCGTTTACTATAAAACCGAGACGTCGGAGCAATAGAAGAAGATTCTGAACATCGTTCTGAAGCGTTAACTCGTTGCCGTACCTCTGAAGAATGTCGTCCAGGTAGGCCGACGTTACCGCAGACGAATGAGCTCGGAAGTAGATCATTACTGAGTTCATTACCCGAGTGAAAGCCCAGGGTGCTAGATTCAATCCGAAGCACATGGCCCGGAACTGATACACCACTCCTAGGACTGCGAAGCGTAGATACTTTCGGAATGTCGGATGTACCATGACGTGAAAGTACGCATCTTTGAGATCTATGCTCGTTGCATAATCGTTCACCCGAATACTCGCTCTGACCGATCGAATCGTCTCCATATAAAACTTCGGAGCGACGATCAGCTTGTTTATCCAGCTCAAATCTATGACTGGACGGAACGAGCCGTCTGGTTTCGGAACCAGAAACAGATGGCTGTAGAATCCCAGAGATTCCTGGTTTTCTACGACCTCTACCGCGTTCTTCATTAAAAGAGACTGCACCTCTGATAACAGAGCGTCTCTTTTCTGTGGATTTGACGGAAGATGAGTCCACTTTGGACTTCGAGTTAATGGAGGCTTTCGTTTGAAGGATATCTTTAGACCTTCCGAAGTCACTCCTCTCACCCAAGGGTCGTCCGTAATCGACGCCCACTCTTGTGAAAAACTCGACAACCTTCCGCCAACCGGAACGCGATAGAGGTTTAAGCCATCACCTCCTGGACCTGCGAGGCCTGCGGTAGGAGAAACCACGTCTTCCACGACCCGCACCTCGCCTCGTCGACCTCGGGGCGTCCGACCGATTGTCCCGGCCTGAAGGACGTCCCGAACGAGAGTCGCTATCCTGACGGTCTCTCGAATAAGACCAAGAGGACGCACCGGAACCTCTATAGGAACCTCTCTTGGGCGCATTAGACCCAGAAGTGCCTGTCTTATTCGTGTCTGCTGTATCCGACTTTTTAGGAGCCGATCTGAACAACAGAGAATCATTAGCTTTCTTTTTAATTTTATCATAAATAGCGGAAAGCTTGCCGTCAAAGAGAAGTTCTCCTGAGACCGAAGCGACTCTAAGAGAGTTCTTCACCTTAGAATCCACTAGTGTGGATGTAGCTAGGGCTGCGTCACGTCTAACCAACTCCAGATTTGCCACTGAAAGGGCGGAGTTACACGTGGAATAAGCTACTGCACTTGAAAGAAGTCTTAAAGAGGATTGTATATCCTTAAACTCTTCCCCTTGAAGGCACAGTGATAACGCCTTAGTAAGGTGATCTGCGTAAGATAAGGCATCTAAATTGGCTCTGTTAGACGCAATAGCAGTTTCCAACACCGCGGTTGGAATAGAAGCTGACAACGGTAATGATAGCTCTAAGTCTTCCGCCTCGTCGTCCATACGCAGAGGAACTCTCGGTATACCCTGTCCTGCCGTATCGAATTTATTCCTTGCATTAATGAAAGGCAGGTTAAGAGTATTAGAGGACAAGAAACCTGCTTTCCCCGTCCTGGAAGCAAGTTTAAATATAGCGTCGTTCAATAATTCAAATGTCCTTGCAACATTATTGGACTGCGACGGAAACTCGGGAGCGATGTCCCTGAACCGCTCAAAAAATTCAGAGTCCAATGACGCTATAATTCTCTTGTCCGGAAGCGCAGCAGTCTGGCCCGACGGAACAACTTGAGGGAGAAAGTGCCGGATGAAGTCCACGGCAGCTTTATGTTGTTCCGAAAGGGATAGCTCCAATTCATCCGTATCCCTTTCACCATCCGGTCGGACCTCCCGATGTTCCCGGTCGTCCGCCCCCGATGCTTCGGCGGAGCGTACCGACCCAGCGCCGTCGGATAATTCTCGATCCGACACCGTTTCTGTCGGCTGCTGGGATGCTGCGATAAGCTGTGCTATCTGCACAAGAATGTCCGACGTCGAGACCTGTGGAGGCGCAGTCTTTCGCTGCTTCGCCGAGGGCAGCTCCGCATCAGATGGCTCCCGCATACTTTTCCTATGCGAACGTCCGGAGTCCATCGGTCTCGAATCCCTGGCTGCCGGATGGTGTGACCTGGTCGCCGAAGAATCCTTCATCGACGAAGCTGGTAAAATATCGGAGGTCACGCAGCCAAGGTGCGGTCGTGTGCGCTGACGAGAAGAGGAAGCCTTAACAGTCTCTGCGGACTGCTTATACAACGGAGCGTCCCGAGCGACGGACGTATGCTCCGCTAAAGACACATTTTGTACCACAACATCTGGTCCCAGATGTTGTTGTACGAGAGAGGGACCTCTCTCGCTCGCGGCCCGGCTGGACCTGGACGAGCTAGGAACCGGACTAAAAGGCTTCCTCCGTTCTCGTTTACTATCCGCCGTCACTGGGTGTGCATCTATTATGTTTATAGTGCTTGCATCACCCAAAATTTCCTCTTGGACCGCATCGGACGAACCCGGCTGCCGAACCATTCGGTGAATGGACGCTACACCGGGCGAGCTAGCGGACGACATTTGTCTAATCTCCATGAGCACTTTTGCCGCTAGCTCTGAATTCATTTGTGACGACGGACGCACACTTGAAGAAGATAAAATGGAAACATCATCCTGTTCTGGTTCCTCTGAAATAGAAACTGAGAGAGTAGAGTGACCTTGTGGAGAAAGAGCCGGCATCGCTCTTTCTCCAGAAACAACATATCGTGACACACGTTTCCAATGTTTCTCATCCCAATGTTCACATATAGGACAGGGATTAATGCGAGAACACTGACTACAATTAATACAATGATCATGAAAGTCAGAGGAAGATTTCTTCCTATTACAATTTGAACAATGTCCCTTCATTGTGAAAGAACAACAATAAGTCCTAGTTACTCGCAAAAACCCCTGACACAAAGATACATAATAACATGATCCATTAATAAATGAAAAAACAATTGCAAAACAAAATAATTTTGAAAAAATATTTTTTCAGAGAAGCCCAAGTTGCTGAAAAGTAACGTTGAGCCCCGATGGATCCGATGGCAAAGTGTGGTCAAAAATTTTAAATTTATATAAAATAATTAATGAGACACTTTCGGATAATATAAATGTATCTTATAATGAGATAAACTACCACAAAGGCAAACAGCCCCCCTCAAAAAAGGCTGTTGCCAATGAAAACAAACAGTGTAAACACACTAGAAAACATGACTTCAGGCACTGAAAAAACTGGCCCGGAATCAGTCATCAATTACACTCTATCTGATGCAAAACAGAGACTCCCAGGGGAGAATCTGCAGAACATCAGATGGAAGATGCAGAACACAAACGTTATACACCCATGGGTGAAAACGTAACTATGGGGAAAATAACAGAAAACATTCTGTAACCAAGCAACTCTCCCAGGAAATTTTAGAAATTAAACTTCTCAAAAATATGCCAAAAGCATGGGAGAATTGCCAGGGGGGACTTTAGAAGGCTAGGGGAGAGGAAACACTGAATAAGCAGTGCAACAATTAGCAAGAATGACAACAAGAGGCCCATGCCTCGAAAATAGGCAACTTAACATAATTTCATCAAAAAATTTTAAGTACAGCCCTGATTATTTTTTGCCACTTCTTTTTCCTCTCCTCCTTCTATCCTCCTTAGAATCACATATTCTCCAAAAATTACGTGTCTGGCATCCTTTAAACTGAGATTTACAAGCACAAAGATCAGTGAGATGTTGACTGATGAAGGGCCAAACAGAGAATGATAATTGGCGCCAATTTCGGGACGACTGCGTCACTGCGCATGCGCAGTAGAGGCGTACTATGGAGGTCCTTTAGGACATGATTTCTTTTTGTTTTGGATGCAAATTTTGGGGATTGGGGGGCAAAATTTGTGTTTGGCCCTGGTTTTGTTGGAGTTAGCACCAGCTAAGTCTGGGTCATTGGTACAGTATAAAAATATTAGATTACTTTGAATTCCCACCTCTGATGTTCCATAAATTCAAATTAAATATGCAGATATTAAACATCAAAATGAATGTTGGGAAGTAAACAACACAAAAAATACATGCAATCAACTCACAGAGTTGGCCTCAGTCATAAATGGTTCCTGGAAGTCTGCTATTGTATTTGTGCCAGAACTAATAAAATAATATTTCAGAAAAACTTGTGGCCAGTGGCCAAATATGTCTCAGATATCCAAGAAAAAAGTTAGGAAATCAAATTCAAATTTCATCAAAACTGTGGCAGACTTCCAGGAACCATTCATACCTGCTTTCAACTCTGAGTAGATTAAGGTACTATATAAGTAAGGGAAATTTGTTCACTTTTATAATTTCCACCTCTGATATTCCATAAATTCAAATTAAATATACACAAATTATACATCAAAATGAAGGATGGGATGTTTTGAAGACAGAAGATATATGAAATCAACTCATAGAGGTGACAGCAGGCACCAATGGTTCCTGGAAGTCTATTACCGTATTCGAACCAGAACTGATAATAAAATAATATTTCCGGAAAACAACTCGTGGCCAAATGTGCTTCAGATATCCAAGAAAAAAGCTAGGCATTCAAAACACTTTAGGATACAGTGATAGGACTGCATTTGGGAAAATGACAACACTGTCTGTATTGTTTATTGAAGTTGGATTCCATGTTTCGCAAATCACTTGATACCACAAATTTCCATCGAAAAACAAAATCTCAATTCTAAGAAATTCCAACAGGCGTCATGATACCTTACAAGTAATATGGCAACTGTGCCATCTCCATATAATAATAGTATGCAGTATATATATAAATTTATCACATGACTATTGTAAAGTTCAATGAAAAAGTCCATCTGATATTCTTCTGTATGAGAACATGTGTAATATGACCTGCAAGGATTTTCATTGGCTGAATTTTAAGCCTCATCACCTAATTAATATTCATATTGTACCACTCCATTGTTTACAAACAAAACATGTCGCGTGTACTTAACTATCGTGTGAATGGAATTGTGAAAATAGATGGAAAAGGAGAAGGGGAAATTGTTAAGATCATTGATTCCACAAAAGGCTTGTTATACACCGTGAAAATAATAGGTATCGACTTTGAAGTGACTCTCAGCAGAACGTTTGAGCCCATTACATGATGAACGCTACCAGACACTAGATTGCCAAGAAACTGTTGGCGTTGCTAAGCAAATGGACGCTACTCAACAGCGTCGTTTTGTTAAGGTCAGCGGTGTAGATATAGATGGATTTGTTGAAAAAGAAACAAATAAAAACACTTTAAGAAAGACCTTTTATGATATGAAGTTAGTAAGAAATTTTCTTCAAAGCAATGATATAAATGAGCATCGTGAAATTCACAACATACCGCCCAGTGAACTGTGTGTTATTTTATGCAAATTCATCCTGTCAGTCAGAAAATCTGACGGCTCTGAATATGAACCAAGCTCGTTGCGTGGATTTATTTCCAATATTGACAGAAATTTAAAATGTTTTAATTATGGCCACACAATAGTTAGCAGTGTAGAATTTGTGAAAGTGAGAGACATATTGAAGGCCAAACAACGACAACTGAAACAAAGTGGCTTGGGCAATCGGGAAATGAGTGACAATAAGTGACAATGAAATTGACATTTTGTGGCAAAGCGGTCAACTGGGTTCTTCGACACCCGAATCTAAAATAAACTCCTTGTGGTTTTTAAACACTATTCACTTTGGTTTACGGGGCTCAGATGAGCACCGTAAAATGTGTTGGGGGGGATGTTAGTTTGCACAAGGACCCAAATGGCCAGGAATATTTACAGTTTATAGAAAGACAAACAAAAACTCGCCCTGGTGACAATGTGAGAGATGTTCGAAGTGTGGATGTGGATTGTGGTGTAACTTTGATTTACCAGAAAGGTGTCCTGTGAATATTTATAAAAAGTACTCTCTTTTAAGGCCCTCTGGTTACAGTGACAAAAGTGACCCTTTTTATATAGCAACACATACTAAACATGATATTATGAATGTCGGTGATCAGTGGTTTAAAAGACAGCCGATTGGAATAAATAAACTTACCATCATCATGAAGCGCATGGCAAAAGCAGCTGGTCTGTCACCGGAAAAGAAACTTACAAATCACAGTGCTCGCAAACATCTTGTTCAGAAACTTAGTGAAAATAACATCCCTGCTCACCAGATTTTGCAAATCACAGGACACAAGAATATCCAGTCAATTAACAATTACAGCCATATCAATGAACAACAACACAAACAAATTTCTCGTATGTTATCTAACTCCAATCTTCAAACTGAAAATAGGCCTCAATATCCAAAATCCATGGACACAGATGCAGTTTATCAAAACCAGTCAATTTCTAACACAAATTCCATTGATCGAAACACACAATTTGCGGGTAGACTACAGAATATGTTCACAGGCAACATTTATGGTGGGCACTTTGAAATACACATTCATAACCCAGAAACATCATCAGCCCAACCCGCTCAGAAACGTAGGCACATCATTGTGTCCGACAGCGACTCGAATTAAAGTTTATAAAATATAGAAATTGCAAATCCCTTCTTTGGATTTGCTTCTCTTATTGTTGACAATTGAATTACTAATGAGGGTTTTGTTGCAGTCTGTTTATTAAATGTCAACAAGACCATTTGTTTTGAGAACTATTTTGTAAAGCGGAAGTATTGAACGCATTCAGTCAACATGGAGAAGTAGGTTAATTTTCTTTTTCCATGTACGGAAACACAAAACTCGTTAAAAATAAATTGGTTCAAGTTCATTTGTGTGTGTCATGTAATAAAAAGAATCTGAAATTCGTTTCTCTTTGACATAAGATTTTTGAAACTCGTTTCTACAATTTTATTTTAGCTCGCCAGAGGCTCGCTAAAATAAAATTGTCTACACTCGTTTCATAAATCTTATATCAAAGAAACTCATTACAGATGCTCTATATATATAACTATTTCCTTTCAATTGGACTTAAGTTAATTTTTAGGGAGGATGGGAAGGTAGGGGGAAGGCCAATGTGAAAAATGCAGATGTTTTTGAAGATTTTTCCTGAAATTGCAATTATTTTGTCTGTATCAAAATATAAACTGGCTTAACATCTCAGAACGCATTATGATAATATGATATATATGTCTTGAAATATTACTGTTTATACAGTAATTTTACATGAACAAAGTATTTATTTATTTCTTTATATGACACTTTGTAGTGAAAAATGGCAATGTGAATTTGCAGCAAAGAGATGATAATATTGTAAATAACTCTAAAGTTGAGCTATATTCTAGCCAGTAAGTCTTACCCATTTGTGTAGATGACCCCTTTGGAGAAATGTGCAAACATTAAACATCTCTTTGGGACACTGTGTATTGGTTTTACAAGTAAAATAGTGTCATTTTTGTCAAATTTAAAATATATGTATTTTGGAGCGTTTTTACGCTCTACATGCAATAACTTGAGAAAAATGATAGATAGAAAATCAGGAAAAGTGCCATAAGGTGGCCAACTGTATATTACAGATAATATAAGTATCAACTAAGAACATCTTAGCATTAAACTCCATAGATTCTGATTTTCCCTACATCTACCCCTAAAATGATGAGATTCGAAATCTCTCAAATAATTTTGATTTTCAGAGTGACAAGTTCCAAGAGATTTGACCAACAATTTCTAAACACCATCCCTTCAGTCTGTCTGCATACCCTTTAACCCTTTACCTAACCTGAAAGGCAGACAACACATTCTTGAATAACTAATTTTTTTCATTTTTTGTCTCAAAAACATAGGTTATGACCCCTCGTTGGAACAAGCTCAACGAGCTCATTCCAACATGGGGTTATAACCTATGTTTTTGAGACAAAAAATGAAAAAAATAATGAAAATTAATTGGAGATTTTTTTAGAATAGCGCTGGCCGGTTTTGGCCGTTACGTTGGGTAAAGGGTTAAACAGTAATTACCACCAGCATGCTGGACAAAAAATGGAGCCATTAAAATTAAACAATATGTAATGTAATTCTGTTTCTCAAGGTTAAAGGAATGGGGAAAGGTTTTAGGAAATTGAGGCCGAAACAATCTCAAGTATTCAGCATTATACATTCTCTGGCGTGTATCTTGAAATAAGACTTTTTGGTACACGTATCAAAATTATGTATACATTTATAACTAATACAGTATGTGTTGGATTGATTTTTTTTACTACAACACTTTTGAAGTGGATTTTCCACCCATGCAGTAACTCAAGTATCAATGACCTGATTCATCTAAAATCAGAAGTTATTGTGTGGCTTTATTAGTTGACCGGCTTTTCGGTGGTAAATTTAGATCCTAGACTTAATCATGGACTGCATTAATGCGGTTCTTCTGCATTATTGTCTATCAATACTGAGTCTGATATAGGCCAACATGGAAAAACCATGTGAACGTGGGCCATGATTAAGTTAACTTGGACATTGTTACAGATGTATGCGCAACAAAGACATAATACCCATCCCTTCCATTTACACGATGCAAAATTCCAAATGCATGTCTTATAAAAGTTTAGATCATACAAATAGCACATTTCAACACATAGAAGACATTAATCTCCAAGAGTCAGAGACATAAATTATATTGAGCGCCTACTTTATATGTTGACATTATCCATGTCTCGGAACAACTGAGAATGTACCATCAATGTTGGAGTTTTGTCACACTAGTTTGCAGCATGAACAGTTGTGATGGTATTCGATTTGAAATACGATTTGATGTGAAATCCATGGCCCTATTCGATTCGATATTCGATTATGAGCAAAAAATTTGCCTGGCCCTAGATGGAACATTGGTTACATACATCAACTATGCTTGTTCATAGATATTTAACTTTATTCTTTATTGCACAGGTGGAAACTGATTTAACTCCACTCCATGGATGTTTTGGTGAAAGTCTACTCTGGGTAATGACCGTAATGTAACTAACACCCTGCAGATTGTTTCTTGAACAAAACATTTCATGTCAGTGTGGCAGGGATGATGGGTGTGGGTGGGAAGGTGGTTGAGTTTTTTTTTTTTTTTAATTGACATCTTTGGTATTGATAACTTGATTGTTTTAATATTTATTAATAATTGTTATTTGTGCCCAAGGATTCTTCTACCCTCTTTGGGAAAGGACCTGGGACCCATGCAATTGGGAAATTCACACCATGAAGGCTCCCATTGGGAATTTGTTTTGGAAGAGAAGAAACAAACAGAGAATAAGAAATATTATCTTCAAAATGAATGGAGAACACTTTTACACTGTATGGCTTTGCAGTTGTGTCAAGACAAGTCTTAGCTGCCTGTATAGGCCACCAAGACATGTCTAGAAACAACTTACAAGGTTAATAGAATGTAACTTACACCTAACGGCTGCTATTTGTTTGGTTGCAGTAAAATGTGACCAAAATCAGAATTAGGCCTTTAAGGTTTAAAGAAGAACCTGCTGTTTGTCCTCAGGCACCTAGTGTGCTTTGGTAGGTTGCTAAATATTGGTTGACTTGAGGGCTTATGTCCACTCAGGAAGTTCAGGATACCAATAGTTAATTAAAATGCTGTTTGAAAGGGGATTGAGAATGAGAAAGTGTGGTTTGAATTGAGAAAAATCATGCCCGAATGCCTTTGGGAAAGGGGCCCAGATTTGTCCCTGTGGACATCCAAAAGAATTCCTGGTGGCTCATATGCGATATTTATTTTTGTAAAAAAGATCATCATTGCTATTTTTGTGCCCTCTTCATCTACCCTTACAAGCAATCCACATCCGAACTTCCCTTGGACTAATTCATCCGAACTGTATTCCATGTACACAGTTAGTTATGCCATGCAGCAAGTACTCCATTTTGAGTCACAATAGTTTCTTAAGCAAATTCACACCATATATGTAATTAATTTTTTATGTGTTGGTAAACTACCTGTGTATATATACTTGTAGATGTTATTGATATTAGAAATTTAAATAAAAGACAATGGGAAAATTGAAGCATATGTGAGTATTGGGCGACACAAAAGAGAGGGTAAGTATACTTTTCAGAAAGATTGGAAACAAGAGGGCCCCCAAAGGGGCCTGAGAGTGCTCACCTGACACTGACAATTATCAACCAAGGGTTCTGGTTTGAACAAACGTGCATTTGCCCCATTAAGAAAACCATATACCGAATATCAGAATATTCTGACTGGTGGATCTGAAAATTTTTTTTTTTTTAAATATTCCTCGTATTGAACTAAGTTACAATTTGGGTTCTCATAGGGAGCCCAAATATGAACCCAGGGACTTGGCTTGAACAAACTTGAATCTCACCTCCCTAAGGATGCTGTTTTCCAAATATCAAAAGACTCTGACCACTGGATCGGAAGAAAAACATTTTGTGCTAAAATGGCATAAACAATTAACCCCCATAAGGTGAAACCAGAAAATAAATAACTTCTAAACATTAATATGTGTTTAAGGACTACACTGTGATGAAGATTTTATTTTTAGATTTTGTTTTGCTCAAATGCCACACAGTGGTGCCAAAATACATAAATACTGAAACTTTACATGTTACCTATATCGTATAAAAACTTAACATGATGTTAAATGAAGTTGGACAGCATAAAAGGGGCCACCAACAGTAATGCACTTCAGTTCAGGAACAAATGGAATATAAAGGGTTAAAAGCCCAAAACATAAGGTATAGATCCAGCAGACTGGGGATAGGGTGGGGGGGGGGGGGGGGGAATTTTAATGTTCTATCCTGGTGGAAACAAGTCCGGTTTGGGAATGACAAAACCTCATTTCCATCATTCTGTGACGTAGCAGAACTAAAACTTTTCATTGGTCCAGTACAGATGTGTTCACCTGTAGCATGATTCACTAAACATTTAACAAGTCACGGGAATGCAATGATTTACCATGATAGGGACCCAATTTAGATAACATAATTTACCCCCATTCAGTCAATAGCTATAACCAAAAACACAGATGTATTTAAGCACAAAAACGACTATTATTCTTCTTGTCTTTGTATTTAAAAAAATATTCCTCATATTGAATTAAGTTATAATTCTCCCGCAAATATGAACCCAGGGACTTGGCTTTAACAAATTTGAATCTCACCTCCCTAACGATACAGTATACCAAATATCAAAAGATTCTTACTGGTGGATGTGAAGATGATTTTTAAAGAATGTTCCTCATATTGAACTAAAAATTCTTGCCCCTCCCATAACGACTAATATTGCCCCTCGAAATCCTCTTGAACAAACTTGATTGTACACCTCAAAAGGAAGCTGTATACCAAATATCAAACCTCTGCTACATCTGGTTCATGAGAAGAATTTTTTTTAAAAATTGGGGCATTTTGGCACTACCCCTCCTCAATATGATCAGAAATCCAATTTGAAGAAAAACCCATATGCCCCTATATAACCACTACTCATGTGAAATTTCATTAAAATGTGGCCAGTGGTTTGGGAGAAAAAGACCCAAACACCTCCTTCACGACGGACGATGGATGAAAAGTGATCAGAATAGCTCACCCTGACTTTCAGTCAGGTGACCTAAAAATGAGGTATGGGATCGCAACAAATCAGTGGCCGACCAAAGTGTTATTATTATTATTATGTATCTGTTTGTTTCTGGGTGTTTGGAGGCAAGATGAGGTGTGGGGCAGGGCTGGGTCCAACGTACTCAGTACTCGAGTACCACTTTTTTGACAAAGTACTCAATACTCATACTTTACACATGTAATTTCAAATACTCATACTCGTACTCATTACTTTGAAAAATGGTCAGAACTCACGAGTATTTTATGAGTACTTTGTAAATATTTGTAATTTTTTCAGAATTATGCTATGTTCTACCTGCTATGTATACCTGTTTCAGTTTCTTCATTGACACAGAGCAGCATTGTTGCTCAAATATCAAGACAGGATGGATGGTCCAGGTGAGGGAACTAATAGAGAACTACCCATTGGAGATCTCGGACCTAGACGTTGGGGCAAACCAGGGTAAAACAAGAGGCCCCAGGGGGCCTGAGGGCGCTCACCTGACATGGTAGCCTAAATATCAACCCAGAGAATTGTTTTCAACAAGTTGCATCTGCCCATATATGAACTCAGGGACTTGGCTTTAACAAACTTGAATCTCACCCCCCAAAGGATGCTGCACACCAAATATCAAAACATTCCGACTGCTGGATCTGAAGAAGAAGTTTTTAAAGAAAATTCCTCATTTTGAACCAAGTTACAATTTGAGCTCCCACAGTGAGCCCAAATATGGACTTAGGGACATGACTTGAACAAACTTGAATCTTACCCCCTAAGGATGCTGCATAAAAAAATATCAAAAGCATTTATCTGCTGGATATGAAGAAGAAGATTTTTAAAGAAAATTCCTCATTTTGAACTAAGTTGTCATTCGGGCTCCCATAGTGAGCCCAAATATGAACCAAGGGACTCGGCTTGAACAAACTTGAATCTCACCCCACTAAGCATGGTGCATACCCAATATCAAAACATTCCGACTGCTGGATCTGAAGAAGATTTTTAACGAAAATTCCTCATATTGACTAAGTTATAATTCAGGCTCTCACAGGGAGCCCAAATATGAACCCAGGGACTTGGCTTGAACAAACTTGAATCTCACCCCCCTAAGCGTGGTGTATACCCAATATCAAAAGATTCTGCCTGCTGGATCTTGAGAAGATTTTTTTAAGAAATTTGCCTGAAATGCACCAAGTTCAAATTTGGGCTCCTATACTGAGCCCAAATATAAACCCAGGGCGCCGATTTGAACAAACTTGAATCAGATCCACCCCACAATGTTGCATACCAAATATCAAAATATTCTGCCTGCTCGATCTGGAAAAGAAGATTTTTCAAGAAATTTGCCTGAAATGCACGAAATTCAAATTCAGGCTTCTATAGTGAGCACCAAATATTAATCCAGGGGCCGATTTTAACAAACTTGAATCAGATCTACCCCACAATGTTGCATACCAAATATCAAATGATTCTGCCTGCTGGATCTGGAGAAGAAGATTTTTTAAGAAATTTGCCTGAAATGCACTAAGTTCGAAATCTGGCTCCTATACTGAGACCAAATATGAACCCAGGGGGCCAATTTGAACAAACTTGAATCAGATCCACCCTACAATGTTGCATATCAAATATCAAAAGATTCTGCCTGCTGGATCTGGAGAAGAAGATTTTTTAATGTTTTTCCCATTGCCTACAGTGTTAAAAAGTGCTGACTCAGCACTTTTTCAAAAGTCCCAAAACTGTACTCTATGATAAAACCGATGGCAATTTTTTTTGACCAATCCTTTCTGTTGGTCCTAAGGAAGCTTCACACTTTATAAAAATTCTCGGTGCCATGCAGTTTAGGAGATATGGGCGTTTCAATTTTTTTCTATTTTTAGCTCCTGCGGTTCCCACGGGGCTGCAGGAAAAAAATTTGGGGCATAAATCAAGTACTTATAACCCAATAATACCTCATATTAAATTTGGTTCAAATTGGCCTCTGGGTTCAGAAAATAGAAATTTTGGGCGGGGCAAAAATTCTTGCCCCTCTCAGAACAAAGGTAAATATTGCCAGTCAAACTTCTCTTGAACAAACTTGAGTCTACACCTCAAATGGAAGCTGCATACCAAATATCAAGTCTCTGCTACTGGTGGTTCATTAGAAGAAGATTTTCAAAAAATTTGGCCATTTTTTCCCCACCCCTCTGCTCAATATGAGCCGAAACCTAATTTGCATAAAAATCAAAATGCCTCTATATAACCACTACTTACATGAAATTTAATTAAAATGTGGCCAGTGGTTTAGGAGAACGAGGCTCAAACACCACCTTCACGCAGGACAACGGACAACTGACAGCGGACAGACGGCGGACGGACAACAGACAGACGGCAGACGAAAAGTGATCAGAAAAGTTCACCCTGACTTTCAGTCCGGTGAGCTAAAAATTGTCAGAGAAAGGGTCACGGAGGATGGTAACCTTAATTGGCGAGAGGGGGTCAAATCAAAGAGATCTTTGGGTGGCCTGCGTGATAAAGAGAAGCCTGGTTTTGAAGAGTACCTTGATGGCACCTTTGAGGGGTCACTGTTGTTCAAGCTGAGGACGCAGTCCCTGGAGCTGAGGGGAAAAATTGGGAAAAACAGTGAAAAGGAGTGCCAGATATGTAATTTGGGCATGGTGGAGACCCTGGAACACTTTCTTCTAGAATGCCCAAAATACCAGTCTAAAAGTATAAGATTCACTGGGAGTATAATGGGGAAGTGGGATGGGAGAATGAAGAACACTTGGTTAGTGGGAGACTCAAAGGAGAGGGTTATGCTAATCGGAGAGATTGGGAAGAATGGGGCAAGGGATGTCATCAAGCAGTTCGTCTCCGAGTGTTGGGTGGAAAGAAGAAGCATGGGAACAGGGGGCAGTTGGGAGTACAGGGGTAACCAAGGCCTTCTCATCCGAGAACCGTGACAAATCAGCGGCCGGCCAAAGTGTTATTATATTATTATGTTGAATGAATAAATTGCTTAACAATATGATAGTTCAATGAACTGTGAGCTGTTAATGTCAAGTCTTGTTTTGATTTACCCTTGTTAGAACTGATTAATTAGCTAAGTATACAACAGACAGCATTACATGTATAAAGCTATTTCTGGTCAGTCAACAATGAATTAACAAGCGATCTGGTTTATAGCTTGTGTGTGATGAACAAGATTACGGTTCCCTGAAAAAATGGTACAGGAAAAAAATGGTACTGGAAAAAATGGTACACATTTTTGACACTCCTGGAAAAAATGGTACGTGGGGTAGGAAAAAACGGTACATGGGGGTAGGAAAAAATGGTAGATGGGGTAGGAAAAAATGGAAAGGACAATTGAATCTTTTTCCTTTTAAACAAGACCAATACCGGGTCTGGACCTGCGTCGCTGCATGCAATTGAATCTGCAAACAGGAAGTGGCTGCACGGCAGATCTGAAAATTGCATACACGATACAACTGATCATTATCAGGCTCCAGGTGAAATATAAAATCAATCCCTTGCATAGAAGCCCAGAAAAGTTTGACGGAAAATTTCAATGTTCAGTGGGTACAGTAAAATTTCAAAGTATCGGCAAACAGGAAGTGGCTGCACAGCAGATCTGAAAATTGCTTACTTGATACAACTCATCATTATGAAGCAGCAGACCAAATATAAAATCAATCCCTTGCATAGAAGCCGAGAAAGCCTTGACAGAAAATTTCAATGTTCAGCGGGTACAGTAAAATTTTAAAGTATTGGCAAACAGGAAGTGGCTGCACAGCAGATCTGAAAATTGCTTACACGATACAACTCATCATTATGAAGCAGCAGACCAAATATAAAATCAATCCCTTGCATAGAAGGCGAGAAAACCTTAATGGAAAATTTCAATGTTCAGAGGGTACAGTAAAATTTCAAAGTATCGGCAAACAGGAAGTGGCTGCACGGCTGATCTGAAAATTGCTAACACGATACAACTCATCATTATGAAGCAGCAGACCAAATATAAAATCAATCCCTTGCATAGAAGGCGAGAAAACCTTGACGGAAAATTTCAATCTTCAGAGGGTACAGTAAAATTTCAAAGTATCGGCAAACAGGAAGTGGCTGCACGGCTGATCTGAAAATTGCTTACACGATGCAACTCATCATTATGAAGCAGCAGACCAAATATAAAATCAATCCCTTGCATAGAAGCCGAGAAAACCTTGACGGAAAATTTCAATGTTCAGTGGGTACAGTAAAATTAAGTATCGGCAAACAGGAAGTGGCTGCACGGCTGATCTGAAAATTGCTTACACGATACAACTCATCATTATGAAGCAGCAGACCACATATAAAATCAATCCCTTGCATAGAAGGCGAGAAAACCTTAACGGAAAATTTCAATGTTCAGAGGGTACAGTAAAATTTCAAAGTATCGGCAAACAGGAAGTGGCTGCACGGCTGATCTGAAAATTGCTTACACGATGCAACTCATCATTATGAAGCAGCAGACCAAATATAAAATCAATCCCTTGCATAGAAGCCGAGAAAACCTTGACGGAAAATTTCAATGTTCAGTGGGTACAGTAAAATTAAGTATCGGCAAACAGGAAGTGGCTGCACGGCTGATCTGAAAATTGCTTACACGATACAACTCATCATTATGAAGCAGCAGACCACATATAAAATCAATCCCTTGCATAGAAGGCGAGAAAACCTTAACGGAAAATTTCAATGTTCAGAGGGTACAGTAAAATTTCAAAGTATCGGCAAACAGGAAGTGGCTGCACGGCTGATCTGAAAATTGCTAACACGATACAACTCATCATTATGAAGCAACAGACCATATATAAAATCAATCCCTTGCATAGAAGGCGAGAAAACCTTGACGGAAAATTTCAATGTTCAGAGGGTACAGTAAAATTTCAAAGTATCGGCAAACAGGAAGTGGCTGCACGGCAGATCTGAAAATTGCTTACACAATACAACTCATCATTATGAAGCAGCAGACCAAATATAAAATCAATCCCTTGCATAGAAGCCGAAAAAACCTTGACGGAAAATTTCAATGTTCAGTGGGTACAGTAAAATTTCAAAGTATCGGCAAACAGGAAGTGGCTGCACGGCAGATCTGAAAATTGCTTACATGATACAACTCATCATTATGAAGCTGCAGACTAAATATAAAATCATTCCCTTTCATAGAAGCCAAGAAAACTTTGACGGAAGAGTGTTTCGGACAACTGACGGACGGACTGACGCATGGAAGACGAGAAAACCTTGACGGAAAATTTCAATGTTCAGAGGGTACAGTAAAATTTCAAAGTATTGGCAAACAGGATGTGGCTTCATGGCAGATCTGAAAATTGCTTACACGATACAACTCATCATTATGAAGCAGCAGACCAAATATAAAATCAATCCCTTGCATAGAAGCCGAGAAAACCTTGACGGAAAATTTCAATGTTCAGTGGGTACAGTAAAATTTCAAAGTATCGGCAAACAGGAAGTGGCTGCACGGCAGATCTGAAAATTGTATACACGATACAACTGATCATTATCAGGCTCCAGATGAAATATAAAATAAATCCCTTGCATAGAAGCCGAGAAAAGTTTGACGGAAAATTTCAATGTTCAGTGGGTACAGTAAAATTTTAAAGTATCGGCAAACAGGAAGTGGCTGCACGGCAGATCTGAAAATTACTTACTCGATACAACTCGTCATTATGAAGCAGCAGACCAAATATAAAATCAATCCCTTGCATAGAAGCCGAGAAAACCTTGACGGAAGAAGTGTTTCGGACGGACTGGCGAATGGACTGACGGATGGACAGACGGACTGATGGAGTCGAGCGGTTACTAGACCTGCTCTGCCGCTGGCGACGCAGGTAAAAACCAAACTAATTTCTGCAATTTCTCTAATCTAACTGATTTATGTTGGTATGTTTGAACAGTAATATAATCAGCTTGTTAGGTTTTAATTCTTGTTATACTGATTGTTAATGAAGTTTTGACAGTGAAACATTTAGCTTGGTGTGGTGTGTTTTGACTGTAATTATTGGACTGTAGTTATCTTGATTCTGGTAATATGTTTTGACTGTAATATTGTTTGATCTTCCATGCATCAATTGGATGTGTGCTTTCAATGCAATAATCCTTTTGTAACTGTTAGAAGTATTACCTATATAATCTTCGTGGAAATGAGCAATGTTTATTACACATCGTCCCTGCACACCTTCGGCACGCTAAAACCTTTCATTCATCAATGTTTATTAGAAGTAAAAATATGGAGCTGATAGCAACAAACAAAGTTGGTCAAAAACTTATTTTTGAGGGGCACATGTATTCCAAGCATGTAAGTCGTGGAGAAATTACTCGATGGAGATGTGTCAAATGGTCAATTGATTGCAAAGGTGCTATTATTACAAACCATGATCTCACAAATCCAGAGATGAAAATGCAACATAATCATGACCCAGATGAGTCAGCAGTCACAGCAGCTAAGTGTAGGAATGAAATGAAAAAGTTGGCAAAGTCAACACATGACAAACCCAATCAGATTTACTCAAAAAAGATTTAACAACTGAGGCTCAATCAAAACTGATATCAGCAAATGCTTGCAAAAGACTGATAAGAATACACCAAAGTGCAAATTTGCCGCGAGACCCAACAAACATTAAAGATCTGAAAATTGATGGAGCTTGGGCAAGAACTAGTGGATCAACACCTCGTCCTTTTTTGATATATGACAATGGACCTGAGGCTGACAAAAGAGTCATTGTGTTTTGCAGTGATAACTGCTTGCGACTCTTAGCAAATTCCTCGACATTGGTGATGGATGGAAACTTCAGTATGGCACCTCCTCATTTCAAACAGTTATACATTATATGTGTTCTGCTTGGGGATATAGTGCAGTGTCTGATGCTTATGCTCTTCTGCAGTGGCGGACACAGGATACATATGAGGAAATGTTACCGGTTACGTGCCATCTTAGACAAGCGCAATAGCCAGGAACTTTTCCCTGACCCCTCAGTAGTTATAACTGACTTCGAAATTGCTGTATGACAAGCAGTTTTAGCAGTGTTTGGCCCCCCCAGGTATGTTTGCAAGGGTGTTTTTATCACTTAACTCAAGCCACATGGAGAAAGGTGCAAGAACTGGGACTGGCAAATGCATACAAGGAGAGTGAGGAGACCAAACTATTTTGTGGCATGCTAGATAGTCTAGCGCTTCTGCCTGTTGCTGATGTGGCGTCAGGCATGTTGCATTTGAAAGACAACACCCCAGAAGGCTTTGAGCCACTTGTAGACTATTTTGACAAAAACTATGTAATAGGGACATTTAGGCGTGTGAAAAACACTAACCAAGGTAGTACAACCTTTGTACTGAAACATACACCACCACGGTTCCCACCCAAAAGTTGGAATGTTCATTCAGCAACTGTCAATGGTGACACTTGTACCAATAATCTTTGTGAAGGGTGGAATAATAAGTTCTTCAGTCTTGTTGGGCATAAGCATCCATCAATATGGAGAACAATATTTTGGATTCAGACTGAACAATCCACTGTTTCTGCTCTCATTTTAAATGATTCTCGTGGTGCCCCTCCCAAAAAACGACAAAAGAGAATATACAAGGACCTTAACAGCAGACTTATTAATCTTTGTCTTGATAGGCAAAATGAAAAAAAGAGAATTGTTCAGTTTCTGGAAGGTGCTGGTTATAACAAGATGGAAGCCAACATCAAAAAACTCATAAATAGTAAATCTGTAAATGGTTATTATTTTGCCATTAAATGTCAATAAAACCATGAAAATATGAATGTCATTATAACCAGCTCTGGGAGCTGGTTATAATGACATCCATATTTTCATGTTTTTACAGATAATGTTACAAGATATTCCCTGTTATGTTGGACTATTACACCAACCTAGTTATTATTCTCCAAATCAATGTCAATAAAACCATGAAAATATGAATGTCATTATAACCAGCTCTGATAATGTTCAAAGATTGTTAGATAAGTGCCACTGTTTGATTATTTGTGATTGTTGATGATATTTGAAGTTTAAGTGCTAAAATAAAATTCTTATCAAACTTTACAATTTTGGTTGTATATTTCCTACCCTACCCTGCTGTACCATTTTTTCCTACCCTGCTGTACCGTTTTTTCCTACCCTGCCTGTACCGTTTTTGCACTGTATCGTTTTTAATTAAGTTTGTAAACAGTTGTTGTAGAAACCAAGTAAGACATAATGAGATTATCTTCATTATTCTCTGGTATGATTAAGCAGACACAGATTTTTTATTTGATGGAAATTCATGTAATTATGACAATATTATTATGAAAACAACTCAAGCCTTAAAATATTACTTGCAAACTGTCACTCCACATATATTGAGCTAATGATCAGGTGATCAGGTGACTTGAAAATGTCAGTTATATTTGAATTTGTGCTAAGATGTCATCAATTCTGAATTATCTTAGTTATGATTTGAAAAGAAAAAAAAGAACCCTTTTTTCAAAACATATTGAGTTTTTCCCAAAATGGGTCATACTTCTTCGATTGGAACTGTGCATCAACTTAATTATTTCAGTTGTGATTAATCGTTTGAAACCAAGAATGTTTTTTTCAGAGAAAGAGTAAGTTATTTTTTATTGTGAAATATTTTGGAAAAGTGATTTTTGTATACCTTTGTAAATATGGACATTACTTATTTATTTATTGCGGTTTATCGACACTTTCGACAGCCAGGGTCACCCTGTATTGGACAGTTTTATGGGTGTAGGAAGCCAGAGTACCCAGAGAGAACCACTGAGCAACAGCGAGCAACTGTCAAGCTTCCCAACATACTAACTCCACACAGGCAGGGTTAGCAATGGTTGAAGACAAGTGCACCATTGACGTGCTGTACGCCTGGATCAGGACAACTTGGACCAAAGACAACTCAGACCAAGACTACTCGGACCACTTTTGAAGACAACTCGGACCAACTTTAAAGACAACTCAGACCAACTTTGAAGACAAGTCGGTCCAACTTTCAAAACAACTCGGACCAACTTTCAAGACAATAAGACAGGTTTGACCAAACTGTGAAGAAAAGAATGATGTCGAAAATAATTAAATGTGATCTCAAAGAACTCAACAGATGCGACGGAACTCTTTTCAGTGCAGCTTGTGTTGTCTTTGAAGTTATTCAGTAAAATGAAAATGTTTCTCATCACAAACTTTGATATGTGATGGATGTTTGCATTGCAACTAAACAAGTAATCACACAGAAATCATGTGTGAAAGTTTGTTGCTTGTTTCGTACTAGCTCGTCTTTTCAATGCGCGGCTCAAAAGATTACAGACATGTTGTTTTAGGCACCAGCTTTTCTATATATTATGTTCGTTTTGAGAATTTTAATCATTCAATCATGGCTGATGACTGTATAGAGCGTAAGGCAACATTCCGTCCTCGACAAGAGGCTATACTTTGTGACACATGCAACAGGAGCAATTTCCTGTCTTTGTCCCATGGAAAGCCTCTGTTTGCGAGAGCATTTCTCCTACTTTCAATTACCAGTAATCACTCATCACTTGAAATTTAACCTGCTATTGAAGACAGATAATCTCTTTTGTTAATCAGTTAATGTTTCGTATTGTCATAGTTGTGTATAATCTGTGTGTTGAATAAACACCTCAAATATAATAATAGAGACTCAGTCATGGGATTATGTTCAATGTAATTACAGGTGTAAATTGACAACTCTGAGTTAATTCACTGGTAGATAAAAAATAGGCCTGATATGTCAGAAATAAGCATTCGAAATTTGAAACTGATCGGTTCAGCCATACAATTTTAAATGAATGCGAACCAAATTGGTTAGGGAGGTAAGCAGGGAGGGAGGGAGGGATGGATGTATGTCACTTGAATGCAATGCCATACCTATTTTAACCTCATTTCTCATTTCATTTTTGTAGTTCACTGACTGATGAGACTGTGATTGGTTGTTCTGTGACTTTCCCCACCAACCCCAAATCTTCGTTTGTCCACTATTCAGGTCCAAATTATTCACCAAATCAGTCCAAGTTGCCTAGAAAGTTGGTCCAATTTGTCTTGAAACTTGGGTCAACTTCTTCAAAAGTTGGGCCGAGTTGTCTTGAAAGTTGGTCCGAGTTGTCTTCAAAAGTGGTCCGAGTTGTCCTGAAAGTTGGGCCGACTTGTCTTTAAAGTTGGGCCGAGTTGTCTTCAAAGTTGGTCCAAGCTGTCCTCAAAAGTGGCCCGAGTTGTCTTGGTCCGAGTTGTCTTTGGTCCGAGTTGTCTGCAATTCCTGTAGCCTCAGTACACAACACCACCGTGCCACCACATGGACAATGGGAGGTGAAATGTCTTGCCCAAGGACACAACGTGTTTGGTGCAGGTGGGATTCAAACCTAGGACCTATTGACTTGCAGTCTGCACCTCTACCTACTGAGACACCGCACCTCCAAATATTAACATACAATGTACTGGTCGTATTAAGTATTTCATAGCATTAAAAGATATATGGTATAACAAGTGTTATTCATTTTACATGTACCGATAAGGGTGTGTACTCGTACTCGAGTACTTTGCAAAGTACTCACACCCATACATTTTGCCCAGTATTTTTACTCGTACTTTACTCACACATTTTCAGAGTCCTCGTACTCAAGTACTGGAGTCTCGTACTCGTCCTGGTGTGGGGATAGGAATCTGACAGTTGCTCACCATTGCTTGGCCCTGGGTTCATAAACTGAGTACTGTGACAAATCAGCGGTTGGCCAAAGTTTTATTATGGTGGAAACACATGAAACTGTGTCAATAAAAAAAAATTGGGAAGGTATTCCCTCCGGAAAAGAACCTTCTCTATTATAAGTATTGTAACGCACAAAGTTATGCATAGATAGTGGACAGTGGCTCCTTTGGGGAACAAGCAGCACTTAATCCACAGCTACGTCACTTTTCCTTTGTTCTGTTGATGTTTTATCGTACAAATATATCGGCATAATGTACTGTAAAAGGTGATAAGCCCAGATATTTGTATCGTTTCAGATATTTGGACGGTACAAATATCTGGACAAAAGACCACTGTTTGTTGAGTTAAGTGAGATTGATTAACACAGAAAGACATTGTCGCGAGTGTTGCAAACACTGAAGAGAGGAAACTCTTCCAGTCCTGTTTATATCGCTTTATCGTTAATTTTCACACATTCAAAAAATATTTGATTCGCTCGGTTATGGGATTGTGCGTGTGGTGGGGGGGAGGGGGGGGAGTGATTGTTTACAACAGGTGTGTAAGTAGCATTGTGCACTCGGAGGAACGGCCATAGAAGGGAACTAGCACACTGATAATTGTTATTGGTGGCCTACGAACCTCCGCATCTGACATGGTGCCCAAAGCTATTTTTGGAACTAAAACATTCTACTCTGAGAAAGAAAACGCATTGTTTGCTACTTTTCTGACCAATTCACCAAACAGGTGAAGATTGTTTCATCCCGGTGAAGAAACATGTTAACTCTTTACCCAACTTAACGCCAAACACCACACAGCGCTATATCCATTACATCTTCATTAAACTGTTATTATTTTTTGAATTGTTGTCTTAGAAATATAGATTATGGTCCATCATTCGAACGACCTTATTGAGCTTGCTCCAATGAGGGGCAATACGTTATGTTTTTAAGACAAAATTTGAGAATTAGTTTAAACATCTTCTAACCGCGTTGGGTAAAGGGTTAATTATTTTTTGAATTGTTTGCACTTTTTAGATAAATCATACGAGGTATCTTTGATCATACTTTAGGAGTAAACAGCATGTGTACCCCATTTCTTCCACTACCCAAGCATTGTAAGCCCGCCCCCTTCCACTCACAACCCTTAAATATTATTTTGGCATGGTATCTCTCTCTCTCTCTCTCGTTCCCTCTGTCTCTGTGTGTGTCTCTCTCTCTTTTGTCGAACGTTTTGTCGTTTGGCAATTGTTGAACTTGTTTTTGCGAAAGTGTTAAATCGTCTATTTCATCAGTATGCCAAATTGTTTTGTTTTCAGCATCTTCTACTGCCTGACTCAATAAAAAATCTTCCCCGTCATCACCATTCCACATGATTCCACTCTTCAGACATCGAATATTTGTTAAAAATATGGGTTTAGAAATAGATACTTTAAAATTTGTGTGTACACAGTCGTTAACTCGCGAATATTATTAAATTTGCAATTGGGATATCACATTGCTCACACAATCACTCGAACGGATGACGATGTGATGCGTGTTCAGTTTATATCAATCGTACTGTCACACTTACACTTAACATATCTATTGTATATTCAGTGGACGTTTCAGATAAGTAACAATGAGATATATCCATTTAATTTTGGGGGGCGATAAGTAATTGTAAAACGCATTTTGACCATATTTTCACTTAAAATAAATTAAGCCAATTTTTTTTTGTTGACATTCCTTAATAGGAAAGGGCTATGGATTAAAATAGATATACCACACTTTTTGTGATGTATGGCGAGATAATTGTACAGTTTGCAGGAGTCCTGTGCTATTGGACTCGGCCTACGGCCTCGTCCAATACCACAGGACACCTGCAAACTGTACAATTATCTCGTCATACATCACAAAAAGTGTGGTATATCTATTACTTAACACTGCCGATGAATAAGACATCAAAAACATGTATGCTAGAAAATGAAAGTGTGGGTATTAGAACTATATTTTACAGGCAGGAGCATAATCTGTTGCTACACAGTTCCACTCTCCTCTCGCTGTGCCCCCCCCCCCCCCCCCCCCAACCCTATGATTTTCAAGATGAGGGCCTGGGATTTCCGAGAGAAGGGGGATTGGTACTCTTCCCCTGACAACAGCACAAAAAATAAAGGAGTTCACCCTGGGAGAGGATCTTCCCAACAATGCCCCATTAATATCCTCTGTTCCCCCCCCCCCCCACCAATCAGTGAAAAACACTGCCCTCTAATCCAGAATGAACACAAAATAATGAAAATGTTAAAAAATTTATAGTAATTTATATATTTTTTATACTTACCAATGACCCAGACTTAGCTGGTGCTAACTCCACAAAAACCAGGGCCAAACACAAATTTTGCCCCCCAATCCCCAAAATTTGCATCCAAAACAAAAAGAAATCATGTCCTAAAGGACCTCCATAGTACGACTCTACTGCGCATGCGCAGTGACGCAGTCGTCCCGAAATTGGCGCCAAATATCATTCTTACTGGCAGTGCCTGGTCAGCGCTATGTACTCAGCGGGGAGGCCAGAGTTCCCAACTCAGGGAGGGCCATCCCCGTCTGGGTCATTGGTAAGTATAAAAAATATATAAATTACTATAAATTTTTTAACATTTTTATACTGTACCAAGGACCCAGACTTAGCTGAATAGTAAACAGGCTGGAGGGCCTAGGACATAGAGGAAAATCCAATAAGCTCAATTATAAAATAAAGAGGTAACCCCTTAAGGAGAAAAGGAGTATTAGGCTTTACATGTATCTTTCTTATTTAATATTTAAATTAGAAAGATACACTACCCTTAATAATTGAGCACAATAACACTCATGTTCTCTATTAACATCCAGTATAACCCTTATACTAATTATTTTTAAAGCAAGCCAATAAATAAAGTAGTCCAGAGAATTGAGACTCTTTATAATCATTTAAAAGTGTCCGAGTATTGTATATTAAAGCCCGTTTGACACTTGACATATACAAATGCTTCACACCGAGCTACACTTTAAAAATAAGACATGAATGAAATTAAACATTAATATTACACTTTAAAACCATCCCGGAAGCGACTCAGAAATACTGTCTTGGAGGAGGCATTCCCTTGCTTTTCACTATAAAGCAGGTGACCTAAGGGAACACCCGCCCCCCCCCTTCCCCTTGCCCTGGGTCAAATAGCCCAGAGCGAAGAGGGCAGTCGGACGGAGTCACTGCCGGAACAGAAAGCCTGCATAACTATAGTTGCAACTGTTAAGTGGACGACATTCTGAGCAACAGATAACGGACCTAAACAATGCAGGTCTCCAGAAATGGACTCAATATTTCTGAGATAAAAATTAGTAAATGTGGATGGCTGAGACCAATAAGCAGCCTTCATTAAATCTGTAATAGCAAAACTATTAGCATAAGCCCAGGAAGTAGAAAGAGCTCTTACTTCATGAGCAGAAATCTTAAGCACAGACTGCTGAGAAGAAGATAAATCTTCATACGCAGTACGGATAGTTAACTGAATCCATCTAGCAATAGAATGGACTGAAATGTCCTTTCTATTAGGCATCAAAGACAGAAAGAAACGTTTCCGTCCCTTTCTGATGAACTGAGATCTCTGTTTATAGATACGTAGTGCTCTAACAGGACAGAGTAAAGGCCTACGCCCGTCTGAAGACGGAAGAGCCTTAATAACAATAGGTTCCGGATATTTATTAGGAGCCTGATTCTTAGCTAAAAAACCGACATTAGTAGTGAAGGTGATAGTGTTCCCAACACTACGATAATGAGAATCATCCACCGATAGTGCATGAAGCTCACTGACTCTTCTGGCAGAAGAGAAAGCTAAGAGAAAAGCTGTCTTATAAGATAAAAATTTGAAATCTACTGTCCCAAGAGGTTCAAATGGCTTTTCCTTCAATTTAAGGAGAACCCAAGCTAAATTCCACTTAGGAATTAATCTAAGAGTTCTGGGTCTATTTATCGAAAAGTTTCTAACCAATTTCGATAAAGAGACATTAGATCCAATTTGTAAACTATCATGATGTGCATAGGTATCAGATAACATAGATCTATAACCCTTTATAGTAACAGGTTGCAGTTTGATTTCGTCAAACAAGTATACTAGAAAGTTAGCAATGTCTGGTATAGAGGGATCAAATATATCAACAGAATGATCCCTACACCAACGACGGAAAACCTTCCACTTAGCCGCATAGTTTAGCGAAGAGGAGGTCCTCCTACAGTTAGAAATCGCGTCCACTGCTCGTCCTGTAAAGTGCTTGCCATGCAAGAAGGACCGCACAACGGAAAAACGTGAAGGTTGAGACCTTGCGGGTTGTGATGTAGTTGGCGCGATTTCCCCTGCCAAAGAAGATCCTCTCGTGGAGGGAGCTTCCGCGGTAGGTCCCACAACAGACACCTGAGTAGATTTATCCACGGTCTCTGTGGCGACAGAGATGCTACCAACAGAATCTTGCATTGAGATTGTTTTATCTTTAGCAATACTTGTTGAATTAACGGCGCTGGAGGATACGCATATCCTATCATTCCGTCCCAAGAGATCGACAGAGCGTCTACTGCAAATGCTCTTGGATCCGGACACGGGGACACATACGTTTGCAACTGATTGTTGAGATGTGTCGCAAATAAGTCTATCATTGGCCGTTCCCATTGGTAGCAAATCTGATTGAATACTTGTTTGTTGAGAGTCCACTCCGACGGCAACAAGCGACCCTTTCGTGAAAGGGAGTCTGCTAGCACATTCAGACGACCCGGTATGTGACGGACCGAAAGAAGAACGTGATGTTCCAACGCAAACAGAAGGATTCTTTCCGTTAATAACAACGGAACTGAATGAGTGCCTCCCTGATTCCGTATATACGCCACTACTGTCGTATTGTCGGATAGGATTTGGACATGAGCATCGTGAATAATGTCCATCCAGTGACGTAACGCAAGCCAAATTGACATCATTTCCTTGATGTTTATGTGCTTGCACAGGAATTGCGGATCCCAAAGACCCTGGCATCTCGAATCCGTTGGGATTAATGATGCACCCCAACCTGTTTGACTGGCATCCGTCATAATGGTAAAACTCGGATCCGGCAACTGCAGCGGAACTCCTTGAGTTAACCACTGAATGTTTGCCCAAGTCTGAATCTCTTGTTTCACTTGATCTGACAAGAGAACGTCTACATCGAGCGAATGAATTTTCACACTCCAATTCTGAGTCAGGAAAATTTGAAGAGGCCGTGTGCGTAGCCGTCCCATCGGAATGAGATCCGCGGCGGCTCCGCACAGACCTATCAGTCTCATAAATTCTCTCGCCGTGACTTTGTCTGTATTCAGACAATAGCGAGCGTAAAACTGACTAATTTCGCTCTGGTTAACGGCAGACGAACGAGATTGTTGTGCGTCTCGAAGCTCATTCCCAGATGAGTGAATGACTTGGACGGCACCAGATCCGACTTCTCCTCGTTTACTATGAAACCGAGACGTCGGAGCAATAGAAGAAGATTCTGAACATCGTTCTGAAGCGTTAACTCGTTGCCGTACCTCTGAAGAATGTCGTCCAGGTAGGCCGACGTTACCGCAGACGAATGAGCTCGGAAGTAGATCATTACCGAGTTCATTACCCGAGTGAAAGCCCAGGGTGCTAGATTCAATCCGAAGCACATGGCCCGGAACTGATACACCACTCCTAGGACTGCGAAGCGTAGATACTTTCGGAATGTCGGATGTACCATGACGTGAAAGTACGCATCTTTGAGATCTATGCTCGTTGCATAATCGTTCACCCGAATACTCGCTCTGACCGATCGAATCGTCTCCATATAAAACTTCGGAGCGACGATCAGCTTGTTTATCCAGCTCAAATCTATGACTGGACGGAACGAGCCGTCTGGTTTCGGAACCAGAAACAGATGGCTGTAGAATCCCAGCGATTCCTGGTTTTCTACGACCTCTACCGCGTTCTTCATTAAAAGAGACTGCACCTCTGATAGCAGAGCGTCTCTTTTCTGAGGGTTTGACGGAAGATGAGTCCACTTTGGACTTCGAGTTAATGGAGGCTTTCGTTTGAAGGATATCTTTAGACCTTCCGAAGTCACTCCTCTCACCCACGGGTCGTCCGTAATCGACGCCCACTCTTGAGAAAAACTCGACAACCTTCCGCCAACCGGAACGCGATAGAGGTTTAAGCCATCACCTCCTGGATCTGCGAGGCCTGCGGTAGGAGAAACCACGTCTTCCATGACCCGCACCTCGCCTCGTCGACCTCGGGGCGTCCGACCGATTGTCCCGGCCTGAAGGACGTCCCGAACGAGAGTCACTATCCTGACGGTCTCTCGAATAAGAGCTAGAGGACGCACCGGAACCTCTATAGGAACCTCTCTTGGGCGGATAAGACCCAGAAGTGCCCGCCTTATTCGTGTCTGCTGTATCCGACCTTTTAGGAGCGGATCTAAACAACAGAGAATCACTAGCTTTCTTTTTAATATTATCATAAATAGCGGAAAGCTTGCCGTCAAAGAGAAGATCTCCTGAGACCGAAGCGACTCTAAGAGAGTTCTTCACCTTAGAATCCACTAGTGTGGATGTAGACAGGGCTGCGTCACGTCTAACCAACTCCAGATTTGCCACTGAAAGGGCGGAGTTACACGTGGAATAAGCTACTGCCCTTGAAAGAAGTCTTAAGGAGGATTGTATATCCTGAAACTCTTCCCCTTGAAGACGCAGTGATAACGCCTTAGTAAGGTGATCTGCGTAAGATAAGGCATCTAAATTGGCTCTGTTAGACGCAATAGCTGTTTCCAACACTGCGGTTGGAATAGAAGCCGACGACGGTAATGATAGCTCTAAGTCTTCCGCCTCGTCGTCCATACGCAGAGGAACTCTCGGTATACCCTGACCTGCCGTGTCGAATTTATTCCTTGCATTAATGAAAGGCAGGTTGAGAGTATTTGCGGACAAGAAGCCTGCTTTCCCCGTCCTGGAAGCAAGTTTAAAAATAGCGTCGTTCAATAATTCAAATGTTCTTGCAACATTATTGGACTGCGACGGAAACTCGGGAGCGATGTCCCTGAACCGCTCGAAAAAATCAGAGTCCAATGACGCTATAATTCTCCTGTCCGGAAGCGCAGCAGTCTGGCCCGACGGAACAACTTGAGGAAGAAAGTGCCGGATGAAATCCACGGCAGCTTTGTGTTGTTCCGAAAGGGATAGCTCCAATTCATCCGTATCCCTTTCACCATCCGGTCGGACCTCCCGATGTTCCCGGTCGTCCGCCCCCGATGCTTCGGCGGAGCGTACCGACCCAGCGCCGTCGGATAATTCTCGATCCGACACCGTTTCTGTCGGCTGCTGGGATGCTGCGATAAGCTGTGCTATCTGCACTAGAATGTCCGACGTCGAGACCTGCGGAGGAGCTGTCTTTCGCTGCTTCGCCGAGGGCAGCTCCGCATCAGATGGCTCCCGCATACTTTTCCTATGCGAACGTCCGGAGTCCATCGGTCTCGAATCCCTGGCTGCCGGATGGTGTGACCTGGTCGCCGAAGAATCCTTCATCGGCGAAGCTGGCAAAATATCGGAGGTCACGCAGCCAAGGTGCGGTCGTGTGCGCCGACGAGAAGAGGAAGCCTTAACAGTCTCTGCGGACTGCTTATACAACGGAGCGTCCCGAGCGATGGACGTATGCTCCGCTAAAGACACATTTTGTACCACAACATCTGGTCCCAGATGTTGTTGTACGAGAGAGGGGCCTCTCTCGCTCGCGGCCCGGCTGGACCTGGACGAGCTAGGAACCGGACTAAAAGGCTTCCTCCGTTCTCGTTCACTATCCGCCGTCACTGGGTGTGCATCTATTATTTTTATAGTGCTCGCATCACCCAAAATTTCCTCTTGGACCGCATCGGATGAACCCGGCTGCCGAACCATTCGGTGAATGGACGCTACACCGGGCGAGCTAGCGGACGACATTTGTCTAATCTCCATGAGCACTTTTGCCGCTAGCTCTGTATTTATTTGTGACGACGGACGCACACTTGAAGAAGATAACATGGAAACATCACCCTGTTCTGGTTCCTCTGAAATAGAAACTGAGAGAGTAGAGTGACCTTGTGGAGAAAGAGCCAGCATCGCTCTTTCTCCAGAAACAACATATCGTGACACACGTTTCCAATGTTTCTCATCCCAATGTTCACATACAGGACAGGGATTAATGCGAGAACACTGACTACAATTAATGCAATAATCATGAAAGTCAGAGGAAGATTTCTTCCTATTACAATTTGAACAAAGTCCCTTCATTGTGAAAGAACAACAATAAGTCCTAGTTACTCGCAAAAACCCCTGACACAAAGATACATAATAACATGATCCATTAATAAATGAAAAAACAATTGCAAAACAAAATAATTTTGAAAAAATATTTTTTCAGAGAAGCCCAAGTTGCTGAAAAGTAACGTTGAGCCCCGATGGATCCGATGGCAAAGTGTGGTCAAAAATTTTAAAATTATATAAAATAATTAATGAGACACTTTCGGATAATATAAATGTATCTTATAATGAGATAAACTACCACAAAGGCAAACAGCCCCCCTCAAAAAAGGCTGTTGCCAATGAAAACAAACAGTGTCAACACAGTAGAAAACATGACTCCAGGCACTGAAAAAATTGGCCCGGAATCAGTCATCAATTACACTCTATCTGATGCAAAACAGAGACTCCCAGGGGAGAATCTGCAGAACATCAGATGGAAGATGCAGAACACAAACGTTATACACCCATGGGTGAAAACGTAACTATGGGGAAAATAACAGAAAACATTCTGTAACCAAGCAACTCTCCCAGGGAATTTTAGAAATGAAACTTCTCAAAAATATGCCAAAAGCATGGGAGAATTGCAAGGGGGGACTTTAGAAGGTTAGGGGAGAGGAAACACTGAATAAGCAGTGCAACAATTAGCAAGAATGACAACAAGAGGCGTTTGCCTCGAAAATAGGCAACTTAACATAATTTCAACAAAAAATTTTAAGTACAGCCCTGATTATTTTTTGCCACTTCTTTTTTCCTCTCCTCCTTCTATCCTCCTTAGAATCACATTTTCTCCAAGAATTACGTGTCTGGCATCCTTTAAACTGAGATTTACAAGCACAAAGATCAGTGAGATGTTGACTGATGAAGGGCCAAACAGAGAAATGATATTTGGCGCCAATTTCGGGACGACTGCGTCACTGCGCATGCGCAGTAGAGTCGTACTATGGAGGTCCTTTAGGACATGATTTCTTTTTGTTTTGGATGCAAATTTTGGGGATTGGAGGGCAAAATTTGTGTTTGGCCCTGGTTTTTGTGGAGTTAGCACCAGCTAAGTCTGGGTCATTGGTACAGTATAAAAATATAAAAAAACAAGAGGCCCCAGGGGGCCTGAGGGTGCTCACCTGACATGGTAGCCTAAATATCAACCTAGAGAATTGATTTGAACAAGTTGCATTTGCTCCTCCTAAGAAAAGCTTATACCAAATATCCAAAGATACTGACCAGTGGATCTAAAAAAAAAAGATTTTTAAAGAATATTCCTCATATTGAACTAAGTTATAATTCGGGGCTCCCACAGGGAGCCCATACATGAACCCAGGGACTTGGCTTTAACAAATTTGACACTCACCCCCCTAAGGATGCTGCACATCAAATATCAAAACATTCCAACTGCTGGATCTGAAGAAAAAGATTTTTAAAGAAAATTCCTCATTTTGAACAAAGTTACAATTCGAGCCCCCACAGTGAGCCCAAATATGGACCTAGGGACATGGCTTGAACAAACTTGAATCTTACCCCCCTAAGGATGCTGCATACCAAACATCAAAACATTCCGACTGCTGGATCTGAAGAAAAAGATTTTTAAAGAAAATTCCTCATTTTGAACTAAGTTATCATTCGAGCCCGCACAGTGAGCCCAAATATGAACCCAGGGACTTGGTTTGAAGAAACTTGACTCTCACCCCCCCTAAGGATGCTGCATGCCAAATATCAAAACATTCCAACTGCTGAATCTGAAGAAGATTTTTAAAGAAAAATTCCTCATATTGACTAAGTTATAATTCGGGCTCCCACAGGGAGCCCGAATATGGACCCAGGGACATGGCTTGAACAAACTTGAATCTCCCCCCCCCCCCCCCACCCCCTAAGGACACTGCATACCAAATATCAAAGCATTCCGACTGCTGGATCTGAAGAAGAAGATTTTTAAAGAAAGTTCCTCATTTTGAACTAAGTTATCATTCGGGCTCCCACAGTGAGCCCAAATATGGACCTAGGGACATGGCTTGAACAAACTTGAATCTCAACCCCCTAAGGATGCTGCATACCAAACATCAAAGCATTCCGATGGCTGGATCTGAAGAAGAAGATTTTTAAAGAAAATTCCTCATTTTTAACTAAGTTATAATTTGGGCTACCACAGTGAGTCCAAATATGAACTCAGGGACTTGGCTTGAACAAACTTGAATCTCACCCCCCTAAGCATCTTGCATACCCAATATCAAAAGAATCTGCCTGCTGGTTCTTGAGAAGAAGATTTTCAAAGAAATTTGCCTCAAATGCACTAAGTTCAAATTTGGGCTCCTATACTGAGCCCAAATATGAACCCAGGGGGCCGATTTGCACAAACTTGAATCAGATCTACCCCACAATTCTGCATACCAAATATAAAAAAATTCTGCCTGCTGGATCTGGAGAAGATTTTTTAAGAAATTTGCCTGAAATGCACCAAGTTCGAATTCGAGCTTCTATAGTGAGCCCAAATATTAATCCAGGGGGCTGATTTGAACAAACTTGAATCAGATCCACCCAACAATGTTGCATACCAAATATCAAAAGATTCTGCCTGCTGGATCTGGAGAAGAAGATTTTTTAAGAAATTTGCCTGAAATGCACTAAGTTTGAATTCGGACTTCTATAATGAGCCCAAATATGAATCCAGGGGGCCGATTTGAACAAACTTGAATCAGATCCACCCACAATGTTATATACCAAATATCAAAAGATTCTGCCTGCTGGATCAGAAGAAGATTTTTTAAGAAATTTGCCTGAAATGCACTAAGTTTGAATTCGGACTTCTATAATGAGCCCAAATATGAATCCAGGGGGCCGATTTGAACAAACTTGAATCAGATCCACCCACAATGTTACATACCAAATATCAAAAGATTCTGCCCGCTGGATCTGGAGAAGAAGATTTTTTAAGAAATTTGCCTGAAATGCTGTAAGTTCGAATTCGAGCTTCTATAGTGAGCCCAAATATAAACCCAGGGCGCCGATTTGAACAAACTTGAATCAGATCCATCCCACAATGTTGCATACCAAATATCAAAAGATTCTGCCTGCTGGATCTGGAGAAGAAGATTTTTTTAAGAAATTTGCCTGAAATGCACTAAGTTCAAATTCGGGCTTCTATAGTGAGCCCAAATATGAATCCAGGGGACCGATTTGAACAAACTTGAATCAGATCCACCCAATAATGCTGTATACCAAATATCAAATGATTCTGCCCACTTGTGCGGGAGAAGAAGAATTTTTAGTAATTTCACAAATATACATAGGGTGCTATCGGAGTTATGCCCCTATGGAGCCTCAATTGGGCAGGTCCATTTCACATGAACAAACTTCAATTGACATATGGTAATGAACATCCATACCAAGTTTTGAGAAAATTGACCTAGCGGTTTCAGAGGAGAAGTCGTTTGAAAAATGTTCACGGCGCCAGATGGACGCCGGACGACACCGACGCCGGACGGCAAGTGATAAGTTTAGCTCCCTTCGGTGATCTAAAAATTCTACCCCACTAAGCTTATTAAAAAGTTATTTAAATCTCCAATGCTTCCCATAGCCCCCCCCCCCCCCTCTTCCCCCCACCCAGGCCTGGTAGGTAAGCAATTACTCAAAACTAATCCAAACTGAGCATGAAAATAAAATAACTTCCAATTGCAGAACTCTGCTTATTTTTATATTCCTAGGTTCCCCAGTAGGACTGGCTAAACAAGATATTATTCAGTTGTCCAGAGTGAATGTAAAAAAAAATAATTTAAATTATACTGTTACCCATGTTCAAATCTCAATAAGTATGGTTATGTGTCCAATTTCCGATAGAGTCCAGTTTTTGATAATTCGCACACTCGCGATGTTTTACATCAAGCCACGCTGTTTACAAACAAAATCACGAACCAGAACACTTGTGAAACAAGAGGCCCCAGGGGGCCTGAGGGCACTCACCTGACAAGGTAGACTAAATATCAACCCAGGGAACTGATTTCAACAAGTTGCATATGCCCCTCCTAAGAAAAGCTTATACCAAATATCATAAGATTCTGGCCAGTGGATCTAAAAAAGAGTTTTAAAGAATATTCCTCATACTGAACTAAGTTATAATTCGGGGTCCCACAGGGAGCCCAAATATGAACCCAGGGACTTGGCTTTAACAAACTTGAATCTCACCCGCACCCCCACCCACCCCCCTTAGGATGCTACACACCAAATATCAAAAATTTCTCATTTTGAACTAAGTTACAATTCGAGACCCCAGAGTGAGCCCAAATATGGACCTAGGGACATGGCTTGAACAAACTTGAATCTTATCCCCCTAAGGATGCTGCATACCAAATATCAAAAGCATTCTGACTGCTGGATCTGAAGAAGATTTTAAGAAAATGAAAAAATTTATAGTAATTTATATATTTTTTATACTTACCAATGACCCAGACTTAACTAATTCGGGCTCCAGCTCAAATATGAACCCAGGGACTTGGCTTGAACAAAATTAAATCTCGCTCCTCTAAGCATGGTGCATACCCAATATCAAAAGATTCTGCCTGCTGGATCTTGAGAAGAAGATTTTCAAAGACATTTAGGAGAGGTGGTGGTGTAGGCCTTCTGCATAACATATACTGAGACCATATATAAACCCAGGGGGGCCGATTTGAACAAACTTGAATCAGATCCACCCCACAATGTTGCATACCAAATATCAAAAGATTCTGCCTGCTGGATCTGGAGAAAAAGATTTTTTAAGAAATTTGCCTGAAATGCACTGAGTTCAAATTCGGGCTTCTATAGTGAGCCCAAATATGAATCCAGGGGACCGATTTGAACAAACTTGAATCAGATCCACCCAATAATGCTGTATACCAAATATCAAATGATTCTGCCCACTTGTGCGGGAGAAGAATTTTTAGTAATTTCACAAATATACATAGGGTGCTATCGGAGTTATGCCCCCTATTGAGCCCCAAATGGGCAGGTCCATTTCATTTGAACAAACTTCAATTGACATATGGTAATGAACATCCATACCAAGTTTAAAGCAAATTGACCTAGCGGTTTCAGAGGAGAAGTCGTTTGAAAAAGTTCACGCCGCCAGATGGACGACGGACGACACCGACGCCGGACGGCAAGTGATAAGTTTAGCTCCCTTCGGTGATCTAAAAATTCTACCCCACTAAGCTTATTAAAAAGTTATTTAAATCTCCAATGCTTCCCATAGCCCCCCCCCCCCCCAACCCCCCTTCCCCCCGCCCAGGCCTGGTAGGTAAGCAATTACTCAAAACTAATCCAAACTGAGCATGAAAATAAAATAACTTCCACTTGCAGAACTCTGCTTATTTTTATCTTCCTAGGTTCCCCAGTAGGACTGGCTACACAAGATATTATTCAGTTGTCCAGAGTGAATGTAAAAAAAAATAATTTAAATTATACTGTCACCCATGTTCAAATCTCAATAAGTATGGTTATGTGTCCAATTTCCGATAGAGTCCAGTTTTTGATAATGTGCACACTCGCGATGTTTTACATCAAGCCGCGCTGTTTACAAACAAAATTACGAACCAGAACACTTGTGAAACAAGAGGCCCCAGGGGGGCCTGAGGGCACTCACCTGACAAGGTAGACTAAATATCAACCCAGGGAATTGATTTCAACAAGTTGCATCTGCCCGTCCTAAGAAAAGCTTATACCAAATATCATAAGATTCTGACCAGTGGATCTAAAAAAGAGTTTTAAAGAATATTCCTCATACTGAACTAAGTTATAATTCGGGGTCCCACAGGGAGCCCAAATATGAACCCAGGGACTTGGCTTTAACAAACTTGTATCTCACCCCCCACCCCCACCCCACCCCCCTTAGGATGCTACACACCAAATATCAAAAATTCCTCATTTTGAACTAAGTTACAATTCGAGACCCCAGAGTGAGCCCAAATATGGACCTAGGGACATGGCTTGAACAAACTTGAATCTTATCCCCCTAAGGATGCTGCATACCAAATATCAAAAGCATTCTGACTGCTGGATCTGAAGAAGAAGATTTTAAGAAAATGAAAAAATTTATAGTAATTTATATATTTTTTATACTTACCAATGACCCAGACTTAACTAATTCGGGATCCCACAGGGAGCTCAAATATGAACCCAGGGACTTGGCTTGAACAAAATTGAATCTCGCCCCCCTAAGCATGGTGCATACCCAATATCAAAAGATTCTGCCTGCTGGATCTTGAGAAGAAGATTTTCAAAGACATTTAGGAGAGGTGATGGTGTAGGCCTTCTGCATAACATATTCTGAGCCCATATATAAACTCAGGGGGGCCGATTTGAACAAACTTGAATCAGATCCACCCCACAATGTTGCATACCAAATATCAACAGATTCTGCCTGCTGGATCTGGAGAAGATGATTTTTTAAGAAATTTGCCTGAAATGCACTAAGTTCGAATTTAGGCTTTTATAGTGAGCCCAAATATGAATCCAGGGGGCCGATTTGAACAAACTTGAATCAGATCCACCCCACAATGTTGCATACCAAATATCAAAAGATTCTGCCTGCTGGAACTGGAGAAGAAGATTTTTAAAGAAATTTGCCTGAAATGCACTAAGTTCCAATTTGAGCTTCTATAGTGAGCCCAAATATGAATCCAGGGGGCCGATTTGAACAAACTTGAATCAGATCCACACCACAATGTTGCATACCAAATATCAAAAAATTCTGCCTGCTGGATCTGGAGAAGATTTTTAAAGAAATTTGCCTGAAATGCACTAAGATCGAAATCGGGCTCCTATACTGAGACCAAATATGAACCCAGGGGGCCAATTTGAACAAACTTGAATCAGATCCACCCTACAATGTTGCATACCAAATATCAAAAGATTCTGCCTGCTGGATCTGGAGAAGAAGATTTTTTAATGTTTTTCCCATTGCCTACAGTGTTAAAAAGTGCTGACTCAGCACTTTTTCAAAGTCCCGAAACTGTACCCTATCGTAAAATCGATGGCAATTTTTTTTTACCAATCCTTTCTGTTGGTCCTAAGGAAGGTTCACACCAAATGAAAATTCTCTGTGCCATGCAATTTTGGAGATATGGGCGTTTTAATTTTTTTCTATTTTTAGCTCCTGCAGTTCCCATGTGGCTGCAGGAAAAAATGTTTTGGCATAAATCAAGTACTTATAACCCAATAATACCTCATATTAAATTTGGTTCAAATCGGCCTCTGGGTTCAGAAAATATTTGGGTGGGGCAAAAATTCTTGCCCCTCTCAGAACAAAGGTAAATATTGCCCGTCAAACTTCTCTTGAACAAACTTGAGTCTACACCTCAAATGGAAGCTGCATACCAAATATCAGGTCTCTGCTATGGCTGGTTCATGAGAAGAAGATTTTTTAAAATTTTGTGCATTTTGGCCCCACCCCACTCCACAATACGAGCAGAAATCCAATTTGAAGAAAAACCCAAATGCCCCTATATAACCTCTACTTACATGAAATTTAATTAAAATGTGGCCAGTGGTTTAGGAGAAAGAGGCTCAAACACTACCTTCAAGGCGGATGGCGGACGACAGACGACGCACGGATGATGGACGAAGAGTGATCAGAAAAGCTCACCCTGACTTTCAGTCAGGTGAGCTAAAAATGTTCACAACGCCAGATGGACGACGGACGGCAAGTGATAAGTTTAGCTCCCTTCGGTGAGCTAAAAAAGAAAGAAATATGAAAGCAACAGTAAGTATATTAACTGTATGCATAATAATCTTAATTTTTATAGATAACACCCACTTTTGGCATACACAGTAATTATATTTTGAAAAGGGAACAGTGTGTATCGGAATTCTGAATTCGGGTGGTTAGTTCGTCAGTTAAAATTCACACTCACGTGCAAATTGCGAAGTCAAAACATCAGGTGATTATGACTGACAATCTAGAGAACTTCCTCCCATTCAAATTTCTTTTTTCTTCTACGGAAGCCCACATAGGTAATGATTTTGGGGGGATTCTATGTAGTTGTATTTGAATCAACAAAGTTTGCCTTGTTCAAGACATCCATTGCTTCATATCTGCTTATTAACGCTCCGGAGAATTTTAATTATTTGAAAATAACTTCTTTTTTTCATTCTCTCCATCTTTCTCCCCTCACCTTCTTATTTTGTCTATGCTCAGTATAAAAGTTGACCACACTGATTACATTTCAAGTTGGTGGCATCTTCGGCCCATATCAATGGTGTAGGCATAGAGGTTGGTGAACTTGTACCCAGTTTTTCTAAGAAATATCTCAGTTTTGCAAAGCACTCATTATGAGTGACAAATGGCTTAGAAATATTTTGAAGCGGTGGACCCCTTTAAGGTCTCTGAAAGCTAGAAAGTTATCTATTCTGCCATGCAAAGCGGTCTACGAAGAGTGCAGTCAACAATTATTTTAAGGAACTGACAAAAATCTTTGAAAAGTTCCTTACAAGTCTGCATCTCATCTATAAGATTGACAAAACTGGAGTTCATGTGGAACATAATCCTCCAAAAATAATTGCTGAAAATGGTATTAGTGTGAATGCATTAACAAGCAACAAATCGTGCACCACAAGCATCATTAGTTGTGGAAACGCCATCGGGACCACACTGCCACCTTTTTTCATTTTTAAGGGTAAACGTTTGAACCCTAAACTTTTAACAGGAGCATTGCCTGTCACACGAGCAGCCATGTCAGATTCTGGTTGGTCGAACAAAGACATTTTTGAAACATACTTGAAAGAACATTTCTAGAAATTCTGTCAAGGCATGTGCGAGAAAGAGCAGCCTGTCCTTCTACTGTACAATGGACACATGTCACACATGTCTCTATCCTTGATCGAATGGGCCTGGTCTGAAACGATTGTATTATTTGTACTGCCTCCACACAACAGTCACTTTCTTCAGCCTCTGGATATAGCATGCTTTGCGCCATTTAAATCAAAATATAATCAGGAGTGTCATCAGTTTATGGGGGAAAATACTAGTTGCGTTGTTACTAGATACGACATTTGTAAACTTGTATGCAAGGTTTACCAAAAGGGACTTTCTTCCAGCAACCTCATTGCAGCTTTTAAAAAGTCTGGAATTTACCCACTTACTCCTCAAATGATGGAACCATGTCATGTTGCACCCAGTAAATTTTTTAAGCAGTATTGGATCCTAACAGTGATGCATTTGGCGACATTCTTGAAAAATCAAAGTCTGCAGGTGTTAAAACTTTAACAACTAAATGTAACAAAACACAAACTGTTAAATACGGTGGGAGGGCTATTACTGAGGAAGATTTCTTGACAGAGCTAAACAATATGGAATCCACTTCAAGTTCACAACATACGAATGTAAAATCTGCAGTTGCTTGCACAGATCATGAAATTCCAACTACATCTCAATTATCACCACAAAAAGCAATATGTGCCAATGAAGATTCCGCAGATGTTGATTTGGATTCAGATTCACAAGAAGCGGATTATGTTGTGTTTGTTAAAGGTTCTCTCTGGAAGCAGTAAGAAATTCTGTTTCAATCATTATTGTTAAGTGGGCACAGTGCGACAAGTGCAATCACTGGACACATCTAATCTTCTGCACCAAGATAAGAGTTGTACGAAGAGTAGAATTCTTAGTCCTCACTGTGATCCAGAAAGTGCCATGTGAGGTATCTTCAAAATTGTAAACAGAGCATATTTTAAGTTTTCTTGCCAGTGTTCATGAGGCTTTGTTTTGGAATTCGTTAAAAAACAGTTACATGGAGTGGATGGAGTTTTCATAATTAATTTTCTCACATTTGCTGGAGTATGGAAAATTCAATGTTGGATTCAAAAAGAGGAATGTAGAAATCATTACTAACATAATGTCCAATATTTGTTCATTGCAGTGGCAGTGCCACAGTTGGGCCTGGAGGGGCACCCCCCCCCCCCCCCCCCCCCACTTTTCCCTCAGGCCCTTCAAATCAAACTTCAAATTACTATCTGACCATGGTTTTCCCACCCAACATCACACTCGCAAACAGCACACAACAATACACATCATGTCATTGTTGTAGAAATGCTCAGATATCGCTCCCAGGGTGTTCAAATATGAAAATGCCCCCCCCCCCCCCCCACAACCCACAAATGGGAGGGAGACACCCTCCTCCCTAGTTCAGCAATCTTACTGGAGGGTAGCCACTACGTTCAGATTGCCAAACTACCTCCTCTCCTATCCTCCTCTAGCTCAGGTCTGCAGCATTCAGGAAATGACTTTGGCATCTCGACCTTGGACCCCCCCATATCTTACATATTCCCCCCCCCACACCTAAAGTGAAGTCCTGATGCCGCCACTAGTTGATTGGTTTAATTGTTAGGCAGCTGAGTGACTTTTGTTCTTTCCTTACCATTCTCGCCATTTACTAATTCTTTATTTGTTCTACTTGTCTTAAATGTCAATAAATATTGTTTTAAAAAACATTTTCGACAGGGTGAAATGAAAACAGCACCCATGAAATAAGCTTGCTGGTCCCAATACTCTGTTTGCCGTTTGGGCATCCATAAGCCCTGAAACACTTGCGGAAGATGATATCTGATTGGTTATCGAAAACTGGACGCGTTCTTCCGGCTGACATACAATCATGGCTGGGTCCAAAGTACTCAGTACTCATGCTCGTAGTACTCGAGTACCACTTTTTGCACAAAGCACTCAATACTTGTACTTTACTCATATAATTTCAAATACTCATACTCATTACTTTGAAAAAAAAAGGTCAGTACCCCGAGTACTTTATGAGTACTTTGTAAATATTTGAATTTTTTTCAGAATTATGCCATGTTCTAGGTTGACAGCTATGTATTCCTGTTTCAGTTCATTCAACAGAAGCATGTCCCCAGTTCCTTCACTGACACAGAGCAGCATTGTTTATAAATATAATAGTTCAATGAACTGTGAGCTATTAATCAAATGGTTTCACATGCCAGAGGCACGCAGAGACGGTGTGGGGCAAACCCATTTCGACCCTCTTTAACTGCATGTGATTTGGTTTTGTCTGGCCATGGTAAAGGAGGAAAGTGTTAAGGTACTCAGCAGCATCTGTGTTTTCGTCTGTTCTTCTTAGGAAGAGGTGGCTGCATTGGTGATACCTCCTTTGGTGGTGTTGAAGGAGGAGTGATGGAGGGCTGACTCGGTTGGTAAGGTCTAGCCTTCACAGCTGCCGGTGGTGAAGTGCTCTTTGGCATTGTGAGCAGGTAGTGGTTGCTAAGACTCTCTAATCCTATTCTGAGCATGTTTCCATTGCACCTGCGGTCTTCCAAGGTCTTGATCTGGGCTTGTAGAAATATAAAGTGGTCGCCACCTCTGACATTTTCTCTTAGGATGCTTTCCACAGACTCTGCAGTGTTTGCTTCCTGGATGGTGTTCCGGTTGGAAAAGGCAGGAAGAGCAAGAGCGGGTTTAGCGACATGTGCGATGTCTGACTCAACTTCCTGCTCCACAAACAGACCATCCTTGTCCGAGGAAGAGTGTGATGGGCTGGAGATTGGACTGTTACCTGACGATCCAGTGTTCTCCAGACCTTCCACCGGAGTGGAAGGAACCGACCTGAATGTGGAATGGACAGGGGTAGCAGGCATTGAGCTTTCAACACCATGGTTAGCCTCCCTCTCTTCCTTTTCCATCCTTTTCTTTTCCATAAACAGCGGCGGGCATCACGTCATCTGGCGGAAGGTCCCTTCTTTCTTTTCCTTTTCTTCTTTTGGCTGTCTTTTGTCTGGGTTCGGCGCTAGCCATCATCCTTTTGTAATTCCGAGTCACTTGGAGGGTGACCAGTGTGGGGGGAAATCCCCTCACAAAAGGTACTACACCTCTTCAAGGACATCGGTTCGGCTTCTTTATCAAAATCCACTGTCAGGTGAATTTTACCCTTGAGCACCTGGATACTCCAACTGTTTCTAGAAGCTGTTAATCTCAGGTCTTGCTTTGATTAATCCTGGTTAGTACTGATTAATTGGCTAAGTATATAATGGCCAGTATTATAAAGTTAATTCTGGTCAGTCAACAATGACTTGACCAGTAAGCTGGTTTGTAACTTGAATGTGATGAACAAGCTCACTAATTAAGTTTGTAAACAGTGTTTGTAGAAGCCAAGTAAGACATAATGTGATTGTTTTTTGTTATTCCTTGGTACTATCAAACAGACAACATAATTTATATTTTATGTAAATTCATGTAATTATGACAACATTATTATGAAAACAACTCAAGCCCTGATATATTACTTGCCAACTGTCACTTCACATTCACTGAGCTAATAATAATAACTCTTTGGCCAGCCGCTGATTTGTCGCGGTCCTCATAAGAGAAGGCCATCATTCCCCCTGCACCCACCCCTCTTCCTCTCCTCTCCTCCCAGCATTCAGATATAAACTGCTTAATAGTGTCCCTCACTTCCTCTTTTTCAATTTCTTCATTAAGCATTCCTACCCTCTCCCTCGTGTCCCCCTTCAGCCATCTATCCTTTGTTTCTTCACCCCACTTCTGCATTATTCTTCCAGTAAATTTTATTCTATGAGGTATATACTGTGGGCATTCCAAGAGAAAATGTTCCAGGGTCTCCACTACTCCAGAGTGGCACATTTGGCATCCCTTTTCTCCATCTCTCCCAATTTTTCCCCGAAGCTCCAGTGATCTTGATCTCAGTTTGAACAGCAGTGACCCTCCAAAGGTGCCATCTAGGTACTTCTCAAAAGCTGGCTTTTCTTTATATTGTAACCTCTGCAGTGATCTTTTCACGCTAACCCCTGCTCGCCAGTTTCGATTGCAATCTTCCATGACTCTCTCTTTGACAAACCTTTTGCCTTCTTTCATTCCTACTTCTATGTTTGTGACCTCTATAGAGTAATTGTCCATTAGTTCCCTCACATGTTTTGACCACCCCGTATCTATATTAGAATTCCAAATGGTATCGAGCATCAATTTGCACCACCGGTTGTCAGGCAGGTTTCTCAAGTAGTTAAAGTAACACAGTTTTCCCAAATCTACCCTGTCCTTGATTTTCATCCACCCAAGCTCCCCCCTTACTGCTTCCAAAGCTGCAGCATTACTCGACCCTGTTATCCATCTGCCGGCATCATTCTGAGTACTTTCCAACTTCTTAATAACGGTTTGGTTTAATGTAATCACGTCCGTGCCATACGTTATACTTGGTAAACCCACCTTCTCCCACAGTGTTTTCCCCACAAAGACCTTGTTGAAACTATTTTTCCCTAAAAGTTTTAGTTCGTTCAGAATTCTTTTCCCCTTCAGAATCAGTTTGGCTGAGTAATTTCTGTACACCCCTCTTCCCGTTATATTTATGCTTACCCCTAGATACTCATACTCTCCCGTTTCTCCTACAGTGATTTGTTTGCTTTCCCCTTCGGGGATTGAGAACTCCCCCACTCTCCATCTCTTCGTCATATCTACCTTGCGTCCAACGGGTATTACCTTGCTTTTATTTTCATTTAGTTCGAGCCGCCAAGTGTTCCCATATCTACCAACAATTTCCAGCAATTTCTCTAGCCCCTGTTCAGTTCTAGACATTAACACCATGTCGTCCGCAAAGAAAAAGCCTGGTACCTTTATGTCTCCAACATTTACCCCCTCCGCACTCTGAATTAGTTCGTCCCCTAAATCTTTAACATACAATGCAAACAAAATCGGTGAAAAGATACACCCCTGCTTGAGGCCTATATCCATATATGATTAGGTGACTTGAAAGTGTCAGATTTGAATTTGTGTCAAGATCTCATCAATATTGAATTATCTCAGTTATGATTTAAAAAAAGAACCCTTTTTTCAAAATATATTGAGCTCATTCCCAAAATGGGTCACACTTATTCGATTGGAATTGTATATTAACGTAATTATTTCAGTTGTGATTTATCATTTCAAACCATTTATGGGTTTTCAGAGACAGAGTAACTTATAATGCTCCCAACCTCTGAAGAAGGATTCAGGGGTATCTAGTGAAGCCCTCTGTCCATCCGTTTGTCTGTCCATCCATCTCTGTCCATCTGCCCGCCCGCCCGTCCGCCCATACAAATGTTTTGCCACGTGGACTCTAATCAGACTGTATTCATAATCTTCTACTAAACGAACTGAAAGAAATTACATAACATACTTACTTACGCCTTTCTCATGTGTAGTAAATGCACCATGTATTCAAGCTGACCGAGTTTTGCTTCTTTCTGTATCGTTTTTATTTTGTTCACCATGTACTCACAACACTCTTACATATCGTTTCCCGGTGGTCCCCGCCTCTACTTCCCAGGATGGTCAGGTTCGGGTGGTCTTATTAACAAACGCTCCCATTTAAATTTTATTACGTTTCCAATTTTGGACTCGGAAACATGGCTTGTGACCCTCCATTGGAGTGAGCTCGTTGAACTCGCTCCAATGGAGGCCAAGAGCTGTGTTTTTGAAATAGAAAATAAAACTGTATAGTGGTTCAAGACGTCTTTTGTGCAACTGTCGTATTCTATCCGCATTGGCAAGGGGTTAATTTGGTGTACGGGAGGCGAGAGCCCTCGGGGGCGATGTTTGAGCTCGACTACTGACGCTTGTGTTATGTGTACAAATACTGTTAAGACTCAAGACTAAAGTCACTCATACCTGCCATTGACATTTGTAACTCTTTGTAATCTTGTTCTGGATGGAAACAGCCTTGTATAAGCTTATAGCTTCCTGCCGAATCCACATCATTGTATGTAACAATTTTTGTATTATTTGACTATGAAGTTTTAAAATAAATAAAGTTTAAACTAAATGTTTTGCATTGTAATTTCAAAGTCATCGCTCAGAAAATGATCTTGTTCGGTATGCTGATAAACCTGCATGGGAGAACGGATATGCACAAGGAAGGGTTCCGTCCAATAATTTTCCCCAGAGTTATGGCCCTTTTTCGACTTCAAAATTTTTTTGTTTTCATTCTTTCCACTTAAAAAAAAAAAATTTCTGTCCCATAATACCTTCAAGGTTACTTCGAACTTCTATACAAGTTGGGCGCAGTGGCCCACGCTTTTGTGTTGTCCTTATTTTTCTTGTAAAATATTTTGGAAAAGTGAATTTTTTTATACCTATGAACAAATGTACTGGTCACATTAAGTATTCCATAGCAATAAAAGATATATGGTATATCAGGTGTTAATCATTTTACATGTAAGGGTATGTACTTGTACTCGAGTACTTTCAAAGTACTCAATACCCGTACTGATACATTTCCCCCAGTACTCGTACTTTACTTAAACATTTTCAGAGTACGATTTGGGAAAGAAAAGTGGTGCAAAAGCACCAAGAAAAAATAAGCCACACTGGGTCGAGTGTTACCGGCGCACACCCAGTAGGGGAGGCTCTTCGCCTAGAACAGATCCATGGCTTCCGGTACCAGTGCGCAGACGTGTAACCAATGACTCATTCTTTTGAATCCGCCAACATTGGAGTTATGTGATCAGCGGGGAGGAAGGATTCTTTCCCAAATAAGAAGATAGGAGGGCCTCCATGTAATCAATTGTGGTAGGTATAATAATAAAGGAAGTTTACTATAAAATTTAAATTTCTTATCAACCTACCTTACAATTGTTTACTACAGGCTGAATAGACAATAGGAGGAGGGAATCACATAACCAACCCCCATATTACCCGACTGCAATGAAAGCGTGGACAGAAGAGTTCCCTAGGCCTTTCAAACCATAGCATCACAAACAATAGTAAAAGACAATGAGAGATGAGGCTTATGGCTCAGCGTGACACACAGACAGAAAGTTCAGTAAAACAGCACAGGGCTGGAACTGACCATGTAAGAAGCCTAATGGCTAGGGTAGACAACAGCCTGAGCAGAAGAAAGAGGGCATAAAGAAAAAAGGTCCTCAGACTACTCCTGCAACTGACGCAGATAGAAGGTGGAGAAAGTAGAAGTATTTCTCCAGTAGGAGTAGGCTGTCTGCATAACATCCGAGAACTTGACGGAGTTAGCATAAGCTGAGGAGGTAGACAAGGCATGCACCTCGTGGGCAGAAATACGATTGGTAATACAACTTTCAGTCGCTAGACGAGCGTAGGCCGCGCAAATTTCAGAGACAGGCCGCGTGAATAGCAAGACAAATCCATCGAGAAATGGATTGAGGAGAGATCTTCTGTCGACCAGGAATAAGAGACAGAAAGACTTGTTTCCTGACTTTCCTAATGAACTGCGTCCGGTTGAGATAAATGCGAAGTGCACGATCCCAACAGAGCAAAGGACGATTACCCTCAGAAGGAAGAGCCCTGATACAGATAGGAGGTGGAGTTGTTTCTGGTATCTGATTCTTGGCCAGAAAAGAGCAATCAGTGGTAAAAGTAACACTGCTGGCAGAGCTCCTGAAAAAGGCTGGATCAACCGAGAGGGCGTGAAGCTCACTAACCTGTCTGGCTGAGGCAAAAGCCATCAGAAAAGCTGTCTTGTATGTGAGAAAACACATATCCACCTGGGATAAAAGTTCGAATGGCGCCCCCACCCCCCCCCCCCCCCCAAAAAAAAAAACAAAGCAGCACCCAAGAAAGAGTCCATCTTGGGGTAAGCTGCAAAATCTAATAAGCTTGGAGAGGTATAGATTAGTGCTGTTATGATGCTTTCCCACATACGAAAAGGTCTCCAAAAGCCTTGACCTGTACCCTTTGATGGTAACAGGCTGGAGACCCCGAGAATCAAACAGATATATCAGAAACTCTGCAATCTGTGTTATCGAAGGATTGGCATAATCAACAGAGTGATCAGCACACCATCGACAGAAGACCTTCCACTTAGCCGCATAGGCTAAACCAGTGGAGTGGCACCTTGAAGAAGAAATGCACTCCACTGCTCGTCTCCAAAAACCTCTACGGAGGAGATAGGACCTGACAAAAGATATGCATGAAGGCACAATGATGTTGGGTCGAAGTGAAACCTCCTCGGGTGATCTTGGCAATGAAAAGCGTGACATAGAGGGAGGGAATGATTCGAGAACTGCAGGTTCGTATCTTGGCAAGAACCTGAGTCAGAATTAGAACTATCAGGAAGGCGTAGCCGACTATACCATTCCAATCGAGTGACAGAACATCCACGGCGAAAGCCAGAGGATCTGGACACGAAAGTGTCCACCTGATGGTTCCAACAGGTCGCAAAGAGATCGATGTGGGGACGACCCCAGAGATCGCAAAGCGACTAGAACACTGCCCTGTGAAGCTTCCACTCGGTGGAAATGACCCTGCCCCGTTGGGACAGGGAGTCGGCTAGGACGTTCAGATGATCGGGAAGGTGATAAACCACCACTCCGACATTGACATCCTGAGCTAGCAATAGAAGATCCCGAGCCAATTCGTACATGGGAACCGAGTGTGTGCCACCCTGGTTCCAAATGTAAGCGACCACTGTCAAATTGTCGGACAACAGAAGGACCTGACGGTTCGAAAGGTGGGAGATCCACTGCTGGAAACTCAGAGGAAGAGCAAGAAGCTCCTTCTGGTTGATGTGAAGAGCTCCTTGATCATGTCCATTACACCGTGAAGGGAAAGACCTAGAGGATCCAATGTCGCACCCCTTCCAAGATCGTTGGCGTCTGCCATCAGAACACGATCGGACGTGGGCAAGTCCAATGGAACTCCCTGTATAATCCACTGAACTAGGGTTTCTGCTAGACCGGCTGCGGGTCCGTCGACAGGACCCATTCCCCCCGCCGATCATACGCAGAAAAGCTGGTGGTTAAAATGTCGAGTACCATGCTGTATCGTAACGACACTCAGGATCCTTTGTTTCCACGTAATATAGGCATATTATTATGTTGTACACTATGCCTACTATTACTGACTACAACCTGATACTTTATAACCCCCAGACGAGAGGGGGAAACAAAGTTCAAATCCTAAACGTTGCCTATAAAATTTCGGACTCAAATTGTCGTGTTTGGTCCGAAATCACTGGCTTTTATTTTGAGTGATAAAGGATGTAATTGCACGTGCATAACATCACACAGCCGCATCATGGTTCTTTTCGAATATCGGGTTGTATAAAAAAAATTGAGGGCAAGCGTCGCAGTCACTGTCAGGATTCGTGGATTTTGTGTTGTTTCGTGTTTGTATTTTTATGAAACCATCCAACCAGATGTAGTATTGTGTGTCCCGTGGGAATTTAGAGAATTGTAGGAGGAAAAAATACATATTTTCCACTTCAATCATTCAGCATTTTAGCGACCAGAATGCCCCCAGAGAGTACCTACAAATCAAAATTTTCCAGGGGGGGAGAATCCCCCCCAGACCCCCTCTATACGCACGTGTCTTCGGCAGCCGACACTTTCTTTAAACTACCGGACCCACAAATTTTCCCCTAGCGGAAACCCTGAATGAACATCCATCCAGGGGTGAAGGTGATGATGATAACTGAAGCACCAGACCCAGAGAATCAACGTTCAGCCTCCAACAACTGAACAGAAAGTGTTGGAGAGGTTTGACATGCAGCCGACCTAGAGGAATGAGATCCTTCACTGAACCGCAGAGACTGAGCAGCCGGAGAATACTCTGAGCTGTCGTGGACATGGACAGATTCAGGGCGAAAGCCGTGAGAATCACAGCCCTCGCCCGTGGAACCGCCACCGTTTTCAGCTGAGTACGCAAGTCCATCCCCAGATCACAAAACGACTGACAAGGGACCAGGTCTGACTTCTCCTTGTCAACTCTAAACCCTAGAGACATCCCTAGAGACATGAGCAGGCTCAACAGTGTGTCGAAATCTGACTCCAGAAGAGAAGCATTGGAGTGCCTCTGGAGGATATCATTCAGATACGCCGAAGTAGTCACCCTGGACTGTGTGCGAAGGAAGGCTATCACATGCGACATCAGTCGGGTGAAGGCCCAAGGAGCCAGGCTGAGGCCGAAAGGCATGGCCTTCAACTGGTGAACTCGCCCCAGAAAAGCGAACCTGAGATACTTTCGTGATGTCCAATGAATCGGTGCGTGAAAGTAAGCGTCTTGCAGGTCGATGCTGGAAGCAAAATCTCCCTGGTGAATGGAGCGGCGAACTGACCTGAAAGTCTCTATACTGAACTTGGGAACAATGATAAGACTGGTTCAGGTTACTCAGATCGAAACCGGCCGGAGTCAGCCATCCTTCTTCGGAACCAAGAACAGGCGGGAATAAAATCCCACTGAATGAATGTTCTGGACGACCTCGACCGCCCCCTTTGACTGGAGATTGTCTCCGCTATCAAACGTTCCCGACATGAAACTTGTGTTGGAATAGGCTCTCTCAACAGAATGGGGTGTCTCCAGAAGGATAGTCGCAGCCCGGACCGAACAACAACTAACACCCAAGGATCGGATGTGATCGTGGCCCAATGGTCTGCGAACTCTGATATCCTTCCTCCAACCTGGGATGAAAAGAGGAGAGGACCTTCATTTTGAGCCCCGGCGAGGCCCGAGAGAGGAGAAACCACCTCCTCTACTATATGAAGGATCCCGAGTCCTCACTCTGGTCTGAAAAAGCTTACCCTTACCAGGTAGAAGTGACGGCAGGAGGATCAGCCCTTGGGTTCGCAGAGGAAGCAGAAGGGCGTTTGTTAAGCTTAGAATGGCCCCGGCCTCCAACAGAAGTCTGATCAAGCTGGCAAAGCAGCAGCTGATCTTTGGAATGACACAGGACGTCATCCCAAACCATCGCCATGGAACCATGGAATAGTCGCGGACCCGCCAAAGAAGCAGATCGAAGAGCAGCATGCTGCCCCTCAGGAAGGTCATGGCTTGTGTCCAACACAGCGTCCCAGCAAACTAATTCCAAGTTAGCCATGTTACAGGCATATGTGTAAGATGCACGAATGTCTTGGAAATCACATGCAAAGAAGCCTGTACGTCATCAAACTTAACTGGAGGCAGACAAGCAGCCAAAGCAGAGACGACGTGATCTGAGAGAGAAAGCATGCCCAGCATCTCTCTCGATAAGCCCAACAAGGACTCCAGAGTCGCCATAGGAATAACGGACGACTTGGGCTTGGAAAGCTCGAGGGAGGATGAGTCCTGATGCAAGATCGTCAAAGTCTGGCAGACTGACGGAATGGCGGAATCATAGGAACGACAATGCACTGGAGGCAAAAAGATATCAGCCCTGGTGAAGAACGAAGTCTTCATAGCCTTGGAACTCAGCTTAGAGTCCAAAGCTTCAAGCGCTTCAACCACCTGTACCGACTGGCACAGTCGAAGGCGCCCAGAAGCGGGTTGCTCCACAGGCTGTAGGCGTGTGACCGATGATCGCGGCCTGGCTGACACGGCAACTGGTCTGATGGTTTGAGATCTGGAAGGAACTCAAACACAGAGTCAAGAGCTGCCCCCAAGTCAGAAGACTGTTGGCTCTAGACGTCAGGTATGTATGACCCATCCTCTGAGTCGGAAGACACACAGCCCATCACGGGCAAACCAGCCGATGCCTCCCATGGTGTAGGCACACCAGGGGGATCAGAAAGCGACCTGCTTCCAATCTTGGGAGGTGGTGCCAGGGGGAGGTGAGGGGGCCTGGAAACCACTAGTAGCCTCGCTGGAGGCAACGGGAAGGCTCTTGGAAAGAACTAGCGTGAGCAAGGAGAAGCCCTTCCTAAGCTTACGGCCAGTGTTAGCCGTTCGACATGGGAACGAACCGGCAAAGTGGCTTCACTCCTGACCCTTTTAACCAGCGAAGGGCCATGATTCTCTAGTACACCCGACGGGTGGCAGCCAAAACATCTGAATACAGATGCTTATAGGGGTATGAAATATCCCGAGGATCTGAAGTGCGGGAACTCCAGAGAGTCGCTGCAGACCTCCGAGGGACAAAAGGTCCAGGTTGCACAAAATGCGTCGGTCCCGCAAAACTGGCCATAGGGCCAGAGTGCTTGGACGGAAATGCAACAGAGTACATAGTGACCCCACCATGAACATCTGAATCCAATGAAAAAGCTGTTGGGCTCAATGGCTGAGAGACCACAGCAGAGGATTCGGTCAGTAGCCCCTTTCGACTTCGCCGAGTTGATGTCAGGGAAGGCTGAGGCCGATATCCCATGTCCACACTACCAGACATCTGTGCAGACCCCTGCAGGGATAAGCCGAGGCTGGCTGAAACGGTGACCGAAGACGCTGCAGACGAACAGCAGTAGCAGCAGATACGTCGGCAGCTGTTGAAACCGGTGGAAAGAGCAAAAGAGACTGGCGGGTAAACGAGTCAACAACTGGGTTTCAGTTGTGAAAAAAAACAGCGAGTTGCACTGAAATTGCAGTCATACAACCGATGTTACATTTTTTTAAAAATTAATCATTAATACAACGCACGATCTGGTGTGTGTGTGTGTGTGTGGGGGGGGGGGGGGGGGGGGGGTGAATGCACCCAGCACCATGAACGGCTATCTACTGATTACAGAAACGAAAGTAGAACTTGGTAACCAACTGTGTGTACCACGTGAGAGTTACAAGTTTTCTTGAGTTAAAACGTTGACTAAAGATCGGAGTCCCATGTACTATAATCGAAATGACCTGAAGTTAAAAAACTTATAGTAATTTATATATTTTTTATACTTACCAATGACCCAGACATAGCTGGTGCTAACTCTTAAAAATCTAGGGCCAAACACAAATTTTGCCCCCCAATCTCCAAAATTTGCATCTAAAACCAAAAGAAATCATGTCCTAAAGGACCTCCATACTTTGAATCTATCTAGCAATAGAATGGACCGAAATGTCCTTTCTATTAGGCATCAGAGACAGAAAGAAACGTTTTCGTCCCTTTCTGAAAAACTGAGATCTCTGTTTATAAATGTGTAAAGCTCTAACAGGACAGAGTAAAGGCCTACGCCCGTCTGAAGACGGAAAAGCCTTAATAACAATAGGTTACGGATATTTATTAGGAGCCTCATTCTTAGCTAAAAATCCAACATTAGTAGTGAAGGTGATAGTGTTCCCGACACTACGATAGTGAGAATCGTCCACTGATAGTGCATGAAGCTCACTGATTCTTCTAGCAGACGAGAAAGCTAAGAGAAAAGCTGTCTTATAAGACAAGAATTTGAAATCTACTGTCCCAAGAGGCTCAAATGGCTTTTCCTTTAGTTTAAGAAGAACCCAAGCCAAATTCCACTTAGGAATTAATCTAAGAGTTCTGGGTCTATTTATCGAGAAGTTTCTAACTAACTTAGATAAAGAGACATTAGATCCAATTTGTAAACTATCGTGGTGTGCATAGGTGTCAGGTAACATAGACCTATAACCCTTAATAGTAACAGGCTGCAGTTTGATTTCGTCAAACAAGTATACTAGAAAGTTTGCAATGTCTGGTATGGAGGGATCAAAAATATCAACAGAATGATCCCTACACCAACGACGAAAAACCTTCCACTTAGCCGCATAGTTTAGCGAAGAGGAGGTCCTCCTACAGTTAGAAATCGCGTCCACTGCTCGTCCTGTAAAGTGCTTGCCATGCAAGAAGGACCGCACAACGGAAAAACGTGAAGGTTGAGACCTTGCGGGTTGTGATGAAGTTGACGCGGTTTCCCCTGCGAAAGAAGATCCTCCCGTGGAGGAAGCTTTCGCGGTAGGTCCCACAACAGACACCTGAGTAGATTTATCCACGGTCTCTGTGGAGACAGAGATGCTACCAACAGAATCTTGCATTGAGATTGTTTTATCTTTAGCAATACTTGCTGAATCAACGACGCTGGAGGATACGCATATCCTATCATTCCGTCCCATGAGATCGATAGAGCGTCTACTGCAAATGCTCTTGGATCCGGGCACGGTGACACATACGTCTGCAACTGATTGTTGAGATGTGTCGCAAATAAGTCTATCATTGGCCGTTCCCACTGGTAGCAAATCTGATTGAATACTTGTTTGTTGAGAGTCCACTCCGACGGCAACAAGCGACTGTTATAGCCCCCATATTATATTGAGATTGATATATCCTTAAGTTGATAATTATGTGAGAAAGATTTTTTTTTTATTTCTGCATTTTCTGACTGGTCTAACTCTTTTGCACTCAGTGACCTTGTTTACATCTTTGTTACACTGATATATTGTACATATAGCTGTTGATTGTTTAATTGTTTAAATAGGTCAATGACCTTGTTTACTTGAACTTTAACAGAATCCCCCAGAAACAAATAGAACATTGCAGAAACTTCCTCTTCTGGGACATTCTATCTGGTTACTATATAAAGGTTTGTCAACAGAATTCATAAACTCATTTTTAGAAAACCATTTCAGAAAGACTAACTTCAATTGTTTCCATTGGAGATTATTATTGTTTCAGAGCAGTGCATTTATTATAGAAGCAGTGCTTCTTTGTGATTTTGGAAGATTGATTCCAAAAGAGAATTTTGAAGAGAATCTATTCGTCTTGGAAAAGAGAATTTATACTTTCTGTGAAACAGAATAATATTATTTTGTGAAAAGCCAGGATTCTACTGGATTATTTGGAAATTACCTGTGGCGCCAATACTTCTTCGATTTTTACTCCATTTGAATTTTGCAGAGCGTTTTATTATATTTTATTGGAGACTGCTGAAATTTCTAAGTGAGAAATTTATTACAAATCTACGGGATACTGTTTCTGAAGAGACATTCTTGGATTTAATACTACATCTACCAGCTGGTAACTTTCTTCAGAAGATACTTCACCACTGGATTACTGGATTCTGTCAAACTGCACTTTGGACTAATTCAATAATTGATAAGTACCACTGTTTTTATTTTCTGTAAACCAATTAGTGTAAAAGATCTTTGTATCATTTTTTTTTATATATTAATTATTTTTAATTAAATTTCAGAATAGTTAAATTCATAGTTTTGTTGCTGATTCTCAGATTTCTTTCTGTTACCAATATCATTAATAATTCCACACCATAACAGAAATTGGGGGCTCGTTGCCGAGATTGAATATTAGATAACGAGAAAATTGCAAATTGCAGTTATTATTTTGGCTCACTTTCAAAACATTTAAACTTTCTTAGAAAATTTCGGTATTATTATTTATATTCTGAGAACCAGCAAACTTTTTCATCATGGTATTTATTGTGACAGAATTTATTTCTGAATTTGAAAGATCTCCTAGTTTGGCCCTTTTAGAATCTCTTAAGAAGGAGGATTTATTTCAACTTGCTCAGTATCTAAAATTACCTGCCACCCCTGGTCTGAACAAGCATAAACTTAAACAGCTCATTGTTAATCATTATATTGAGGAGGGTCTTTTGCCTCAGTCTGGGTCACCTGTCGCTGAACCACAACCTACTGATGCTCTTGAACTTAAAAAGTTAGAATTGAAACTAAAGAGATTAGAAATGCAACAAGAAATGAAAAGGCAGGAAAATGAAATGAAATTAAAAGAATTGGAAGCTCAAAAAGAAAGGGAACAAATTCAGGCTCAAAAAGAAAAAGAAGACAGGGAATTAAAATTAAAAGAATTAGAAGCTCAAAAAGAAAGGGAACAAATACAAATTCAGGCTCAAAAAGAAAAGGAGGATAGGGAATTAAAATTAAGGGAAATAGAAACTCAAAAAGAAATGCACTTAAAAGAATTAGAAATTCAAAAGGAAATAAAAATAAAAGAATTAGAATCACAGCGTCAAGGCTCAAATGTAATTTCCCCAAGTAGATTTGATGCAACTAAACATGTTAGGCTAGTTCCCCCCTTTCAAGAAAAAGAAGTTGATAAATATTTTTTACATTTTGAAAAAGTGGCAACAAGTTTAGAATGGCCAAGGGATGTCTGGACTTTGCTATTGCAAAGTGTTTTGAAAGGGAAGGCCCAAGAAATCTATTCCGCTCTATCTTCTGAGCAAAGCAACAATTATGACGCTGTTAAAGAGGCAATACTTAAGGCATATGAACTTGTTCCAGAGGCCTATAGGCAGAAATTCAGAAATTATTATAAAAATGAAAATCAAACTCATGTGGAATTTGCCAGAGAAAAGCAAAATTTATTTGACAGGTGGTGCCACTCAAAAGAAATAGGGAAAGATTTTACAAAATTAAAGGAAATGATGCTGATTGAGGAGTTTAAAGGAAAGATACATTCAGATATAAAGGCCCACCTGGATGAACAAAAAGTTGACACGTTAAATAGAGCAGCAGTACTGGCAGATGACTATGCCCTAACTCATAAAATGAGTCGTAACTCCACAAATTTTTGGCCTCACAAGAATTCTTTCCAAAGTGGACCTAGACCTACTTCAGATAAAACTCATCCTTCTAATCATCCTTCCAATCCTCCAAACTTTTCACCACCCAAATTTAATAGGAAGCCTAATGAGAATAAGCCATCTAATGCCAGTCCCACACCATTACGACCCAACAGTTCAAGTAAAACTTGTAATTATTGTAAGAAAGCAGGTCATTTATTATCTGATTGCTGGCTGTTAAAAAGGAAAAATGAGTCCTCAACTTCACAGAATGCACTAGCATGTGCTCCATGCCCTGAAAGTTAAAAAATTTATAGTAATTTATATATTTTTTATACTTACCAATGACCCAGACATAGCTGGTGCTAACTCTTAAAATATAGGGCCAAACACAAATTTTGCCCCCCAATCCCCAAAATTTGCATCTAAAACTAAAGAAAACATGTCCTGAAAGGCCCTCCACACCTCGCCCCCACTGCGCATGCGCAGTGTCCAGGACGTTCCGAAATTGGCGCCATTTATCATTCTAATAACCAGTGCCTGGTAAGCGCTATGTACTCAGCGGGGAGGCAAGAGTTCCCAACTCCTGGGAGGGCCATCCCCGTCTGGGTCATTGGTAAGTATAAAAAATATATAAATTACTATAAATTTTTTAACATTTTTATACTGTACCAATGACCCAGACATAGCTGAATAGTAAAAAGGCTGGAGGGCCAAGGACATAGAGCAAAATGGAATACGCTCAATAAAATAAAATAGAGTCATCCCCTGTAGGGAAAAGAAGTAATAGGCCTTACATGTATCTTTCTTATTTATGATAAATTAGAAAGATACAACACCTTCCAAAAATTGAGCTTCATACATCCATGTACTCTATTAATATCCAATAATCCTTATACTAATAATTTTTAAAGTAAGCCAATAATAAAGTAAGTCTAGAGAATAGAGACTCTTATACTCCTAAAAGTGTGTGAGAATTGCATAATCATGTCCGTTGACATATGCAATATTCAAAAGCTATACTTTAAAAACTAAGACTTGAATGAATTTTATAAACTTAAACTTCTCACTAAACAACCATCCCAATAACAGCTCAGAATTACTAACTCCGGAGGAGGTATCCCCTTGTTTTCATAGTAAAAACAGGTGACCCAAGGGAACACCCTCCCCCCCCCCCCTTTTTCTTGCCCTGGGTCAAATAGCCCAGAGCGAAGAGGGCAGCCGAACGGAGACACTGCCGAAACAGACAGCCTACCTAGCTATAGTAGCAACTGTTAAGTGAATGACATTCTGAGCAGTAGATAATAGACCTAACAATAGAGGCCTCCAGAAATGGACTCGATATTTCTGAGATAAAATTCATGAATGGATGGCTGAGCGCAATGAGCAGCCTTCAAAAATCTATAATAGCAACACTATTAATGTAAGCCCAAGAAGTAGAAGAACTCTTACTTCAAGAGCCGAAATCTTAAGCACAACTGCTAAGCCAATGATATACCATAAGCAGTACGCTAGTTAATAGAATCGATTAACAATAAAATGGAGCGTAACGTCCTTCTACTAGACATCAAAGACAGAAGAAGCTTACGCCCTTGTAATAAACAGATAACTGTTTATAAATACATAAACTGTACCCGGAAAGAGTAAAGGCCTATGCCCATACGAAGACGGAAGGACCTTAAAATAATAGGTTCCGGATAATAGGAGCCTAACTCTTATGCAACAATCCAACCTAAATAGTAACGGAAGTATTGATTCCGAAACTATGAAAGTGAAAATCATCCATCGATAGTGCATGAAACTCACTGACTCTACAGTAAAAGAGAAACCAACAGAATACTGTCTAAAAGGTCAGAATTTGAAAACTACTGTTTCCAGAGGCTCAAATGATTACTTAGCTAAATAAGAACCGAAGTTAAAATCCGTATAGGAATTTAATCTAAAGATTCTAAGTCTATTTATCAAAAAGTTACTAACTGACTTAGATAAAGAGACAAAAGACTCAATTGTAAACTATCGTAGAGTGCATAGGTATGAGGTAACATAAACCTATAACCTAAATAACAACAGGCTGCAGTAGATTTTGTGAAACAAGTATACTAAAAACTAGCAATGCGTAGTATGGAGGGATCAACCATATGAACATAATGATCCCTACACCACGACGGAAGAGCCTCCACTTTAGTCGCATAGAATAGCGAAGAAGAGGATCTCCTATAGTAAGAAATCGCGTCCAAAGCTCGTCCAGTACAGTGCTTACAATGCAATACGGACCACACAACGGAATACATGAAGGTTGCGACCTTGCTGGTTGTGATAAAGATGACACGATTTACCCAGTGAAAAAAGATCCTCACATAGAGGAAGATTTCACGTTAAGATCCACAGTAGACAAGAGAGTAAATTACTCATGATCTCTGTGAAGATAGAGATGCTATCAACAGAAATGTATTGTGGTTGTTTATCTTAGCAATACCTGCTAAAACAACAGCGCCGGAGGATACGCGTATCCTATCATTGCGTCCTATAGATCAATAGAGCGTTAACAGTATTAGCTCAGAGATCTGGACAAGCCAACACATACGTCTGCAATTGATTAGCAAGCTGTGTCATAATAAAACATCATTGGGCGCTCCCATAGATAGCAAATCTGATTAAATACTTGTTTGTTGAGAGTCCATTCTGACAGCAACAAGCGACCCGTAAGAGAACGGGAGAGCGATAAAACAATCAGACGACCCCGAATATGACGGACCAAAACTGAACTTGGTGTACTATAACCAACAGACGGATTCTTTCCATTAAATTGAATAACGGAAACGAAAGAGTGCCTCCCTGGTTCCGGAGATACGCCACTACTGTCGAATTAAAGGACAGGAATTTGGGCATGCATTTCTGAATAATGTTCATGCAATGACATAAAGCAAGCCTAAAAAACATTATTCCGCGGAAGTTAAACTGATAGCTAAAAGACTGCGGAACCCAAAGACCCTGGCACTTCGAATCCGTAGGGATCAGTATATATCCCAATCTGTTTGACTGGCAACCGTCATAACAGCCACACTAGGGTCCGGCAACTGCGGCGGCACTCTCTGAGTCAACCACCGAATGTTTGCCCCAGTCTGAATCTCTTGTAACAGTAGATAGACAAGAGAATGTATAAACCAAGCAATTCATGGATTGCCGGAAAGTTGCCGTCGAAGAGAAGCTCCTCCGAGAACGAAGCGACTCTGAGAGAGTTCTTAACCTACTATCCACGCGTGGATGTAGCTAGGGCTGCATCACGTCTAAACACTCCAATCAGCCACTGAAGGGCGGAGTTATACGTGAACAAAATACTGCCCTCAAAAGAAATTACATTGAGAATAATATCCCGTAAATCTTTTCTTGAAGACGTAATGATAACGCCTCAGTAAGGCGGATTACGTATAATAAAGCGTCTAAGTTAAGTCTACTATACATAATGTCGTTCCCAATATTGAAATTGGAAAAGACATAAACGGCGAAAAAGAATATATGCAGTCTTTAATCACACCGTCTAGACGCATATGAACTCTCGGTTTGCCCTGCTCTGCCAAAATAAACTATATGTAAAAAAGATAAAATGGCAGAAATGAGCCACGCGGACAAGAAACTAAACTATCATGCTTAGTAGCAGGCTTGTATATATATATATAATATATAGCGTCGAAAAATAAAACACATGTTGTAATGACAATATTGGACTGCGTCGGTAAGTCAGGGACAAAGTCCCTGTACCGATCGAAAAAACCGAGTCCAATGACGCTATAAGTCTCTTATCCAAGATCGCAGCAATGAAGTCCGAAAAATAATCACTGGAAGAAATGCCAGAAGATATGAAAGGCATCTTCCGATACTACTAAAGGGAAAACTCGAAATCTTTCGAATCCCTTTCGCCATCCTGTCGGACCCTATAAAGCGTTCGGTCGTCCGTAGCTTGATGCAACCGCGGACCGCACCGACCCAGCGCCGTCGGATAATTCCTGATTCGACCGAGAAACCGTCAATTGCTGGGATGCTGCGAAACAACTGTGCTAACTCGGATAGCACGTCCGTCACCGAGGCCTGAGGAGCAGCGGTCTTACGATGCATTGCCGCAGGAAGCTCCGAGATCGTTACCCCGTGCATACTTCCAATATGCGAGCGAACGGAGTGTATAGGCCTCGTGTCCCTTGGCTACCGGATGGCGCGACCTATTCGCTGTGGAATCACTGAATGCCGAAACTGATCGGATACTCGAGGTCACGTAGCCAATGTGCGGTCGTGTGCCCTGCTGTGAGGATGAGGAAGCATTAAAGACAGTCTCTCGGACTGTCAATATAACGGAGCGTCCCGAGCAACGGACATATGCTCCGAATGTAAAATATCTGAACCACAACATGCGGTCCCCTATGTTGTTGGCTTCCTCCGATCTGTCCTCAATCTGCCGTCACTGGGTGAGTACTAAAGTAATTAAAGTGCTCGCATCACCCAAATCTCCTTCCTAGACCGCAACGGACGAACCCGGCAGCCGAACCATTCGATGAATGTATGCTACACCGGGTGAGCTAGCGAATGTCATTCCGTAAGCGATAGACATATTCCATGAGCACTTATTGCCGCTAACTCTTCATTAACTATGACGACAGAGGCACACTTTTGAAAGACATCTCCATAACTCTTCGAACAAGAAACCAGAAATGCTTGGATAGCAAGCATAAAATAATAATATATATAGCGTCGTTCAATAATTCGAAAGTTTGTGTGACATTATTGGATTATGTCGGAACTAAGGGACGATGTCCCTGAACCGAACCAAAAATTTCTAAGTCCACCGACGCTATCAGTTTCTTATCCGGCATCGCAGCATATGTTGTTCCGAAAGGGAAGGCTTGAAATCCACCGAATCCCTTTCGGTATCCCGTCGGACCGGATGAAACTTTCGGACGTCCGTACCCGCTTCCGCGGAGCGTCCCGACCCAGCATCGTCGGATAAAATATATGCGACAGATTCAGTTGATGCTGGGATGCTGCGATAAACTGTGCTATTAAGGAAAGCACGTCCGTTCCCGAGGCCTGTGCCGTAGCGGACTTACGATGCATTGCCGCTGGAAGCTCCGTGTACGTTGACTCCCGCACACTTCCTATGCGAACGTCCGGAGTCTGCAGGCCTCGAGTCCCCGGCTACCGACCCAGCGCTGTCGGATAATTCTCGATCCGACACCGTTTCTGTCGGCTGCTGGGATGCTGCGATAAGCTGTGCTATGTGCACAAGAATGTCCGGCGTCGAGACCTGCGGAGGCGCAGTCTATCGGTGCTTCGCCGAGGGCAGCTCCGCATCAGATGGCTCCCGCATACTTCCTATGCGAACGTCCGGAGTCCATCGGTCTCGAATCCCTGGCTGCCGGATGGTGTGACCTGGTCGCCGAAGAATCCCTGATCGGCGAAGCTGGTAATATATCGGCGGTCACGCAGCCAAGGTGCGGTCGTGTGCGCTGATGAGAAGAGGAAGCCTTAGCAGTCTCAGCGGACTGCCTATACAACGGAGCGTCCCGAGCGACGGACGTATGCTCCGCTAACAACACATTTGTACCACAACATCTGGGGCCAGATGTTGTTGAACGAGAGAGGGGCCTCTCTCGCTTGCCGTCCGGATGGACCGGAACGAGCTATGAACCGGACTAAAAGGCTTCCTCCGTTCTCCCTCCGATCCGCCGTCACTGGGTGTGCATTAAGTTAATTTTATAGTGCTCGCATCACCCCAAAATTCCTTCTAGACCGCAACGGACGAACCCGGCTGCCGAACCATTCGGTGAATGGACGCTACACCGGGCGAGCTAGCGGACGTCAAAGGCCGTCGAACCTACTAGGGTCCTCTTAGGCAATTGGCGTATTACATGAGCACTTTTCCGCTAGCCCTTCATTAATTGTGACGACGGAGGCACACTGTTGGAAGACATCACAGATACATCACCCTAATCTTGATCGTCTGAAATAGAAATTGATAAAGTAGAGTGACCCTGCGGGGAAAGGACCGGAGTGTCCAAATCCCCAACAACATACCGTGACATACGCTTCCCATATTGTCATCGAAATCATACGATACAGAACAGGAGTTAATGCGAGTACACTGACCACATATAGAATGATAATAAGGTCAGAGGAAGACTTCCTCCTAAAACAATTGATCAATATCCTTTCAATGAGAAAAGAAAACAAGTCCTGGTACTCGCACTAACCCCTGGCAATCAAATACATAATAATAATATGATCCATTAATATAGAAAAAATAATTGAAATCAAAATATTTTGAAAAAATATTTTTTCAGAACAGCCCAAGTTTCTGAAAAGTAACGTTGAGCCCCAATGGATCCCAAGCCTAAGTGTGGACAAAAATTTTAAAAATATTTTAAACAATTTATTCAACACTTACGAACAATAATAATGTATCCAGTTATGATTAAAATAACATAAAGATATTATTATTTAGAAATCCCCCCCTCACACAGAGGGCTGTTGTAAATGTAAACAATGAGTGTAAAAACACTAAAATAAGACTCCAGGCACCCAGGCCCGAAATCAGTTACCAAAAATACACCATCTGATGCAAAACAGAGACTTCCAGGGAAGAAACTGCAGAACATCAGATGGTAGATGCAGAACACAACGCCTAACCACCCGTAGGTGAAGACGTAAAAATGGGGAAAGAACAGAATTCATTCTGTTATTAAGCTAAAACTCCCAAGAAATTTTAGTAATAATAATTACAGAAACTATGCCAAAAGCATGGGAGAATAGCAAGGGGGAACTTAAAGGACAGGGAGAGAGGAAAAACACTTGAAAAAACAGTGTAACTAAATAATCAGAATGACAACAAAATGGCTGCTGCCTTGAAAATAGGTAACTTAACATAATTTCATTAAAAAATTTTAAGTTACAGCCCTGATAATATTCTGTCACACATTCTTTTCCTCTCCTCCTTTTCTATCCTCCTTAGAATCACCATTTCACTAATATTTATGTGTCTGGCATCATTTAAACTGAGATTTAAAAGCACAAAGATCAGTCAGATGATAACTGATGAAGGGCCAAACTTAGAATGATAAATGGCGCCAATTTCGGAACGTCCTGGACACTGCGCATGCGCAGTGGGGGCGAGGTGTGGAGGGCCTTTCAGGACATGTTTTCTTTAGTTTTAGATGCAAATTTTGGGGATTGGGGGGCAAAATTTGTGTTTGGCCCTATATTTTAAGAGTTAGCACCAGCTATGTCTGGGTCATTGGTACAGTATAAAAATATTATGTTATAAAGCAAGATGCTTTAGAAAATTATAAGCCATTCATTTCTGAAGGCTTTGTTTCCCTTGATGGGGATAAGCACTGTTCCTTACCAATAAAAATACTGAAAGACACAGGAGCTACTCAGTCATTAATGTTAGAAGGCATTTTGCCATTTTCTGAAGAAAGTGCTACAGGGGCACAAGTTCTAATATCAGGTATTGAGTCAAACTCTTTAAATGTCCCACTTCATAAAATAAATTTAAGAAGTAGCTTAGTAAATGGGACTGTGACAGTAGGAATCAGACCTACTCTACCTGTAAAAGGTAGTTCTTTATTATTGGGAAATGACTTAGCTGGTGACAAAGTCACTGTAGAACCTCAAGTGGTGGATAAGCCGAGCACAGATGAAAGTATTATTAATTTGAAGGAATGTTTTCCTTTTGCCTTTCCAGCATGTGCTGTGACTCGGTCCATGGCAAAGAAAACTGAGGTTGATAACAACCTCAATTGTGTTGATTTAAACAGCAAAGCTGAGGATAAGAACTGTCACAGAATTACGGATTCTGAAGACATTGATTTGTCTCAGACTTTTTTGAGTCAAAGTGATGACTCGTCCAGACATTGTAAAGAGGCCACTACACCTGAGAGTGATAGGGGGACCTCCTTGAATGTCATTTCCCGGACATCTTTAATTCAGGAACAGGAAAGTGATCCTGACCTTGCCGAGCCACGTGAAAAGGCTCTAACAAAGGCTGAAGCCCAAAACTCCCCTGTCGGTTATTTCAGAAAATCTGGTGTGCTTATGAGGAAATGGCGACCACCAGAAGTACCCTCCAATAGTGATTGGGAGGTTATTTATCAAATAGTTGTCCCCACTAAATACCGGAATGAAATAATAAGCCTGGCTCATGAAAATCCAATGGTTGGACATTTGGGAGTTAGGAAAACCTACTCTCGTATTCAACAATGTTTTTACTGGCCCAAGCTTCGACAGGATGTTGTCGAATTTTGTAAAACCTGCCACACCTGTCAAATTGTAGGAAAACCCAACCAGAAGATTCCTCCTGCTCCCCTTCAACCAATCCCTGCTTTTGAGGAGCCATTTAGTAGAATTATTATTGATTGTGTTGGCCCATTGCCTAGAACAAGATCTGGAAATGAATATCTTCTTACCATCATGTGTGCTTCTACACGATTTCCTGAGGCTATTCCTCTAAGAAATATTAAAACTAAGACTATAGTTAAGGCCTTGATAAAATTTTTCACGACTTTCGGTCTACCCAGATCAGTGCAATCGGACCAAGGCTCAAATTTTATGTCAAACATTTTTCAGCAGGTGATGTATGAGCTCAAAATTAAGCAGTACACATCAAGTGCCTATCATCCCGAAAGTCAAGGAGCTCTAGAACGCTTTCATCAAACACTGAAGACCATGATAAAGGCCTATGGGGAGAATAATGAGAAGGATTGGGATGAAGGAGTACATCTCCTTTTATTTGCAGTCCGTGAAACTGTACAGGAATCTCTGGGGTTCAGCCCTTTTGAATTAGTGTTTGGACACTCAGTGAGGGGTCCACTCACTGCTTTGAAGGAGAAATGGCTCGAGGAAGAGCCACCTGAAATTTCTCTCCTGGACTATGTGTCCACTTTTAAGGAAAAATTGCACCAGGCCAGAGAAATGGCAAATAAACATTTACAGAAAGCCCAGAGTCATATGAAGACCTGGTATGACAAAAAGGCGAAATTTCGCACCTTTAAATCTGGGGACAAGGTGTTAGTATTATTCCCTTTAAAGGGCAATGCTTTACAAGCAAGATATTCAGGCCCTTATATTGTTAAGCACAAGATCAGTGATACTGATTATGTTGTTGAGACTCCCGATAGACTCAAACATACTCAGCTGTGCCATATAAATATGTTGAAAACATATTATGAGAGAGAACCAAACTCTCTACCAGTCTCAACAGTCACCCACATGGATGAGCTGGAAAATCCTGTAGAGGATATTCATGAAGGCGGCGAAAATGTACCTCTAAAGTTACAGAACTCAGATGTCCTGAGAGATCTACAAAATAAAACTGATTATTTACTGCCTGACCAAAGAAAGGATTTAGTTGATTTAATTTTCAAATATCAACACTTATTTCCCGATGTGCCTAGTAGGACATCTGTTATTTTTCATGATGTTGATGTAGGAGAGGCAAATCCCATCAAACAGCATCCATATAGATTGAACCCTTTCAAAGCTGAGATCATGCGAAAGGAAATACAGTATATGCTGGACAATGATATCATAGAACCTAGCCATAGCAACTGGAGTTCGCCCTGTATACTCGTCCCAAAACCTGATGGCAGTTACCGATTTTGTACGGATTACCGAAAGGTGAACAGCCTCACCAAAACAGACAATTATCCAATTCCTAGAATTGATGACTGCATTGACAAACTTGGCCATGCTAAATTTGTGACAAAATTTGACTTGTTAAAGGGTTATTGGCAAGTCCCTTTAACAGAAAAAGCAAAAGAAATATCTGCTTTTGTTACACAATTTGGATTGTATCAATATAAAGTTACCCCTTTTGGCATGAAAAACTCTCCGGCAACGTTCCAGCGCATGGTTAACCACTTAATTGCAGACCTAGATCACAGTGAAGCTTATATTAATGATGTTATTATACACACAGATACAAATTGGGCTGATCATCTAAAGCATATTCAAGAATTTTTTGACAAAGTGACCCAAGCCAACCTAACTATTAACTTGGTAAAATCAGAATTTGGCAAAGCAACTGTAAATTATTTAGGTCATGTTGTGGAGCAGGGGCAGGTGAGGCCAATTGCGGCGAAAGTTGATGCCATTGTAAATTTTCCAGTACCAAGCTCTAAAAAAGAGCTCATGAGATTCTTAGGCATGGCTGGATATTATAGAAAATTTTGTTTAAATTTTTCAGATGTTGTTTCCCCTTTGACCACTTTATTGAGCAAAAGGGTTAAGTTTGTTTGGACTGAGGAATGTCAGAAATCCTTTAACAGAATAAAAACTTTATTAAATAATTCCCCTGTTCTGGCCAGTCCCAATTATGAAAAGCCCTTCAAATTATTCATAGATGCAAGTGACAATGGAGCAGGTGGGTATATTGCCCAGGAAGATTCCCAAGGTATTGATCACCCTGTATGTTATTTTTCCAGAAAATTTCTCAAACATCAAAAGAATTCCTCTACAGTAGAAAAAGAAACTTTGGCTCTAATTTTGGCATTAACCCATTTTGATGTGTATCTAGGAACCACCCAATGCCCAATTACAGTTTACACCGATCATAACCCCTTAACTTTTATCAATAAAATGAAAAACAAGAATCAAAGATTATTGCGGTGGAGTTTAGCCCTTCAAGAACATAATTTAGAGATTAGGCATATTTCGGGCAGAGATAATGTTGTAGCTGATGCTCTTTCCAGAATATCCTAATTTAAAATGATATGATCGGTCTCTATTCACTTCAAGTGTATATATGTTTATTAAAAAAAAAAAAAATTGTTAAGATTATGGTGTGTGTGTATTGTAAACCAGTCAGAGTCTGCTAAAATTATGTAAAAAGTTTTCAGTACCTTCAAACTTTTTCTTTTAAGGCGGGGTGTGTTATAGCCCCCATATTATATTGAGATTGATATATCCTTAAGTTGATAATTATGTGAGAAAGATTTTTTTTTTATTTCTGCATTTTCTGACTGGTCTAACTCTTTTGCACTCAGTGACCTTGTTTACATCTTTGTTACACTGATATATTGTACATATAGCTGTTGATTGTTTAATTGTTTAAATAGGTCAATGACCTTGTTTACTTGAACTTTAACAGAATCCCCCAGAAACAAATAGAACATTGCAGAAACTTCCTCTTCTGGGACATTCTATCTGGTTACTATATAAAGGTTTGTCAACAGAATTCATAAACTCATTTTTAGAAAACCATTTCAGAAAGACTAACTTCAATTGTTTCCATTGGAGATTATTATTGTTTCAGAGCAGTGCATTTATTATAGAAGCAGTGCTTCTTTGTGATTTTGGAAGATTGATTCCAAAAGAGAATTTTGAAGAGAATCTATTCGTCTTGGAAAAGAGAATTTATACTTTCTGTGAAACAGAATAATATTATTTTGTGAAAAGCCAGGATTCTACTATCTAACAGATGTCCTACTAGGCACATCGGGATTATTTGGAAATTACCTGTGGTGCCAATACTTCTTGGATTTTTACTCCATTTGAATTTTGCAGAGCGTTTTATTATATTTTATTGGAGACTGCTGAAATTTCTAAGTGAGAAATTTATTACAAATCTACGGGATACTGTTTCTGAAGAGACATTCTTGGATTTAATACTACATCTACCAGCTGGTAACTTTCTTCAGAAGATACTTCACCACTGGATTACTGGATTCTGTCAAACTGCACTTTGGACTAATTCAATAATTGATAAGTACCACTGTTTTTATTTTCTGTAAACCAATTAGTGTAAAAGATCTTTGTATCATTTTTTTTTATATATTAATTATTTTTAATTAAATTTCAGAATAGTTAAATTCATAGTTTTGTTGCTGATTCTCAGATTTCTTTCTGTTACCAATATCATTAATAATTCCACACCGTAACAGCGACCCTTCCGTGAAAGGGAGACTGCTAGTACATTCAGACGACCCGGTATATGACGGACCGAAAGTAGAACTTGATGTTCTAGAGCAAACAGTTAGATTGAATAACGGAACGGAATGAGTGCCTCCCTGGTTCCGTATATACGCCACTACTGTCGTATTGTCGGACAGGATTTGGACATGAGCTTTGTGAATAATGTCCATCCAATGATGTAACGCAAGCCAAATTGACATCATTCCTTGATGTTTATGTGCTTGCTTAGGAACTGTGGATCCCAAAGACCCTGGCATCTCGAATATACGTTGGGATCAATGATGCACCCCAACCTGTTTGACTGGCATCCGTCATAATGGTAAAACTCGGATCCGGCAACTGCAGCGGAACTCCCTGAGTTAACCACTGAATGTTTGCCCAAGTCTGAATCTCTTGTTTCACTTGATCTGACAAGAGAACGTCTATGTCGAGCGAATGAATCTTCACACTCCAATTCTGAGTTAAGAAAATTTGGAGAGGGCGAGTGCGTAACCGCCCCATCGGAATGAGATCCGCGGCGGCTCCGCACTGACCTATCAGTCTCATGAACTCCCTCGCTGTGACTTTGTCTGCATGAAGACAATAGCGAGCGTAACAACTGACTAATTTCGCTCTGGTTAACGGCAGACGAACGAGATTGTTGTGCATCTCGAAGCTCATTCCCAGATGAGTGAATGACTTGGACGGCACCAGATCTGACTTCTCCTCGTTTATAACAAAACTGAGACATCGGAGCAATAGAAGCAGATTCTGCACATCGTTCTGAAACGTTAACTCGTTGCCGTACCTCTGAAGAATGTCGTCCAGGTAGGCCGACATTACCGCAGACGAATGAGCTCGGAAATACATCATTACCGAGTTCATTACCCAAGTGAAAGCCCAGGGTGCTAGGTTCAATCCGAAGCACATCGCCCGGAATTGATACACCACTCCTAGGACTGCGAAGCGTAGATACTTTCTGAATGTCGGATGTACCATGACATGAAAGTACGCATCTTTGAGATCTATGCTTGTAGCATAATCGTTCACCCGAATACTCGCTCTGACCGACCGAATCATCTCCATATAGAATTTCGGAGCGACGATCAGCTTGTTTATCCAGCTCAAATCTATGACTGGACGGAACGAGCCGTCTGGTTTCAGAACCAGAAACAGATGGCTGTAGAATCCCGGTGTTTCCTGGTCTTCTACGACCTCTACCGCGTTCTTCATTAAAAGAGACTGCACCTCCGATAACAGAGCGTCTCTTTTCTGCGGATTTGACGGAAGTTGAGCCCATTTTGGACTTCGAGTTAAAGGAGGCTTTCGTTTGAAGGATATTCTTAGACCTTCCGAAATCACCCCTCTCACCCAAGGGTCGTCCGTAATCGACGCCCACTCTTCTGAAAAACTCGACAACCTTCCGCCAACCGGAACACGATAGAGGTTGAAACCATCACCTCCTGGACCTGCGAGGCCTGCGGGAGGAGAAACCACGTCCTCCACGACCCGCACCTCATCCCGTCGACCTCGGGGCGTCCGACCGATTGTCCCGGCCCAAAGGACGTCCCGCACGGGAGTCGCTGCCTTGACGGTCTCTTGAATAAGACCAAGAGGACGCACCGGAACCTCTAAAGGAACCTTTCTTGGGCGCATTAGTCCCAGAAGTGCCTGTCTTACTCTTATCTGCCGTATCCGACTTTTTGGAAGCGGATTTAAACAGCAGAGAATCCGAAGCTTTCTTAGTAATTTTATCGTAGATTGCAGAAAGCTTGCCGTCGAAGAGAAGTTCTCCGGAGACCGAAGCGACTCTGAGAGAGTTCTTCACCTTACTATCCACACGTGTGGATGTAGCTAGGGCTGCGTCACGTCTAACCAACTCCAGGTTTGCCACTGAGAGGGCGGAGTTATACGTGGAATAAGCCACTGCCCTTGAAAGAAGTCTTAAAGAGGATTGTATATCCTGGAATTCTTTCCCTTGACGATGCAGTGATAACGCCTTTGTAAGGTGGTCTGCATAAGATAAAGCATCTAAACTGGCCCTGTTAGACATAATTGTCGTATCCAACACCGCGGTTGGAACGGACGTAGACGACGGTAATGACAATTCTAAGTCTTCCGCCTCGTCTTCAAGACGCAGAGGAACTCTCGGAATACCCTGTCCTGCCGTATCGAATTTATTCCTTGCATTAATGAAAGGCAGGTTAAGAGCATTGGAGGACAAGAAACCAGCCTTGTCTGTTTTGGAAGCAAGCTTGAATATAGCGTCGTTCAATAATTCAAATGTTCTTGTGACATTATTGGACTGAGACGGAAACTCAGGGACGATGTCTCTGAACCGCTCGAAGAATTCAGTGTCCAATGATGCTATCAGTCTCTTGTCCGGTACCGCAGCAGTCTGGCCCGACGGAACAACCTGAGGAAGGAAGTGCCGGATGAAATCCACGGCAGCTTTATGTTGTTCCGAAAGGGATAGCTCCAAGTCATCCGTATCCCTTTCAACATCCGGTCGGACCTCATGATGCTCCCGGTCGTCCGCACCCGATGCTTCGGCGGAGCGTACCGACCCAGCGCCGTCGGATAATTCCCGATCCGACACCGATTCTGTCGATTGCTGGAATGCTGCGATAATTTGTGCTATCTGAGCAAGCACGTCCGTCATCGAGGCCTGCGGAGTAGCAGTCTTTCGCTGCTTAGCCGCGGGAAGCTCCGCATCAACTGACTCCCGCATACTCTTCCTATGCGAACGTCCGGAGTCTACCGGCCTCGTGTCCCTGGCTACCGGATGACGTGACCTGGTCGCCGAAGAATCCCTTATCGGCGAAGCTGGTAGAATATCCGCGGTCACGTAACCAAGGTGCGGTCGTGTGCGCTGGTGAGAGGATGAGGAAGCCTAAGCAGTCTCTGCGGACTGCCTATACAACGGAGCGTCCCGAGCGACGGACGTGTGCTCTGCTTGCGACACATTTTGTACCACAACATCAGGTCCCTGATGTTGTTGTACGAGAGAGGGGCCTCTCTCGCTCGTGGCCCGGCTGGACCTGGACAAGCTAGGAACCGGACTAGAAGGCTTCCTCCGATCTCTCCTATCATCCGCCGTCACTGGGTGTGCACCTTGTATGTTTATAGTGCTCGCATCACCCAACATTTCCTCCTGGACCGCGATGGACGAACCCGGCTGCCGAACCATTCGGTGAATGGACGCTACACCGGGCGAGCTAGCGGACGACACCGCCGTCGATCCTACTCAGGACCTCTTAGGCAACTGTCGTATGTCCATGAGCACTTTTGCCACTAGCTCTGCATTCAATTGTGACGACGGAAGCGCACTCTTCGAAGATAACATGGAAACATCAACCTGTTCTTGTTCCTCTGAAATAGAAACTGACAGACTAGAGTGACCCTGCGGAGAAAGGACCGGCATAGCCCTTTCTCCTCTAACAACATACCGTGGCACACGTTTCCAATGTTTGTCATCCCAATATTGACATACTGAACAGGAGTTAGTGCGAGTACACTGACTACAATTAATACAATGATCAAGAAAGTCAGAGGAAGATTTCTTCCTATTACAGTTTGAACAATGTCCTTTCATTGTGAAAAGACAACAACAAGTCCTAGTACTCGCACAAACCCCTAAACACAAAGATACATAATAACATGATCCATTAACATTGAAAAAAGCAATTGAAATTCAAAATAATTTTTGAAAAATATTTTTTCAGCGAAGCCCAAGTTTCTGAAAAGTAACGTTGAGCCCCAATGGATCCCAAGGGTAAGTGTGGTCAAAAATTTTGAAATTATTTTAAAAAATTAATACAACACTTACGGATAATAATAATGTATCTAGTAATGAGTAAACTACTCCAAAGGCAAAAAGCCCCCCTCAAAAGAGACTGTTGCCAATGTAAACAAGAAGTGTATAAACACCAGAAAACATGACTCCAGGCACTGACAATACTGGCCCAAAATCAGTTATCAACAATACACACTATCTGATGCAAAACAGAGACTTCCAGAGAAGAATCTGCAGAACATCAGATGGTAGATGCAGAACACAACGTCTAAACTCCAATGGGTGAGAACGTAAACATGGGGAAAATAACAGAATTCATTCTGTAACCAAGCTAATTCTCCCAAGAAATTTTAGCAGTAATCTTACTCAAAAATATGCCAAAAGCATGGGAGAATAGCAAGGGGGGACTTACAGGATAAGGAGAGAGGAAACACTGAATAAGCAGTGCAACTTCAAAGCAAGAATGACAACAACAGGCCCATGCCTCGAAAATAGGCAACTTAACATAATTTCATTACAAAATTTTAAGTTACAGCCCTGAATATTTTCTGTCACTCCTTTTTCCTCTCCTCCTTCTCTATCCTCCTTAGAATCACCACTTCTCCTATATTTATGTGTCTGGCATCATTTAAACTGAGATTTACAAGCACAAAGATCAGTGAGATGTTAACTGATGAAGGGCCAAACAAAGAATGATGATTGGCACCAATTTCGGAACGTCCTTGACACTGCGCATGCGCAGTAGGGGCAAAGTATGGAGGTCCTTTAGGACATGATTTCTTTTGGTTTTGGATGCAAATTTTGGGGATTGGGGGGCAAAATTTGTGTTTGGCCCTAGATTTTTAAGAGTTAGCACCAGCTATGTCTGGGTCATTGGTACAGTATAAAAATATCAAAATTTTGCACCTGCAATATTTGCAAATTTAATTGTATTTTCATCTTATTGCTGTAAACACACATCCAAACTGTAAGCATCACACTGTAAAAATAAACACCTCTATTCTCCAGACGTAAGAAATTAAAGTTGGGATGTATAGAATAGAGCTGGGCGATATCAACCCAAACAAAAAACGCGATATTTTCGGGATGATATCGCAGTTTACGGTATTATCGCGATATTTGGGGAATTAGTGCAAAACAGTCATTGAGTCACCGCAGCCCTGTTAATTTGGAAGAATAGCCTCGGCAAAACAATATTGCTGCAGGTCAAGCAATCTGTCAAGCAATCTGTATCAGCTTGGAAATATAACGTTCACAAATTTCCTGTTTTGAAACAGGTAACTCAAACCCGTGCATTGCGATAACGGCGAGGTCCGATAAAAACTCAGTTGTTCAGCCTATTTAACTTGATGCAATGCGTAGAAATGTAGTGTAAAAATCGGTCATTTACGAAGCATTAAATTTCCTCTAGTACACAAGGAAATGCATCCAGAATGCATCTCCCGCGATCAAAATTTCAAAACTTTTCGGGGGAGGACCCCCCCCCCCCCCCCACCCCATATGAGAGGGTGGATATCCCCCTCTCCAGCTAACCCCCACTCGTGTCTATGGTGCTCGGTTCGTGGCTCTGCCACTCAATTTTCCACCCCCCTTTTTCAATCCTGGACCCCCCACTGAGATAAAGGGTTAACTAACAAGTTAATCATCTCACTAGAATTTACAATGTTGTGGTGTTTCAGGATCGCTGAACTCAATATATCTTCTCTCATGTTGTTTACGTCTTTTATTCGAAATGAAGCAGTTTCCATTAAATCTTTTTCCTTTTTGGCCGTAATTCTCAAGAATTCAATACCATGTGTGGTGGCAAATGTAAGTCTCTGGAGAGCATTTTTAAATTCATAAATCCTGTCAACACAGGTATCTTTCCTAAAACAAAGTTGGCACTGATAGTCACTAGAAATCTTTGACAGAGTTGCCAAATCTGCCTTGCTTAAATTCTCACAGTCGGCATGAAACCAGCTATTACACCAATCACACAATATGGTATTTGTTGTGCAGTTTAAAGAGCAGTTACCACAAGGGTATTTTTCAACTTTTCTTGAAAAAGGCATAATGACAAGTGGTGAAGTCGAAAGAATCAGAATGAATGATAAAGTCGAATCAAATGGTTTTGCGCGCCGAAGGCGCGCAGGGACGATATGGGGAGCAAGCCCCTTTCGACCCCCATTAGCTGTAGAATTTGAAAGTGTCAGACCGTGGTAAAGGAGGAGAAGTTGCGGGTTGTTAGCGGCGCTTGTGTCTTTTCAGCTTCTTTTTCAGAGGTGGAGGTTTGGAAGGAGAGACAGTGGTAGTTGGTGTTGTTGGTGGGCTGCCTGATGGTGGTTGCTGAGTTTTGTAGGGTCTGGTCCTAGCCGAGTCTGGAGTGGTTGTGGGTGATTGCTGAGTCTTTTGTTGTTGTAGATTTCTGGCGCCTATTAGTTTTTTGGTTTCTTCGACTTTTTGCATAAGTAATTCATATTGCCTGTCCATCTGTTGTCTGTGAAGGTCCCCTTGTATCTTGTTTTCCCGTAAGATGTTCTTTATCCTGTCGTCCGCGTCCTGGCATACTGGATTAGAAAGAAGAGGCGAGTGGGGGTCAGGAAGAGGCGAGAAGGCTGCTTCCATTTCCATCTCAGTCTCCACTGAGGTTTCCACATCCGGCGTCTCCAGCTGTGGGGCTGGAGGCAGGATGGGTGCCTCTGTGGGAGTGGGAGCTGAAATGGTGGCTGTCTCCTGCTCTTCCTTTTCCTCACCCTTCTCTCTCTTCTTCTCCAGAAAAGTCTCCATGTGGCGGCATCCCTCCGCTTGGTGGGCGGGCTCTTCTTTCTTCTTTTGTTCTTCTTTTCAGGGCCTCCTGACCTACTCGGGTGAGGACCAGTGTGAGAGGAGATCCTCTCATCAAAGGTGCTACCTCTCCCCAAAGAAGGTGTGGTGATGTTGTGCTCTTCAATATCAAACTCCAAGTTCAGATGGACTCTCTTGCCTGCCTCCTGGACAGTCCAGGTGACGTGGTAAGAGATGCCCAGAGCTGCTATTGTTCTCTTCAGTCGCGCTGGTAGTTTCAGTGTTTCCATAATGAAGGTGTTGATTAGGATGCTCGCACTCTGAGTTCAGAGGTGCGAATGAAACACAAAGTAATGAATGAAATGATAAAGTCAGAGAAGAACCAAGGATTTTATAATTGTCTGGGAGTTTAGTGGCTTCATGTTGATAACAATAATGTTAGGTTTTCCTCAAGTATGTGTTGTTTGTAATACAAAGTGTTTGTATAGTAATCCGCCCACATGTCTCCAAATTACAATGGACCAAAGAGAGTTAAAATTCATTGTTGTCAAAACATGCTATGCACAGCTTACTGGAGGTGAAAGTCACAGATATTAATGTTGTTCTTACAATGTATTCGTGGTAAATAGTAGAATATGTTTTTTTTTTGACAAACAGACCTCAATTAGAGACCTTTTACACGTTCATTTCTGTAGGCTGCTTGTATGATCACAAGACTGAAGAACTTCAAAAGTCTTAGAAGTGTTAGCCTCGGAAGCCTACCTTTTTCGACACCGAAGACAGGTTTGCAAAACCGATTTCATTTTCTGTGAAGCGGAGGGAGAGTGGAGAAGCAGAAGGAGTCTGCCCCATCGAAGAACATTTTCGCCATAATTATACACCAGTCTTGTATACTCGTTACTAATTTCTTTTTGTAGGTCTATATGGCCTCTATGTAGTACTTTGTGATGTCTATGTAGTTCTATGTGGTATCTATGTAGTTCTATGTGGTTCTATGTAGTTCTATGTGGCTCTAAGTAGTTCTATGTGGTAAATCGTCGCACCGGTATCAGTGAAAACACAAATCAACCATGTGGTGTGTTTAAATAGAAATCTGAAAAATTTATTACGAATGAGCACAACGAGCGCAACTTGATAGTTCTGTAGATTTTCACTTGAACATGGGCGCAGCCATATTAGACATACAGCACACAAACTGTGTGTTCTCTCTTTTGTCTTTGGTTAAAATTGTAAAAAGCTATTTTTAAACAGATGGTTATTTATTTATTTATTGGTGTTTAAGGTCACATACTTCTGCACATGGCTAATCGTGACCGTGACAGTTTTACGGGTGGAGGAAGCCGGAGTACCCGGAGAGAACCACCGAGCAACGACGAGCAGCTGTCAGATCTCCAACATCGTAACTCTGAAATCTGCACCGCAGCACAGGCAGGGTTAGATTGGTTGAAGACATGCGCACCATCGTCGTGCAGTACGCCTCAGTACGCAGCGTCATCGTGCCCCCATGTAGGCAATCGGGGTGAAGTGTCTTGCCCAAGGACACAACGCAGTTGCCGCAGGTGGGATTCGAACCGAGGACCTCTCGGCTTGCAGCCTGCACCTCTACCAACTGAGCCACCGCGCCCCCTAAACAGATGGTTAATGTGGAGATACAGAATCAGACATTCTCCAATGTGAGAATCTATGTAAATTCACCGTGTGGGGATCTTGAGACATTTATGTCATTGTTTGTCCAATCAATTATAAGAGTTCCCAATTTGTTCTACGTCGGGGGAATATTGCTGCTATTACGTGGGAATCAGTTCACAAAATAGTTTACCGGTAAACACTTCTGGAGGGTCCCCACTTAACAGTGCAGTATATTTCAGAAGTTAATGCCCATTCCTTACCAATACAGATGCTCATTCACGAAGTATTGCCTCTTTTGTCAAATTATGTACCGGTAGGTCAATGTTGGTGTCGTTGCCAAGTAATGCCAATGACGTTGGCGATATTTCGGTTTTTTGAAAATGGGACGATATTATTAATGGTATTGACTTTAAAACCGGCTAAGTCGGTATATCGGCAAACCGCCCAACACTAGTATAGAACACGAAACATGTATGTAATCAACTCATAGAGTTGACATCAGGCACCACTGGTTCCTGGAAGTCTGCTATCGTATTCGTACCAGCACTGATAACAAAATAATATTTCGCAAGAACAACTCATGGCCGAATGTGCTTCAGATATTCAATAACAAAGCTAGGCATTCAAAACACTTTCGAGTGCAGCGATAGGACTGCATTTTGGAAAAGGACAACGCTGTCTGCATTGCATTTTTTATTGATGATTTCCATGCTCGACAGACATGCGCAAATCATTCGATACCACAAATTTCCATCGAAAAAACAAAATCGTAATTCTAAGAAATTTCAACAGGTATCATGAATATGGCAACTGTGCAGTCTCTAGCTAATAATAGTATACTGTATTAAGGCGATCTTTCTCATTATTTGATTTTAGACGACGTTGTATATAAATGCTTTTCCGTCCAATGACGTCAACCGGAAATCGAAAGTAAATTCATATGTAAACAAAAGCATAGATAATGGAATTTACCCCTATGCAGCTCTGTCGGTGTGTTTTGAAGAATTTTGATACCCTAGCTTTGTTCTTGGATATGTAAAGCACATTTGGCCACAAGTTGTTCTCGTGTAATATTAAATTATCAGTTCTGGTTAGCGCCCAAACGATTGGTCAACGAGTCAACGTTTTTTTCGCTTATAGTCGACTCTGGTTTTTGTCGTTGACTAGTCGAAACACAGTAGGAGGACTCGCAAGCCAACAATATCTCACGAGAAAGATCAATGAATTCACATCCCCAGGGAAATAGGGTTACAAAATGCTTGGAAAAAAACGTGGTGCCGATCGCTTGCTTCAGATAGTGGATGCGACAATGTAACAACTGACCGGAAACTCGATAAACTTCAAAGAACTTTATAGACAGTTTGTCCGCAGTACGTGTTGTGTCATGCTCCCTGACTCCCACGCAGTGTCTCAGTGTCTTGGTTTGACTCTTCCAGTGCTGATGCTCCAACATCAAAATATAAATCGTTGAATGTTTCTCTTAATACAACTGGCCCTCGACATTCATTTTTCCCTCTTTTGTTTATGTGGTAACTCAGATCTACCGGAACCGACATTTTCGGTCTTTTCCAAAATTACTTGGTTCCATTTTCTGTACTTTGACAGTGCCGAGTACCGACTACTTTCTCTGTGGACTAAACAGCTCTAAACTGTTAGGAACTAAAAAAAAAGAGTATTTTTCTTGTGTAACACGGCGTTGTTGCCCGGTTACATGTGCGAATTCCGAAGTTAGCCTGGCTTACCGATTAGTCGACATCGACTCCACTTTGGGGTGTTGAAAACTAGTTTTGACTTTGAAATTCCATAGTCGTTTGAGCACTAGTTCTGGTACAAATACGGTAGCAGACTTCCAGGAACCAGTGGTGCCTATGGCTGACTCTATGAGTTGATTACACGTGTTTCGTGTTCTATACATCTCAATCTTCACTTTGATGTACATTTTGTGTATAATTAATTTGAATTGAAGGAATATCAGAGGTGATAATTTTCAAAATAAACAAAATTCCATTAGGCCTACTTATATATCCCCTTAGTTCAGCAATCTGAACGTAGTGGCTACCCCTCTACGTTCAGATTCTTCCCATTCAATCCTATAAAGTTCCCATCAAGTTTTTATGGGAACTCAAAACTCGAAATTAGGAATATATATCAAGCTTTCGTCCATATTACCGGCTGCAATCGATAGTACACGTATTTCCTTACATTTGGGCAGAGTTTATTGATCCAAACTATGTTTTATTCTTTTATCTTCGTCATTTGAGTACTCGTGAGGCGTCACTGGAGATTTCGAAATCGGCCATGTTTTTGTATAAATATAAAACAGTAAAAACAATAACCCGGTAATGGCGCCGAAACGAATAGACCTTTTTATCGATGCGGAATCGGAATCTCGATCTCACTCGCGCAGAGAAGGTCATCAAACTCGGTCGCATTTGCACAGAGCAGATTATCAACCCCCTTCTGCGCAATTGCGATCGAATTTCCGATTCTGCATCGATAAAAAGGTCTATTCGTTTCGGCGCCATTACCGGGTTATTGTTTTTACTGTTTTATATTTATACAAAAACATGTCCGATTTCAAAATCTCCGTTGACGCCTCACGAGTACTCAAATGACGACAATTAAAGAATAAAACATAGTTTGGATCAATAAACTCTGCCCAAATGTAAGGAAAATCCGTGTACTATCGATTGCAGCCGGTAATATGGGTGAAAGTGTGATATATATTCCTAATTTCGAGTTTTGAGTTCCCATAAAAACTTGATGGGAACTTCTTCTATAGGATTGAATGGGAAGAATATGAATGTAGAGGGGTAGCCACTACATTCAGATCGCTGAACTAATAGCCCCTTAAATATATGTTTGTGGTCTTTACATCATAACTTCCATTCTGATGCATAATTTGTGCATAATATACTATATTTAATCTATATTTATGTAACAGAAGATTTGGAGATTTAAAAAAAAAACTAATTTCCCTTACTTATATAGTACCTTAATGTTCGAAGTTGTTGCGGTAATTAGTTGAACGAAGAAGAATCTCGAACATTGAATCGGTTTCACATTGCAATTTGCACTAACAACCAACAGATCCAAAAGGACACGTTACACCGCACGTTCTTAGCGTTATAAAATTCTAACAAAAAATGGATGTCACAAAAATCGACAAAAGCACATGCTACAATTACTGAAAATATAAAAAACGTTGCTCACTGCCAGAAAGTTCTGTGGAAAATGTGACAAACAACAGATCGCGTCGCTTACCGTCTCCGGAATAAATTTGAAAAAATAGGTTAAGTTACCGTAAATACCCACAATTGAAGGGCTATCACTAAAAAGTGTATACCGAGGCCGAGTCCGGAATTGGTGGATACAGAAATCCATTATTGAAATATCTCATTAATGCCGAGGTGTTGACAAGATATTTTTATCCATATGTCGTATAAACCCATTTTCTTTCGAAATAGTGAAAGAAAATCCCAATTTGTTTCCATTTTCTGACTTATATCGTGAAAAATGTCTTTCAATGGATAAAAATGATCTACTTAAGCACCACGATGCAGGCCTACAAGTGGATATTGCCATACTGGATTTCTCCAAGGCCTTCGATACCGTCCCACACCAACGCCTCCTATACAAGCTACAGCAATATGGCATTGAAGGGCCAATACACCAATGGCTATCATCGTTCCTCACCAACAGAACAATGAGAGTAGTTGTAGAAGGATCATCATCCAAAGAAGTTCATGTCGATTCGGGCGTACCACAAGGAACTGTACTTGGACCGCTACTCTTCCTCTGCCATATAAATGACCTGCCAGATTCAGTTAAATCAGCAGTCCGCCTCTTCGCCGACGACTGCCTTCTCTATCGACCAATAAGATCTTACAAAGACCATGCCATCTTACAAAAAGACCTAAAAAAGCTGGAAGAATGGGCACAAACTTGGGGAATGCATTTTAACGCAAAAAATGTTACATCATGAGCATCCAACCGAAAACAAACAAATTCTACACATTGGATAATCACATACTAGAACAAGTCCAAAGCAACCCATATCTAGGCGTACAATTCGCAGAAGATCTAAAATGGGAACAGCATATATCCAACATCACAAGGAAAGCAAATTCCACGCTAGGCTTCCTTATACGTAATCTTCGACACTGTCCTAAGGAGTGCAAGAAAACAGCGTACATGGCACTGGTACGATCAACCTTAGAATACGGTTCAATCGTCTGGGACCCATACAGACCAACAGATATAAACAAACTAGAAAAAGTGCAAAGAAAAGCAGCACGATTCATCACAAACGACTACAAGAGCAGAGAAGAAGGTAGCGTTATCAAGATGCTGAATCAATTTGAGATTCCATCACTCCAAGAAAGAAGGAGAAAGAACAGGCTAACTTATATGTACAAGGTGGTTGAGGAGTTAGTACCCGCTATACCTCGAGCCGAATTCCTAACAGAAAGCAAGCCTAGGAGGAAAATCACAGCCAAAAACTATACAGGCTTCGAAACCAAGAACATAATCGAAAAAAGTGCAAGAAACAACTCCAAGTGCTTTAATGTACCTCCGAGTAAAACTGAACAATTCAGAAATTCTTACTTCGTCAGAACAGTCATAGACTGGAACCAGCTAGAGGAAGGCACAGTGAACGCGCACTCAGTTGAGACCTTCAAATCATCACTCAACAAACAACTTCAATAACAACAGCAGCTCTCCGTCGCTCATACGCCATTCTTGGTTACTGCGACTATTATACAGATACAGATACAGATTCACACTAAAAAGTGTATATAGAAAGACTATTTGATCACGTGATTTGTCTCTTATTTTGATCGGCGGTGTTGTGAATCTTATCTTTTCGGCAAGTTCGGGAAGGAAACTGGCACGAGTTACACCCGTAAACTTCGTTAGTAATTTTGTTTCGTATATTTCTGATGTGTGTCCAAATTTTAATGTTGAACAGAACTTATTTATCGATTTATTATCGATTGAATCGCCTGAGGCGAAAATCATCAACAGCCGAGTCCGAGTCCGAGAAGGTGTATACAGAAATTAACACTAAAAAGTGTATACAGCTGCCGAAGCCGGATCGCCGAGAGAGAGAGAGAGAGAGCGTATCTACAATTACACTTCAATTGAGAAAGCGTCCAAATTTTGCATGTTATAAACGGAAGGAAGGACAAGACTAGAACGCTCCCTTTTCAATAACTTCTTCGCAGTGTGGCCAAATTTTAATACTTATTTATCGATTTATTATCGATTGAAGCGCCTGAGGCGAAATCGTCAACAGCCGAGTCCGAGTCCGGGAAGGTGTATACAGAAATTAACACTAAAAAGTGTATACAGCTGCCGAAGCCAGATCGCCGAGAGAGAGAGAGAGAGAGAGAGAGAGAGAGAGAGAGAGAGAGAGAGAGAGAGAGAGAGAGAGTATCTATAACTAAATACTTCAGATGAGAAAGCGTCCAAATTCTGCACGTGCTAAACGGAAGGAAGGACAAGACAAGACAGCTCCTTTTTTCAATAACGCGCGGGAGGGGGGGGGAGGGGGGGGGGGGTCAGTAGCGTACCCAAGGAACATTAAACTGCAAACATTTTGCACAAAATTCTAGACTACGTTGGGGGAGCAGACTGGCGAACTGGGAAATCGTCCCGTAACTCCCCCGTTGGTGAATTCGGCCCACACAATTAAGGGTCATTTAAAAAAAAAAAAACAACAACATTTAAATTCATAGTGATTTTATTACATTGAGAACAAATATAATATTGGACACGTTTTCACGATTGGAAATCAATTGAACTGAAATCTTTTAATCTTAAGGTGCTTTCCAAGAATTAATGTTGATTACTAGTATTTTTAATGATCGAAAAACAGCTCTATCCTACAATATTCCAGTCTTTAATCATCCAAAATGACACTTTTAATTATAGAAAAAAAAATAATCTCAGTCTTAGAGAGGGCTTTCCAAGAAATAATTTTGATTTCTAGTATTTTTAATGATCGAAAACAGCTCCATCCTACTATATCCCAGTCTGTAGCCATTCAAAGTGACACTTTTAATTAATAAAAAAAACAAAACAATTCAGCTCAGTCTTTTCCCTATAATTTTTTATCCCGTTTTAGCTACTTTGAGCTTTGACCATTGAAAATATCAGTAATCAACATTAATTATTGGAAAGCTCAGAGAGGGCTTTCAAAGAAATAATGTTGATTACTGGTACTATTAATGATCGAAACACAGCTCTATCCTACACTTTGCAATTTGAAATGTTTATATACAGTTAGTTAAGAAAGTAACACACAAACCCTCTCTCTCCCTTTCTCTCTCTCTCTCTCTCTCGGCGATCCGACTTCGGCAGCTGTATACACCTTTTAGTGTTAATTTCTGTATACACCTTCCCGGACTCTGACTCGGCTGTTGATGATTTTCGCCTCAGGCGCTTCAATCGATAATAAATCGATAAATAAGTTGTGTACAACATTAAAATTTGGACACACGTCAGAAATTTACGAAACAAAATTACTACCAAAGTTTACGGGTGTAACTCGCGCCAGTTTCCTTCCAGAACTTGCCGAAAATATAAGATTCATAACACCGCCGATCAAAATATAAACTGGGGACGAGTGAAGATTCTATTTATCGCTTCATCCCCAACAAGAAAATATGCTAAACCTTTAACTACCAGTCCACTGCAAAATGCAAATCTCGGCCGCAATTAGCAATTAATTAGCTGAGCTCGTTCCAGTGAGGGGTCTTAAGATATGTTTTGGAAGCAAAAATTGAAAACATTAAGCTATTAGGAAAAATAGCTTTACTGTCGTCTGCAACTCGCGTTGTTGAAAATGTGAGCTTTATGGCGAGGCAAACAAATTTTCCTATCAAATTACGTTGTTTCCAAATCTTGCGTTACGTCTCGTTACGCCACGTCTGGAATGTTATTGAACGATCGTTCATTACCGCGTTTTAATGAATGACTTTAATGGGCAGAAAAATGTCTAGATCATGTGATAAATACATTTTTAAAGAAAAAAAATCGCTTATATTTTTGTGTCAATGAAATACTAGAAATACTAGTAGTTTCAGCTGTTCAAAGAGTTTAAAACTGAACGCCAAGCAGTGATATTTTGTATGACAGTTCTCTAGGAGACCTACCACATAAGATATCATTGATTGACAAGAAAACAAACTGAGAACTTTTACTTTAGCAATTACAACTGTCGAAATGGCTTATAGGAAGCCATGTATTCAATAAAATGGGACCTACCGGCCTACCGCATCGCGATGTACTGTTTTAAGCTAATAGAAGACTAGATCATCTTGAACAATTCTTTTAATGAAACGATTCAATAAAAATGAAACACTGAACAAAACATTATCTTTGGCAGTTAAAATCGCAGAAACTAAATAGGTGCCACTGCAACAACGTGAACATTTTCTAACTTAAATGCATGTGCAATGCAGTCAACATCAGAAAGGAAACAACTGGCAGTCACTTACGGAGGGTCAAAATTTGTCTCAAAAGTCTTGCCATTCTCTCGAATCAACATTAAATTTAAGTTGCCCACGGCGGAGCTCTGTGGGCCTCTCAAGAATTCCTACAATTTAGGACACGTGAATGTCATCTTTGTCGACCACTGAGGGCCAAATAAAAGTGTCTGTTGTTCTCTTGTAAGTCCTTAGAAACTTAACGCTACATTGCCCCTGGGAAGAGTTACTGCTACTTTGGTGTTTACACTAAGCCCACGTAATATTTTGCCTTACCATTTGTCAAGCGATGTGAAGTTAGTTACTTATTTGACATTTTGACATTTTTTATTTCATCAAAACAGGAAAAATGGCACCTGCTGTAGGGTGGCACAAATGAAGACGAGTTGATTGACATATTGCCCGTCCGCATAAGGCCTTTCTTTATGGGGCAACCAAGGTCCTAAAAGTGACAACCTCCCAGAAAACCTTCTAGATGGACAAATCTGATCAAATAAAAGGTGCTGTAGGGTGGCACAAATGAAGACGAGTTGATTGACGCGTTGCCCGTCCGCGTAAGGCCTTTCTTTATGGGGCAACCAAGGCCTTAAAAGTGACAACCTCCCAGAAAACCTTCTAGATGGGCAAATTTGATCAAATAAAAGGTGCTGTATGGTGGTACAAATGAAGACGAGTTGATTGACATGTTGCCCGTCCGCATAAGGCCTTTCTTTATGAGGCAACCAAGGCCCTAAAAGTGACAACCTCCCAGAAAACCTTCTAGATGGACAAATTTGATCAAATAAAAGGTACTGTAGGGTGGCACAAATGAAGAAGAGTTGATTGACATGTTGCGCGTCCGCATAAGGCCTTTCTTTATGGGGCAACCAAGGCCTTAAAAGTGACAACCTCCAAAAAACCTTCTAGATGAGCAAATCTGATCAAATAAAAGGTGCTGTAGGGTGGCGCAAATGAAGGCGAGTTGATTGACACGTTGCCCGTCCACATAAGGCCTTTCTTTATGGGGCAACCAAGGCCCTAAAAGTGACAACCTCCCAGAAAACCTTCTAGATGGGCAAATCTGATCAAATAAAAGGTGCTGTAGGGTGGCACAAATGAAGACGAGTTGATTGACATGTTGCCCGTCCGCATAAGGCCTTTCTTTATGGGGCAACCAGGGCCTTAAAAGTGACAACCTCCCAGAAAACCTTATAGATGGGCAAATCTGATCAAATAAAAGGTGCTGTAGGGTGGCACAAATGAAGACGAGTTGATTGACACGTTGCCCGTCCGCATAAGGCCTTTCTTTATGGGGCAACCAAGGCCTTAAAAGTGACAACCTTCCAGAAAACCTTCTAGATGGGCAAATCTGATCAAATAAAAGGTGTTGTAGGGTGGCACAAATGAAGACGAGTTGATTGACATGTTGCCCGTACGCATAAGGCCTTTCTTTATGGGGCAACCAAGGCCTTAATAGTGACAACCTCCCAGAAAACCTCCTAGATGGGCAAATCTGATCAAATAAAAGGTGCTGTAGGGTGGCACAAATGAAGACGAGTGCTATAGGTTAACTCGAGTTTAAAGCGAGTTTATCGGCGATATTAACGCATATTTATCCGCGAGGTTATCGCGACTTTATCCGCGTTGTTAGCTAGAGTTAATTCGCCAGGTTAACGCGAGTTTATTGCCAGTTTATCCGCAAGGTTAGCTCGAGTTTATCCGCTAGGTTAACGCGAGGTTAACGCAATCTTAACGCGAGTTTGACAGGAGTTTATCCGCGAGGTTGACGCGGCGCCGGGGTACACATTTTAGTGTGTCCCGCGAAATCGTCGTTTTCCTTTCACAAAATGGCGTGTCGATCAGTGTCGATGGAAAAATGATCTATTTTGTCTTGAAAATGGTCTACAATAAAACAAACAATACCTAATCTTCCTTCTATATACTTATTATTGCGTAAGCTTCCTTAAAAATCACTTTTCACACATTCAGAGGTACAATTAGTACTTTAAAACGTAGTTTTTATACACTTACCGTCCTTTTTACCGGATACCGTCCTTTTTACCGGCAAAAAGTATTACCCCCTTTGCGGGCAATTTGGTGTCGGGAATACACGTGAATGAAATCACCAGAATGTGATTATTGACGGTATGGTCGACCTGACTATTGAAGAACGTTTTTATTGATATGAGCGACCCGTCTTGACCCCAAATCATGTTTGTTGCGGCGAGAATGCGCTGCATTTGCTCAAGTAAGGTTTAGAAAGGAATTATATGCGCTTTTGAGCTTTTATAAAATCCCAAAACAACTCTCAATATATCCCATACATGATATATTATTTGACAACCAATGACGATCCGTTCCAGCCAAAACTCGACAGACGTTCCCAACTGTTTCCCTCTTTCGAGTTCCGCAGTCTCACCTCAAAATATGGATTATTTTGTAATCTACCTTGTTTTTGGTTTATTTGCTAAACAAATAATCTAATCTAAATAAATTTCATAGTAAAGTGATGAAAAGGATATCGATACTAAACGGACGGTTTCGGGTCGTTTTACCCCGTTCGCCCCGGGTTGTTTCGCCCCTCATATTGGGAGCGAAACGACCTGGGTTTGAGGGGCGAAACGACAGTGATTTTGTTTATCATTTTAAATGGTTTTAAACGACTTTTTACCACAGGAACTCGACGTATTACTTAATTTACTATTATCAGAGTTTATCAACTTTTATAAAATATATATTATCAATACTAAAAAAGTGAAGGTATGACACTTCCCCGATCAAAATTTTCAACAATCTCTAAAATAGCGAGTAGCTCACCGATCTCGCTCAAATAAATGACAAAATGTTGTGTAATTCATGGAGCCACTGAGATTTCAAGCCCAAGATTGACGAAATTTGACTTTTATTCGCATTTATTTCACTTTTTATGGACTGAAATGACAGAGACGGCTATCCTCACCAGCTGTTATCCGGTAACCGAACAATGAATTCCACACCGTGCATTCATTGGGCAATATAAAATTAAACACATTATTTTTCACTCTAAATATAACTCATAGTCAACAATGAAAATGTGGTCAGTGTACAATGTAAACTGAAGTTCATTCGAAGATGCTACTGAAAAAGATCCTAACATTATAATAACTGGACAGGTTGGTGTGGGAAAAACATTTTACCTCAATAAAATCAACATTGGACTGACACATTTTAACAATAACGTTCATACACTCGATAAGAGGGAATCACCAAAATGTTTTTCGAGGCATCCAGATGATTTTATGTGGAGATTTCTTTCAGCTGAGAATGTGAATGTCAATGACTGTGGATACTCCATATCTGCAGAAGTTAGATTCCAGTGTTTAAACTGGCCACTGTGTAGGCCCTATCGACAATCTGAAAGAAAGTGAACAATTCAATTTGAAACATACTGCAAAGGATTTATTGAATATTATCTAAACATTGAAGGAGTTGATTTTCTCAAAGAGCCTAAATTGCAACATTTTATAAATAGAAAGAACAAAACATCTAAATTTCAGCAAATAGACCCCACCCCTTGTATCTATCAAGAGGTCTGCAGAGAGCAGACTGAAACTTTTGGGCAATAAATGTAAGATGCACTGTTGTTGATAAACAGTCTAATGGGCCAACACAATGTGGGATGTGAATGTTTTGTACATATGTGTGTGTGGTGGCAATAAGGAGGGGGGAGGGAGGGGGGATTATTAGTAACTGATAATCACTAAGGTAGCCAGACAAAATATGCTCAGAAAAATCCCCATGAGAGAAATGTCCATAGACATAATGTTCACAAACCATATAATTAATCAATATTTGAAACTTCTAATTAAGTTCAGTTCCATATTCAAAGATGCATTCACTTCTCCATAGTTTAAAAAAATAGAAACCTAAAGTTGAAAATTTAAGTTCAAATTTAAAAGAGTTTTCATAGTAATAATATGAAGTTTAGCCATTTATTCTGAGGTTGTTTTTATGAGAATAAATGTTTTAGAAATCTTTTTTTTTTGTTGGGGAATTTTTTTATTTCTGGGGGTCCAAATAGGTCAACCAACAGAATAAAAGAAAGTTAATTGGTTGTATGTTCAGGTAAATGAAAGCAAAGGAAGATCAAAGTGACCACATTCAGTTAATCCACCACATAGGCAGGGTTTCCATTATGCAGACATGGGGTCCCATCAACTGCCCTATTCCCCTCGCTGACTTTCCCCAACCCTAAAGGTACTCGTAAGGCGCTCATCAAAGACACTCGTATAAGGCTCGCATCAAAGGTAGAGAATTACAGGGAACAATGAACAGAAAAACATCAACCAGACTTAACATTTTTGTTACCAAGTTGCAAAAACCTTGACTATGGAACGACAGGACCTGGTGATGGGTTAAATGGCATACGCGCAGGATTTGGGTTGGGTTCCATTGGTCCACATTGGTAAGTTTAGTGTACACTACTCTCCCCTTCTTTTGAGATTCACCCACCGTGAATCTCACCCCAGATTCCACCTCAGAGCGGTTGAAACATCTACCAAGCTTCACCACAGCATCCACAACGCCACCAACTCCTGAGGGTCGGACGAGCCCCCAAATGTAACAGGAGGAGAGATAAGTTCGAGAGCCGGGGTTCGAACCGTCGACCTCTAGCACACAAAGCGACCGATTTACCAAGAGACTAAGAGAACCAGACCAACCAGGCTGGTTGGTAAATGGCCTTTATACCTCGACTGCTAGAAGAGCTTTCCAAGACTAAGTGTCAGGGAATGGTGGCATTAATGATGAGGAATCATATCAGAAAGACATTTCATAGAAGGAAGGACACATGTTTGCATTTGCAACTAGTTTTGTAAGTTGTTGATCATGTAGATGTCAGAGTGAGTTCCTTTGAGTCTTGTGTGGAATGAAATGTCTCTGATGTGGATGAATTGTCATTGGTGTGAATAAATTACATAAGCATTATAATAACTGGTGTCAACTTATATTTCAGAGATTTCTCCAAAGGTTGGAACAGTTTTGATCAAAATGTTTGTTTCTTGGACCCTTCCCAAACAATGGTGCTTGCAGAATTCATGCAGAAAAATATGAAACAATAAAATTGACTTAAACTGCAACATATGCTATTCATCATTCAAACTTTTATATATTTTCAGTTTTTGTTTCATAAAACAGTCCTTTTGGCTCCTCATTGGAAGGTGTACATCAAGTTCTTTCCAATATAAGCTGTGATTTGAAAGCAAATAATGGAATTCTTCAGTTATTCAGAAAAAGTATGGCAAGAGTTGTCCCTCTCTCTCTCTTGTATGGCAGCACTCTTTTAGGGTTTCATTCCTGTTGAAGCCCACCTGACCAGAGGGTCCTCGTATGGATGAACAAAATTGCCCCATGGACAGGTGCCCATAGTACAAAATGCCGCACAGCACCAAAAATCCCATAGAACAAAAAATACCCATGGTATGGTAAACATGACAAAAGATTAATGGTAAATACAAACAAAAAATGTAATTAATTAATTAATTAATTTATTTATTTATTTATTTATTTATTTATTTATTTATTTATTTATTTATTTATAATTTATTTATTGGTGCTCAAAGTGACATACTAAAAGCGAGCGAGTAAAATGCACAACATCCAAGAAATACAGTACTAGTTGAAATAAGGTGTAGGATATCCATTAGATAATCTCTTGATAATCTCTCTCCAAGAGTTTTAGAAGTATCATTGTACGAATTTGATAAGGAGGGGTGGGGGGAGGGGGATCATAAGGGAGAAAACCTCTCACTGCCCCCTCCAAATTTTTTCTTCCCACATAAACTTCATGTATTTATGGCGTAATGACGGTAACTATGGCAATAGAAACTAAGAAATGACCTGAAATTCTGATTTGGGGTATCAGGTTAACTTGAGAATTTTAAGTAGTTTGTATGTGGATGACGCACGAACAGCCCCTCCCCACAGACTTCCAGTTAAAATATCAATAGCATGACTAGTAATGTTAATTTTGCGTATCTGTAATTTCTGTATATGACATGTTACCATGACACCACCATTGTTGCTTTTGACATCGTTTTTCGATCGATTAAAATGTTTTTATGGAAGTCAAGTTGTTGTGTCGTTTTGTGTTGTATTGAGTGAAGCATAAAAGACATTTGGATCTCCTGCAGTTGTGTCTATAAGTAGATGACCAATGAACGCGTGGCGTGGCATTCGTTGTTCGGTTACCAGATAACAGCTGGCGTGGATAGCTGTCTCTGTCGTTTCAGTTGATAAAAAGTGAAATAAATGCAAATAAAAGTCAAATTTCGTCAATGTTGGGATCAAAATCTCAGTGGCTCCGCAGATTACACAACATTTTGTCTTTTATTTGAGCGAGATCGGTGAGGTATTCGCTATTTTAGAGATTGTTGAAAATTTTGATCTGGGAAGTGTCATACCTTTACTTTTTTTAGTATTGATAATATAATATATATTTGATTAAAATTGATAAAATCTGATAATATGTCGAGTGCCTGTGCTTTTTACCACCAATTAACATTAAAATGCATATAACCTAATGTTTTACAAACCTCCGCTACGTAAGAGTAAATTCATTTATTCAGCTTCAGCAAATTCAAACTACAAACACAGCGAATATGTCAGAGTTATGTGTAGACTGTAATAGAAAGGTGAGACGCAGGCAGCTTATAATCACTTGTGGTGTTTGCGGGAATTGGCAGCATCAATTATGTGGAACCGGTATCTCCTTAACTGTGTATAGCAATGATATAAGTCAAGAGACAACTCTGACTTGCACTCTGTGTGTGTACCATGTGGCAGGCAAGAACAGCGCCTTCAGATATGGAAGAACAAGTCCCACTCACATATGAGGAAATTGCAGCGCTGGAGGAATTCTCTGCAAATCAGCATATGGATACTGATAGTGAGGCTCCCGAAACAGGACTTACAGAATTTGAAAGCAGAGACAGGGAGATTCCTGAATCATTTGATAAGACTTAAAGTCAAGGCACATCAATGGTCACACCCACCTTTGATTTTTTATACGCCCGTTTAAAAAACGGTCGTATTATGTTATCAGTCTGTCTGTCCGTCTGTCTATCCGTAAACAATTTGGTTTCCGTTCATTTAAAGTCGAACGCCTTGACGGATCGACATCAAACTTTCAGAAGTTGTTTTTAGCATTAAAATACAGGTCAAGTTCGATATTGGTGTTTCTCAGTCCATCTGCTGCAGAGATATGGCCCTTTAAAAAATTGGTTTTTGTTCATTGAATGTCGAACGCCTTGACGGATCGAGATCAAACTTTCAGAAGTTGTTTTTAGCAATAAAATACAGGTCAAGTTCGATATTGGTGTTTCTCAGTCCATCCACTGCAGAGTTATGGCCCTTTGAAAACATAATTTAAAAAAAAAAATTGGTTTCCGTTCATTTAAAGTCGAACGCCTTGACGGATCGACATCAAACTTTCAGATGTTGTTTGTAGCAATATAATACAGGTCAAGTTCGATATTGGTGTTTCTCAGTCCATCCGCTGCAGAGTTATGGCCCTTTGAAACCACAATTTTTGAAAAAAAATTGGTTTCCGTTCATTTAAAGCCGAACGCCTTGACGGATTGATACCAAATTTTTCAGATGTTGATTTTATACACCCGTTTGAAAAACGGGACGTATTATGGTTTCTCCACCCGTCTGTCTGGCCGTCCATGGACACATTTCGTTTCCGGACGATAACTTTAGTTGTAATGGATTGAGCTTAGTTAAATTTGGCATGTGGATTTAATATGACAAAATACAGGATGGGTTCGATTTCCGTTTCTAGCGGCCCATTTGCAGTAGAGTTATGGCCCTTTATTTATGGGAATTTAGCCCAACTTTTTGTTTCCGGACGATAACTTTAGTTTGCCTTGACCGATTTATTTCAAATTTTCAGTTTTTTGTTTTTGACCACAAAATACAGCTCAAGTTCACTTTTGACCACAATCGCATGTACCGTTCCATAGTTATTCCCCTTGAATGATTGCAAATTTGTGGATTTTGTGGTTTTCTGGATGATAACTTTAGTTTGCCTTGACCGATGTTTTTCAAATTCTCAGATTTTGTTTTTGACCACAAAACACAGCTCAAGTTCACCTTCGGCCATAATCGCATGTACCGTTCCATGGTTATTCCCCTTGAATGATTGCAAATTTGTGAATTATGTGGTTTCCGGATGATAACTTTAATTTGCCTTGAGTAATTTGTTTCAAATTCTCAGATTTGTTTATGACCACAAAGCACAGCTCCGGTTCACTTTCGGCCAAAATCGCATGTACCTTTCCAGAGTTATTCCTCTTGAATTTGTGCATTTTGTGTTTTCCGGATTATAATTTTAGTAAGGCCTAACTGTTGGACATAGAATGCATCAAATATTTGGTTTCCGGATGATAACTTTTATTATTTTTTTTCCAATTGGTTCCAAACTTGGTATGTTGGTTAATCACAACAAAATACAGGTCAAGTTCGAATATGGGGTTGGTCCAAACAATTTTCACCCTCACCCTCATCCTTACCCCAACCCTTCAAAAATACAAAACGGGCGTATATTGTCCCACTACGTGGTGCTCTTGTTGAAATTTTGCTGTCTGATTTGGGGACGAAACTACCCACCTCCGTCTGTGGGGCAAAACGACCAGGACGAAATGACCCAGGGCGAACGGGGATTGGGGCGAAACGATTAATTAAAATTGTTGAATTTTTTCGCAAAGAAAATTAAATAAAATAAAATACATAAAATTATTTAATTTTTTTCTCAACAGAAACATAAATTAATAAGCAATAAACAATAAATAAATTAAAAAAAATTTCATTGCTGTGCCACTCGCCAGGTGGAAATTCTACCCCACCGTGATTTAATTGCAATCCATTCTCCACTGCATAATTCTTTTTAGACTCTGTAGACTCTATCTTTGGGTTTCGGGTAGAAAAACAGAGAGTTGTGCATGTGTAATGCAGTGTGTGTGAGGGTGTAGATATGTGGGTTTATTATGATGTAATTCCTCATTTTTTGAGATGCACTGGTGGTTCCATCCCAGTCCCTGGGGTGGTTAATGTCCCTAACTTTCCATGGTCCACCTGCACTGTCCGCAATGTTTCAGTGATTTAACCAAACTTTTAGCACGGTGAAGGTGCACAGGGTGATGATTTATGATACCACCCTTGACATTGCTATTTCGACAACTCTTCTTGAGAGCTTTCTGTGAATCTATGTCAAAGCTTAGTATCATCATTGAAACAACTCAAGCTTGTTCTACATCTAATCCAAGTGCTAATAGCCATTAATGACACATTTTAATACTGGTATATTATTTTTGCAATGCTATTCAGTTGAGTTTCTACATTTATGATACCACCCTTGACATTACTTTTTAGAAAGCCCTCCTTGAGAGCTTGCTATGACTCCATGACACAGACTCACAGTTTATCATGAATGAAAAAATGCAAGATTGTTGTGCATTTATTCCTGACTTATTATCTGACCATTTTCTGATCTGGATAATAATTCATTCATTGAACATTTTCGCCCAGACCAATCCTGTTTTATATCCTGCACCGTAACCAGTTAAAAATTCAACCCTCTTCACCCTAGCCTAGCCACATCCCTGAGGAATCAGTCATCCATTGAATTCATCAACATAAGACAGGGATTCTTTTGGGTGTCTACAGGGGCCGAATATGGGCCCCTTTCCCAGTGGCATTTGGGCATGATTTTTCCCAATTCCCAACTCAAAATTTTCCAATCTCAGTTGCCACTCGGAGAAACATTTAATGCACAATTGGTGTCCTGAACTGTGTGGTTGTAAGGCCTCAGAAAATCGTTGATTTTCTGAGGCCTTACAACCACCCAGTTCTGGACACCAACTGTATCATAAAATTTAAATTGCTTCCCTAACAAAACTTAAAAGTGTCTGAATTGAAAGGCAAATTACAAGTTCTTCTTTAATAGTATAAGTACATTTTTATAAAGGCTACAGAGATAGAGGTGAGCAAGATTCCATGGGTGACGTTTTGTTATAAAGCTTACTTGTCATATACATGCAGTTGGTTAGGTATCGGCTTTAATTTTCTCTGTTCAATTTGAATGTAAAATTTCTTAGTCTTTGTTTCTTCACCTCCAAAACAAATTCCCAATTTGTGAACCGATGATGCAAATTTCCCAAATGGCATAGGCCCTGGACCCTTTCCCAAAGAGGGCAAAAGAATCCCTGTAAGACATGTTCCTTAAATAAGATTACAATTGTATTAAAAGTGTAATTTTTGTTGATATACCAAAACAAAAGTGTGTGGGAATAACAGTCTTTTATCATTTGTAAAACAAAATGCATGCTGTGCCATCCACAAATGGGTACATGATATATCTGTGCCATCCACAAATGGGTACATGATATATCTTTGCCTGAGTGCTAGACTGTCCTATGTCCCCTATGGGACATAGGACAGTCTAGCACTCAGGCGACGATATCATGAGTAATGGAGTATCATTAAAATAACACATATGACACTATGGTAAAATTATTGTGGTTTATTCCCAGCAATGCGAATTCCAACAAGACGTATGTTGAAAAAGGTTATGAATACTCATGATAATTCACTTTGCACATGAAGTTGGGAAATTTATTGGTTTTCTGGTTCTGTTCTGGTTTTTGCAGCAAACCAGAAAACCATAATAATAATAATAACACTTTGGCCAGATTTCATATGAGAAGGCCTTGGTTACCCCTGTTCTACCACCTGCCTCCCTATTCCTATGCTTCTTCTCTCCTTCCAACACTCGGAGACGAACTGCTTGATGACATCCCTTGCCCCATTCTTCCCAATCTCTCCGATTAGCATGTTAACCCTCTCCTTTGAGTCGCCCCCCTAACCACATGTCCTTCATTCTCCCATCCCACTTCCCCATTATGCTCCCCGTGAATCTTGTTCTTTTAGACTGGTATTTTGGGCATTCTATAAGAAAGTGTTCCAGGGTCTCCACCATGCCCAAATTACACATATGGCACTCCTTTTCACTGTTTTTCCCAATTTTTCCCCTCAGCTCCAGGGACTGTGACCTCAGCTTGAACAGCAATGAGCCCCTGAAGGTGCCATCAAGGTACTCTTCAAAACCAGGCTTCTCGTTATCACGTAAGCCACACAAAGATCTCTTTGATTTGACCCCCTCTCGCCAATTACGGTTACAATCCTCCATGACCCTTTCTCTGACGATCTTTTTACCCTGGTTTGCCCCAACGTCAAGGTCTGAGATCTCCAATGAGTAGTTTTCTACTAGCTCCCTCACTTGGACCATCCACCCCGTCTTGATATTTGAGTTGAAAGTTCTCAGGAACATTACTTTACACCATCGGCTCTCGGGGAGATTTACCAGATAATTAAGATAACCGAGTTTCAATAGGTCTATCCTGTCCTTGATCCTCATCCACCCAAGCTCACCCCTGATTGCTTCTAGTGCTGCGGCATTACTCGACCCTGTTATCCATCGGCCTGCATCATTCAGCCGTCTGGTTTAGGGGTACAACTTCCGCACCGTATGTTATACTTGGCAGACCCACCATTTCCCAAATGGTTTTCCCTACGAAAACCTTATTGAAACTATTTCTCCCTATAAGTTTCACTTGGTTAAGGATTCGCTTCCCCTTCAGAATCAATTTATTTGTGTGGTTTCGGTAGATGCCTCTTCCTGTGATGTTTATATTTACCCCCAGGTACTCATAGTCACTAGTCTCTCCTACACTAAGAAGTCTGCTGCTACCTTCCGGAATGCAGAACTCCCCCACTCTCCACCTTCGAGTAGGGTCTACTTTGCGGCCCACAGGTATAACTTTGTTCTTGCTTTCATTAAGTTCGAGTCTCCATTTGCTCCCATATTTCCCAACAATTCCCAGCATCTTCGCTAGCCCCTCTTCACTTTCTGCCACTAGCACCATATCGTCTGCAGAAAATAGCCCTGGGATTTTCAAGTCACCAACTGCAACCCCCTCGTCGCTATGCAGGAGTTCATCTCCTAAGCCTTTGATGTACAAAGCAAAAAGAATTGGCGAAAGGATACACCCCTGTTTTAGGCCTATCGCCATAGGCACACGTTTTGTTGTAATGTTACCCAGGCTAAGTTCACTCTGTACATCTTTATATAATGCTTTCATAATCCCAACAAACTCGCCTCACAAGCCCAGAGCCTCCAGCTTGCGCCACATACCCTCCCTCCATACTCTATCGTATGCCTTTTTAACATCCAAAAAGGCCATAAACATCTTTTTCTTTTTTGCTTTCGCTGATTCTATCATTTGGGATAGCGTGAAAAGATGGTCAGTGACTCTCCTTCCCTTCCTGAAGCCATTCTGGATTTCTCCCAAAAAACCCTTCTCTTCAATCACCTCCTCTAATCTCCCATACAGGACTTTACAAAAGACTTTTCCAATGTTGCTGCTGACAGAGATCCCTCGATAGTTATCCAAGACGTCTTTTTCCCCCTTTTTGTGAATAAATGTCACTTTACTTTCTCTCCACTCCTTTGGGACCTCTTGTTTTTCTATGGCTAAATTGAATAGGGCAGTTAGGCTTTCCAAGAGTTCCTCTCCCCCTTTTTTGGTACTTTTTCCCACTTTTCCATTCCTTAATTTTGAGATCACCCTTCGCCCCTCCTCAGTTTTGATTTCGCTGCACATGAAGTTCGATAGATTTTCCTCGACTTGGTTCGGAGTGGTAGGAAAGGGGGGCCAGAGAAGCAGGTAAATAGGGGTGTAAAGTCCAAAGGCAATGGGGAGTGCAGCACCAGAAACAGATTTGATGTGCTCGATTCGGAAGAGACAGAGGAGGAGATGGAGGTAGTTGCAACAGATAGTAGCTTGGGGTCTAGGCCAGGAAAAAGGAGGAGGGATTCGGGGGAAGACCAGGGGAGTAGACAAGGTAGTTCAGGGCCTGGAAAGAGACGGAGGGACAAGGATAGGAGTAATCCTAGGTCAAAGATACCGATACCGATATTGATTCCGAGTGGGGCTGTTGGAGAGGAAGAGGACGCTGTAAACAATAGGAGACTAGAGGAGATAAATAGGGCGAGGGCCAAAAGTAAGTTGGTGGTTGCGGGAAGTAGCATAGTTGCGGGAACTAGAGTAATCCTAGGTCAAAGATACCGATACCGATATTGATTCCGAGTGGGGCTGTTGGAGAGGAAGAGGACGCTGTAAACAATAGGAGACTAGAGGAGATAAATAGGGCGAGGGCCAAAAGTAAGTTGGTGGTTGCGGGAAGTAGCATAGTTTGGGGGATCGACAAGGTTGTCTGTGGTCCGGACAGTAAAAATAGAACAGTTCTGTGCTTTCCGGGGGCTAAAGTGGAGGACCTGAGGGATAGAGTGGACGGTATTGTAGCTGGGTCGGGGCCTGATCCGGTAGTGGTATTACATGTGGGGTCCAATAACATCAGGGAGAGGAAATCAGTTCGTTTGGTGGACACATACAAGGACCTAATTAGTAAGCTACTTAGCAGGAATGCTCGGATCATCGTTTCAGGGGTACTCCCCATTATGGGTGGTGGGAATGAGAGGAACTCATGGATTATGGCACTAAACGAGGAGCTGGAAGAGCACTGCAAAGACTTGGGAGTACATTTCATTGACCACTGGGATTCATTCTGGGGACAAGGAGAGTTGTATGGGCGAGACGGATTGCATTTAAGTAGGATGGGTACAGACCTGCTGGGCCAAAAAATTCTACAGGTGGCTGGGCCTTTTTTGGAGAAAAGGGGGGTAGGGGACCACAGCCGATAACCCAGAGGGGCACAAATGCTGGGAACATAGGAAGAACAACAAACATGCACAATACAGGGACATACCAGGGTTATAATAATGTGCCAGTGATGACAAAAAAACAAAGATTCATTAAGTTTGGGTACTGCAACATCCAGGGTCTGCACAAGAAAGTAAGTGAAATATCAACAATGATGGACGAAGGAGACTTCGATATAATGGGTCTAAGTGAGACGTGGATACGACGGGATGAGCGGGTTGATCAGATAAAGGGTTGCGTGTGGATAGGAGCTGGGCGAACTGAGGGTCAGAAACGGGGTGGGGGTGTTGGCATCTACGCTAAAGAGGAATTACAGCCCTCATTGATTACAGATCTCACAGAAGCAAGGACTCAGATTCCAGTATCCAACGAAATAGTATGGGCAAAAATCAAGTTAGGAAGCAGGAGTGTTGCCGTTGGTGTTGTATACTTAGCAGTGGAGGGAAGTAAGCCCGAGTGGAATGATTCAATATATACAACTCTTAGATCGAATATCACAGAGCTTGGTAGCAGAGGGTTCAGTATTGTCCTAATGGGGGACTTCAATGGGCACATCGGGGATAAGGAGGAGGGCATACAGGGAGGTGATAGGAAAATTAACACGAATGGGAGGAAGATGTTGGACCTATCAAAAGAGCTTGGTTTAAAGATCCTGAACAGGGATGCGAAATGTAAGGGTAAATGGACCTGGGAGAGGAACGATAAGAAAACAATAATTGATTATATACTCACTGACATTGGCGTATGGAGGGAGGTTATAGATGTAGAAATAGATGACGAGGGAAAAAATGACTTGGGAAGTGATCACAACCTGATAACAGTTAAGATTATGGGCAAAAAGACGAATAGAGACAGAAATACCTTCAAGGAAGTTTGGGGACTAAAACAAGGAGCCGACTGGAAGCAGTTTCGGGAAAAACTAAAACCAAATCTTGATTGTATACCTAGGGATGCAAATGTCCAGAGTATTTCAGATGGCATAGTAAATAGCCTAACAGAGGCAGGGAAGGAGTGTATAGGAAGGGTGAGGGTCCCAACGAGAGAGCTTGGATACAGGGTTAACGAGGGACTGAAAAAGGCTATAAAAGAAAGGAAGGTAAAATGCGCTGCTTACAGAAGAAGTAGGAAGCTTAAAGGGGTGGATAACAATGACACGAGACTAATGAAAGGAGAATATGAACTGGCACGGAAAAAGGTGAATGAGATAAAGAATAATAATAGGAAGGAGCGCAATTGCAGTCTTGCCAGAACAATAAAGAAAACGGGGGGTTCGAGCTCAAACGTATTTTGGAACTGGGTAAATAAACGGGGGAAAAGTAGTGTACAGAGTATCAAAGTGGATGGGGAAAGTACAGAAGATAAAGGCCGTATCGCTTCAGAGTTAGTCAAGCACTGGGAAAAGATAAACGATAGGCGATGGGGCAGTGGGTCCCCACCAAAAAGAAATACACTGGTGGAGGAGAACCTATTCAATCGTGTTTGTAGCGAAATAACGGCAGAAGAAGTGCGGAACGTGGTCTCGAAATTAAAAAATGGTAAAGCGGGAGGGACTGATGAAATTCCGAACGAATTCCTAAAAAATGGAGGGGAGGCACTTATTGAAGTCCTGACAAACCTTTTCAACCTGGCTCTGCGAAAGCAAGAGGTCCCCAGAGAGTGGAGGGAAAGTAAGGTGTCGTTCATACACAAAAAGGGGGATAAGGAAGTTCTAGGTAACTATAGGGGGATATCAGTTAGTAGTAACATCGGAAAAGTATTCTGTAAGGTCATATACGGTAGACTAGAGGAAGTTATTGAAGAGAAAGGTTTTTTAGGAGAAATTCAAAATGGTTTCAGGAAAGGACGAAGAGTCACTGATCACCTATTTACACTCACCCAACTGATAGAATCAACAAAGGCTGAGAAGAAAAAGATGTTTCTGGCATTTCTAGATGTGAAAAAAGCGTACGACCGAGTGTGGAGGGAAGGTATGTGGCGAAAGCTCGAGGGCATCGGACTGGGGGGTGACTTTGTGGGAATCATGAAAGCACTGTATACAGATGTGCAAAGCCAACTCAGTCTAGGAAGTATCACTACAAAACGAGTCCCTATGGATATAGGCCTCAAGCAGGGGTGTATCTTTTCACCGATTTTGTTTGCATTGTATGTTAAAGATTTAGGGGACGAACTAATTCAGAGTGCGGAGGGGGTAAATGTTGGAGACATAAAGATACCAGGCTTATTCTTTGCGGACGACATGGTGTTAATGTCTAGAACTGAACAGGGGCTAGAGAAACTGCTGGAAATTGTTGGTAGATATGGGAACACTTGGCGGCTCGAACTAAATGAAAATAAAAGCAAGGTAATACCCGTTGGACGCAAGGTAGATATGACGAAGAGATGGAGAGTGGGGGAGTTCTCAATCCCCGAAGGGGAAAGCAAACAAATCACTGTAGGAGAAATGGGAGAGTATGAGTATCTAGGGGTAAGCATAAATATAACGGGAAGAGGGGTGTACAGAAATTACTCAGCCAAACTGATTCTGAAGGGGAAAAGAATTCTGAACCAACTAAAACTTTTAGGGAAAAATAGTTTCAACAAGGTCTTTGTGGGGAAAACACTGTGGGAGAGGGTGGGTTTACCAAGTATAACGTATGGCACGGACGTGATTCCATTAAACCAAACCGTTATTAAGAAGTTGGAAAGTACTCAGAATGATGCCGGCAGATGGATAACAGGGTCGAGTAATGCTGCAGCTTTGGAAGCAGTAAGGGGGGAGCTTGGGTGGATGAAAATCAAGGACAGGGTAGATTTGGGAAAACTGTGTTACTTCAACTACTTGAGAAACCTGCCTGACAACCGGTGGTGCAAATTGATGCTCGATACCATTTGGAATTCTAATATAGAAACGGGGTGGTCAAAACATGTGAGGGAACTAATGGACAATTACTCTATAGAGGTCACAAACATAGAAGTAGGAATGAAAGAAGGCAAAAGGTTTGTCAAAGAGAGAGTCATGGAAGATTGCAATCGAAACTGGCGAGTAGGGGTTAGCGTGAAAAGATCACTGCAGGGGTTACAATATAAAGAAAAGCCAGCTTTTGAGAAGTACCTAGATGGCACCTTTGGAGGGTCACTGCTGTTCAAACTGAGATCAAGATCACTGGAGCTTCGGGGAAAAATTGGGAGAGATGGGGAAAAGGGATGCCAAATGTGCCACTCTGGAGTAGTGGAGACCCTGGAACATTTTCTCTTGGAATGCCCACAGTATATACCTCATAGAATAAAATTTACTGGAAGAATAATGCAGAAGTGGGGTGAAGAAACAAAGGATAGATGGCTGAAGGGGGACACGAGGGAGAGGGTGGGAATGCTTATTGAAGAAATTGAAAAAGAGGAAGTGAGGGACACTATTAAGCAGTTTATATCTGAATGCTGGGAGGAGAGGAGGGGAAGAGGGGGTGGGGTGCAGGGGGAATGATGGCCTTCTCTTATGAGGACCGCGACAAATCAGCGGCTGGCCAAAGAGTTATTATTACTCTGGTGGGTTCCCCATGCCCCATCGCTTATCATTCACCTTTTCCCAGCGCTTGACTACAGAGACCAGCCTAGAGGCTAAATTTAGGGAGAAGTCACTTCTCCCTCCCAAGGTTTTAAGGGGAAGTGAGGTGAAAATAGGGAGAAGTGAGCAAAACATATTATTTCTCCAAAAGCTACGTCAAGTAAAGGGTTAAATTCAGTTTATCAAATTACTTTCGACAACCAAAAATTCTCAAGAACCTGTGTTAGGTAAAGGGTTAAATTCAGTTTACCAAATTTACTTTTGCCAACCAAATGTTATTTCTCAAAAAGCTGCTTTAGGTAAAGGGTTAAATTCCATTTAGCAAATTATTTTTTTTGTCAACCAAATATTATTCTCAAAAAAACTGTGTTAGGTAAAGGGTTAAATTCAATTTAGCAAATTATATTTGCCAACCAAATTGTTCTCAAAAAGCTGTGTTAGGTAAAGGGTTACATTCAGTTTAGCAAATTGTTTTTGCTAACCAAATATTATTTCACAAAAAGCTGTTTAGGTAAGGGTTCAATTCAGTTTAAAAGCTATTAGTGGGAGGTTAAATTCAGTTTAGTGAAATTATTTTTGCCAACCAAATATCATTTCAATTCAGTCTAGAGAATCATTTCTTCCAGGCAAATGTTCTGTTATCAAGGAAGATAATTGAATTTGTCAGTTTGCTTTTTACACCATTTATTTCTGTAACTTACCACTTTTTTGGTAATTTAGTAGGACCCAAGTTGACTAGTTCTAATGTGATTTGGTCTCGCTCTTCTGTAACTCTGCCATCTACTTTAATACTCTGTGGGTTACTCCCTTTGTTCACCCATTTCCAAAATACGTTTGAACTCGACCCCCTTGTCCTTCTTATCGTCCTAATAAGACAGCTATTTCGCACTCTCCGGTTGTCGTCTTTAATCTTATTTACTTTATTTCGTGCTTGTTGGTATTCTTTCTTTGCTACCATGGCCTCATTGCTTTCCACCCCCTTAAGTTTTCTACTTCTCCTGTATGCAGCACATTTAGCTTTTCTACCTTTTATGGCCCTTTTCAGTTCTTCATTCACTCTGTACCCAAGTTCCCGTGTTGGCACCCTAATCTTTCCTACACTTTCCTTCCCTGCCTCCACTAGGCTCGCAACTATGGCGTCGGCCATCTTCTGGACACTGCCCCCCTTGTGTACGATAGCAAGCTTTGGTTTCAGTTTTCCTTCGAACTTCGCCCAGTCGACATCCTTTTTGAGTTCCCAAACCTCCTTGAAGCTTCCTTTGCTTTTATCTAGGTTTTTGGCCTTGATCGTCACTGTAATCAAGTTTTGATCACTAACCAACTCCATTTTGCCCTCATCGTCCACTTCTACCCCTATCACCTCCCTCCTTAAATTAATATCTGTGAGAATGTAGTCAATTATTGATTTTCTGTCGTTTCTCTCCCATGTCCATTTCCCCTTACACCTTGTGTCCCTGTTCAGAACCTTCAGACCCAGCTCATTTGTGAAGTTCAACAGCTTCCTTCCATTCCTGTTGACTTTCTTGTCCCCACCCTCTATGCCTTCTTCCTTATCACCTATGTGTCCATTAAAGTTGTCCATCAGTATTATACCGAGACCCCTGTTTTCTAGTTCAGTGATATTGGACCTTAGTGTTGAGTATATCGAGTCATTCCACTCGGGTTTACTTCCATCCACCGCACAGTACACAATCCCAAGGGCAATACTTTTATTTCTCAGACTGATCTTTACCCATCCAATTTCTTTTGACACATCAGCCGAGGTGACAATATCTTCCAGATCTGTGATCAGCAACGGTTTTAAATCCTCTTTAATGTACATGCCTACCCCTCCCCCCTTTTTCTGGCCTTCCGTTCGCTCTACACCTATCCACACACACCCGCTTACCTGGTCTACCCGTTCCTCGTGTCTTACCCACGTCTCGCTTAAGCCCATGACATCAAACTCCTCTGCCTCGATCAATGTAGCAATTTCACTTACTTTCCGGTGGAGACCCTGGATGTTGCTATAACCCACTTTCAGTGTACCGAGGTTCATTGGCTTCCGCCTACTGGGCCCATTGTTTTCTGGCGCAAGCCTTGGTAAACTTATTCTGTCCCCCTCACTCTTATTCACCCCACCTATGTCAACTTCTGTTATACTTGCCTCTGGCCTCCCACCCCGCTCCTCTCCAAAAAAGGCTCTGCTACCTGTAGAATTTTATCCCCCAATACCCGTTTCCCCACCCTGCTAAGATGCAGCCCGTCACGCCCATACATGCTCCCATTGCCCCAAAATGTGTCCCAATGGTCGATAAAGGGTATTCCAAGATCAATGCAGTAGTCCTCCAACTCTTCATTTAGCGCCAAAATCCTTGAGTTCCGTTCGTCCCCACCTCCAAGGACAGGAAGGACCCCGTATACGACTACCCTTGCATTCCTACTTAGCAGTTTGCCGACTAAGCCTCTATACGACTCCACCAAACTTACTGACCTTCTCTCCCTGATATTGTTGGTTCCCACATGGACCACCACGACCGGTTCCGGTCCTGACCATGCCACAATGCCATCTACCCGGTCCCTGAGATCCTCCACCTTCACCCCCGGAAAGCACAAGACTGTTCGATTGGAACTATCAGGACCACAAACCTCATTGTCAATCCCACATACAGTGCTGCTGTGCTGCTCCCCGCTACAACTAATTTTCTTCTGGCTCCAGTTCCTTTTTCATTTGAACCTCCTCTCGTTTTGCATGCCCCTGGCCCCCTCTTTCTCTTCACCGCCCTCCTAACCCCGCTTGGCCTATCAACATCGATAACCATCTCATCCCCCACAATTTCCCCCTCACTCTCGTCCCCAGGGGTATCAGAATCTAAAACGCTAAACCTGTTTTCTAAACACCGCCTAGCAACCTTTGCAGCCTTACGTCGACTCTGGTTTCCGGACTCGACGCAGCCCTGTCCTGACGACACCTTACGAATTTTCCTACTAGAACCCCCTCTTCAGTTACAGCCCCACATCAAGCATTCTTCCCCCACGTTTCCTGCTTCCCAGTTTCCTCCTTGAGTCCACAACGATCTTCCACCCACCTTCCACCTCACCATCATAGATAACCTTCAGCGGAGTAACTCCAGATACACTGTCCCTCCCCAACCTCCCTCTCAGCTCTGCAATCTCCTGCTCGAACCCAACACACTTCTCTAACAACTGTAAAATATCCCTGCAAATCGCACATATCCCACTACTCTCCATTGGCCGACCACCACCATACCTCATATTACACTGTCTGCACGTCTCCGTATCCTCACTCTCCCCCACCTGCACCCCTCGACTCACCTCCCCCAGACCTCCCTTAATACCCATACTTACCTCCGTGTGAACACCCGTCGTGCACTTACCATTCATGATTACAAATATTATACAGAATCCAATGACCAAAAACGACAAAAACACCAGGGCAACAAACACATACGAAAAAAGGTAAACCAAACAGCAAAATTGGAAAAACCTATCAACTAAACCTCCTTATTACACCCTACGGTCCACCCCAAACGCAATTGCAAAACTAAATATATAAAAACTTCCCTGAAATAAAACTAATATTAAAAAAAATATTTAAAAAAAATACTTATAAACAGTTCCGAGTAGAAAACTTTCTTCTTCTCTTCGTGAGTAGTATTCAGAAATGACAATAGAGTGGCATTGCTGCAAGATTTAGCAACAACCGACCGAACAATTTTACTGTGTTTGTGCATAAACTGATTATACTACAGTGTGGAAATTATTATGATATTGGTAACAGAAAGAAGTCTGAGAATCAGCAACAATAACTAGGAATTAAACTATTCTGAAATTTAATTTAAAAAAAATAATATAAAAAAATGATACAAAGATCTTTGACACTAATTGGTTTACAGAAAATAAAAACAGTGACGAGACGAATAAATTCTCTTCAAAATTCTTTTTTGAAATCACTTTTCCAAATTCACAAAGAAGCACTGCTTCTATAATAAAGCACTGTCCTGCAGCAATGTAAACAACTGCTCTGTTATGAATAGAATGTCTCTGAAATGCGTTTATCTGAAAAAAGTTTTTTTTTAATTCTGTTGACACACATATTTATAGTTCTCAGATGGAATGTCCTAGAAGTTTCTCCAAAGTTCTGTTTTCCATCAGTTTCTAGGTGATTCTGTCTTAATTGATGTAAACAAGGATGACCTACCGAAACAATTAAACAATCAACAAGTATATGTATAGTGATCTAAAAATAGTAACCAGATGTAAACATGTTGATACATGCAGATACACTCAAAGGTCAAAATGAGTCCCACCAGCTAGAATCTACTTTATTGTAAAAACAAAACATGCCTTCAGAAAAATATCAATTGTGTAGAATTATCAACTAAGGACATATCAGTCTTGATATAATACAGGGCTATAACAAGGCAGGGCTCGATTTAACTGGATTAGCATAGCACTTTGCTCTCCAATTTCTGAATTTTGCTATTCAAGATTTATTAGTTTCAAGTGCTTTTGGATCAACTGCTAATCAATTTTCCAGGGTGAATAGTAAATTGCTATTCAAAATTTTCAGATTAAATCAAGCCCTGCAAGGGAAGTGGACTAATAGCCCATGTGAGCTCTTGTCACTTAGTCTATTGGGCATAAATTTTGTTTTTGTTGTCACATTTTCTCCGCTGGACGAGTCAATAAGGGAGAAAATGCGATACTTAGAACACAACATACAATAGAATGAACTTTATTCATTTGTTACCCTGATTAATTAATGTTTTTTTCTGACTCAATAGGCTTGGCAACTGATCCCAGAACCCTTAAGAATGATAAAAGAGAAGTTTGACAACCCAATGGAGATACTTATAGACAGGGCCTTTTGGGGTGAGTGGTGTCCTATAAACTATTGCAGGTTTTTTTATTCTGATCACTTTTTGTCTGTCGTCCGTCGTCTGTCGTCCGCCGTGAAGGTGGTGTTTGGGTCTTTTTCTCCCAAACCACTGGCCACATTTTAATGAAATTTCACATGAGTAGTGGTTATATAGGGGCATTTGGGTTTTTATGTGTACCCATACTATGTATGATACACATTATGACGGCATCAGGGGTGGCCATCCGTCGTTCGTCCATCCTTTGTCCGTCCGTCCGTCCATCCGTCTGTCCATCTGGCGTCCGTATCCATTTCTTTGGCATTCGATAACTTGAAAAATATTGCTTGGATTGTCAAGTTACTTTATATTTGTGTTCAGGTTACTGATGTACCGAGCTGTATAGTTTCTGGTGTAAATCTGATAATTTGATCCTGAGATATTAACCCTTTATCCTTCAAATTGAAAATTCCTCCAATCCCTTTGGCATTCGATAACTTGAAAAATATTGCTTGGATTGTCTAGTTACTTTAAATTTGGTTTCAGGTTACTGATTTGCCAAGCTGTATAGTTTCTGGTGTAAATCTGATGATTTGATCCTGAGATATTAACCCTTTATCCTTCAAATTGAAAATTCCTCCAATCCCTTTGGCATTCGATAACTTGAAAAATATTGCTTGGATTGTCAAGTTACTTTATATTTGTGTTCAGGTTACTGATGTGCCGAGCTGTATAGTTTTTGGTGTAAATCTGATAATTTGATCCTGAGATATTAACCCTTTATCCATCAAATTGAAAATTCCTCCAATCCCTTTGGCATGAGATAACTCAAAAAATATTAATCTGATTGTCATGTTACTTCATATATGTGTTCAGGTTACTGATGTGCCCAGCTGTATAGTTTTTGATGTAAATCTGATAATTTGATTCTGTGATATTAACCCTTTATCCTTCAAATTGAGAACTTCTCCAATCCATTTCTTTGGCATGTGATAACTCAAAAAATATTAATCCGATTATCAGGTTACTTTATATTTGTATTCAGGTTACTGATGTGCTGTGCTGTATAGTTTTTTATGTAAATCTAATAATTTAATCCGGAGATATTAACCCTTTATCCATCAAATTAACTCCTCCAATCCATTTCTATATGTACCCATACCATGTATGGTGTACATAATGTCGGCATCCGGGGTGGCCCTCCATCATACAGATTTCTACTAGTTGCACATATGGGTACACATCAGACGATTTCATCGGCCTATTTTTCTTCAAATTGGGTTTCTGCTCCTATTGAAGAGGGGTGGGGCCAAAATGCCTCAATTTAAAAAAAATCTTCCTTTTGAGGTGTAGACTCAAATTTGTTCAAGAGAAGTTCGAGGGGCTATATTTGTCGTCGTTATGGGAGGGACAAGAATTTTTGTCCCACCCAAAATTTCTATTTTCCAAATTTGATATGAATTATTAATGGGTCATAAGAACTTGATTTATGCCAAAACATTTTTCAAAATACCCCGTGGGAACCACAGAAGCTAAAAATAGAAAAAATTTTAAACGCCCACATCTCCAAAACTACACGGCTCTGAGAATTCTTATATGGTGTGAAACTTCCTTAGAACCAATAGAATGGAATGGTCCAAAAAAATAGTTGTCGGTTTTATCATAGGGTACTTTTTTGGAACTTTGAAAAAATGCTGTTTTAACACTGTGGATAATGGGGAAAACATTTCAGACTCTTCTTCTCCCAAACCACTGCTCCAAAAGCTTTCAAATTCCGCATGTAACATCTTTGGAAGATTGTTTCACATGTTTATTGAAAGCAAGTCCCTGGGTCCATATTTGGGCTCTCTATGGGAGCCCAAATGTTTAAATTAGTGCAGTATGAGGAATATTCTTTAAAAATCTTCTTGTTCAGATCCAGCAATTGGAATGTTTTGATATTTGGTATACAGCATCCTTAGGGAGGTGTGATTCAAGTTTGTTCAAGCCAAGTCTCGGAGTCCATATTTGGGTTCCCTGTGGGAGACTGAATTGTAACTTAGTTCAATATGAGGAACATTCTTTAAAAATCTTCTTCACATTCACCAGTAAGAATCTTTTGATATTTGGTATACCGTATCGTTAGGGAGATGAGATTCAAATTTCTCTCTGCCAAAATCGATTGAGTGTGGTAAAAAATGACAGTTCGAAAGTGTATGCTGTTCTGTATTTATTGACCACCTACAGTTTACTAAAAAATTATTAATCAATTTTGGCAGAGGGATAATATTGAACTCGAAGCCTTCAGCTTCTTGTTCAGTATTATCCCTCTGCTGAAATGCATCTCGTGCGGTAAAAAATGACATTTCGAACAAGTATGCTGTTCTGAATTTATTGCAAGCCTACAGTTTACAAAAAAATATTAAAACCACAAATTATTGCCAAAAATAACCCACACGTTAAAAAAGAAATGGTTATAAGAAGTCTGCGCACATGATCTTTATTGTTCAAGGACAATACAAAAAATTTTATTGTTCGCTTCGGTTTCTGCAGAAAAAGCTTGTATTTTATGAAAATAAAAGCATAGGCATGCAATAATGGTCAATCGCCTCCAGTTTGCTTAACAAGTTCCCTGATAAACCAATGTTTATCATATGTAATACCCAGAATAAAAAGAGTTCTTTTCTAATTTCAGATTTCAGATCAAGAAAAAAATATGACATTGACAGCCATGTGTGCTGTATTCTTAATAGGAGGTTTGGACAACCTGCTGCACAGACACACCCACATCTCTTGAAAGAAGGGGAGGTTACTCCAGGTATCCTGAAAGATGAATTCAGAAGCAGAAGACAGAATTTGTTCAACCTAGTCAAATATACAACAAAAGGAATGAATCTTCCAGACAACCATATCATAATTCTTCCATCAGCTTCTAAAGTGTTTATGTCAAGTGATATTCCATATACATTTCGCCAAAATACTGACTTCTTATATATGTGTGGTTTCTTGGAACCAGATAGTCTTTTATTAATCCATGGATCACATGAGGAGCAGGAAGCACAGTCAGTTCTATTTGTTCCTGTAAAAGATCCATTAAAAGAGTTATGGGATGGTCCTCGATCGGGAATGCTTGGTGCTCAAGAATTAACAGGAGTTAACACCACATTAAACACTGATAACATAGAACAACATTTGTATGAATACAGAAAAACACATCCATCCCATATGGTGTGGTACAACTATGAAAAACCTGTCCATACTGATTTTCATGATAAAGTAATATCAAACTTTATCAAAGTGAAAGGTACAAGAAAAATGCACATAGAATCCCCAAGCAGCCTTATTCAGCAGCAGAGAATAATAAAGTCTCCATCAGAAATTGAGCTCATGAAAAGGAGTGTTGAAATAGCATCCCATGCATTTACTGAAGTGATGAAGTTTTCACGTCCTGAGGTATAGAGATGTTTAATGTTTAGAATATAGTACATCCTATAACAAAGTATACCGTTAAGCAATATTCTTTTGTTAATGATGCCATATTAGCGCCTTATTTTGGCGATATTCCTTTTGTGTTGTGGCGAATATTGCAAGAGAAACACATGCGTGGCACGATATTTTCATAACTATCATTCGTAATTTTTTTGATGAAAAGAAGAGGAGTGAATACTTATAATAATATACAAGATTTGAGTCATGCAAAGCTTTTTATTTTAAACGAACTGACGTAGTCGATGTATTTGTTGATGTCGATGCAATTAAAGCTTGGATTTCTCTTGGCCTACCTGGCTTCATGAGTGTCCTCAAGAGTATGTTAACATAATTGCAGTTTAAACTTTTATAAATATAAAGCTCTCAATCTTTAAAGTCAAAGGGAGTGGGGGGGGGGGGGGGGGGGGGGAGTCTTCCTCTTGCATTCGATAACAACGATATCAACCACGAATTGGGGTGATGTAAAATAAATAGAAATATTTGTGAAAGCTACGAAATGACCTACTTAAATGTGTAAAATGAGCCGATTAAAATTTATTTTAAAAAAAGAAACAGAAATTCCCGAGCCCAGCTATTAAACTGCATCTGATCAGACTGAGAGCTCAGTTTGGATGTGCAAAAGACCATATTTACAAATCACAGGAAAGTGACTCCATCTGTGATATATATTTGGGCATATTTTAAAATATCTATTGTAAATGTTTACAAAATATGAAGTATTTACATGTTTGTTTGAATTAAATTCCACAGTGACTAATATCCTTCATAATCCTTCGTAATATTAGAAAATTATCCAGAATTATATGCACAAAAGCAAGAATATATCCACCCAGCACTACGAACTGATGAACTGACTGGAAAATACTGTGTTCAATTTCAGGATTGTTTTTTGGCTTCATGCTTATTAAAACATGTCTTTGTGTACTTGTTTGTTTTTCAGTTGCATTGAAATGATCATTGTTAACAATTATTTGAGTGTTTATGTTTGTTTACTGTTTAGCATTGATATGCTTTTTATGCTTTTTTAACTGAATGATTACTGTTAATAATTAATCATGTGTTGTTTTTAATTTTGTATCTTGATGTGGTGTAGGTGTTGTAAATAATATAAATATACTGTAAACAAAATAACAAAAATTGGTTTGGAAGTTAATACGTTATATAGTTTTTTTTTTGATTTCGTCATCTTAGCATGTTTGACTGGCCAAATCACGACCAACTGACACGTTATTCCTATAAAAATATTGCGATGTTCAGATACGAATGTGCCGCAAATGTGACCCAAATAGCACATTATTAGCGCGACCAGGTTTCCACTTTATTATAGGGTGTACTGTAAATGTTAGCTAACAAAATAGTTAGATTCCATAAGAAATGTTACACTGTTCATATAGTTCCTTGCAAGGGCTTGAATTTAACCCTCTGCACACCAATGTCAAAATACTGAATTTCAAGGAGCAGTTTTTTTTCCCATAATGCAGATCACAATTTATCCCTTACATTAGGGTTCTGTGAATCTTCCAGTTTGTCCACTTTGATTTAATTTTCGAATACTTGGCCACTGCATACTGAAATCAAATATACCGATGATGATCACAGAAACTTATGTTCTTTCTTCTTGAGTATATCATTACATGTATATGCTGTGATTATTTCTTGCCAGTAATGTTAATATCAAGAATAACCGGTTTGTGAGAGCTGTCGGGTGGTTATTCTTTTAAAAGTCAGTAACCAGGCATGAGTAAACTCATTAGGGGCAACTGAGCAGACATTATGTCAGAATGCATGCATGTGTATTAGTTGTACAGATGACTCAATAATATAATAACACTTTGGTCAATAATGCATGAACTTGAATTATCTTGAAAGGGTGGGAATGCAAAAAACATGCCAGCTGTGATTTAGACAGTCACCACATATGCCGACTGATGTCCAATTCAATTTGAATTTGTTTTGAAATCAAACCTTAAACACAGGATTTGATTTGTATTCGATTTGAACAGAAAAAGTCTGATTTGCAGAGCTTTACCTTAAGCCCTTAGCAGAATTCTTCATTAATAACTTTCATATATACATTTTCACAGCTACATATGACATAACAGTGTTTCTACATTATTGTTGGCTGCCTATACAGGCAGCCAACAATAATGTAAAAAACACTACTAAGATAAATGCATCCTACCAGTAAGATTTTCAAGAAAACGCCTGGGACAACTTTTATACAGCAATGTAAAACAGGCAGTTTGCAGCCATATGGGGACTTAAGGGATAACCAATTCATTGAGCTCATTCAGACACGATTGAATTGGTTAAATTACCAGTTGCAGTATTGAAATTATTTGAAGCTTGAAATTTGAATATTTTCATGTCTGTGCAGAGGGTTAAAAACTGAAATTCCAGACCCTTGAAACTATTTGGATATAAAGTCAGAATTTCTTGTAAAAAGTCATAAACAGTCTTTGAAATATAAATTTAGGGAGTTGTTTCACCTGGTTTTTACCTGTGTCGCCAGCGGCAGAGCAGGTCTAGTAACCGCTCGACTCCGTCCGTCAGTCCATCAGTCTGTCAGTCCGTCACATCCGTCAGTCCGTCCAAAACACTTTTTCCGTCGAGCTTTTCTTGGCATCTATGAAAGGGAATGATTTTATATTTGGTCTGCTGCTTCATAATGATGAGTTGTATCGTGTAAGCAATTTTCAGATCTGTCGTGCAGCTACTTCCTGTTTGCCGATACTTTGAAATTTTACTGTACCCACTGAACATTGAAATTTTTCGTCAAACTTTTCTCGGCTTCTATGCAAGGGATTGATTTTATATTTCATCTGGAGCCTGATAATGATCAGTTGTATCGTGTATGCAATTTTCAGATCTGCCGTGCAGCCACTTCCTGTTTGCCGATTCAGTTGCATGCAGCAACGCAGGTCCAGACCCGGTATTGGTCTTGTTCAAAATGTGTTCTCTTACTCTCTGACATTCCAAATGTGGAACAGTAATTAAAAATAGTGTAAGTTTTGATTAAATGGTACACAGAAACTACCATTTAATAATAATGTAGAAATATGATGTTCAGATATGTAAAGATGGTATTGAGCTAGTGGAAATACATTCTAGGCTACTTGTAAGAAAAATCACACAATATTGCATAAACTTTCCTGTTTCATATGGCTCTGTGCATCCGTTTTGTTCCCCCATATGTTTGATGTGTAACATTACCCGCTGTTGATAAATAGGGATGATAAATTTAACCTTTTAAACAAAACACAATATCATAATTCATTTTAAGTGTTTTTAGCTCACCTGACTGAAAGTCAGGGTGAGCTTTTCTTATCACTCTTCGTCCGTCGTCTGTTGTCCGTCGTCCATCGTCCTGCATGAAGGTGGTGTTTGAGCCTCTTTCTCCTAAACCACTGGCCACATTTTAATTAAATTTCATGTAAGTAGTGGTTATATAGGGGCATTTTGATTTTTATGCAAATTAGGTTTTGGCTTATATTGAGCAGAGGTGTGGGGAAAAAATGGCCAAATTTTTTGTAAATCTTCTTCTAATGAACCACCAGTAGCAGAGACTTGATATGGGGTATACAGAGTCCTATTGAGGTTTAGAATCAAGTTTGTTCAAGAGAAGTTTGTCGGGCATTATTTGCCTTCGCCATGGGAGGAGCAAGAATTTTTGCCACTCCCAAAATTTCTATTTTCCAAACCGAGAGGCAGATTTGAACCAAATTTGATATGAGTGCTTATTGGGTCATAAGTACTTAATTTATGACCAAATTTTTTTTCCCGTCGCCCCATGGGAACCACAGGAGCTAAAAATAGAAAAAATTAAAACGCCCATATCTCCAAAACTACATGGCACTGTGAATTGTTATGTGGTGTGAAGCTTCCTTAGGGCCAACAGAATGGAATGGTCAAAAAAAATTGCTATCAATTTTATCATGGGGTACTTTTTGGGGACTTTGAAAAAGTGCTGAGTCAGCATTTTTTAACACTGTGGGTAATGGGAAAAACATGTAAGACTACTTTTCTCCCAAATCACTTCTCCAAAAGCTTTCAAATTTCACATATAACATCTTTGAAAGATTGTTTCACATGTTTATTGAAATCAATTCCCTGGGTCCATATTTGGGCTCTCTATGGGAGCCCAAATGTTTAAATTAGTGCAGTATGAGGAATATTCTTTAAAAATCTTCTTCTTCAGATCTACCAATAAGAATCTTTTGATATTTGGTATGCAGCATCCTTAGGGGGATGAGATTCAAGTTTGTTCAAGCCAAGTCCCTGGGTTCATATTTAGGCTGAAAATTTTGGGCCCATTCCGGACTTAGAAATTTTGAACCAAAATCCAGAATTTTTTTGTTTGTTTTTTATGCGTTTCGGTCAATTTTAAGACAAAAAATTATTTTTTTTTTACACTGAAAATTTGGGGGCCGGGTGGGACTTCAAAAATTTTGGACCAAAATCTGGAAATTAGTTTTTTGTTTTTTTATGCGTTTTAAGAAGAAAAAAAAATTTTAGGCTGAAAATATTTTGTTTGGGAAAAAAATCTGTTTTTTATGCGTTTATCTCAATTTTGGGACGTAAAAGTGCAGGAACTGAAAATAGAAGGAAAATCCTGTGTATTGTGTGGGCACAATCGCTTTATCTAGTTGGTATATGCTTTTCTTGGGAGGGGCGTATGCAGCTTATTCAAGTCAAGTCCCTGGTTTGATATTTAGACTACCATAATATAATAATAACTCTTTGGCCAGCCGCTGATTTGTCGCGGTCCTCATAAGAGAAGGCCATCATTCCCCCTGCACCCCACCCCCTCTTCCCCTCCTCTCCTCCCAGCATTCAGATATAAACTGCTTAATAGTGTCCCTTACTTCCTCTTTTTCAATTTCTTCAATAAGCATTCCTACCCTCTCCCTCGTGTCCCCCTTCAGCCATCTATCCTTTGTTTCTTCACCCCACTTCTGCATTATTCTTCCAGTAAATTTTATTCTATGAGGTATATACTGTGGGCATTTAAAGAGAAAATGTTCCAGGGTCTCCACTACTCCAGAGTGGCACATTTGGCATCCCTTTTCCCCATGTCAGGTGAGCGCCCTCAGGCCCACTGGGGCCTCTTGTTTATTATACCTCCACCTACCTGACAGGGATATTAGTATTCCTTGAGCAAACAAACCAGGTTTATGCGCCGCCTAGTTGTTGGAACAGCACTGTTGTGTATCAACTCGGGGGTGGGGTGGCTCAGTTGGTAGAGGTGCAGGCTGCAAGCCGAGAGGTCCTCGGTTCGAATCCCACCTGTGGCAACCGCGCTGTGTCCTTGGCCAAGACACTTCACCCCCATTGCCCACATGGGTGCACGGTGACGTTGTGTACTAAAGCGTACTGCACGTCAATGGTGCTCCTGTCTTCAACCAATGCTAACCCTGCTTGTATGGAGTTAATATGTTGGGGAGCTGACAGTTGCTCTCCGTTGCTCGGTGGTTCTCTCCAGGTACTCCGACTTCCTCCACCCATAAAACTGTCACGGTCATGGTTAGCCATAGTGCAGAAATATGTGACCTTAAACACCAATAAATAAATGTATCAACTCTGATTTATGTGACTAGCCACATAAAGTTGAACTAACAAATGTCGTTTATGTGTCTAAAAAAGTGAGTTATGTGGCTAAAATGGTTTATGTGGCTAAAAAGTAACACAAAGTGGGTATTGTATTTTCAAGGATTTTATTTTAGGGACTTAGGGTAAGGGTTAGGGTTAGGGTCAGTAAGCTGAAAGGGTTAGGGTTTGCTACCACCCAGCAATTAGGCTTAAAAAAGAGTTTTCAGTGGTTGTCCATGCATTTTAAATTCCTCAAATATTTTATCCTCATAAATCTGATATGTAGGAGCATCTGTGTCCATCTGTCTCCGTCCATCAATCTGTCCATCAGTCCATCTGTCCCAAAGTTGTATCATACACTACTCTCGCACCTTTCAAGACAGCCATCTGAAAATTTTCAGAATGCAAAACTACTTTACCATGGTAGAAGGTCAGGCAACTGTGTATGTTTTTTCACAGTTATTGCCCTTTATCCACAAAATTTCATTTGTTTTTTAATTGAGGGTACCTTCATGGTGTAATCAACTCCTCCCACAGTTGGTAATGTAGAGAGTTGAAACTTTAGGATATGGCTATACATGCCTTGAAGATATGCAACATGTATAAAGTTTGCAGAAAAATTGTTTTTAATAAAATTATTGCCCTTTATCGACTTAGAAAATTTCCAGTGTTTTTAATTGAGGGTACCTTATTGAGGGTACCTTCATGGGGTAATCAACTCCTTCCACAGTTTGTAATGTAGAGATTTGAAACCTTAGGATATGGTTACAAACACAATGAAGATGTGCAACATCTATAAAGCTTGCCGAAAAAAAATATGTTTTCACAAAATTATTGACCGTTATTGACTTAGAAAATTTCCTGTGTTTTTTAATTGACAGTACCTTCATGGTGTAATCAACTCCTCCCTCACTTTCTAGTGTAGAGGGTTGAAACTTTAGGATATGCTTTACATGCCTTGAAGATATACAACATCTATAAAGTTTGCAGGAAAATTGTTTTTAACAAAATTATCACCCTTTATCGATCGGTGTTTTCAATTGAGGGCACCTTATTGAGGGTACCTTCATGGTGTAATCAGCTCCTTCCACAGTTTGTAAGTAGAGATTTGAAACTTTAGGATCTGGTTACACACACAATGAAGATGTGCAACATCTATAAAGTTTGCCGAAAAAATATTTTTTCACAGAATTGTTGACCATTATCGACTTAGAAAATTTGTTGTGTTTTTTAATTGAGAATACCTTAATGGTGAAATCAACTCCTCCCTCACTTTCTAATGTAGAGGTTGAAACTTTAGAATATGGTTGCACACACAATGCAGATGTGCAACATCTATAAAGTTTGCAGAAAAAAATATTTTTTAACAAAATTATTGTCCATTATTGACTTGGAAAATTTTCAGTGTTTTTAATTGAGGGTACCTTCATGGTGTACTCAACTCCTTCCACAGTTTGTAATGTAGAGATTTTAAAGTTTAGGATATGGTTACACACACAATGAAGATGTGCAACATCTATAAAGTTTGTGAAAAATTAATTTTTAAACAAAATTATTGCCCTTTATTGACTTCTGTTTTTTAATTGAGGGTACCTTCATGGTGTAATCAATGCCTACTTCAGTTTCTAATGTAGATAGTTGAAACTTTAGGATGTGGTTACACATGCGTTGAAGATGTGCAGCATCTATAAAGTTTGCAGAAAAAATATTATTTTTATACTGTACCAATGACCCAGACATAGCTGGTGCTAACTCTTAAAATATAGGGCCAAACACAAATTTTGCCCCCCAATCCCCAAAATTTGCATCTAAAACTAAAGAAAACATGTCCTGAAAGGCCCTCCACACTTCGCCCCCATTGCGCATGCTCAGTGTCAAGGACGTTCCGAAATTGGCGCCATTAATCATTCTAAGTTTGGCCCTTCATCAGTTAAAATCTGACTGATCTTTGTGCTTATAAATCTCAGTTTAAATGATGCCAGACACATAAATATTAGTGAAATGGTGATTCTAAGGAGGATAGAGAAGGAGGAGAGGAAAAGAATGTGTGACAGAATATTATCAGGGCTGTAACTTAAAATTTTTTAATGAAATTATGTTAAGTTACCTATTTTCAAGGCAGCAGCCATTTTGTTGTCATTCTGATTATTTAGTTACACTGTTTTTTAAGTGTTTTCCTCTCTCCCTGTCCTTTAAGTTCCCCCTTGCTATTCTCCCATGCTTTTGGCATAGTTTCTGTAATTATTATTACTAAAATTTCTTGGGAGTTTTAGCTGAATAACAGAATGAATTCTGTTCTTTCCCCATGTTTACGTCTTCACCTACGGGTGGTTAGGCGTTGTGTTCTGCATCTACCATCTGATGTTCTGCAGTTTCTTCCCTGGAAGTCTCTGTTTTGCATCAGATGGTGTATTTTTGGTAACTGATTTCGGGCCTGGGTGCCTGGAGTCTTATTTTAGTGTTTTTACACTCATTGTTTACATTTACAACAGCCCTCTGTGTGAGGGGGGGATTTCTAAAAAATAATATCTTTATGTTATTTTAATCATAACTAGATACATTATTATTGTTCGTAAGTGTTGAATAAATTGTTTAAAATATTTTTAAAATTTTTGTCCACACTTAGGCTTGGGATCCATTGGGGCTCAACGTTACTTTTCAGAAACTTGGGCTGTTCTGAAAAAATATTTTTTCAAAATATTTTGATTTCAATTATTTTTTCTATATTCATGGATCATATTATTATTATGTATTTTGATTGCCAGGGGTTAGTGCGAGTACCAGGACTTGTTTTCTTTTCACATTGAAAGGATATTGATCAATTGTTTTAAGAGGAAGTCTTCCTCTGACTTTATTATCATTCTATATGTGGTCAGTGTACTCGCATTAACTCCTGTTCTGTATCGTATGTTTTCGATGACAATATGGGAAGCGTATGTCACGGTATGTTGTTGGGGATTTGGACACTCCGGTCCTTTCCCCGCAGGGTCACTCTACTTTATCAATTTCTATTTCAGACGATCAAGATTAGGGTGATGTATCTGTGATGTCTTCCAACAGTGTGCCTCCGTCGTCACAATTAATGAAGGGCTAGCGGAAAAGTGCTCATGTAAATACGCCAATTGCCTAAGAGGACCCTAGTAGGTTCAACGGCCTTTGACGTCCGCTAGCTCGCCCGGTGTAGCGTCCATTCACCGAATGGTTCGGCAGCCGGGTTCGTCCGTTGCGGTCTAGAAGGAATTTTTTGGGGTGATGCGAGCACTATAAATTAACTTAATGCACACCCAGTGACGGCGGATCGGAGGGAGAACGCAGGAAGCCTTTTAGTCCGGTTCATAGCTCGTTCCGGTCCATCCGGACGGCAAGCGAGAGAGGCCCCTCTCTCGTTCAACAACATCTGGCCCCAGATGTTGTGGTACAAAATGTGTCGCAAGCGGAGCATACGTCCGTCGCTCGGGACGCTCCGTTGTATAGGCAGTCCGCTGAGACTGCTAAGGCTTCCTCTTCTCGTCAGCGCACACGACCGCACCTTGGCTGCGTGACCGCCGATATATTACCAGCTTCGCCGATCAAGGATTCTTCGGCGACCAGGTCACACCATCCGGTAGCCAGGGACACGAGGCCTGCAGACTCCGGACGTTCGCATAGGAAGTGTGCGGGAGTCAACGTACACGGAGCTTCCGGCGGCAATGCATCGTAAGACCGCTACTGCACAGGCCTCGGGAACGGACATGCTTTCCTTAATAGCACAGTTTATCGCAGCATCCCAGCATCAACTGAATCTGTCGCATATATTTTATCCGACGATGCTGGGTCGGGACGCTCCGCGGAAGCGGGTACGGACGTCCGAAAGTTTCATCCGGTCCGACGGGATACCGAAAGGGATTCGGAGGATTTCGAGCTTCCCCTTTCGGAACAACATATGCTGTTGTGTATGTCATCTGACTTGGTCTTCTACAGCTTCTTTCGTCGGACCAGAATGCTGCGATGCCGGATAAGAAACTGATAGCGTCGGTGGACTTAGAAATTTTTGGTTCGGTTCAGGGACATCGTCCCTCAGTTCCGACATAGTCCAATAATGTCACACAAACTTTCGAATTATTGAACGACGCTATATATATTATTATTTTATGCTTGCTATCCAAGCATTTCTGGTTTCTTGTTCGAAGAGTTATGGAGATGTCTTTCAAAAGTGTGCCTCTGTCGTCATAGTTAATGAAGAGTTAGCGGCAATAAGTGCTCATGGAATATGTCTATCGCCTACGGAGTGACATTCGCTAGCTCACCCGGTGTAGCGTACATTCATCGAATGGTTCGGCTGCCGGGTTCGTCCGTTGCGGTATAAGGAAGGAGATTTGGGTGATGCGAGCACTTTAATTACTTTAGTACTCACCCAGTGACGGCAGATTGAGGACAGATCGGAGGAAGCCTGTTAGTCCGGTTCCTGGCTTGTCCAGGTCCGTCCGGGCTGTGAGTGAGAGAGGTCCCTCTCTCGCCCAACAACATAGGGGACCGCATGTTGTGGTTCAGATATTTTATATTCGGAGCATATGTCCGTTGGTCGGGACGCTCCGTTATATTGACAGTCCGAGAGACTGTCTTTAATGCTTCCTCATCCTCACAGCAGGGCACATGACCGCACATTGGCTACGTGACCTCGAGTATCCGATCAGTTTCGGCATTCAGTGATTCCACGGCGAATAGGTCGCGCCATCCGGTAGCCAAGGGACACGAGGCCTATACACTCCGTTCGCTCGCATATTGGTAGTATGCACGGGGTAACGATCACGGAGCTTCCAGCGGCAATGCATCGTAAGACCGCTTCTCCTCAGGCCTCAGTGACGGACGTGCTATCCGAGTTAGCACAGTTGTTTCGCAGCATCCCAGCAATTGACAGTTTCTCGGTCGAATCAGGAATTATCCGACGGCGCTGGGTCGGTGCGGTCCGCGGTTGCATCAGCTACGGATGACCGAACGCTTTATAGGGTCCGACAGGATGGCGAAAGGGATTCGAAAGATTTCGAGTTTTCCCTTTAGTAGTATCGGAAGATGCCTTTCATATCTTCTGGCATTATCTTCCAGTGATTATTATTTCGGACTTCATTGCTGCGATCTTGGATAAGAGACTTATAGCGTCATTGGACTCGGATTTTTCGATCGGTTCAGGGACATTGTCCCTGACTTACCGACGCAGTCCAATATTGTCATTACAACATGTGTTTTATTTTTCGACGCTATATATATATATATATACAAGCCTGCTACTAAGCATGATAGTTTAGTTTCTTGTCCGCGTTGCTCATTTCTGCCATTTTATCATTTATACAAATAGTTTATTTTGGCAGAGCAGGGCATACCGAGAGTTCATATGCGTCTAGACGGTGTGATTAAAGACTGCATATATTCTTTTTCGCCGTTTTTGTCTTTTCCAATTTCAATGTTGGGAACGACATTATGTATAGTAGACTTAACTTAGACGCTTTATTATACGTAATCCGCCTTACTGAGGCGTTATCATTACGTCTTCAAGAAAAGATTTACGGGATATTATTCTCAATGTAATTTCTTTTGAGGGCAGTAGTTTGTTCACGTATAACTCCGCCCTTCAGTGGCTGATTGGAGTTAGTTAGACGTGACGCAGCCCTAGCTACATCCACACGCGTGGATAGTAAGGTTAAGAACTCTCTCAGAGTCGCTTCGTTCTCGGAGGAGCTTCTCTTCGACAGCAACTTTTCGACAATCCGTGAATTGCTCGATTTATACGTTCTCTTGTCTATCTAGTGTTACAAGAGATTCAGACTGGGGCAAACATTCGGTGGTTGACTCAGAGAGTGCCGCCGCAGTTGCCGGACCCGAGTGTGGCTGTTATGACGGTTGCCAGTCAAACAGATTGGGATATAATACTGATCCCTACGGATTCAAAGTGCCAGGGTCTTTGGGTTCCGCAGTCTTTTAGCAATCAGTTTAACTTCCGCGGAATAATGTTTTTTAGGCTTGCTTTATGTCATTGCATGAACATTATTCAGAAACGCATGCCCAAATTCCTGTCCTTTAATTCGACAGTAGTGGCGTATCTCCGGAACCAGGGAGGCACTCTTTCGTTTCCGTTATTCAATTTAATGGAAAGAATCCGTCTGTTGGTTATAGTACACCAAGTTCAGTTTTGGTCCGTCATATTCTGGGTCGTCTGATTGTTTTATCGGACTCCCGTTCTCTTAAGGGTCGCTTGTTGCTGTCAGAATGGACTCTCAACAAACAAGTATTCAATCAGATTTGCTATCTATAGGAGCGCCCAATGATGATTTATTTATGACACAGCTTGCTAATCAATTGCAGACGTATGTGTTGGCTTGTCCAGATCTCTGAGCTAATATTGTTAACGCTCTATTGATCTATAGGACGGAATGATAGGATACGCGTATCCTCCGGCGCTGTTGTTTTAGCAGGTATTGCTAAGATAAACAACCACAATACATTTCTGTTGATAGCATCTCTATCTTCACAGAGATCATGAGTAATTTACTCTCTTGTCTACTGTGGGTCTTAACGTGAAATCTTCCTCTATGTGAGGATCTTTTTCACTGGGTAAATCGTGTCATCTTTATCACAACCAGCAAGGTCGCAACCTTCATGTATTCCGTTGTGTGGTCCGTATTGCATTGTAAGCACTGTACTGGACGAGCTTTGGACGTGATTTCTTACTATAGGAGATCCTCTTCTTCGCTATTCTATGCGGCTAAAGTGGAGGCTCTTCCGTCATGGTGTAGGGATCATTATGTTCATATTGTTGATCCCTCCATACTACTCATTGCTATTTTTTAGTATACTTGTTTCACAAGATCTACTGCAGCCTGTTATTATTTAGGTTATAGGTTTATGTTACCTCATACCTATGCACTCTACGATAGTTTACAATTGAGTCTTTTGTCTCTTTATCTAAGTCAGTTAGTAACTTTTTGATAAATAGACTTAGAATCTTTAGATTAAATTCCTATACGGATTTTAACTTCGGTTCTTATTTAGCTAAGTAATCATTTGAGCCTCTGGAAACAGTAGTTTTCAAATTCTGACCTTTTAGACAGTAATTCTGTTGGTTCTCTTTTACTGTAGAGCCAGTGAGTTTCATGCACTATCGATGGATGATTTTCACTTTCATAGTTTCGGAATCAATACTTCCGTTACTATTTGGGTGGATTGTTGCTTAAGAGTTAGGCTCCTATTATCCGGAACCTATTATTTTAAGGTCCTTCCGTCTTCGTATGGGCATAGGCCTTTACTCTTTCCGGGTACAGTTTATGTATTTATAAACAGATATCTGTTTATTACAAAGGGCGTAAGCTTCTGTCTTTGATGTCTAGTAGAAGGACGTTACGCTCCATTTTATTGTTAATGGATTCTATTAACTATCGGTACTGCTTATGGTATATCATTGACTTAGCAGTTGTGCTTAAGATTTCGGCTCATGAAGTAAGAGTTCTTCTACTTCTTGGGCTTACATTAATAGTGTCGCTATTATAGATTTTTGAAGGCCGCTCATTGCGCTCAGCCATCCACATTCATGAATTTTATCTTAGAAATATCGAGTCCATTTCTGGAGGCCTCTATTGTTGGGTCTATTATCTACTGCTCAGAATGTCATTCACTTAACAGTTGCTACTATAGCTAGGTAGGCTGTCTGTTTCGGCAGTGTCTCCATTCGGCTGCCCTCTTCGCTCTGGGCTATTTGACCCAGGGCAAGAAAAAGGGGGGGGGGGGGGGAGGGTGTTCCCTTGGGTCACCTGTTTTACTATGAAAACAAGGGGATACCTCCTCCGGAGTTAGTAATTCTGAGCTGTTATTGGGATGGTTGTTTAGTGAGAAGTTTAGGTTTTTAAAATTCATTCAAGTCTTAGTTTTTAAAGTATAGCTTTTGAATACTGCATATGTCAACGGACATGATTATGCAATCCTCAGACACTTTTAGGAGTATAAGAGTCTCTGTTCTCTAGACTTACTTTATTTATTGGCTTACTTTAAGAATTATTAGTATAAGGATTATATTGGATATTAATAGAGTAAATGGATGTATGAAGCTCAATTTTGGAAGGTGTTGTATCTTTCTAATTTATCATAAATAAGAAAGATACATGTAAGGCCTATTACTTCTTTTTCCCTACAGGGGATGACTCTATTTTATTTTATTGAGCGTATTCCATTTTGCTCTATGTCCTTGGCCCTCCAGCCTTTTTACTATTCAGCTATGTCTGGGTCATTGGTACAGTATAAAAATGTTAAAAAATTTATAGTAATTTATATATTTTTTATACTTACCAATGACCCAGACGGGGATGGCCCTCCCAGGAGTTGGGAACTCTTGCCTCCCCGCTGAGTACATAGCGCTTACCAGGCACTGGTTATTAGAATGATTAATGGCGCCAATTTCGGAACGTCCTTGACACTGCACATGCGCAGTAGGGGCGAAGTGTGGAGGGCCTTTCAGGACATGTTTTCTTTAGTTTTAGATGCAAATTTTGGGGATTGGGGGGCAAAATTTGTGTTTGGCCCTATATTTTAAGAGTTAGCACCAGCTATGTCTGGGTCATTGGTAAGTATAAAAAATATATAAATTACTATAAATTTTTTAACTTTTCACAAAATTATTGTCCTTTATCGATTTCCAGTGTTTTTTAATTAAGGATACCTTCATGATGTAATCAACTCCTCCCATAGTTTCTAATGCAGAGAGTTGAAACTTTAGAATATGGTTACACATACCTTGCAGATGTGCAAAATATATAAACTTTGCAGAAAAATATGTTTTCCCAGAATTAGCAAATCAAATCAAGTTGCTCTTACATTTGGTAAAGAGGCAGGCTTACATTTGGTAAAGAGGCAGAGGTACCTTTTTGTGTCACCCTTTGGTTACACTTAAAAGTTTTTATGATAATGGCCAGGTGGTCTGTAATCTATCACCGGTCTGTTATCTGCCATCCTTCAGCCATCACCCAGTAATAAATGTTTCATTTCTGTAATGCTACCCATGGTATTGCAGGCGTGGTATTGCAGGTGGGGGTATGTACCACCCTCGGCATTGCTCTAGTTTTTCAAATATTGGTAAAGAATAGGGGACTCTGTTGTTTATGGAAAAATACCTGGTCTCCTCAACTTTTTATCATTTTTCATTACTCTCTCTATCATATTTCAAACAAATTCAGTGGAAAAACTATAGATTTAAGGCTGTGGGGCGATGACAAACACTTTCCTTCTGTCAGTGTTCTGCTTGTATTATAAAGCTCAACCTGCTAGCCGAATTTTTTTTTCAAACTTGGGAGAAATCATTATGGTCAATATAGGTAGGGTAAGGGTTAACAGGCCACTGCTAACCCTTGACCTTACTGTTCTGACCCTAAACCCTTACAGATATCTTCCATTTTAGTCCAATTCAAGATTGAGATTACGTTTCTCAGTGTGTTAAGTTTACAGAACAAAAATGTTAAAATAACTAATAAATATGCCATTGTTGGACGTAATTATTTGTTGGGAATATGATAAGGATAAAAAATGTACACAAAAAAGTTGAGACTCTGACTGGGTATTTTTTAAAATAAATTGCCCAGCCCCCTACTCTTCAGCTTTACTCAAATATTTCATAAAATTTCAACAATACCATATCATGTGCCCCTACACTGGAATGAGCTCAACAAGCTTGTTCTAATGGGAGGTCACATGGTGTTGGTGAATTTTTTTTTTTCAGCTGCTCAATTTGTAAATTATGCAGGCAGATGTGGCTGAATAAGGGTTAACTCTCAGTTGAACTCTTTTACCAAGTTGAATCCAGTGGCAGTGACTAGTCTTTTTATCCCTCCGAAAAAATGGCGGGGGGTGGGGAGAGGGATATATAGCCATGGTACTGTCCATCCGTCTGTGTCTATTTATAGACAGAGTTGGTTTCTGCTCTCTAACTAAAATTCCGCTTGGCTGACTGAAACCAAACTTGGCGTGTGGGTTAGGCATAATGAGAGGAAGAACCCCATTTATTTTGGGATTATTGTGCCAAAGGTCAAGGTCACAGTGACCTTGAACTTTAATTTTTATCAGTTTTGGTTTCTGCTATGTAATTAAAGTTCTGCATGGCTGGCTGAAGCCACACTTGGCATGTGGGTTAGGCATGGTGAGAGGAAGAACCCTATTTATTTTGAGGTCATTGTGCCTAAGGTCAAGGTCACAGTGACCTTGAACTTAAGCATTTACCAGAGTTGGCTTTTGCTTGTCCAGTCAATACTAAACTTGGCTTATGGATTGAGCATGATGAAAGGAAGAACCCTATATACTTTGGGGTTATTGTGTCAAAGGTAAAGGTCACAGTGACCTTGAATTTAAAGTTTTATTGGTCAGAGTTGGTTTCTGCTCTCTAATTAAAATGTTGTTTGCCTAATTGAAACCAAACTTGGCATGTGGATCAGGCATAATGAGAGGAAGAACTCTATGCATTTTTTAGGTTATTATGCTGAAGTTCAAGGTCACAGTGACTTTGAAATTAAAATTTTATTGGTCGGAGCTGCTTTTGGCTCTCTTATTAAAATTATGCATTCCTGATTGAAACCCAACTTGGCATGTGGGTTGAGCATGATGAGAGGAAGAACCCTACATTTTTTTAGATCATTGTCTTAAGATCAAGGTCATAGTGATCTTGAACTTCAAATTTTATCGGTCCCGATTGGACCCAGATTTGACGTCATCAAATACAGGTAATCTTATCTGCATTATTTGAGTAAATAATACCAACAGTGGCTGTGTTAATTTAATGTAGTATATTACCAAGGCTACTGTATCAGTGTGATTTTTGTGGGGGATTGGCCACCCCTGGTGGCTACCTCTAGTTTTGGAATGGAGATGGGGGAGTTGAAGGAGTTGGGGGATCTTTAACCCTTTACCTAACAAAATTGGTGAATCCACCCACTTAATTTACAAATTGAGCAGTTAAAAAATGTATTTTAAAAAAAATTCAACAATGCCACATGTGTCTCCTCATTGGAACAGGCTTGTTGAGCTCCTTCCAGTGAGGGGTCACATGATATAGTTTTGTTGAAATTGTTTGAAAAATTTGAAAAAAAATACTTGAAATAACAAATTTTTATATCGCGTGGGACAGGTAAAGAATTATAATTATTGTGAGAAAAATATTTTTACTGACTTTGCAAATTGTGTCATTGGTGGTGCATATCTTTTTCACCCAATTCAATCCAATGGCTGCAGAAGCTTTATATGGGTACACTACAGGGAGTGCGGATTACGATTAACCTCTTTACCAATTAAATTTTACGTAATGCAATGGTCATATCTAGGCGTTCTGTTCACAAAAGTCGCCATTCACAAGATTTGTTTCAATGTTTTCTCTGCAAATCAAGTTTTTTCACATCATTAACACGATCACATTAAGCATGTTCCAATGAGTGGTCATCACTTTATGGTAATGCAAAGTGATTTTCAGTTCTGCTGTGTTACTATGATACAGGTGTTTTCGACCCCAGAAGGATGGAACTTATCTCTCTGGCTACATATACCACAAGTGGAGAGCAGATTATTGATTATTTACTAAAGCACTCTCACAATGAAATTTCAACCCAGACAGTAACTCGTTCTCTGAAAATGCACAAAAAGCCAATAAACATGTAGGTCTCCAGTGGGAATCCTTGGAAATGAAACAGTGCTTGTACTCTGTTTTACTGGAAAAGTAGGACCTAGTCACCAATACTTGGAGTGGAAGTCCTCCAAAATTGGCAACATGGGTATAAATGATTGACTAAAATTCAATTTATCTCCATATTGCATTCACAATTAGCCATTGTGCCAAAATCTGTGACCTTAAACACCAATAAATAAAAAAAAACCTCTAGGTTTAACCTTGAGATCCCTTAGATTAAAAATTGCCTGTACTTTTCATACTTTTTTCACTCTGAGCGATATCGTGATAATCCACTCTTCTCAAACTCTTGTGATTACTTATTTTGCTTCTCTGAAAAACAACATAGAATAATATTCCTGTCTTTTACAAATCACTACGATGGCAGCACAGTCTTTTCTAACATTATGTGGTACAAGTATTGCCATGATGCTTGGTAGTTTCAACATTGTAGCCAGCCGAGTTGATATAAAAATAATACATTGACTTCTAAAGCTATTCACGGGCTCAATGATATCAACTAATTAGGTGACTTTTCAGAATTGCATGTAGTCATTTTGTTGTTATATCAGATGAGTTTTGTTACAGTATATGATTGTTGTTACAACAGAAGGCGACTGTATCCAATTGTATCTGTTCATTTGTGTTGATTTCAGGTGAAAGAAGCACATCTGTATGCTAAGATGGATTTTGAATGTAAAATGCAAGATGCAGAATATTTGGCTTATCCTCCTGTTGTGGCAGGTACTACAGAGGTGAAAACTATATAAAATCTTATTTGATAATGTTTATCTAATCTGTAGCTCACTTAATTGGATATCTTTTATCTGAATATCCTTGTTAATGACATATGATTTTCAAACACCAAACCATTTACCATACCTTCAGTACACATTTGACCTGTTCACTGCATATACAGTACAAGTCAAAATACGTTGTAGCATAACTGCAATAAACTAAGTATACTGCTGCTCCTGCACTGATAAGATCAGAATCTGACATCATCAAATGATATCAGCTTCTTGTTTTATCAGTGTAGGAAGAGAAAGATAAAAAGTTTATAGTGGTTATCCTACAACTTATTTTGACTTGTACTGTTGGTTACAGCGTAAACTCATGTTGATTGAATAAACAATTTTGCAATATGTCTAGAAATTACCTTGACATTCACCTAGTTTATATACCTATTTGGCCATATTAAGTACATCCAATACAGGCATTTAATCTATTATATCATGTTTGACAGAGGTTCATGAGCTCTGTCAAACAAGATATCTTTAATAGAATGAATGCTCAGTTTATCAATTGAATGCAGGAAAGTGACCAAATCGCTGTTAATTGAATACTCCTGTTAATTCAGTAATTCTCTCTGACAAAGTGGCTATTCGGTTAACAGGGTTTGACTGTACCTACCGGTAGTCAACAGTCTGATCTGCTCAGTGCAACATTCAAAAATTGCCATTCCGCTTTCAGTGTTTTTCAAATTTTACTTTCTATAACATAGCTTATGACTCCTTCTTTGGTACAAACTCTTTTAGATTATCCCAATGGAGGGGGTGGGTTATAAGCTATGTTTTGGAATCAAAGATGGAAATACTAAAGTTGTTTGAAAAAAATATTGTAAATGTCAGCTTATCATTACTGCGAGAATTGATTCTGATTCTCACATGAATTGTAAGTCCTGTCTTAACTGTTTCAGTCATAATGATCTATTCTAAATTGGAGGCATAATCTTTGATAATGCTTTGTCAAAGAAATGGTCTCCCTAAAGAAACCCTGAGAAGTGAAGTAGTGCTTGTTTACTGTGGTAAATAACTGCTGTTTTACTAGAAAAATAAGACCTGGAGCCAATGCTTGGGTGGATTTCCTATAAAGTGGGAGGCTTAGGTATAAACGATTGGCTAAACTTGACTTTGTCCCCATGTTACTGTCAGGAGATAGCCAAATATGTTGAAAGTGACCTTAGACACCAATAAATAAATAAATGCTGTTATGGGACACATTCTTAGAAGGGGCTTTCTTTACTCTTTCCAACATGTTTTAACTTTCACATATCACTATCTAGGCACAATCTACAGCATCCCTACAAGGGTATTTTCTCTTTACCCTTCACTGGGTGGACATTCCACCATTTCCTTACTTGCTAGGTCTGTAAGAACAAGATGACCCAATGAACTAATTTGTCAGTCATAGACCAGGTGTAGACACTCTATTGGTCTATGAACTGCAGATATGCTTGACTTTTGACTAGCAAACAAAGCGTATGAAGGAATGTCCATCCATTAGGTGACACAACATAAAACCACCCTGTTTGTTTTGTAAGATGTTTTGGAATATTGGCTTTGGCAATTGATAGTTAACTTGTTAGCCCAGAGGAACCCTGTTAATTGAATAACTTCTATTGAGGTAAAATTTTGTCAATTAACTGCTGGTAAAGTGCTAAATTATTTTAAAACATGTTTTGTAACATGAGTATTTTTTTCAAAGATACTATACTAAAAGCAAGGTGAGCCTTAGTTTAGCAAGATATTGTCTATCAAGAATTGTTTTGTTACTATTTATTGGAGAGTGCCTGTTGGCACTCCTCAAGTAAATTGTAACAATACAATTTTATATATTTTTATACTAATAACCAATGGCCCAGACTAGCTGGTGCAAACTCGATATTATCAAGGGCCAAACACAAATTTTGAATTCCCCCAATCCCCAAAATTTGCATAGAAAACCAAAAATTAAAAGTCCTATCAGGCCCTCCATACTTCTACCATCTGTGTATGCGCAGCAGTCAGGAAGAGACCGGAATTGGTGCCAACCCCATCTTTGTTTGGCCCTAAAGTCAGTACCAATGAACTGACATCTGTGCTTTTAAATCTCCTTTTTTGAGGATGCCAGACCCAAATCAATGAAAGAATTGGTGGATCCAAGGCTGTAAATGGATGATGGAAGTGAACAACGGTGGTTGGAAATGTTCAGGGCTGTAACTTGATAATAATTATAATAATTATTTCATGTTTCCCAATTTCAGGACATGCGCCTGACATCACCATTCTTGCTAATGATTTATCCACTATTTGTTAAGTGTTCCTTCCCTATCCTTCCTTGAAGCCCTCCTGTTAAACTTCTAAGCTTTTTGGCTATTTTTATTGAAATTTTTTTAGCTCCACTGACAAAGTCAGCAGAGCTTTTTTAGCTCCGCTGACAAAGTCAGCAGAGCTTTTCTTATACTGATTCGTCCGTCGTCTGTCGTCCGTCGTCCATTGTCCGTCCGTCTGTCCGTCCGTCCATCCATCGTCAACATTTTATTTGTCCGAGCCATAATTTCTAAACCGCTGAATATTTTTCCACCAAACTTCATAACAATATGTATTATCAATAGATGGTGTGTCACCAATTATTCTGCGGTCTGTAAATCCCCAGGGTCAAGGTCACAGGTCACAGGATCAAGAAAATCTTAAGATATTTTTGCTATTTTTTTCGGCTAAAGTTTGTAACAATATTAGTATTAGAAAACATGCCCATGCGATCAGTGGCCCTCAGCGGAGCTCTCTAGGCGTGACAGGCCTCTTGTATTAAATTTCTTGGGAGTTTAACATGTATTACAGAATGTTTATTCTGTTTATTCCCATGGTTGCGTCTTCCCCCTAGGGATGTTAGGTCGTTTTAGTCTTGCATCTTCTATTTGATGTATAGTTTTTATGCCCCTGACTTAAGTCGGGTAGCATATAGTGATTGAAGTGTGCGTGTGTCCATCCGTCCGTGTGTGTGTGTGTGTGTCCAAGCCAATAACTTGAAAATGGTTAGGGCCACAGTCATCAAACTTCACACAATTATAAAGGACCATGGGAGGATGTGTCACACACCATAGCCATGTTCGTACCTTCAAGGTCAAGGGCACATTTCAAGGCTACACTAAAAATTGGTCAATATTCGTGTCTCAGAAACGAATCATAGTACAATTGTTAAACTTTTTACAAATGTTAAGGACAGTCAGAAGGTGTGTCGCGTATAATAGTTTTCACAGCATCTGCAAGGTGAAGGTCACAAGGTGGGGGGGGGGGGGGGGGGCGTGTGTTACCTTAGTAACATTTTTCTTCTTTCTTCATATGAAGATCTAGCTTTACATCTGGTAGCATTTAAATCGGTTACTGACTTTGGGCCTTTTTGTGTGCCTGATGTCTTGTTTCCGGTTTTTTCCTTTGACGTTGTTTACATTGGCAACGTCCTCAAATATATGTAGTATTTAGTATTATATTACTGTAGGATTATTGTAGGATACATGGATTATGATTCTGATAGTGTAGCTCAAAAAATTTGGATTTTGTCCACACTAAGGCTCTATCGGAATGCCCCTGTGCTCATTATGTTCCCTTTGGGAACTTAGGCTTTTTCCAAAAATTTTCGAATTTAGTTTTGATTGCTATTATTCATGTATCTTTATCATATATTTTATTGTGGAGTTTGTAGGAGTGCTATCGACTTTGTATTTTGCTTGTAATTATGTAAGCTTACTGCTCTAATGCAAGGCGAGGAAGTCTGCCTCGGATTTACATGCTTGTTGCCTTGCCTGTAGTCGATGCACTCCTATGGATTCTTGTCCTACATGTGTTAATTGGGATGACAAACGTTGGAGATGGGCGTCACAGTACGTTGTTGGTGGCGAGGTTCCTATTCTGGAGCTCACCGCAATATAATCCCAGTTTTTCAGTTTCTCTTTCAGAGGAACAAGAATATGGTGATGGTTTTGTGACACCCATCCAAAGTGTGCTACTGTCGTCGCACTCTGATGAGCAAATAGAGCTAGCTGCAAGGTGCTCATGAATATAAGCAAGGGATAAGGCCTCTCATTAGTGTTCTTATCCTTAGCAAGCAGCTGGCTCGACCGGTGAAGCGGTTACTCCGTTCGTGGGAGCCGTGACACTGGGTAAGTTCGTTGCGGTCGAGGGAAGTGTAGATTTGGGTTGAGTGCGCACCTCAAAAACTAAAACTCACCCAGCGACGACGGAAATAGGGAGGAAGCCTGCAAGTTTCTCTTAGGGAGGCTCTGCAAGGTCTGATAGGACTGCAAGCGGGAGAGGCCCCTCTCTAACCCAGCAACATTTGGGGCCAAATGTTGTTGAGAAACTTGCTTGTGTAGTATTTTGCAAGTTTATCTTATGGAGGCTCGGCAAGGTCTGAAAAGACCGTGAGCGGGAGAGGTCCCCCTCTAACCCGCAACATTTGGGGCCAAATGTTGTTTGATAAACTTGCCTGTGTAGGAGCTACCGTCTACACTTGCCTCTCGAGACGCTCCGGTGGTGAGCTGTCGGAAGGTGCTGGGTCCGGCCGGTCAATTGTGCATGTAGAAGAAGCTAGGAGCATCCGTCCTACGTGACAAGTCGTTATGCTTCTTCTGCACTCAGCCGGGGTCGGCTGTGGTTACGGCTTCCTCTTCTTCCATAGATATGCACGATAAGGGATACATGCCTACAAATTTCTAACGGAACGCTCGGCGAGGTCTGCAGCAGACCGCAAGCTGGAGAACCATCTCCTTTCCATCAGTAGTCGGGGACAACTGTTTTTGATTTGAGAAACTTTAGTGAGTTGGGATGCCTGTTCACGCTTGCGGTTAGGGACGCTCCTTCCTCACTGCAGCCAGATCTGCAGCTATCCCATCTTCCGCTGCTTCATTAATGAAGCACGTTGACCGCAGACTAGCTATCTGACTTTGTATGTTCGGATCGATAGTTAGTCGTTTCAGGCTTTTTTTATACGGGACATGTGTCGAGGATCTGGGGCCAGATCTCCGTCCCGTGAGCAGCTTATGGTAACAAGTGTATTATCATTGTTCTGCTAGCCTCAGTCACGGACCGGCTGCTGCAGATTGCTCTGTGTATCGCAGCATTCCAGTAGTCACTGGTACTACTGTTTAACAGACTCCGATGGTGAGCTATCGTATGGTGCTGTGTTGGTCCAGTCATCCGTTCAGTCAGATGGAGTTGACCATATTTTCAGATGGAACATTTGGATGGTGAGAGGGCTACAGAGTGTGAGTCTCCATCCCTCACAGAAGGTCACTTTAAGACTATGAAATTTTAGTCTTAAGCTTTTAGAATATTGTTCCATCTGAATATAAGTCTGCATTTGATACTCAAAAAACAGCTTATCATACCGGGCAATGGAAAGACGATCTTTCATCCCCGGATCTTTTGGCTCAGGTGTCAAGGACTTTTATCCCGATTAATGACGCCTTCCTTGCCGTAGCAATAGTATAAGAAATACTATGCCCTATTCTTTACGAATAGAGGTTCCATAGTGCATAGTTAGGCTGAGACAGCTGTCTTGTTTGGAATAGAGCCGTTAGAGGGAATAGGTACGTCTTTTCTTTCTCAGTGTTGTATTCCTTGGCGTCAAGACATTTAATACCATTGTGGATGCCTTAGCAGCCTTATGTATTGTTACAGCGGTCTTTTCTTTTCATTATCGGCTAGTGTTGTAAGTCTCCATTTTGTGAGCTTTCAAAGGCCGCAGGTGACACAGATATGTCTTCATGCAGACAAAGACGCATCACTGCATAGTTACCTTGAGACTACTGTCTCTTTGGGAATTAGGGCTGTTAGTATAGCAGCTCGCCATTCCCTACCTTGCGAGACAATGGTTGTAAGCCTCCGTATAGTGAGCTTTCAATGTTGCAAGTTACACTGAGATATCTGTCTTCACGGAGATGAAGACTTCTAAGCTACGTTAGCAAGGCTCTGACCGCTGTCTTTTGGGAATAAAACCGCTAAAGGAAGAGTGCTTTTCGGTTTGTTTTCCTCGGTGTCATATACTTGAGTCTCATTGTTTATACCTTTAAGTAGCCTAGCTAGAATCATGAGTGATGTTTTTTCAGTATTTATGCAATGACATAACTGAAATAATTATCTCTTGAGACTACTGTCTCTTTGGGAATTTAGGGCTGTTAATGTAGCGGCTCTTCATTCCCTATCTTGTGTGACGATAGTTGTAAGTCTCCGTTCAGTGAGCTTTCAAGGTCGCAACTTACACCGATGCATCTGTCTTCACGGAGATGAAGACTTATAAGCTATGGCTGGCATTGTAAGTCTCCCTAGTGAGCTTCTAGGCCGCAGTTATCAGCTTTTTAATTGTCTTCACATATAGGAAGACCTTTAGCTGCTTCAGCTGGGCTGAGTTCATTGTTCAATCGCTCATGATACCATTATGTTAGAGGAGGTTATTCTCTTCCTACTGGTATGGTTTGGTGTTAGTTATCTGAGGCAATATGCCCTACTGATAACGCCATATTAACCTAGTGTGATTAATGAGTGTTTCTTCAAACGCCTATACTAATCTCATTCTCAGGAATATATTTCCTGATATCAGATCGAACGTAAGAATTCATCTAGGTTTTTATGATCGGGTGTCAGAACATTGTTATCGTCTCCCTTTTCATTTCTATCCAGTCTATTGTTGTGGATTATATTTCAACCTCAGAGACTGGATATTATGTCTATATGATGTATTATTTGTTCATCACGTCCCTCTCCGTCCTTAGTGGCATTATGGAGTTGGTCAGACATGAAGGAGCCCTGCAGTTCCTATACTATTTGATAACTAACACAAGAGCGATTCTAGTGATGCAGGTGAGGGGGGGGGGGGGGTGGGGTTGGCAGGAGTTGTCAACCCCCCTCACCCCACCCCCACCCCACCTGCCGCCAACATGTTAAGAGGCTATTACAGGGCTGGACTTAGTTTTCTTCCTGTAAGCCTCAAATGCATTCAAGTATATGCATGCCTTTTATGGGTCCTCGATTGGCATCTGGGTCGTGTTCTAATGGTGACCTCATGGGCACATCCACTATTTAGTTGGTTTGTTTCCTGTGGTTGTTCGTTTATAAGTCATATATGAGCGTATGATTCCTCATCAATAAATTGCTAGGTTTCGTGTACTTGTGTGGCTAACATGTCGGTTATCTGGGCGACATTCTCCAATGTGGCTATTAGTCCACTCTGAAAAGTTTCTCTCAGAGCGGTCTGGCCTTTTCTTACACGTATGAGTTTATAACTCAGTTACCTGCATAATAACGTTGTATTATTCATTCAGTTTCCTGGTTACACTTGTATCACTCGGTCATACTGTGGATACAGGCTGTATTCAGATGAGTACATGCGGGATTTCATTGCTCGCATGCATAATAGGTGTATTTATTAGGCAGACGCATTATTGAACAGATTATATAAATTCTTGCTCTGCTTATAGAGCTCATGAGAATTTTGGGGCTATTTGGATCAGTCATGGAACTTCCAATAGGCCGTCTATGCATACGTTCTCAACTTTTTGGCATCATTATTCGGAGTAGTATATTCTTTCTCCGAACAGTCATTGGTTGTTACGGACCTAGCAACAATTAATTATTTTGGGGACGGTCCGTGACGAGTCTGTTAATCATAGCTCCTTCCATATTCTAAGTCCCGGTTTCTTCCACAGACGGTACAATGGAGAATTCACATTTTCGTATATTCGTACGATTCAATTGGAGTTTTATTATGGGAATTAATTTTACACCTGAATGGGGTCGCCTGTTGGTTGCCTTAGAAACGTGTTTGCTCTAACAGGTACTTTCCATTGGATTTCAGTTGGACAAGTGTATGGGTGTACACATTATATCACCGGTTTTCGAGCTATCTACGTATTCCGTCTCCGGTATACGTTAGAAGTGTGCACTGTTAATAACCAGGATCCCCACGATAGCCTTAGCTTCTGAAGTGGCATTAAGCACCAATAATTAATACCTGGGTGCATATTGGGTGAATATATATTGATTATTTGGTACTGCTTTTCACTGATTCCAGAGCACTTACCTCTTTGTTTTGAAGAATATTCCTTCAAAAAAAAGGCGGGGAGGGGGGGGGGGGTGATTTTTCTTCATCTCGCCCAGCTTGAAAATAAGTGTGTAACTATGAGTAAAGCTGTTTTTGTATGTAGATTATTATGGATCTTAGTTAGATACAGCTTGTTTATATATATATATATATATATATGACGTGTGTTTGTGGGGTTAGTCTCTTGCTCTCGAATACGCCATCCTGATCTAAGTGGCTAAGACCGGTATAGCCTTAAATTGGGGGCTCGTTACACCCAATTAGCATAATCAATAATAATTAATCATAATCATTCATGCTAAGATTACGGAATTACTTAGATATGGCTCCTTATTGATGATATGTCTTCTCTATTATTGTATAGAAAGAGATACATGTAATTATTTTAATTTTAATCTCCTTGTCACCTTGGAATGCAGGCTTAGGAGCTATATTTGGTCCGTTAATTCTTAAGTCCTAGGCCCTCCGCCTTTTTACGATTCAGCTAGACTGGGCCATTGGTTATTAGTATAAAAATATGATAAATTTAAAGTATTTTGTATATTTTTTATACTTACCAATGGCCCAGACGGGGATGGCCCTCCCATGAGTGGGCACTCATACCTCCCCTCTGAGTTATTATTTAGTACGCTCATCTACAAAGAATGAGGTTGGTGCCAATTCCGGTCTCTTCCTAACAGCTGCGTATTCGCAGATGGTAAAGGATGGAGGGCCAGATAGAACTTTTAATTTTCAGTTTTGTATGCAAATTTTGGGGATTGGGGGGTTCAAAATTTGTGTTTGGCCCTTGATAATATCGAGTTTGCACCAGCTAGTTTGGGCCATTGGTAAGTATAAAAAATATACAAATTACTTTGAATTTTTCATTTTTATTTACAATTATTTACAATTTTATATGAACAGTTTTTTTATCTCCTGCTGCAGAAATGGCGAGCTATTGCATACAGTGTAAAGCCACTAAAGTGGCTTTCAACACTTGTCAGTAGAGCCATCAGAGTGGCTTTTAGCACTCTAGCAGTTAAAAGGATTATTCAGTTCACAGGAATTTGGATCTTTTCCTTTTATTGTGATATTTTATCATAACTGGAATACTTATATGTGATCCAATGGGCTTCACAAAGTCTGTGCTGTTCAGTAGTATTAGGTCCCTCTAGGTCAGAGTGTATTACCTGTGTAATACTTTACTTTGTGCAATCAACTGGTTGTGTGCTGGAAGCCACTATCATGGCTCTCAAAATAATGAGGGCATCAAAGCAAAAGCCAACATTTTCCTTGCTCATGTTTCATATTCAGTCAAATGCAATATAGCCACAGATGCTGAAAGTACCCTTAAGTAAATGAAAATATAAATACACATAGGTTGATTTGATACCCACACACTCATTGACTGGTCATCAATTCTGATTTAAATGTTGTGAGTTTGTATCTTGTGGCTTGTGAGTTTAAAGGTTTCTGTGAGCAAGATACTTGCTCCAGTCACTAAAGTAGGAACACAATGGTGTATTGTACTGAGGAGTGTAGTTTATTGATGATACACAGGGGCTTCGCTAAGGCAGGGTATCTGTTGTACAGTTTTGCATTGCCATTTGCAAAGTAATATCTCCCGGTCGCGAACCAATATCTAAAAATGATTCGCACACAGCGATACAAAGTCTTTCTAAGTTTTCTGCCGGTATAACTGTCGGACATTCTGTTTAATCGCTAAGATTGCTATTACGGAATCACCAATGCAGGGACAACTGATTGGTTATTACACCAAGGCACATTTCACTTTCTAGGTCACCATGTCGAGTCACTGACTCAATCATTCATTATATCAATGTCAATGGTTTTTCAACTGTAACCCCTTTATAAACAATTTGCACCATACACATGCGCAGTTGTTGTATGTATGTTGAACATGAGTACGTTCAGGAAAATCCAACATAAATACAACAACTGCACATGTGTACGGTGCAAACTGCTCTGAAACGAAACTTCGAAGTTTTGGTAACAAACAAGTGACACTAATTGAATCAAGGGAATAAGTAAATCAAGGTAAGCAAACTTACTGTCTTATTAGTGTGTCAGTGATGTAGTCAATGTTAAGCCCATGAAATTTGCTACAGCAATCTGTTACTGAAGGGGAAATTGAATTTAGGCACCTGTGATGAAGAAATGTGCACAGCATGGTATTTCGGACAAAAATAAAATGAAATAGGTTGGATAACAATAAACTGAAAATTAACTAACCTTGGTCTAAAACTACGAATCAATTTATACCAGTTGCTAATCAATGTTCCTGAAGGGGGAGAAAACCGAGAATCAAAATTTTGAAAACCAAAGATACCCTGTAAGAGGGTGGATGGATTGGAGTTTTAGATATAAATTTGCTTTTGTTAGTAATCATGTACTTTCTTAGCAGACTAGATTTCATATTTAGCTTAACTTGACAAAGTGATGATAAGCTGTTGCCATTACTTGTGCGGAAGTCTGTTAGTCTGTAAGTCTGTGAGTCTGTTCACATTTTTTTTTAGCACAGGCCAACAGGCTTGAAAAACATGGCCACCAGTGACCATCTTGGATTTGGATATAAATTGTCCAACAATTCCTTTAGCACTCCCTACAGGTTGCAACTCTCACCCGATCAGTCTCAAATTCCATATGTAACTTTGGGGCTTTGTGTATAGATGGGAACTATCAAATTTTTCAGAAATTTCCTTAAAAAACATGGCCACCAGTGGCCATCATAGATTTGGCATATAAATTGTCAACAATTCCATTGGCACACCCTATATGCCGCATCTCTCGCCAAATCTTTTTCAAATTTCATTTATGTAGCTTTGATGTGATGTCTAGATGGGATCTATTGAATATTTCTGAATTTTGGTCAAAAACATGGCCGCCAGCAGCCATTTTGGATTTGGATATAAATTGTCAACGATTCCATTAGCACACCCTACAGGTCGCATCTTTCACCTGATCTTTTTTGGATTTCATATATAGCTTTGGTATGATGTCTAGATGGGAGCTATCAAATTTTTCTGTATTTTGTTAAAAAATATGGCCGCCAACAGCCATCTTGGATTAGCATATGAATTGTCAACAATTCCATTAGCTCACCCTGCAGGCCGCACCTCTCACTCAATCTTTTTCAAATTTTATATGTAATTTTTCTGAATTTTGTTGAAAAACATGGCCGGCAATGGCCATCTTGGATTGGCATATGAATTGTCAACAATTCCATTAGCAGACCCTACAGGCCGCACCTCTCACCTGATCTTTTTCAAATTTAATGTGTAACTTTGGTATGATATCCAGATGGGAGTTATCAAATTTTTCTGCATTCCGTTGAAAAAGATAGCTGTCACCGGCCATCTTGGATTTGACATATAAATTGTCAACAATTCCATTAGTACACCCAACAGGCCCCATCCCTCACCCGATTTTTTTCAGATTTCATATGTAGCTTTGATGTGATGTCTTTTCTGTAGAAGCTTGAGTGAATGACATGGCATTACTAGATCTTTCTATTTAGTTCATTAGTGTCATTAACACTTTCATTTAACTTTAAGGGGTTGTCCAACGTAACTTTGGGCATTTTTTGGAAAATTTCCACAATGCCCTAAATACGAATTAAAGCGGTGAATAATGACATATTATATACCAAAATAACGACAAAAGTATACAAAACCCAAATTTATCCACTTTTTCAAAAAAGTTTTGTATTTCTTTTTGCTTTTGATGACAAAGAAATTGTAAGTAACTGTCAGGATTAACAAGGAATAGATCGGTAATTCGAATGTCTGTGTTGTAAATAAAAGACTCCACCCTCCATACTCGGAGAAAGCCTATTTATCATTTCATCACCAACGTGGTGAGAACTCTCAGGGGAAAATGGATGACCACAAACACTTGATTCTGTTCAGGTGACGTGTTTGTTATGATCACGTGGGTGGGGACGCAGTGGCTCAGTTGGTAGAGGTGCAGGCTGCAAGCCGAGAGGTCCTCGGTTCGAATCCCGCCTGCGGCAACCGCGTTGTGTCCTTGGGCAAGACACTTCACCCCCATTGTCCACGTGGGGGCACGGTGACGCTGTGTACTAATGCGTACTGCACGTCGATGGTGCACCTGTCTTCAACCAATGCTAACCCTGCATGTGTGGAGTTGGTATGTTGGGGAGCTGACAGTTGCTCGCCGTTGCTCGGTGGTTCTCTCCGGGTACTCCGGCTTCCTCCACCCGTAAAACTGTCACGGTCATGGTTAGCCATTGTGCAGAAATATGTGACCTTAAACACCAATAAATAAATAAATAAATAATCACGTGGGTTTTGGCAAAGTTGGGAAATGATTTGATTTTCCTCGATCTGAAATCTTCAAACATTTCACTGCTGTTTTTGAATCTGGGAGGCGATGTAATGTACAACTCACGACACATTCATAGAAAAATATTCAACTGACAATGTGATATTTGTGAGATACAGACCATAGTAGTGCTGTTGAGATCAGAAACTGTACAGTGTGATGCAAGTGTCAGCAAGGGATTAATACGCCACCGATTCGAACTACTATTATTTGGTTGGTGACGATGATCAAAACATAAAAGTTGAAAATTATATTTGAAAACAAAAATATATTCACATCAACAAACATTACAGTCCTCACAATTCTATATTTATGAAAAAATAATTTTACTGTCGCCGAACTATATTAGTGACGTAAAGAAGGCTTGATGAAGTCTTCTACGAAAAAAGAAGACCAATGTCAAGGAGAATTATCAGAAAGGTTTCTTCCTGTTCACCAAAACCATCGTAAATTTAAATATCTCCCTCGTACAACCGCATTGTGTATAAGACAGATCAAGGTTGATTTTGAGTGCTGTTAAGGTTGTGAAAATCTATGTGTGTTGACACTCTGTGGACAGAAATAGAAAAAATCCGCTAGGCAGACAAAAATTCACACGAATTATCAAAATGAGGGATCACAACTTGTCATAAGTGTTGAGATAAATGAATTTAATAACCAACACAATTCCTATATTGTTCAGACTGGTAATCCTCTGCCTATAAAATTAGTATTGATAAGCAGATCAGTTATTAATGTTCTTAAATCTCACGAGAAAACAACAGTCAAGCCTCCCCAAATAGCAACTCCGGAAGGCCGATAGTTCCAAAACAAATAAAGCATACCAAATCATGTACATAAATGAATTGGAAGCCAGGATTTTTAACTAAGTGTAGCCGATTGGTGAAAGAATTTTGCACGCAGGACAGGTCATTTTTGGTTGTTTTGGCCACACTTGAACATTCAGATGACACTCTGGGCAGCTATCATTGCTCATGCAAGCCCCAGAAATGGACACGAAATGAGAAAGTTTGGCAGTTTACCCTTTTTTGGTGTATCAGTCTTATCGTATTTTACCAATTTGATACAGATCTCATGCAAAATGGCACAGGATTGTGGGTGGTATGGTCACAGCTGACTCACAAAAGTGAAAAGCCACATTGGACATTCTTCATTTTTCATTGATGCCCACTCTCATGACTCCATACTTGTTCTTCTGAACTGTGTGGATTTGACCCTTGGTGAACTTCATAAAAGGTAAACAAACACAAGAAAAATGGCAGCCCTTTTGAAATGTAGGTATCCTAAATTACAGTTGGTCTCATGGTCTGTTCCTTGCAAAAATGATAAAAAGATTTCTCCAAGTCTGTACTAGAAGGATTGCAGAATTTAACTATTCAATAAATTTAAGGTATTTTATTGTATAAAATCTGATCTCTTACTTATGCCATAGCAGACTTTCAGGCAGTGCTTTCTGTCACATGGTAATGTTCCATGCCAAATATTAGTTTCCACAAAATCTATGTTTCATTCCAAACAAACTGATATATAATTTATTGGGGTTATTCCTTTCTGACCTCTGGACTTTTGAGAAAATTACCTGAAATGTGACCAAATTTACGTTGGACGTCCCCTTAAAATGAGTTTTGAAGGATTTTATGCAATTTTAAACAATAAATCACCCAATTGATCCTGTTGGGGAGGGGGGCCATGGGCTTTAAAATGAGTTTTGAAGGATTTGGATTTGACCCTGGGTGGAAGTGTCCGTAGGGTGAATACATTTATTTTAATTTGCCTTCGTAAAGTTTATATTAAAGATGGGTATTATTATCCTTTGGACACAAATGGGGGCTATCTTTATTGGAGAGATTGAGTAGTGTCTGAATTGGGGGATGGGTATCTATGCTTATGGGGAATAGGAGCAGAGTCATCCTTGCCGTTATTCTAGTTTGTTTGTTTTATTTAGGTTTAACTGCACTTTCTATGGCCATGGTCACATTGTGTTGAACAGTTTTACATGTGGAGGAAGCCAGAGTACCCAGAGAGAACCACCGAGCAGCTATCAGACTCCAGTTTACTAACTCTGCACAAGCAGAGTTAGCAGCGGTTGAATGCAAATGCACCATCGATGGTCTTGCGCAAGGACCATTGATCAGGATCATACCATTGACCTTTTGGTTTAAAGTCCAATGCTCGAACCACCATGCTCACATTATTCTAGTAGCATAAAGATTCCAATGCCAAACCAGTTACCATACCTTCAGTATAGTTTTGACCTGTTAATTGAATGTAGGTTACAGAGTAAACACGCATTAATTGAGTAAAAAGTCTTGTACCCCCAGAAGAAATAACTCTGACATCCTGTTTGACCTTAGTACACCCAACATAGGCATTCAATTTATTATAGCTTGTTTGACAGCTTCATGAGCTCTGTCAAACAAGATAATATAGATAAAATGCTCAATTTATCTCTAGAATATAGAAAAATTACCACATCCCTGTTAATTGAATACTCCAGTAAACTAAATATTTTTCTCTGGCAAAGTGACTATTCAATTCAGTTCCAATTATTTGCAAATATAGCAGAATTCAAGTTAACCCTTTACCTAACATGAAAATCAGACGACACTTGCAAAAAAAATTCTTGAATAACTCATTTTTAGCTCAACCTGACAAAGTCAAGCTGAGCTATTGCCATCACTTCTCGCCCTCTACGTACATATGTCTGGGCGTACGTACGTACGTCCACAATTTCCTTTGGCACACCTCAAAGGTCGCATTTATGATCAGATCACTTTGAAACTTGGTATACTTGTTTGGGGTGACCTCTAGATGGGAGCTGTCGATTTTCTTCAATTTCCGTCAAAAAATGTTGCCGCTGGCAACGTTCTTAGAACTTAGTTTAGTCAGACCTCAATATTTCCCTTTGGCACACCCTACAGGGCACATTTATGATTGGATTGCTTTAAAACCTGGCATGCTTGTTTGGGGTGCCCTCTAGATGGAAGCTATCGATTTTCTTCCATCTCCGTCAAAAAATGTTGCCGCTGGCACCGACCTTTGAACTTAGTTTAGTCAGGCATCAATATATTCCTTTGGCATGCCATACAGGGCACATTTTTGATCAGCTCGGTTTGAAACTTGGTGTGCTTGTTTGGGGTTAGCTCTAGATGGGAGCTATCGATTTTCTTCGATATGCTTCAAGAAATGTTGCCACTGGCAATGACCTTCGATGAACTTAGTTTACACTTAGTGCAGTTAAGCATCAATATTTCCCTTTAACACACTCTGCAGGGCACATTTATGATTGGATCGCTTGCAAACTTGGTGTGCTTGTGTGGGGTGACATCTATATGGGAGCTGTCGATTTTCTTCCATTTCTGTCAAAAAAAGTTGCCGCTGACCTTTGAACTTAGTTTAGTCAGACCTCAATATTTCCCTTTAACACACCCTTCAGGGCACATTTATGATCGGATTACTTTGAAACTTGGTATGTGTGTTCGGGGTGACCTCTAAATGTGAGCTATTGCTTTTTTTCATTTCCATAAAAAATTATTGTCGTTATCACCAGCCTTTGAACTTACTGCATTTGTGCATCAACTTATCCCTCTTGCACTCTCTGCAGGGTATATTTATGAATTTCCATACCCCCCCCCCCCCCCCAAAAAAAAAAAAAAACAACAAAAAACATTGCCACAAGCAATGACCTTCTACTTAGTGCATTTGTGCATTAACATCTTCCTTTGGCATGCCTCAGAGAGCACATTCATTATCAGGTTGTTTTGAAACTTTGTATGCTTATGCAGGGTGATAAAGATAGGAGCTATTGATTTACTTTTCATTTCCATCAAAAACTGTTAGCAACAATCTTTGAATTTATTGCATTTCTGCATCAACATTCTTTGACATGGCCTACAGGCCACATTTATCATAGGATTGTTTTTGAACTTGGTGTGCTCATTCGGCAAGACCTTTAGATAAGAGGTATTGATTAGCATTCATTTCTGTGAAAAAAAGTTGCCATTTACAATAACCTCTGAACATACTGCATTTGTGTATCAACATTCTTCCTTTAGCCAGTCTTACAGTTTACATTTAAAAATGCATGGATTACTCTGACGTTGTGCACACACAATGCTGTTATGTTGAAATTTCATCAAATAACATTGGTACCAATGATCTTCAATTTTGCCATTTCATTTATAACTTACCAAGTTCAAGTTTGTCAAGTTGAGCTACAGTGTCATTGACACTTTAATTTTTCATTTCCATGAAAAATTATTATCGTTATCACCAGCCTTTGAACTTACTGCATTTGTGCAGCAACTTATCCCTTTTGCACTCTATGCAGAGTATATTTATGAATTTCCATAAAAAGTGAGAAAAAAACCTTGCCACAAGCAATGACCTTCAAACTTTGTGCATTTGTGCATTAACAACTTCCTTTGGCATGCCTCAGAGGGTGCATTCATTATTGGGTTGTTTTGAAACTTTGTATGCTTATGCAGGGTGACAAAGATAGGGGCTATCGATTTTCTTTTCATTTCCATCTAAAACTGTTGCTGTTAGCAACAATCTTTGAATTTATTGCATTTGTGCATCAACATTCTTCTTTGACATGGCCTACAGGTCACATTTATCGTAGGATTGTTTTTGAACTTGGTGTGCTCATTAGACGAGACCGTTAGATAAGAGTTATTGATTGGCATTCATTTCTGTGAAAAAAATTGCCATTTTGAACTTGGTGTGCTCATTAGGCGAGACCTTTAGATAAGAACTATTGATTAGCATTCATTTCTGTGAAAAAAGTTCCCATTTACAATAACCTCTGAACTTACTGCATTTGTGTATCAACATTCTTTCTTTAGCCAGTCTTACAGTTTACATTTAAAAATGCATGGATTGCTCTGACGCTGTGCACACACATTGCTGTTATGTTGAAATTTCACCAAATAACATTGGTACCAATGATCTTCAATTTTATCATTTCACTTGTAACTTAGCAAGTTCAAGTTTGTCAAGTTGAGCGACAGTGTCATTGACACTTTCATTTTCATTTTGTGTCTCAAAAAAAATGATGAGCTCGTTCCAATGAGGGGTTATAACCTATGTTTTTGAACAAAAAATGAAAAAAATAATCCAATTTTTTGCCTAATTTTTTAATTATCTGTTGAAACAAATTTGTGACATTATTTTGTTTGATGGGCTATACTATTAATCTTTTACAGGTGGAGATAGAGCTAATATTATCCACTACATCCACAACAACCAGATTGTATGTAACAATGAACTAGTTCTGATGGATGCTGGGTGTGAATACCATGGTTATACGAGTGATTTAACAAGGACATGGCCGGTATCAGGTGTGTTAATACTCTCAGACCAATCTACACATTTAATTGTACATTTATTACTACTCTGGAGATTTCTTAGATGCTGTATTGAAGTCAAGACCACCTCTTGCTGCATATATCAAATAGTCTCCAGGCTGAGTTGATAATTTTGTTCTGGAAGACATGTATATGACTGCTAACTAGTGCAGCAGCATCCCGTTAATTGAATAGCAACTTTACCAGTGAAAAATATTCAATTATTAGGAATAGTTAATTAAAAGTTTTGTGATTTTTAGCTTAAAAAGTCAATAGAAGCTATTACCAGTCTATAAGTCTGTTCACATTTTCTTTAGCACAGGCTACACCCTGTAGTTCTTGTCTGATCATCACTAAATTTCATGTGCTGGTTCAAGGTCATGTCTAGATGAGAACATCATATTTTGGTCGCGATCGGTCAACCGTGATGGCTACGTGGGCCCGAAAACCAGAAACCTTTAGCATGGTCGGCAGGTTCTATTTATGAAGGGATTTCAGTATAGCTTCGTGGGATGACTCTGTATAATGTCTAGATGAGAATGTCCTATTTTGGTTGGGTCCAGTTAGCCGTGACGGTTGCAGGGGCACGTTGCCTAGATTCCTTTAGTACAGTCTACAGGTTGCATTTATGAAGGGATTTCCTTGTAAATTGGTAGGATGACTCTGTATAATGTCTAGATGTGTCTGTCCTATTTTGGTGATGGCTGCATGTGCATGTGACCTAGACCTGTTTAGCACAGTCTGCAGTTCATATTTATGAAGCAATTTCATTGCAACTTGGTAGGATAACTCGGTATGATATCTAGATGGGACTGTCATATTTTGGTTATGATCGGTCAACTGAAACCACCACTTGGGCACATGACCTAGATTCCTTTAGTTCTGTCTATGGGTCATTTTTATGAAGGGATTTCATTGAACTTGGTAGGATGATTCGGTATTATATCTTGATGAGACTGTCCTATTTTGGACGAGATTGGTCGACCATGACTGCTGGATGGGCATGTGACCTAGATTCCTTTAGCAAAATCTACGAGTCATATTTACAAAGGGATTTCATTGTAACTTGGTAGGATAACTTGTGGTAGGATGACTTGTTTTGGAATGATTTTACTGTAACTTGGTAACTTTGGTTGACATCCGTTAACTGTGAGGGCCACATCAAACCAGGCTTCAATTCTTTAGCACAGTCTGCAACTCAAATTGTTCTTGTTGAAAACATAGTATGTAGGATACAGAACTTAACATATTTTCATTTATCTCAATTCTTGTCTTATTTCATAATACTTTCATAAACATTGAACATTATCCTTTTTATCAAACACTATGCACAGTCAAGTTAAGCTACAGTGTCATTGACACTTTCATTCTGTGTTCTAAAGAAGAACTGAACAATTAATCTTTTATGCCTTGTTTGATAGAACTCTGTCAAACAATATATAAAAGATTGAATTTCGTTACTGGATATGCTGAGGACAAAGAGGTGTATAAACAAGTGGAATTCGAAGTGATTATCAGAGTAATTGCATGATAGATTACAAGATTTTTTATTCATTTAACAGGAGTTTGCTCTATACCTTATATTGCCGTCCATCCATCTGTCCATCTGTGCATATGTCTGTCCATCCGTCCTCCGATATCTGTTCAAGTTATAATTGGAACATTACTGTTCAGATTTCGATGAAATTTCATACAGATGTTCACTATCATGAGATCTTTCAGGAGCATTAGCAATTTTGCTTTTGGAATATTTTTTTCTGTGAGTCATGACCCTTTAATATACAAAATAGCCAATTTTTTGTCTGTTCGCCTCATATATCTCAGGTTTAGGTTATCAGATCTCCATGAAATTTGGAATGAAGATTGTTTATAGAAAAGGCTTTCAAATGAGTCTCTAATAATTTTTCTTACATTTCACTTCTAGACCTATCCCTCTTTTTAACTTTGAAAATTCACTGTTTTACTTCGTAAAATTGCCCATTTGTAGCTCAACTTGATGTCGGCATACGTACGTATGTACACAATTTCCTTTGGCACACCACACGGGTCGCATTTATGATCAGATCATTTTGAAACTTGGTATGCTTGCTTGGGATGACCTCTGAATGCAAGCTGTCGATTTTCTTCCATTTCTGTCGAAAAGTGTTGCCGCTGACAACAACCTTTGACTTAGTTTAGTCAGGCCTCAAGATTTCCCTTTGGCACACCCTAGAGGGCATATTTTGCTTTGAAACCTGGTATGCTTGTTTGGGGTGATCTCTAGATGGGAGCTATCAATTTTCTTCCAAAAATGTTGCTGCTGGCAGTGACCTTTGAACTTAGTTCAGTGAGGCATCAATATCCCTACAGCGCACATTTATGATTGGATCGCTTTGAAACTTGGTTTGCTTGTTTGGGGTGATCTCTAGATGAGAGCTATCGATTTTCTTCCATTTCTGTGAAAAGTGTTGCTACTGGCAATGACCTTCGATGAACTTAATGCAGTTAGGCATCAATATTTCCCTTTGGAACACCCTGCAGGGTACATTTATGATCAGAGCGCTTTGATACATGGTGTGCTTGTTTGGGGTGACCTCTAGATGGGAGCTATGAATTTTCTTCCATTTCTGTCAAAAAATGTTGCCGCTGGCAACGACTTTTGAACTTAGTTTAGTCAGGCATCAATATTTCCCTTTGGCACACCCTACAGGGCACATTTATGATCAGATTACTTTGAAACCTGGTATTCTTGTTTGGGGTGACCTCTAGATGGGAGCAACCAAAATGATGATCTTCAATTTTGCCATTTCACTTATAACTTATCAAGTTCAAGTTTGTCAAGTTGAGCTACAGTGTCATTGACACTTTCATTTGTCTGTTCGTCTCATATATGAGGTTTAGGTTATCAGATCTTGATGAAATTTGGAAGGAAGATTGTTTATGGGAAAGGCTTTCAAATGAGTCTAATAATATTTCTTAAATTTCACTTTCTAGACTTTCTTCTGTTGCCATTGTTTGGCAGTATGCAGCGTGGGGGTATGCTGTGTGCTAAAACCCCTGTGCCGAAAAGCAGCATGCTGTGTGCTAAAACCCCTGTAGTAGACTGTCAGGACATGGGTTCAGGTTTTCACACACTAGGGAGAATGCCACAAAATAAAGGGTTATTCTTTAATAGATAAATACAATTCAAATCTGTTGAATTCTTTAATCTGCATTCTTCATCTGTGGCCACACTGCATACTGTCATTAGACAGAGATACACAATACACAGGGACAATGGGACAGGGTACATAAAGGGTTAAAATAACTCTCACACAGGAGTTTGCTTATTCGCTGTGATATTACACCACTTCAGAATAAGCAACACTTAAATAGCATACGTGAATAAAGGGGTAAAATGTAATTAATTGAATCAACACTACAAAATTTATTATGATATTGCATCATTTTAAATAGCCTAAAAATACTGTTGCAAGTGTTGACACAATCAACAAAAATTTTAGAAATTCATTATTCAGGAACATTTATTCAAACACTTGAGGCATTACACCCCTTTGGAATGGATAGATATCTCTGAACGATGGCAATTTGCCATGAACCGAATTGGGAAAATAGAGGGTTAACTGTGTGAGGCTCTCACTGAATTGGCCCGAAATAATTTAGACATAAGGAGCCGAAAAGTTTCCCTAAGTTGGACTGAATCTGTATTCAAGGCAGAAAATATTTGGAAATATTAGGAATCTGCTATTAATAAACCATAAAGGGTTAACAGATAATTTAGCGACAGCATTACGCCGTTCTAGGATGTCCGAAATAGATGTGTAATTTAATTAGTGTTGGCATTGCGCCACTACACTAAGTCCAAAAACGGACACTAAAAGCTTATAAATTTCGTTACGCTGCCTTGAATACAGATGCGGGACTAATAACCGATGATATAAGATACTAAGATAAGTTTGTGATGGTATCCACCCAAGCCCTACCCCAGGGAAAGGGGGTATATACCTGAAAGTGTTGCGCGGCTAATTCTAGGAATTCAGAAGATGCTTTCAGACGTTAGATTGTGACGTCGCTGCCTTATATAGGAACGAAACTCACAATCTGACCTCGTAAAACGTATTCCTAGTAATGAATAAACTGTAAGCTGTATTGATATAAAAATGAATAAAATATTCCAAACTCCGCACCCAGAACTTGCAGGTTGAAATTTATCCCATAAAAACATTGATAAGGTATTTAATTATAATTTAGATTTTGGCTTAAAGGTTAGAATATAAGTAAAATCCAAAGAGAAACATATTTGTAACAGAACGATAGTATGCAAAGAGTTAACGTGACGTAATAACCATTGGAATGTCGTAAGCGTTTAAGGTTCAAGGACAGCAACTCACGTGACTAGTATTTCCAGAAATAGCTTGGAACATTGCAAGACGTGCCTGGAAATTCTAACGTTCTGTGAGATGAAACAGGATAAATATAAATATTTAAACTTTGGCAACATACAAACTGTTTGCACATGAGTAAAAGTGAACCAATGGATAACTGGAATACAGTTGTGACTGTGAGTCACGACGATGCATGAATTAATGTAAGTAGATGGAATATTTTTGCTGGGAGATGATAGTACTGTACTGTAAACATTGTGAAATATGTGATACATGAAAATACTGTACGTTGCAAAAACGAAGTAAACTGGAATGGGGGTATAAATTGAATGGGTATTTTATGTGATAATTATTGCTAGTTCTTAACAAAATTTCTCAACACTCCGGGCCAGTGGCCCACCTCTTGTATTTCATCTAACTTTGAGAGAATCCATTTGGATTCCCAGAAAAATGGTTGCGAGAATCCATACCTGCTGTGAGTGCCCCAGGAACCCATTATGTAGGCCACCATAGTTGAACCCCTGTTGTAGTTGAACCCCTGTTGTTTTCTGATAACATATGTTAGCCCTTTATCCAACACAGCTGCTCTTTAATATTTTTATACTGTACCAATGACCCAGACATAGCTGGTGCTAACTCTTAAAATATAGGGCCAAACACAAATTTTGCCCCCCAATCCCCAAAATTTGCATCTAAAACTAAAGAAAACATGTCCTGAAAGGCCCTCCACACTTCGCCCCTACTGCGCATGCGCAGTGTCAAGGACGTTCCGAAATTGGCGCCATTAATCTTTCTAAGTTTGGCCCTTCATCAGTTAACATCTGACTGATCTTTGTGCTTATAAATCTCAGTTTAAATGATGCCAGACACATAAATATTAGTGAAATGGTGATTCTAAGGAGGATAGAGAAGGAGGAGAGGAAAAGAATGTGTGACAGAATATTATCAGGGCTGTAACTTAAAATTTTTTAATGAAATTATGTTAAGTTACCTATTTTCAAGGCAGCAGCCATTTTGTTGTCATTCTGATTATTTAGTTACACTGTTTTTTTAAGTGTTTTCCTCTCTCCCTGTCCTTTAAGTTCCCCCTTGCTATTCTCCCATGCTTTTGGCATAGTTTCTGTAATTATTATTACTAAAATTTCTTGGGAGTTTTAGCTGAATAACAGAATGAATTCTGTTCTTTCCCCATGTTTACGTCTTCACCTACGGGTGGTTAGGCGTTGTGTTCTGCATCTACCATCTGATGTTCTGCAGTTTCTTCCCTGGAAGTCTCTGTTTTGCATCAGATAGTGTATTTTTGGTAACTGATTTCGGGCCTGGGTGCCTGGAGTCTTATTTTAGTGTTTTTACACTCATTGTTTACATTTACAACAGCCCTCTGTGTGAGGGGGGGATTTCTAAAAAATAATATCTTTATGTTATTTTAATCATAACTAGATACATTATTATTGTTCGTAAGTGTTGAATAAATTGTTTAAAATATTTTTAAAATTTTTGTCCACACTTAGGCTTGGGATCCATTGGGGCTCAACGTTACTTTTCAGAAACTTGGGCTGTTCTGAAAAAATATTTTTTCAAAATATTTTGATTTCAATTATTTTTTCTATATTAATGGATCATATTATTATTATGTATTTTGATTGCCAGGGGTTAGTGCGAGTACCAGGACTTGTTTTCTTTTCACATTGAAAGGATATTGATCAATTGTTTTAAGAGGAAGTCTTCCTCTGACTTTATTATCATTCTATATGTGGTCAGTGTACTCGCATTAACTCCTGTTCTGTATCGTATGATTTCGATGACAATATGGGAAGCGTATGTCACGGTATGTTGTTGGGGATTTGGACACTCCGGTCCTTTCCCCGCAGGGTCACTCTACTTTATCAATTTCTATTTCAGACGATCAAGATTAGGGTGATGTATCTGTGATGTCTTCCAACAGTGTGCCTCCGTCGTCACAATTAATGAAGGGCTAGCGGAAAGTGCTCATGTAAATACGCCAATTGCCTAAGAGGACCCTAGTAGGTTCGACGGCCTTTGACGTCCGCTAGCTCGCCCGGTGTAGCGTCCATTCACCGAATGGTTCGGCAGCCGGGTTCGTCCGTTGCGGTCTAGAAAGAATTTTGGGGTGATGCGAGCACTATAAATTAACTTAATGCACACCCAGTGACGGCGGATCGGAGGGAGAACGCAGGAAGCCTTTTAGTCCGGTTCATAGCTCGTTCCGGTCCATCCGGACGGCAAGCGAGAGAGGCCGCTCTCTCGTTCAACTGCTAAGGCTTCCTCTTCTCGTCAGCGCACACGACCGCACCTTGGCTGCGTGACCGCCGATATATTACCAGCTTCGCCGATCAAGGATTCTTCGGCGACCAGGTCACACCATCCGGTAGCCAGGGATACGAGGCCTGCAGACTCCGGACGTTCGCATAGGAAGTGTGCGGGAGTCAATGTACACGGAGCTTCCGGCGGCAATGCATCGTAAGACCGCTACTGCACAGGCCTCGGGAACGGACGTGCTTTCCTTAATAGCACAGTTTATCGCAGCATCCCAGCATCAACTGAATCTGTCGCATATATTTTATCCGACGATGCTGGGTCGGGACGCTCCGCGGAAGCGGGTACGGACGTCCGAAAGTTTCATCCGGTCCGACGGGATACCGAAAGGGATTCGGAGGATTTCGAGCTTTCCCTTTCGGAACAACATATGCTGTTGTGTATGTCATCTGACTTGGTCTTCTACAGCTTCTTTCGTCGGACCAGAATGCTGCGATGCCGGATAAGAAACTGATAGCGTCGGTGGACTTAGAAATTTTTGGTTCAGTTCAGGGACATCGTCCCTCAGTTCCGACATAGTCCAATAATGTCACACAAACTTTCGAATTATTGAACGACGCTATATATATTATTATTTTATGCTTGCTATCCAAGCATTTCTGGTTTCTTGTTCGAAGAGTTATGGAGATGTCTTTCAAAAGTGTGCCTCTGTCGTCATAGTTAATGAAGAGTTAGCGGCAATAAGTGCTCATGGAATATGTCTATCGCCTACGGAGTGACATTCGCTAGCTCACCCGGTGTAGCGTACATTCATCGAATGGTTCGGCTGCCGGGTTCGTCCGTTGCGGTCTAGGAAGGAGATTTGGGTGATGCGAGCACTTTAATTACTTTAGTACTCACCCAGTGACGGCAGATTGAGGACAGATCGGAGGAAGCCTGTTAGTCCGGTTCCTGGCTTGTCCAGGTCCGTCCGGGCTGTGAGCGAGAGAGGTCCCTCTCTCGCCCAACAACATAGGGGACCGCATGTTGTGGTTCAGATATTTTACATTCGGAGCATATGTCCGTTGGTCGGGACGCTCCGTTATATTGACAGTCCGAGAGACTGTCTTTAATGCTTCCTCATCCTCACAGCAGGGCACACGACCGCACATTGGCTACGTGACCTCGAGTATCCGATCAGTTTCGGCATTCAGTGATTCCACGGCGAATAGGTCGCGCCATCCGGTAGCCAAGGGACACGAGGCCTATACACTCCGTTCGCTCGCATATTGGTAGTATGCACGGGGTAACGATCACGGAGCTTCCAGCGGCAATGCATCGTAAGACCGCTTCTCCTCAGGCCTCAGTGACGGACGTGCTATCCGAGTTAGCACAGTTGTTTCGCAGCATCCCGGCTATTGACAGTTTCTCGGTCGAATCAGGAATTATCCGACGGCGCTGGGTCGGTGCGGTCCGCAGTTGCATCAGCTACGGACGACCGAACGCTTTATAGGGTCCGACAGGATGGCAAAAGGGATTCGAAAGATTTCGAGTTTTCCCTTTAGTAGTATCGGAAGATGCCTTTCATATCTTCTGGCATTATCTTCCAGTGATTATTATTTCGGACTTCATTGCTGCGATCTTGGATAAGAGACTTATAGCGTCATTGGACTCGGATTTTTCGATCGGTTCAGGGACATTGTCCCTGACTTACCGACACAGTCCAATATTGTCATTACAACATGTGTTTTATTTTTCGACGCTATATATATATATATATACAAGCCTGCTACTAAGCATGATAGTTTAGTTTCTTGTCCGCGTTGCTCATTTCTGCCATTTTATCATTTATACAAATAGTTTATTTTGGCAGAGCAGGGCATACCGAGAGTTCATATGCGTCTAGACGGTGTGATTAAAGACTGCATATATTCTTTTTCGCCGTTTATGTCTTTTCCAATTTCAATGTTGGGAACGACATTATGTATAGTAGACTTAACTTAGACGCTTTATTATACGTAATCCGCCTTACTGAGGCATTATCATTACGTCTTCAAGAAAAGATTTACGGGATATTATTCTCAATGTAATTTCTTTTGAGGGCAGTAGTTTGTTCACGTATAACTCCGCCCTTCAGTGGCTGATTGGAGTTAGTTAGACGTGACGCAGCCCTAGCTACATCCACACGCGTGGATAGTAAGGTTAAGAACTCTCTCAGAGTCGCTTCGTTCTTGGAGGAGCTTCTCTTCGACGGCAACTTTTCGGCAATCCATGAATTGCTCGATTTATACGTTCTCTTGTCTATCTAGTGTTACAAGAGATTCAGACTGGGGCAAACATTCGGTGGTTGACTCAGAGAGTGCCGCCGCAGTTGCCGGACCCGAGTGTGGCTGTTATGACGGTTGCCAGTCAAACAGATTGGGATATAATACTGATCCCTACGGATTCGAAGTGCCAGGGTCTTTGGGTTCCGCAGTCTTTTAGCAATCAGTTTAACTTCCGCGGAATAATGTTTTTTTAGGCTTGCTTTATGTCATTGCATGAACATTATTCAGAAACGCATGCCCAAATTCCTGTCCTTTAATTCGACAGTAGTGGCGTATCTCCGGAACCAGGGAGGCACTCTTTCGTTTCCGTTATTCAATTTAATGGAAAGAATCCGTCTGTTGGTTATAGTACACCAAGTTCAGTTTTGGTCCGTCATATTCCGGGTCGTCTGATTGTTTTATCGGACTCCCGTTCTCTTACGGGTCGCTTGTTGCTGTCAGAATGGACTCTCAACAAACAAGTATTCAATCCGATTTGCTATCTATGGGAGTGCCCAATGATGATTTATTTATGACACAGCTTGCTAATCAATTGCAGACGTATGTGTTGGCTTGTCCAGATCTCTGAGCTAATATTGTTAACGCTCTATTGATCTATAGGACGGAATGATAGGATACGCGTATCCTCCGGTGCTGTTGTTTTAGCAGGTATTGCTAAGATAAACAACCACAATACATTTCTGTTGATAGCATCTCTATCTTCACAGAGATCATGAGTAATTTACTCTCTTGTCTACTGTGGGTCTTAACGTGAAATCTTCCTCTATGTGAGGATCTTTTTCACTGGGTAAATCGTGTCATCTTTATCACAACCAGCAAGGTCGCAACCTTCATGTATTCCGTTGTGTGGTCCGTATTGCATTGTAAGCACTGTCCTGGACGAGCTTTGGACGCGATTTCTTACTATAGGAGATCCTCTTCTTCGCTATTCTATGCGGCTAAAGTGGAGGCTCTTCCGTCGTGGTGTAGGGATCATTATGTTCATATTGTTGATCCCTCCATACTACTCATTGCTATTTTTTAGTATACTTGTTTCACAAGATCTACTGCAGCCTGTTATTATTTAGGTTATAGGTTTATGTTACCTCATACCTATGCACTCTACGATAGTTTACAATTGAGTCTTTTGTCTCTTTATCTAAGTCAGTTAGTAACTTTTTGATAAATAGACTTAGAATCTTTAGATTAAATTCCTATACGGATTTTAACTTCGGTTCTTATTTAGCTAAGTAATCATTTGAGCCTCTGGAAACAGTAGTTTTCAAATTCTGACCTTTTAGACAGTAATTCTGTTGGTTTCTCTTTTACTGTAGAGTCAGTGAGTTTCATGCACTATCGATGGATGATTTTCACTTTCATAGTTTCGGAATCAATACTTCCGTTACTATTTTGGTTGGATTGTTGCATAAGAGTTAGGCTCCTATTATCCGGAACCTATTATTTTAAGGTCCTTCCGTCTTCGTATGGGCATAGGCCTTTACTCTTTCCGGGTACAGTTTATGTATTTATAAACAGATATCTGTTTATTACAAAGGGCGTAAGCTTCTTCTGTCTTTGATGTCTAGTAGAAGGACGTTACGCTCCATTTTATTGTTAATGGATTCTATTATCTATCGGTACTGCTTATGGTATATCATTGACTTAGCAGTTGCGCTTAAGATTTCGGCTCATGAAGTAAGAGTTCTTCTACTTCTTGGGCTTACATTAATAGTGTCGCTATTATAGATTTTTGAAGGCCGCTCATTGCGCTCAGCCATCCACATTCATGAATTTTATCTTAGAAATATCGAGTCCATTTCTGGAGGCCTCTATTGTTAGGTCTATTATCTACTGCTCAGAATGTCATTCACTTAACAGTTGCTACTATAGCTAGGTAGGCTGTCTGTTTCGGCAGTGTCTCCGTTCGGCTGCCCTCTTCGCTCTGGGCTATTTGACCCAGGGCAAGAAAAAGGGGGGGGGGAGGGTGTTCCCTTGGGTCACCTGTTTTACTATGAAAACAAGGGGATACCTCCTCCGGAGTTAGTAATTCTGAGCTGTTATTGGGATGGTTGTTTAGTGAGAAGTTTAGGTTTTTAAAATTCATTCAAGTCTTAGTTTTTAAAGTATAGCTTTTGAATATTGCATATGTCAACGGACATGATTATGCAATCCTCAGACTCTTTTAGGAGTATAAGAGTCTCTATTCTCTAGACTTACTTTATTTATTGGCTTACTTTAAAAATTATTAGTATAAGGATTATATTGGATATTAATAGAGTACATGGATGTATGAAGCTCAATTTTGGAAGGTGTTGTATCTTTCTAATTTATCATAAATAAGAAAGATACATGTAAGGCCTATTACTTCTTTTTCCCTACAGGGGATGACTCTATTTTATTTTATTGAGCGTATTCCATTTTGCTCTATGTCCTTGGCCCTCCAGCCTTTTTACTATTCAGCTATGTCTGGGTCATTGGTACAGTATAAAAATGTTAAAAAATTTATAGTAATTTATATATTTTTTATACTTACCAATGACCCAGACGGGGATGGCCCTCCCAGGAGTTGGGAACTCTTGCCTCCCCGCTGAGTACATAGCGCTTACCAGGCACTGGTTATTAGAATGATTAATGGCGCCAATTTCGGAACGTCCTTGACACTGCGCATGCGCAGTAGGGGCGAAGTGTGGAGGGCCTTTCAGGACATGTTTTCTTTAGTTTTAGATGCAAATTTTGGGGATTGGGGGGCAAAATTTGTGTTTGGCCCTATATTTTAAGAGTTAGCACCAGCTATGTCTGGGTCATTGGTAAGTATAAAAAATATATAAATTACTATAAATTTTTTAACTTTTATGCCACCCGACTTAAGACGGGTGGCATATGTGATTGAAATGTGCGTGTGTGTGTGTGTGTGTGTGCATGCGTGCGTGCGTGCGTGCGTGCTTGCGCGCGTTAACCAACATATCGAGGTAAATTATAGAAGCATACAGTCAGTACCGAAGTGCTAAAAAATACCGAGGTAAATTTCCCGTTACCTCGGTAAGTCAACCTCACCAAGTTACTCCACTTTCAGTGCTGGATCCTATAAACATAATTTGAGAAGTACCTCACTTCTTCGGGGGCATGGTGGCTCAGTTGGTAGAGGTGCAGGCTGCAAGCCGAGAGGTCCTCGGTTCGAATCCCACCTGCGGCAACTGCGTTGTGTCCTTGGGCAAGACACTTCACCCCGATTGCCTACATGGGGGCACGATGACGCTGTGTACTGAGGCGTACTGCACGTCGATGGTGCGCATGTCTTCAACCAATCTAACCCTGCCTGTGCTGCGGTGCAGAGTTCAGAGTGATGATGTCAGAGAGCTGACAGCTGCTCGTCGTTGCTCGGTGGTTCTCTCCGGGTACTCCGGCTTCCTCCACCCGTAAAACTGTCACGCTCATTATTAGCCATTGTGCATAAGTATGTGACCTTAAACACCAATAAATAAATAAATAATAATAACCTCGCTTTTTCAGTACAGAACTTGTGAGTGTGCATCTGTGTGTAGCACACTCCGTAAGCAGAAATCTGACATGACTAATTTTTGAAGCTGATGCTTGCATATGCTAGTTGAATATTAATTATCTTCAACGAATGTCTGTACGCTTCACGAAATGAACAAAAAAGGGACACTACCTGGGAAACACATTACCATCATAGGAACACTACCTTGGAACGACATTTCCTTATTATATACCTCGGAAAGACACTGCCATATAAGGCTGTGCCTCGGTATGTATGTGGCATACCTAACACTTAGCCCTTCATGGTAGACAAAAACGTGGACGGTCCTTCGATAGTCCATGTTATGACATGATAAAATACGAAATATCTCCTTTCTGGGAGCCTTAGAAAGCGATTACCTCGCTCAGCTGGTATGAATCTATATACCTCACAATGTAGGGAAAACCGGTATATGTGTGTATGTGTGTGTGTTTGAGAGAGAGCCACTCGTGTCGCTATGTTCGGAAAACTATGACTAACTATTCCTCCACAAGGACTGGAAATTTCATAGAAATCCCCCCCAAAATGGCAGAAATACAGCGTTTTGATAAAAAGGGGTAATTTTGCAAATCTGGTCATTTTCAAGCTGGTACGAAACGGCCCCAGGTGTTAATCTTGAATCCTCTGACTGTACCCTTGCTGGGAGAAACCGTTGTTGAACATTTAATAAATTTTTACTGCAATGGAGATCATGTCGAAGTGGCATTGCTAAGTCCGCCTTGAATGGGTTGCGAATCTTAGATAACTGACCTAACTGAGACGAAACATGCGGAAGGATTCATGGCGAAAAGGCGGTGAATTGGCCGATCAGACAGCTGCATAGCAGAAATATAATTGTGAGATTTCCTCTGCTGCAACAAAACGCATGGGCGTAGTGTTTACTTTTTAACTGCATTGAACTCAGTAAAATCGCGTTGGAACTGAGAAGACCTCCCCCCTCCCCAAACCCACATGCACACACGTCAGTCTCAGTTCAAAGACTTTTCCACTCATTATTAACCTGTCACAGACTGGCCTAGTTTGGCATTTCTTCTGTCCATTTGATAAACTCTTTCACTATAACCACACACCTTTAAACAACACCATGAGGTTGGAATTCAACATTTTTCTTGGATCACATTAAACTGACATTGCAGAAGCAAGAGGGATAGGATGGTCTGGGGGTGGGGGGGGGGGGGATCTGGCAAGCAATCATGCCTATTAAACATTATTATATGTGGTGTGGAATGAATGAATGAAGATCTGAAGATAGCAGATTGAATCAATAGACGTGCTCGGTCATTATTGCTGTTGACACGCTGTGATACCAGGTATGACTAATTCGGAGGCTGGTGCATGGTAATGAGGTCTAAACAACGGGTCGTAAAAGCCAGAATTTATTTATTTATTTTTTTTATTTATTTATTTATTTATTTATTCATTGAATCATTTATTCATTTATTTTTGGGATTTAACGACACTTTCAACAGCCAAGGTCGCCTCGTGTCGTTCAGTTTTACTGCTGGAGGAAGCCGAAGTACCAAGGGAGAACCACCAAAGGCAACCAACTGACAGTCTTCCCAAAATACTCCACTCAAGCAGGGTTAACATTGGTTGAAGACAAGTGCATCATCGCCGTGCAGTACGCCTTAGTACACAATGCCACTGCACCCAACGTAGGCAATAGGGGTTTAGTGTCTTGACCCAAGAAACAACGCAGTTAGGTTACCGCAGTCGAGATTTGGACCGAGGACATCTCGACTTGCAGTTTGTACCTCTACCTTCTGAGCCACCCGTTCCCAGGGAAAGTCTTAATAAAATGACGTCAATCACATGTATTTATCAAGACAGCGCAAGGTATGCTTTCGGAATGCCTCCGGTGAAGGCATGCCTTTATAATATAGATGGAATAAATAAATAACATTAGTCCGGCTCAAAATGACAACTCGGTCATTTCTATAAAATCATACCCAGACTGATTAATGCAGATTTTTGTGTCAAATGCCGATCCCTTTATGGACATACTACTTATCGCACTCTTCGATTGACTTTTGTTAAAAAAATAGTGGCGTGGGGGTTGGGGGGGGGGGGGGAGACTGGGATAGCCCCTACCAAACAGTGGCAATTGCATGCACTCTGAAAATACATTGGGCGTGGGTGGGTGGGTGGAGGGGGTTATGCCAGGTGGGGGGGGGGGGGGGTTATCGTTAAGGCCCATCATGATCAATTTTGAGTGCAGTACATGCATAATTCCGTCTAAATATGGAGTCTAGAATGAATGCACGACGACTAACACTCGAACAATTGGAGTGCTTTCAGGATGCTTTCGATGAAGACATGCATTCGGAGATATCATGCGTTTATACATGCCTTACCACGCCGTGCCTTGGGAATGCCTCCTGAGAAAGGGGTCCTTGATGATGTAGGCAGAATCATTTTTCATTGAAACACCCTGCAACGCAACAAGTACATGCATTTATTAAAGAATTTATTCTTAAAGTGCATTGCCGGAGAATGCGGCTGGGTGTGGGGTGGGGGGGGTCAGTTCTCGTGGAATTGGGTGGTTGTCAGTGCCGATTTGTTCCCAGTGGATGATCAATTTTGAGTCGGGTACATGCTAATTATGTCTAAGCAGGTAGAGTGGAAGTCCAGGGTGACGATTGGTATGAGTGTGCCTTTGGCCTGATTTCAGAATGCCTTCAAAGAAGGCATTGATGCATGCACTCTGAGAAGTCATTTGTTTTTGTTTGTGTGTGTGGTGGTTTATGTAGGTATATGTGTGTGTGTGTCCAAGCCAATAACTCGAAAACGGTTAGGCCACAGTCATCAAACTTCACACAATTATAAAGCACCATGGGAGGATGTGTCACACACCATAGCCGGGTTCGTACCTTCAAGGTCAAGGTCACATTTCAAGGTCACACTAATATTCGTTTCTCAGCCATAACTCAGAAAAATCATAGTACAATTGTTAAACTTTTTACAAATGTTAAGGACAGTCAGAAGGTGTGTCGCATATAATAGTTTCTGCTGCATCTGCAAGGTGGAGGTCACAATTGACCTTCATATGTTCAGGGTCACAAATCGTGTCTCAAGCATAACTCCAAAACTATTAGGGCTACAATCATCTAACATTGCTCAATTATAAAGGACAACGGGGTGGACAACCGTGTCACACACCACATCCAGGTCTGTAAGGTCAAGGTCACATTTCAAGGTCACACTGAACACGGTTAGGGCCACAGTCATCAAATTTCACACAATTATAAAGGACCATGGGAGGACGTGTCACACACCATAGCCGGGTTTGTACCTTCAAGGTCAAGGTCACATTTTAAGGTCACACTAAAAATCGGTCAATATTCGTGTCTCAGCCATAACTCAGAAATGAATCACAGTACAATTGTTAAACTTTACAAATGTTAAGGACAGTCAGAAGGTGTGTCGCGTATAATAGTTTCTGCTGCATCTGCAAGGTGAAGGTCATGGGGGGGGGGGGGGGAGGGGGGCATGTGTTACCTTAGTAACATTTTTCTTGTTAAAATATAAACTGAATTTGATAATGTTTAAAACAATAAACAATATTTATCAATAATACCTTACAATAATGGATGCCATTGGAACAGGCTCATTGAGCCGGTTCCAATGACAGCCATATTTGTACAATTTTATTGACAAAGGGTCAGGATATTTCAGGTCATGTTAGCCTTGTATTGGTTAATTTGCTGCTGCTATGTTAGGTAAAGAGTTAAATTGACTCAAAACGGTTCAGGTGAATCGTCGCAGGTCCATGTAGATTCTCGCTGGCTTTGTTGCACAAATCTTTGCATGAATGGATTCTCGGATTCCCGTCAAAATATAAGCCCTGACATGTCTCTCAATAGGCAGGTGGTGGGAGAAAAATTACTTCTCATTGCATCCCTAAGAATAATATTTTTGAGTTGAGTTTGTTGTGCACTGTTACAAACAGTACACAATAAAAAATTCAACTCAGTAATATTGATCTGAAACAAGAGATGAATTATCTTCAAAAATTAGCAATTTGAAGCATTGTCTTGTTCCGATAGTGACATACAACAGTGCATTGCATTGTTTATTTTTGTCAGAAATTTCATGGTGTTGAACTCCCATAATAAGCGGAACACATCTATGCATTCTTCTTATTTTAGAACTGTTTTGGAAACATATGTCTAAACCATTTATCTAAAATGGTTTTGAAGATAGTACTTGCAAAAATTGTTTAAAAAACTAAAAGTTTTAATTTTTTGACTCCAGAACACAGCTTGTAACCAGGGCTCAGCCTGGCAGCTGATTTTAGGGAGAAGTGACTTCTCCCTCCAGAGACTTTAGGGAGAAATCTGGGACCAGGAGGGAGAAGTCGGTGGACATGAGGGAGAAATCAGTAAAAAACATAAAACATATATGACTTCATGACAAAATAAATGTACATAGAGGACACAACAATAGCTAACATGACAAATTGTGGAGTAAAAAAAATAAAAGTTATTCAAAAATTCATACACACACAAAACTAAGTCAGGTGGTAATAAGATAACAAGAATGTAGGTTAAAATCCCGTCCCCCACCACCCACCCCCCTACAAAAATCTGTGTCTTTCATGGTTTCTGAATGCTCTAACTCTTTCCCTTCCAGTGATGACTATGTTAACCATGCAGTTGATTTTCTATTTGCCTCAAATTAGTGGATTTGAAATTTAGTATTACCTATTGTGAGAATGTTCTTCTCTGCAATAGAAGGTATATTCTTTTTAATAAAAATATTTAAAGTGTTTAAAATAAATTTCAGGTTCACAAAAGAGGCTCGGTCATTCATGGTTTCTGAATACTGTAATGGAATTGAAAAGCGTAGTTAAAAAAGTTTTTGATATCCTTCGTTAATTAAGCGTTATTAACAATTTGAGTTAATTTATTTCTTACGTAAATGACAAAATATTTCAGTTGTCTCCCTTCCCTTCTGTGCTTGGTAATAATACCAATACACTGTGCAGAAATAATGATAATTTCTTTCGACCATCTTTCATTGACATGTGCGATTGGTGCTATGAAGGCCTGCCAATCTTATCCATCCCAATATATGTGATTTCTATCGTAGCCTTATTACATTTAACCCCCTTCCAAAACAAGTTTTCAAGAAAAACTTTCAATGCAAATTGCAGTGCGAACTTCAATGGAACCAATGTTTCAATGGAAAAGAGTGTAATCATAAGCAGTTTCGACTTTTTATGGATGAACTGTCTCCTACACATTTTTTGTTTGTTTTGAAACGGTGGTTAATTTTAATAAATTCTAATTGACATGATGTGTGTCTTGTGTGATTCGTTGTTTTTGCTGGCACTTTGTTTTTAAATAGCCACTTTGTGCTGGTTGCTATCAGTAGGAGCAAATTGTTCGAACGACTACGCCATTACAACTCTTTTCAGAAATATAAAATTGGGCAAGTTTAGGCTATTATCAGAGCCGTGTGATGGATTTTAACAGTCGACGTGTTTACTTTGTTATGAATGCAGAAGCGTTTTTGGTGGAAATAAAACATTAAAAAAAATGTATAAAACTGCCATGTCTCCCCAGGAAGTTTTGGAGGGCGACTTGAATTTCCCAATGTAAGCCAAGGCAACATGAGAAGGCGACGTCTTCGCCCCAGTCGCCCACTCGGCTGACCCCTGATTGTAACCCATCACTGGAATGAGCTCAATGAGCTTGTTCCACTGATGGGTCATAAGCTATGTTTTTCGGTGAATAGTGCTGGTCATCTATGGCCATTACATTGGTAAATGCTTTGAGGTGTGATCTCCTTGAATCTGACAGACAAGTGGTCATACAGAGAATATCACGATGTGTGAATCCTTTTGTCAAAAACAGTACAAGTGCCAGTATGGAAGAAAAGAATGAGAGGGACAGCCTTGAGTTCTATCTGCGATGGCAATATGTGACTGTGTTTGTCAATATGTCTTGAGTGCCAGTGCAGAAAGATAGAACATGAGGTACAGCCTTGAGTTCTATCCTTCCGCGATGGCATAAGTGCCATATTGACGAATACATTCACACATCATGGCATTCTGTGTTTATTACATGACTCTCTTCGTAATTATTATTTTCTAAATTCATCGTGAAAAATATGGTCTTATTTGTAGAATTTGACAGATCTGACATCTGCTTGAAATAAAAACAAAAAACAGAACTCAGATGTGATTGGCAAACAGGTGTGACAGATCGATATGTAAACATAAAAAATATATATTGAAAACTGTGTCCAAATAGGATATTTATTTGTATTTTTAAGAAAATTACCTGCCATTATCTGATAGATATTCATTTCAAAGTTTGAACTTGAGTATTATACAGTCCTTCGTGTGAGTAAATTTTACGGGTGCAAAAAAGTGCACTCGCAAATTGTGTTGCGAGTGCAAATCACACTTGCAAAATTCCCCAAAGGTTCACAACTATGCATGTTTGGGACAGAATGTATATTTACTGATAAAATCAGTACCCATGACAAACCGGTCAAATTCAGAAAGCGCTCTCCCTCGCAGCTGTTTATGTGCATTGTTACATTTGGGCAGCACACACTTTGCACCAAAATTGTGTCACAAACGTTTTCCCACTTTCATTATTTATTTCACTTTCGAAGCCAATAAGATCCTTGAAGGACCGCTTCAGTAACGTTGATAGAGTCACCGTTGGCATCTGGAAAATGTAACCAATTCAGAAAAGACAAACAGCAAAAACACCGACGATAAAATTAATCGCTTGTACACAAATCTTTGAAGAAAGGGAAACAAGGTGAAATTATTTGGTACAAGCGATTCAGTTGGCCGCAGCAGACGATTTCACTACTAACTGGCCAATCACAGTTGGTCTATCTGTTTGTTCTGATTAAATTAGCATTGTACTTTCGGTTTCGGTTGCTGGATGAATCGGGATGTAGAATGACATGTGCAGTGAATAAAGGAAACTGGAAATGTTTCAGTTTTCACGGACAATATCAATTCGGACCTCTTGCAGAGCGGATGGTGTTATGAGAGGGGGGGGGGGGGGTTGGGGGGGGGGGCATATAACAGCAGTTTTCTTTTTGTTTTCGTTTTACCATTAACCAATGGACAATAACGAAATAGATGTCCATTCTGACTTGAATCATGGCAGTGCTAGTGAGTTGAGTGCAATTTAATTGAAGTTGAACTGTTTGATGACGGGCACGATTTTTTGCACTCGTCTTGTTTAAATTGTGGGCGCTTGCGAGCGCGAGCGCAATAACGCCCGTCTCACGCGAAGGACTGATTATAAAATAATTCCCAGTTTCAGAATAGGTTTAATTTCATTCGTTTTGATGAATTTGAACAGAAATATTTTCCAATTTACATTTGATTTATCAGCTATCACTTCAGATTCTGAATTGATCTGTGTCAGAATGTGACTTTTTGATTGGCTGATTATGAAAATCGGTATGTCTTTTGATGGATCCATGATGTCTGGTGGAAATCCATATGGAACACATGTTCTGTACAGATTTGTAAATATGGAATTGGAGGTAAAGTAATTGACATGTAATTAAAATGGTTATCCAATGCTGAACACCATTAGTTCACAAACGTTTAAGCAAGTTCATAGAGTTGGATGGTGTGTCTGCATTAATACTGAATGTCCACATAAAATCTTTTAACTGATAGAGTACTTGCCCTCAACCAGTTAAGAAATGACCAACAGGAACAATTTTTTCAGAGCGGAAAGTAAGCACTGAGCCCTTTTATACTGTAATTCAAAATTGAAATTGAAATTTTTGTTTTCAGTATGTGAGGCATGAATTGTCACTAAAACACCCATTGATAAAGTGGAGTTTCAACTCAGACAATAACCTGATTTAACTCCGAAGTTCATTACCTGAAACTTTGCTTGTACTGCATATGCTTTTTTTATTCAATATGACAGGGCTTAAAATTAATCTGAGAATTTGAATTGATTCTTGCAAATGATTCGTGTGAGAAAAACAGTGAGAATCAACTTTGTTTCTTGCAAATGTTCATTTGATTCATGTCAAAGATTCTGAAAACATCCTTAAAAGAATGGAGTATTCTACTCATTTCTTGAGCCCAAATAATGAAGTAATGCTTTGACTTAGCAGTGATGTCTAGTGAAGTCTTGGCTGCCTATATAGACAGCCAAGACTTCACCAGAAACAGCTGCCAAGGATAGCCAAGATTTCACTTGAAACCACTGCTGAGCAATTGTAACTGTAAGACCACCAAAAGACTTATTCTGGAACACATCTTCTACATTACAGTCGCCATAGACTGGTCATAATCCACGCATGGGCAGTGATGTTCATGCATGCGTTTAGCAGGTAATAAAAATCATCATCAGCAAAATTTTAATTAATGAAATGCCAGGTTGTACCCAGTGCTTCATTGATTAAATTTTTGATGATTATTTCTATAATTAGTGTTCGGAATCTAATATTATTGCAACCGTAGAAATATTGCCCACTCGTGGAAAGTGACCAGTCCACAGTGGCAGTACTGTACATGTACTTGTAACATAAGAAACTCACCAAAATTCGAACTAGGCCCTCAAAGCTAAAACTGTTGTAAATCTTTAAATATGAGGTTTGTTTTTTACTTTGTAATATGCACTGGTTCCATGAACAAGGGTATAACAGAACTCTCAAATTCTAAATTAGTTAAGAACTGAAAGTTTCTTCTTGCAAAAGGAGTTCACGAGAATCAAAACCGTTTCTCAATAAGCGGGACACATTTGAAGACCTGCATGATAAGTATCTGGGAAGAAACTCCACTCTGAGGGTGTTTTAGTAGTAATCTTATCTTGGCTTGCTGTATAACTCTGTCTTACTTTCCAAACTGACTTTTTCTCTCCAGGTAAATTCACAGACTCTCAGAAAAATATCTACAATTCTGTCTTGCTCACACAAGAAGCCTGTATAGATCTATGCAAGCCTGGTTGCTCATTGGATGAAATTTATCTCAGAATGGTTACTCTACTGGGAAAAGAATTAAAAAACTTAGGCATATTCTCAGAAGACATATCATTAGCTGAACTGAATCAGGTAAATTTCGTTTCTTTTTAATTCAACTTCATTTTGTACTAAGAATGATTTGAGTGGCTCGGAATACACCAGTAAAAAGATCTTGTTGTTTCTCAGGCAATTTTCCTTCAGTTTTGTGAGGAGGGAGGGAGGGGGGTTTATTTCTGTTAATCCACAAAATAGTTCTGAAAATAGTTGTAATAAATTTGACTCCTTATACTATTGTGCAAAACCCATATTTTCAGTAGATAAAATTTCTCATACTGCAGTAGAAAATTTAACTGGTGGAGGGCTGGATTATTTTTGGTTGTCTGACTTTGTTAATCAAAATTTGTTTTATTTAAAATTATTGAAGAGTGCCCAGAGGTACTCTTCAATAATTTATGATAAAACAAGTTTATATAAATTAAATATTATTTCCGTTCAACTGAATATGAAACATGATAAAGGAAATTGTTAGCTTTTGCTCTGGTACCTTCATTTTTAGCTCACCTGGCCAAAAAGGCATGTGACACATTTTCATCTTCTTCTCTGGAACTTCTGAGCCAACATGAACCAAACTTGGCAGGAATGGTCCATGGGAGGTCCTCTTCAAACGATCCTCATTTTGTTCCCGTGGGTTGAAAAACATGGCCGCTGGAGGCATTCTTTGATTCTGGTTGGTGGATTTTCAAAAATCTTCTCCTCTGAAACTGCCAGGCCAAATGTTTTGATACTTCACATAAATGATGACTGGGACCCCCCTACCAATGATCCTCGTTTAATGTTGATTGGGTTGTAAACATGGCCGTAATTGCAGCTTATAGTTACTATAGGAACCCTATGGGAAATCACATTTTCATCTTCTCTGGAAGTACTGAGCCGACGTGAACCAAACCTGGCAGGGGTAGTCTATGGGAGGTCTTCTACAAATGCTCCTCATTTTTGTTACCGTGCATCAAAAAACATGGCTGCCAGAAGCATTTTTTGATTCTGATTGGTGGATTTTGAAAAATCTTCTCCTCCCAAACCATAGGGCCAAATGTTTTGAGACTTTGCATGGTTGATGACTGAGACACACTACCAACGATCCTCATTTAATGTTGATTGGGTTGCAAACATGGCTGCAATTGTAGCTTATAGTTACTATAGAAACCCTATGGGAAATCACATTTTCATCTTCTTCTCCGGAACTACTGAGCTGATGTGAACCAAACCTGGCAGGGATAGTCTATGGCCGGTCCTCTACAGACGCTACTCATTTTGTTACTCTGCATCGAAAAACATGGCTGTCAGAAGCATTTTTTTATTCTGATTGGTGGATTTTGAAAAATCTTCTCCTCTGAAACCACAGGGTCAAATGTTTTGAAACATGGTTGATGACTGGGACACCCTCAACCAACATTCCTCATTTATAGTTACTATAGAAACCCTGTGGGAAATCACATTTTCATCTTCTCTCTGGAACTACTGAGCCGACGTGAACCAAACTTGGCAGGAATGGTCTATAGGAGGCCCTCTACAAACGATCCTCTTTTTTGGGTGTCGTCTCGTTATGCTGATGTGCTTAAATAAACATACCGAGATCGGGATTCGTGAAAGGTGCTAATTACTTTTACTGGTCACTTTTACCCAGAATTTTAGTCGGTTTTTTAGATGAGAAAAAATTACAAAAAAATTACTTTTACTGGTCACTTTTACCCAGGATTTTAGATGAGAAAAAATTACAAATAACGAACATTAAACATTGCATGAAACATGGGCATTAATTAAATACTCTCAAAAAGGACTGGCCTTGGCCACGGCATCTAAAAATTGTAAAATGTTCATTCTACTTTCTCTGTCTTCTCTTTGGTAATGCCGGATGAAATGTTCAATTTTTCGGTACTTTTTTCGTCGTGGGCAAACTTTACCACCGGCACGGAGTTGAAGTATTGTTGCTTCTGTGTAAGCCTGTTCCTGTTGAATAAAACTCACAACAGAGTACAAATTTGGATTACTTCCGTTGATTATTTTCTTTAATTTAGAATGCCATCCCTCCACGTGGTTTGTTGTTCTTGGGCCATTTGTCTCAGAATGATTCCATATATTTTGATTAACTCCTTCAACCCAGAATGAAGTTACATAGTCTGTGAACTTTACCACTCGCTGGTCAACATCCCTAGTATTTAATTCTTCTTCCCATGCACTCAGTACTTCAAACCAAGCATCGCTGACTTCTGGCACTGCCACAAATGGAATAGCTATGGCTCGTCGAACTAATGTTCTGACTGCTGTGTCGTCTTTGTATTCATTTCTAAGGCTGCACTTGTCTGATGCAAAGCGATAAACCGCTTGACTGTAGTGGAAGTAACATCCCTTTACCGTTGTTGTTGGAAAGATGAGCTGCGCAGCATTCTGAGCAGCAAATTCAAAATCCATAAAAATCTGAGAAGGCTGGAGGGTCACACCTGCATCTTGACATTTATTTGAGATAAGTTCAAAGAATCTAACGTAAGAGCTGGCCTTGTTTTTGCTCGGGATCGGTAAAGAGCTGATCGTACACTGTAGAAAGTTGGAATTTTAGCAATGATCACTGGGTCAGTTTCATCTCCTCTTAAAGATCCAACTAAGTCCTGGTAGATAAATGATACAGATTTAGAATCACGACGAACTGTTTTCTTCAGATCTGCTAACACGGCATCTGCACAGATTTTTGGTAGGTCCAGAAGATGATTATGTGTGCCCATAGGCGAACTAATAATGTCATCTCTTGTGTTTATTGTGGCTCCGCAACCGCGTTCACTACACACCCAGTGGATATTTGGTGGCTTCTGTGAATTTATTCGGAACTTAAAGTCATTGTAAACTAGATTTCTACCTCCTCTGTTATTAGGAATGAACATAACTGAAACTTGTTGACTTGCCATGACTGCGAGAACTATGTATGAGAGGGACTATGGAGATGTTCCTTTTTAAACCTTTTCCATGATCCCTGTTCACCCTGACGGGAATTAACATCCTGTATTCAACAATATGGAGATGTTCTTTTTTAAACCGCCTCCATGACCCCTGTTCACCCTGACATGTATTCACATCCCGTATTCACTAAGAAAAAAAAAACGACTAAAATTCTGGGTAAAAGTGACCAGTAAAAGTAATTAGCACCTCTCACTAATCCCGATCTCGGTATGTTTATTTAAGCACATCGGCATAACGAGACTAAACCCTTTTTTGTCCCCGTTTGTTTCGAAAATATGGCCACCAGAGACATTCTCTGATTCTGATTGATGGATTTTGCAAAAATATTTCCTTCTGAAACTGCAAAGTCAAATGTTTTGAAACTTCACATGATTGAGGACTGGGACACCTTCTACCAATGTTCCTATGTAATGTTGATGTAATGTTGCAAACATGGCCACCATTGCAGCTCATAGTTGCCATGGATAGCCTATGGGAAATCACATTTTTATATGTAGTGCCAGGTGAGAGATTACAGGCTCTTTAGAGCCTCTAGTATGAAAGCCCTGATAGTGGCTTTTAGCACTCAACCAGTTAACCAACTGTTTGATAGGGCTCAGTGAGCTCTGTCAAACAAGATATAGATGGTTAAAATTTTAGTCCCGGAAAAAGGGTGATGATGATTTTCACGGACTGACAAGAGAGGTGATGGAGAAACATGAATTTATTTTTTAATAGCCTTAGAAAAATATTTGATTATTTTTTCATCTTTGGAAAATGCATCTTTGCCATCAAATGAAGAAGTCCCTTTTTTGAATCTTTGGTGTCCTCTTTAAACTGTTATTGCTGATGGCAGGAAAGCTGCATATATCCTAAAACTTGGATATAAATTTTCAAGGCCTTGAATGTACTTGGTAGGGCTGAAACGGTTGGCTCATTTTCACAACAGACTAACTGAGAGCTATAACAGATAATATCCGGTTATCCGTAACCATTATTTCACCGAGTATGGGATCAAAACTATACGAATTGGAAAGCAATATTCACAGAAACTCTTCTGTAGTGTGACTACTTGACAGCATTCATTTGTGTACACACCACAGAATAGTTTCTATGATTACTCAGTACTCAATCATTACCCATTGCCAATCATTAACAAAGTCTTGAATACCAAAGTCGATTATTTCACAATATATACAACATGGCTTCATGGTGTAATCTATTCCAAAGGAGAAGTAGCAGATTTACTACATTTTAACCATAGAATGATGATCACTATTGATATTTCAGATAACTGGTTGATGATTTTTCTGAACAGTTAGGTAGGTAACTGGTTTCAAACCGGTTAACCATTTCAGTTCTAGTACTTGGAAATATCTCCTGAACCTGAAAAGTCCTTGAAAGTGTGTGAAAACAATGTAAAGATTGTTGGGTGGAAATTTATATCATTAGTTACAGTATTGAAACCTGCAGGAAGATCTTGAATTTTGCCATTAAGGAACTCCCCCAATAACTGACTCCAATGATGATAGTTGATTTAGTGATAACTACAGTACTGTGATCATAAAAGTTGTATTTTAAACTCACCTGAGCAAAGCTCAAGGGGAGTTGTACTAATCACTTTTTGTCTGTCTGTCATCCATCTGTTGTCCGCCATTAACTTTACATTATTGACTTCTCCTTTGAAACTACCGTACCAAATTGAACCAAATCTAAATCAGACCCATTAATCATGTTGATGCCTGTGTTCCCTCTGTGACAGGTTTGACAACTTAGGCTTTGTGTAGGTACATGATAGACATTATTCAAACTACAGTTTCTAACTTTTAAGCATAATATACAGTGGAAATATTTAGCGAGGTACAGGTAAATGCTGTTCAAAATCATGACAACACGAGTTAAAATCAAAGCGCCATCTGGACTGTGAAGTTTTCATTTGGGTTATTTTGGGAATCTAGAAACTGTCGCTTGATGAAAATTGCCAGGAATATAGCATGCAGTGTTTATTCAAGCCAATCAGATCATCTAAAAACTAGGATTTACCAGGAATTCTTCATTGACGTAATCAACTTTGCGTCACGTGATGCTAACACTTCAAAGTATGGAAATTCCTTCAGTAATTTAGAGTCAATAAATTCCGATTCGATATTAAATTTATTGGATTTAAAAATTAAAATGGCAGCAATTAACATGGATTATCAACAAATTGTTCACAATAGCTTGATCCAGAGTGGAGTTTAAGTATGACAACGTCCATTTCATGAGATAATATGCAAGGGTAAAGTAAAAATTACTGCCTATTTTGTGATATAAACAATGAATACGAAGAATAACAGATACCAAGAGACGTTAAGTGCCCTTCGCACACCAATATTATAATTCAATGGCATGATGTATATGGCTAAAAAATAGTTGTCTATGAAAAATAATAATAGTTGACTCTAGCACCTTCCAGCAGTTAGTCGATTAATCGAATAGTCAAGTCTGCCCTAAAAAAATCAAGACAAAAATCATTGGGGCTGAATATAAAGCCCCGATAAACCAGGTGAGCATATTCACATTTGTTCAAATCAAGTGCCTAGGTTAGTATTTGGGCTCTCTATTGGAGCCCAAAGTTTAACTTAGTGTAATATGAGGAAATTTCTTTAAAAATCTTCTTCAGATCCACCAGCCAGAATCCTTTCATATTTGGTATACGTCATTTCTAGGTGGGTCAGATGTAAGTTTGTTCAAATCAAGTCCCTGGATTAATATTTGGGCTCCCTATTTTGGGAGTGCGAATTTTAACTTAGTGCAAAATTAGGGTATTTCTTCAAAAATCTTCTTCAGATTCACCAGTCAGAATACTTTCCTGTTTGGTATACAACATCTCTAGGTGGGTCAGATTCAAGTTTGTTTGAATCGGTTCTCTTGGTTAATATTTGGACTCCCTATGGGTAAGGGGAGGGGGGGGGGGTGGTGGCAGATTCAAATTTGTTCAAATCGAGTCCCAGGATTAATATTTGGGCTCCGGGAGCCCAAATTTCAACTCATTGCAATATAAGAAAATTTCGTTGAGAATCTTCTTTTCCAGAACCATCACTTAAATCTTTTGATATTTGGTATACCACATCTCCAGAGGGGTCAGATTTAAGTTTGTTCAAATCGGGTCTGTGGGCTAATATTTGGGCTCTCTATTGGAGCCCAGAGTTTAACTTAGTGCAGTATGAGGAAATTTAAATAAAATCTTCTTCTTCAGATCCACTGGTCAGAATCCTTTCATATTTTGTATACAACATCTCTATGGAGGTCAGATTCAAATTTGTTTAAATCAGTTCCCTAGGTGAATATTTGGGCTGACTATTGGGGGGAGGGGAGGAGGAGGGTTGCAGTGACTGCAGTGACATAACAGCCCTTGGAAGGTTTGCAATGCTTGTCTGCAGTTGATAGAATTGGAAACAGTCAGGAAGACCTATGATAATAATTATCTGACATGGACACAAGAGTTATGATTAATTTCATGACTTCATTCCTCTGTAGTGTTGATGAACCGTGACTAAGTGAATGTGATCCAAAATACTTTGAACCACTTTGTCAGATGAGCAATTAAGGCCCCTTGGGACCTCTTGTTCTTTACTCTTTCAACACGAGACATCGCTTTTCCAGTCCAGGAACATGATACGTCATAATTTCATTAAGTAGGATGGCTACTAAGTGAACGTGTGTGGTAGAACAATTGATATTTTCAACGTGCAGCCTTCAGGTTGCACGTTGAAAATATTAATTGCTCTACCCCCAAATAATGGATATGGACTCTTCCAATTTCTGCCATTTAACTGGCATGGAAGATAACACCAGTGTTGAAAGGGTTAATCAGATTGTGATTCAATCGTGACACAATTATAAACCAGTGTGTCTAGATTTCATAAACAAAATATTATCCAGTGAAGATTAATTCATGAAAAGCAAATGAAAACAGTATCTTGGATTCGATGTTCTCATATTTTAGTGAGCAGGTGAAATTCTAGTGCTGTGACCCAGTCACGAGCCAATTAAAATTCTGTGTCCACCATTGTGATCACAGTATTGTGAAATGCATGTAAGATATAAGATGCACTAAACAGAAAAAATGAACATTCAAATTTTTTTCAACTCTCTTGACCGAAAGATATTGTGAGCAAAACTGATCACTTTTCATCTGTCGTTCTGAGTCAGTCGTAAATATGGTGTTTGAGTCTTCTCTTTCTCCTCCCAACCTGCTGGACCCATTCCAGTAACATTTTGTGTGAACGATGACTGGAGAAGGGCAATTCAGTTTTGTTTTGGTGGGAGAGAATTGCTCCAAATTTGAAAAGAAGTCTCATGATCTGACGGATGGAATAAATTGATATTTGGTATTCTACTTCCTTTTAGGATGTGCACTGAAGTTTGAGGGGCAAAATTTAGAGTTCTAGGAGGGGCGAGCCCAAAATGTCTATTTTCATAACAGATGGACTGATTTTAACCAAATTTGGTATGCAGTATTATTGGGTCATAAGTACTTGGAAATTGTTTTTTTTCGATTGCCCATATTTCCAAAAGTGCATAGAACAGAGAACTGTTATATGGGTATGAATCATCTTTAGGACCAGTAGAATCGGATGTGCAAAGAAATTGCAATCAGTTGTACCACAAGATACCTCATGGGAATCAGAATCATTTTGATATTTGATGTACCTATTTAAGGAGATAAAATTCAAGTTTGTTCAAATCAAGTCCCAGGGTTCGTATTTGGGGTCCATACAGGAGCCTGAAATTTCCCTTAGTGCTATATAAGGAATATTCTTTAACACTGATGTCATAATGGCTAACTTTTTAGCAGCAAATATTTCCCATAATGCAGTTTCATATTTAACCAAATATACCTTGTTTGGCAGGATATAATTGGTTAAATTCATAGTTAGGCAAGAGAAAAACAGAGTGATGGGAGAAAATTCTGTTGCACTACCTGTGTGCTAGGGGTTAAGCATCTTCTTCTGGTCAACCAGTTAGAATATTTTGATGTTTGTTTTACAGCATCCTTGGGGGATAAGATTCAAGTTTGTTCAAATCAAGTCCCTTGGTCCATATTTGGGATCCCAAATTTTGACTTACTGCAATATGAAGAAAATTCTTTACAAATCTTCTTCAGATCCACTAGTCATAATTTTGGGGTATTTGGTGAACAGCATGCTATGCGAGGTCAGATTTAAGTTTATTCATTTCAAGTTCCTAACAATCAGACCTCTGGTCATTTTAACCCTTTCAGGGTTTCAGCTCTGTATTTTGTAACAATTGTAATTTTCTGTTCAAATGACGTATTTATAACATGCAATTTCCTTGTGGGAATTTAGAGATGTTTGGCAGTGCTTGTTCTATCAAACCACTGGCCAAACAGTGAAAAAAAAATGTAAAAGTAAATAACAAGTGACTAATTATTTCAACAAAATACTTAAATCTCTTTTTTCATGTGAGCACTTCAGGGGACTCTTGTTTCAATTTTTACGTCAAAAACATAGTTTATAACCCCTAATTGAGGGTCATAAGTTATGGTCTGTAAGCTTAAACCTTAAAGGTCCATTTCTGCCTTTTACGTCCTCATAACATGTACCCTTAACATGCAGTTATGAGGAGATCCTGCTGAAAATAGATATATTACTTTGGCAGTGGTTTCTAGCCAAGTCTTGGCTTCCTGAACGGGCAGCCAAGACTTGACTAAAAGTCACGGCTTAGCAACTGGCAATGGGTATTCAAGAAATATGTCCAGGCCCCTAAGGGTTAATTCTCCTTTCACCTTGGTATACATAATTTTTTCCTGAAGAAAAATTTGACAGTGGACAAGCAGTTTACACAATGAAATATAATTTGGCAGTGAGGATCAGTACAGAACTGAACTGTATGATTACTTTATTACTGACATCCCCCCTATAAATGCAGAATGAATGAACACATTTTTCTGTGGAGAGTATTGTATGAGCTGATACCACCTTGATAACAAGTGTTTAAAAATAAAAAAATCAGTTATTCAAGAAAAAAAGTGCCAGTCTTGTCTTCTAGGGTTAATCTCCAAAGAACAATCATTGTGTTTTCAGATGGTGAAGCAATATTGTCCGCATCATGTGAGTCACTACCTTGGAATGGATGTACATGACACAGCCAACATATCAAGGTCACTGAAGCTGAAACCAGGAATGATTGTAACAATAGAGCCAGGTACTATTCATTATTGTCTCATGCATTTCTATCACTGGATCTTCTGTTCTTCTTAAATTCTCCTCGCAACTTTTCTAGTACAAATGCATACAAGGTGCTTGAACACCAGGAATACTTAAAAACATTTATCACATAATCACCATCAAATAGCATGTTACAGAAATATCCACAAAGTATCTAATCTGGGAATGATGTCAGAAGCCAATGTTGATGTAATGTTGTGAGTGACTTGCTTTCAGAAGTAGAATTGAATTAATCTTATCTTATTTTTCATAAACTGTCTACCTAATACAAATAGCAGATGACATTTACAGAAAACACTTCCTGAATAATTAAATATCTTCATTTCTTGTCACGAAAATATAGCTTATGACTCCTCATTGGAACAAGCTGGATGAGCTTGTTCCAGTGAGGGGTCATAAGCTATGATTGTGAGGCAAAGATTTTAAAAATAATGAAATTTGGCTGGCGATTTTTGTGAACATGTGCAGGCCAGCTTTACATTAGGTAAAAGGTTAAATTACACATTATGTGATAAAAGAAATCTCAAATTTGTCACAACTTGACATTAAATTTCAGATCCTCATTCACTACAGTCAGTTTGAACCTTGGTAAACCACGGCTCAGATTAATTTTTAGTGAACTCAGTATAGAAATTTCGTATCAAATTGTGACTCATTAGAGGCCCTCTATTTCAGAGCTTTGAAACAGTTTTAACCCTTGAGGGCATGGATAATTGTCCTGAATTCGCACCTGACCAGAGTCTGTACACACCCAGTGGGTTAACACTGATTTCTAGTCAAGTCTTGGTTGCCTTAACAGGCAGCCAAGACTTGACTAGAAATCACTGCCTATGTAATTTGTTTATTGTCAGCAGGACCTACTCATGATGGCATGTTAAGGGCACCTGTCCAGAGGTAGTAAAAGGCGGAAATAGGCCTTTAAGGGTTAAAATGATGAAAGAGACTTCCCCGCATGTTAAGACTTCTGAATTCTACTGTGAGTCTCCCTTACCAAAGGAGGAGTGCTGTGGCTCACTGGTTAGAGCATTGGACTTCAAACCAAAAAGTAAATAATTCAGTCCTGACCAGCAGTAGCTGCATTGTGTCTTTTGGCAAGACACTTTATCCTGATTGCCCATGTGGGGGCACGGTGGAGCTGTGGACTAAGGCTTACGACACAGTGATGTGTTCAACCCTGCTAATTCTCATTGTGCAGAGGTAGTAAGTTGGAAAGTTTGACAATTGTTTGTCATTGCTTGGTGGTTCCCTCCAAGTGCTCTGTCTTCCTCCACCTGTAAAGCTCCTCTGCATCTGAAATAGGGATGCCACGATTCGTCAATTAGTCGACTCACTGTCGATTAGTGGCCGTGTCGACGATTTTTTTTTGAGTCGACTATCGGGAAGGAAGATGTAGAAGCCGCCCTCCATTATGTATCGCACGTAATTGTACTAATTTCAGTTCGGTGGTCGCTATTCTGTAATTGAATCAATTTGAATGCATGCAAAAGCCCACAAGTTCACCGTGAGTGAAGGTAGGGGACCGGGGTGGGGGGGGGGGGGGTGGGGGGGGGAATCAGTGTTACGAGTCATACGACATTGTATTCATAAACATCATTAAGATAAAGTGTTAACGTTCAGTGGTTGTTAAACTTGTCGATTGTTTGCAACATGGTCTCTGTCGGAATGCTTCCTACTACAAAGCATTCCGACAGAGACTATGTCGCAAATAAATTGAAATAATCAACAGCAACAAGTTGAACTCTCATGTCATGACAGCCATTTGATGAATTGTGTTTTGTGAGTGATATTGCCAACAGATAGCAAGTGTCGACTATTAGCTGCCTTTGAAGTTTAACGATTGATCTGATACCCACACCCCAGAAACATGTTATGAGCGGTGATTCATTCACTGACAATGTTGATTCAAACTTGAGTTGATTTCCCCTGACTGTGTGCCAGTGGCCCAGTTCCACACTTTAATCAAAGTCTTTGTCAATTTGAAAAATTTATGTTGAGTGCAAAATCCACCCCGTACAGGCCCACAGGTCACCTGCGGGATGGATTTTGCGGCCGTTAAAAAGGTGAATGCTATTCCGTTAATGAATAAAGACCGAATGTCTCGCGCAGTCTTGCCGCAGTGCCCAATTATTCAACGAAGAGCATTCACAGTCACAGATAATGACAGATGATTTCTCTGAATGTGTCCCTGTTAACTCAACTTGTTACGTTTTTCTGGGGTTCTCGTTGAACGAGCAGTACTCTGCAGTCACTTGCTGCTGACTTCAGATAATAATTCCATACCAGTCCCCTTTGCAAACTATTCGCACCAGATTCATCACTTGCGATGAGTCGCTGAATGATGATGATAGCGACCTACAAGTGATACTGAATTATGTGAATATGTTAAGTCCAAATTTGTTGTGAAATGAGTTGTGGTCATTCTGTGGTGTGTGCTTCTCAACTTCTTTAAATGAATGTAAAACAGGATTCATGGAACTGTAGGTGTACATACACATGACGAAACACGGACAGGTAAACTTATAAACTAATTTTCATTTTAACTTTCTGGAGTCATAACTCCGGACAGTAGGCATACCGTGGCCCATGGGCCAAGTACCCGAACGGGTGTTGACAAATACTCAGCCTGTGATGTGGTCATTTGTTGCATGAAACAGTGCACTACAAATTACAATCCCGAGGTCTCGGCAATATACTGAGTCTTACTGACTGAATAAATTACTGTGTCGGGTATATTTTTAGGTTATTTTAACAATTAAATTTCCACACATTATTTGTGGTTCACCGTGTACAACTATGAACGAATCGTCGATTATTACGACCGATTAATCGATTCGAAAATTTGAAAATCGTGGCATCCCTAATCATGAAAATCTACCACAAATATGACCACATAAAACAGTACAGTGGATCCCATTTTATTGAATATTTCTTATTTGAATAACTCTCGTAATTGAATATAACTTCCACACACACACACACACACACACTTACCACACAAATTTGACCTGTTAATTGAAATATAGGTTATTGAGTAAACTCCTGTTTGGCCTAAAAAAGTTAAAAAAATCTGTTTCACAAGCCCTCCTGCATGGTCCTTTTGGTTGCCACATGCTCTCTTTTTATAACCAATGCAAACTTAAAAAATACAAATTAAATGGTTTATGTCTGATATTTTACACAAGTTAATAAAATTGATAATTCTGTCCCTTGAGTGCAACAAGGCTTTGCAATGCTCTAGCATTGCAAAGCCTTCATGAACTCAAGGGATGAAATACACCACCACCCAAGCTATTCTGTAGATTATGAGGCCTAAAAAGTAAAACAAACCAAAAACATGAACTTTTGATGGCAAAGAATTAATTACAAATATAAAAAATACAATAAAAAAATGCCCACCCACATGCAAAAAAGGGCCTGAGAAACACAAGATCTCCTTTGTGGGATCTTAACTGAATAAAAAATATTGTAATATGTCGAGAAATTACCCTGTCAATTACCAAATTTCCCTTGTTTGATCAAATCTATATCAAAGCGATATTCACCAAACTTCCTCTGCTTTTTTAGGAGTTATGCCCCTTTTTGTTGGAAATTTGGTGTTTGTCTGATAATGATCTTGTGAATGCAATAATTTTAATAAATATAATCTGATATTTTTATACTGTACCAATGACCCAGACATAGCTGGTGCTAACTCTTAAAGTCTAGGGCCAAACACAAATTTTGCCCCCCAATCCCCAAAATTTGCATCTAAAACCAAAAGAAATCATGTCCTGAAGGACCTCCATACTTTGCCCCCACTGCGCATGCGCAGTGTCAAGGACGTTCTGAAATTGGCGCCAATCACCATTCTTTGTTTGGCCCTTCATCAGTCAACATCTCACTGATCTTTGTGCTTGTAAATCTCAGTTTAAAGGATGCCAGACACATAATTATTGGAGAAATGGTGATTCTAAGGAGGATATAGAAGGAGGAGAGGAAAAAGGAGTGACTGAAAATAATCAGGGCTGTAACTTAAATTTTTTTAATGAAATTATGTTAAGTTGCCTATTTTCGAGACATGGGCCTGTTGTTGTCATTCTTGCTATAAAGTTGCACTGCTTATTCAGTGTTTCCTCTCTCCTGGTCTTCTAAGTCCCCCCTTGCTATTCTCCCATGCTTTTGGCATATTTTTGAGAAAGATCATTTCTAAATTCTCTTGGGAGAATTAGCTTGGTTACAGAATGAATTCTGTTATTTTCCCCATGTTTACGTTTTCACCCATGGGTGTTTAAACGTTGTGTTCTGCATCTACCATCTGATGTTCTGCAGATTCTCCCCTGGGAGTCTCTGTTTTGCATCAGATAGTGTGTAATTTTGATGACTGATTTCGGGCCAGTTTTGTCAGTGCCTGGAGTCATGTTTTCTGGTGTTTTTACACTGTTTGTTAACATTGGCAACAGTCTCTTTTGAGGGGGGCTGTTTGCCTTTGGAGTAGTTTATCTCACTATAAGATACATTATTATTATCCGTAAGTGTTGCATTAATTATTTAATATAATTTTAAAATTTTTGACCACACTTAACCTTGGGATCCATTGGGGCTCAACGTTACTTTTCAGAAACTTGGGCTTCGCTAAAAAAATATTTTTCAAAAATTATTTTGATTTTCAATTGCTTTTTCATTATTAATGGATCATGTTATTATGTATCTTTGTGTTTAGGGGTTTGTGCGAGTACTAGGACTTGTTGTTGACTTTTCACAATGAAAGGATATTGTTCAAATTGTAATAGGAAGAAATCTTCCTCTGACTTTCATGATCTTTGTATTAATTGTAGTCAGTGTACTCGCACTAACTCCTGTTCAATATGTCAATATTGGGATGACAAACATTGGAAACGTGTGTCACGATATGTTGTTAGTGGAGAGAGGGCTATGCCGGCCCTTTCTCCGCAGGGTCACTCTACTCTATCAGTTTCCATTTCAGAGGAACAAGAACAGGGTGATGTTTCCATGTTATCTTCCGCAAGTGCGTTTCCGTCGTCACAATTGAATGCAGAGCTAGTGGCAAAAGTGCTCATGGAGATACGACAGTTGCCTAAGAGGTCCCTAGTAGGATCGATGGCGCTGTCGTCCGCTAGCTCGCCCGGTGTAGCGTCCATTCACCGAATGGTTCGGCAGCCGGGTTCGTCCGATGCGGTCCAGGAGGAAATGTTGGGTGATGCGAGCACTATAAACATTCAAGGTGCACACCCAGTGATGACGGATAGTAGGAGAGATCGGAGGAAGCCTTCTAGTCCAGTTCCTAGCTCGTCCAGGTCCATCCGGACTGCGAACGAGAGAGGCCCCTCTCTCATACAACAACATCTGGGACCAGATGTTGTGGTACAAAATGTGTCGTTAGCGGAGCACACGTCCATCGCTCGGGACGCTCCATTGTATAGGCAGTCCGCTGAGACTGCTCAGGCTTCTCCTTCCTCTCACCAGTGCACACGACCGCACCTTGGCTACGTGACCGCCGATATTCTTCCAGCTTCGCCGATCAGGGATTCTTCGGCGACCAGGTCACGCCATCCGGTAGCCAGGGACACGAGGCAGGTTGACTCCAGACGTTTGCATAGGAAGAGTATGCGGGAGTCACTAGATGCGGAGCTGCCCTCGGCGAAGCAGCGAAAGACTGCGCCTCCGCAGGCCTCGATGTCGGACGTGCTTGCTCAAATAGCACAACTTATCGCAGCATCCCAGCAACCGACAGAAACGGTGTCGGATCGGGAATTATCCGACGGCGCTGGGTCGGTACGCTCTGCCGAAGCATCGGGTGCGGACGACCGGGAGCATCATGAGGTCCGACCGGATGGTGAAAGGGATACGGATGACTTGGAGTTATCCCTTTTGGAACAACATAAAGCTGCCGTGGACTTCATCCGGCACTTTCTTCCTCAGGTTGTTCTGTCGGGCCAGACTGCTGCGGTACCGGACAAGAGAATTACCTGAGTTTCCGTCTCAGTCCAATAATGTCAAAAGGACATTTGAATTATTGAACGACGCTATATTCAAGCTTGCTTCCAAAACTGGAAAAGCGGGTTTCTTGTCCGCCAATGCTTTTAACCTGCCTTTCATTAATGCAAGGAATAAATTCGATACGGCAGGACAGGGTATCCCGAGAGTTCCTCTGCGTATGGACGATGAGGCGGAAGACTTAGAATTATCATTACCGTCGTCTACGTCTATCCCAACCGCGGTTTTGGATACGACTATTTCATCTAACAGAGCCAGTTTAGATGCTTTATCTTATGCAGACCACCTTACAAAGGCGTTATCACTGCGTCTTCAAGGGAAAGAATTCCAGGATGTTCAATCCTCTTTAAGACTTCTTTCAAGGTCAGTAGCTTATTCCACGTGTAACTCCGCCCTTTCAGTGGCAAACCTGGAGTTGGTTAGATGTGACGCAGCCCTAGCTACATCCACACTTGTGGATAGTAAGGTGAAGAACTCTCTCAGAGTCGCTTCGGTCTCCGGAGAACTTCTCTTCGACGGCAAGCTTTCTGCAATTTACGATAAAATTACTAAGAAAGCTTCGGATTCTCTGCTGTTTAAATCCGCTTCCAAGAAGACGGACACGGCAGATAAGAGTAAGACAGGCACTTCTGGGTCTAATGCGCCCAAGAGAGGTTCCTATAGAGGTTCCGGTGCGTCCTCTTGGTCTTATTCAAGAGACCGTCAAGGCAGCGACTCACGTGAGGGACGTCCTTCGGGCCGGGACAATCGGTCGGACGCCCCGAGGTCGATGGGACGAGGTGTGGGTCGTGGAAGACGTGGTTTCTCCTCCCGCAGGCCTCGCAGGTCCAGGAGGTGATGGCTTCAACCTCTATCGCGTTCCGGTTGGCGGAAGGTTGTCGAGTTTTTCACAAGAGTGGGCGTCGATTACGGACGACCCTTGGGTGAGAGGGGTGATTTCGGAAGGTCTAAGAATATCCTTCAAACGAAAGCCTCCATTAACTCGAAGTCCAAAATGGACTCAACTTCCGTCAGATCCGCAGAAAAGAGACGCTCTGTTATCAGAGGTGCAGTCTCTTTTAATGAAGAATGCGGTAGAGGTCGTAGAAAACCAGGAAACACCGGGATTCTACAGCCATCTATTTCTGGTTCCGAAACCAGACGGCTCGTTCCGTCCAGTCATAGATTTGAGCTGGATAAACAAGCTGATCGTCGCTCCGAAGTTTTATATGGAGACGATTCGATCGGTCAGAGCGAGTATTCGGGTGAACGATTATGCTACAAGCATAGATCTCAAAGATGCATACTTTCACGTCATGGTACATCCGACATTCAGAAAGTATCTACGCTTCGCAGTCCTAGGAGTGGTATATCAATTCCGGGCGATGTGCTTCGGATTGAACCTAGCACCCTGGGCTTTCACTCGGGTAATGAACTCGGTAATGATGTATTTCCGAGCTCATTCTTCTGCGGTAACATCGGCCTACCTGGACGACATTCTTCAGAGGTACGGCAACGAGTTAACGCTTCAGAACGATGTGCAGAATCTGCTTCTATTGCTCCGACGTCTCGGTTTTATAATAAACGAGGAGAAGTCGGATCTGGTGCCGTCCAAGTCATTCACACATCTGGGAATGAGCTTCGAGACGCACACCAATCTCGTTCGTCTGCCGTTAACCAGAGCGAAATTAGTCAGTTGTTACGCTCGCTATTGTCTTCACGCAGATAAAGTCACAGCGAGGGAGTTCATGAGACTGATAGGTCTGTGCGGAGCCGCTGCGGATCTCATTCCGATGGGGCGGTTACGCACTTGTCCTCTCCAAATTTTTTTGACTCAGAATTGGAGTGTGAAAATTCATTCGCTCGACATAGACGTTCTATTGTCAGATCAAGTGAAACGAGAGATTCAGACTTGGGCAAACATTCAGTGGTTAACTCAGGGAGTTCCGCTGAAGTTGCTGGATCCGAGTTTTACGATTATGACGGACGCCAGTCAAACAGGTTGGGGTGCATCATTGATACCAACGGATTCGAGATGCCAGGGTCTTTGGGATCCACAATTCCTATGCAAGCACATAAACATCAAGGAAATGATGTCAATTTGGCTTGCGTTACGTCATTGGATGGACATTATTCACAATGCTCATGTCCAAATCCTGTCCCTCAATACGACAGTAGTGGCATATATACAGAACCAGGGAGGCACTCATTCAGTCCCGTTATTCAATCTAACGGAAAGAATCCTTCTGTTTGCTCTAGAACATCAAGTTCTACTTTCGATCCGTCATATACCGGGTCGTCTGAATGTACTAGCAGACTCCCTTTCACGAAAGGGTCGCTTGTTGCCGTCGGAGTGGACTCTCAACAAACAAGTATTCAATCAGATTTGCTACCAATGGGAACGGCCAATGATAGACTTATTTGCGACACATCTGAACAATCAGTTGCAGACGTATGTGTCTCCGTGTCCGGATCCAAGAGCATTTGCAGTAGACGCTCTGTCGATCCCTTGGGACGGAATGATAGGATATGCGTATCCTTCAACGCCGTTGATTCAGCAAATATTGCTAAAAATAAAACAATCTCAATGCAAGATTCTGTTGGTAGCATCTCTGTCTCCACAGAGACCGTGGATAAATCTACTCAGGTGTCTGTTGTGGGACCTATCGCGAAAGCTTCCTCCACGGGAGGATCTTCTTTCGCAGGGGAAACCGCGTCAATTTCATCACAACCCGCAAGGTCTCAACCTTCACGTTTTTCCGTTGTGCGGTCCTTCTTGCATGGCAAGCACTTTACAGGACGAGCAGTGGACGCGATTTCTAACTGTAGGAGGACCTCCTCTTCGCTAAACTATGCGGCTAAGTGGAAGGTCTTTTGTCATTGGTGTAGGGATCATTCTGTTGATATTTTCGATCCCTCCATACCAGACATTGCAAACTTTCTAGTATACTTGTTTGACGAAATCAAACTGCAGCCTGTTACTATTAAGGGTTATAGGTCTATGTTATCTGATACCTATGCACATCATGATAGTTTACAAATTGGATCTAATGTCTCTTTATCTAAGTTAGTTAGAAACTTCTCGATAAATAGACCCAGAACTCTTAGGTTAATTCCTAAGTGGAATTTAGCTTGGGTTCTTCTTAAACTGAAGGAAAAGCCATTTGAACCTCTTGGGACAGTAGATTTCAAATTCTTGTCTTATAAGACAGCTTTTCTCTTAGCTTTCTCTTCTGCTAGAAGAGTCAGTGAGCTTCATGCACTGTCGGTGGATGATTCTCACTATCGTAGTGTCGGGAACACTGTCACCTTCACTACTAATGTGGGATTTTTAGCTAAGAATCAGGCTCCTAATAAATATCCGGAACCTATTGTTATTAAGGCCCTTCCGTCTTCAGACGGGCGTAGGCCTTTACTCTGTCCTGTTAGAGCGTTACGTATTTATAAACAGAGATCTCAGTTTATCAGAAAGGGACGAAAACGTTTCTTTCTGTCTCTGATGCCTAATAGAAAGGATATTTCGGTCCATTCTATTGCTAGATGGATTCAATTAACTATCCGTACTGCTTATGAAAATTTATCTTCTTCTCAGCAGTCTGTGCTTAAGATTTCAGCTCATGAAGTAAGAGCTCTTTCTACATCTTGGGCTTACGCAAATAGTATTGCTATTAATGATAAAATCTGACTGAAAAGACTTGATCACAAAACCAGGTCAAGATAAAGAATAAACAATCCAGTCATTTCTTTTCTGGATGTTACATTTCTCTGAAAATTAACTTGTGATGACAACACAGTTTGGAAGAGTTGAAAAACAAATCAACACAAATCAGAAATTTTGAAATACAGGTAGCTTCAGCACAATTTATTCCCAAGACTCTTAAGGACATGTCACCTGAAATTATGAACAGTAGAAAAAACTGGGTTGTGGTTGGGGGGGTGGGAGTCATTGAGGGGTCTCCTCCTTCATCATTTTGCCAGGCCTCACTTCGATGAAGAAAAAGTACACACAGATGTTTTTCAATAACATTAAATTATCATTATTTAACTATTTTACCTAAGATGAATAGGAGGCAGCATTTACTAAAACAATTTGGAAATATTTTTTGGCTTCAAACACATATGTACTTATGACCCCTCATTTGTTTGAACTCATTCCAGTGAGGAATGACATGCTACATTTTTCATGAAAAAGAATTGAAAAAAATAATCACATCCCAACCAATTTCATTTAGTTCCACTGAGATGGAATGGCACATTTTCCTTCCAAGTTTTTTAAAACAGCAGTTCTCGTGTTACACAAATCCTTTTTAAAAATTGCTTTCCTTTTTTCCTGTATACCTATATATATACTTACATCTCAACCCCATGTGTCATGTAATAGGAATTTGTGGGTATCAAGCTCAGGCTAAAATTTCAAATCATATTGGTAAATTCCCTTTACCCAACATAACCATAATAATTATATAGCCTATGATCAGCACTGTTTCGCCCTTCAACTTTCAGTAGTTTTTCGCTCACTGAAGGGAGCTAAACTTATCACTTGCCGTCCGTCGTCAGTCCGGCATCATGAACTTTTTTCAAACGATTTCTCCTCTGAAACTGCTAGGTCGATTTGCTCGAAACTTGGTATGGATGTTTATTACCATATGTCAATTCAAGTTTGTTCAAATGAAATGGACATGCCCAGTTGGGGCTCCATAGGGGGCATAACTCCGATAGCACCCTATGTATATTAGAGAAATTACTAAAAAATCTTCTTCTCCAGCACAAGTGGGCAGAATCATTTGATATTTGGTATACAGCATTATGGGATGGATCTGATTCAAGTTTGTTCAAATTGGCCCCCTGGATTAATATTTGGGCTCACTAGAGATGCCCGAATTTGAACTTAGTGCATTTCAGGCAAATTTCTTTAAAAATCCTCTTCTCAAGATCCAGCTGGCAGAATCTTTTGATATTGGGTATGCAGCATGCTTAGGGGGGTGAGATTCAAGTTTGTTCAAGCCATGTCCCTAGGTCCATATTTGGGCTCACTGTGGGAGCTTGAATTGTAACTTAGTTCAAAATGAGGAATTTTCTTAAAAAATCTTCTTCAGATCCAGCAGTGGGTTTTGATGTTTGGTGTGCAGCATCCTTTTGGGGGGGGGGGGGGGGGGGGGGGGGGGTTCATATTTGGGCTCACTGTGGGAGCCCGAATGATAACTTAGTTCAAAATGAGGAATTTTCTTTAAAAATCTTCTTCTTCAGATCCAGCAGTCAGAATGGTTTTGATATTTGGTATGCAGCATCCTTATGGGGATAAGATTCAAGTTTGTTCAAGCCATGTCTCTAGGTCCATATTTGGGCTCACTGTGGGAGCTCGAATTGTAACTTAGTTCAAAATGAGGAATTTTCTTAAAAAATCTTCTTCTTCAGATCCAGCAGTCGGAATGTTTTGATATGTGGTGTGTAGCATCCTTAGGGGGAGATTCAAGTTTGTTAAAGCCAAGTCCCTGGGTTCATATTTGGGCTTCCTGTGGGAGCCCGAATTCTAACTTAGTTCAATATGAGGAAGATTCTTTAAAAATCTTTTTTTTTTTAGATCCATTGGTCAGAATCTTTGAATATTTGGTATAAGCTTTTCTTAGGAGGGGCAGATGCAACTTGTTGAAATCAATTCCCTGGGTTGATATTTAGTCTACCTTGTCAGGTGAGTACCCTCAGGCCCCTGGGCCTTTTGTTTTTATTAACTTTTATCTCCAAATGGCTTGTCCCAATGAGAAGTCATAAATAGGCTGTATTTTGAAGCCCAAATGAAACATTGTTAATATAAAGCAGCATATATATATAACATTATTGAAATTTGAGGTCTACTGTTCCAAGGTATTGCATAACCATGAAATTTCAGGCAAGTTTCAACAAACAAAAGGCTATAACTTAATTTTCATTGAATGCTGGTGGTTATCAAACTTGTCAAAGACATTGTTACTATAAAGCAGCATCCCAAAATTTATTAAAATGTGATAACTATTGTTAAAGTTATCACATAAACCTTCTGGATGGATAGATGGATCAAACTCATCACAACAATATCCCTTCCTGCAGAGGGATAACAACTAAGCACCAGAGAATAATTGTGCTCTGTTATGAGAAAAGAATATTACATGTACCAAGGATATTTTAATCTTGATTTTTACAGACCAGCACAAATATTGGGAGAATGATTGTTTTGTTCCCTTTCATTCATCTCAAAAGAAATAGTACTATTTTGTGCAGCTCCCTCTGGCAACAAAAAGGACATTTGTAGGGGAAACAAACAACACAACTGAGCTTGCAGCTAAAATCAAGGCCTCATAGTCCCCTTAAAGCCTAAAGATGGGCATCTGGAACTTAACTTGTTGAGCGTAAACCAGTAATGCTGTGGGGGCATGGTGGCTCAGTGGTTACAGCATTGAACTTCAAACCAAAAGGTCCATGGTTCAAGCCCCACCAGGTGTGACTGCGTTGTGTACTTTGGCAAAACGTTTAATCCTGATTGCCCACATGGGGGCATAGTGGTGCTGTCTACAAAGACATACTTCACGTCAATGGTGCACTTGTCTTCAGCCAATGCTTGTGCAGAGTTAGTACGTTGGGGAGTCTGACAGTTGCTCGCCACTGATTTGAGTTTCTCTCCAGGTACTCAGCTTCCTCCACCCATAAACTGCCTGGCACGAGGTGACCCTGGCTGTCAAAAATGTCATCAAAACCCAATAAAAAAACAAATTAATGCTGTACTTTTATATTTTTTTTCTCCTTTACAGGATTATATTTTCCAGCATCAAACGAGAAGATACCCCAAAACTACAGAGGAATTGGAATAAGAATAGAAGATAACATTTTAATAACAGACTCTGAGCCATATGTTTTATCACATATGTGCCCAAAAACAGTTGATAGTATTGAAAAACTCATGTCAGAAAGAAAAAGGTGAATGAAGTCACTGAAAATCTCCTAAGAATGCCAATTACTAACTCAGGTGTATTCTGTTATTGACTACATGCTTCTTCCTATTATATAAAAATCGTCGGTACCTAATAATTTGATTTTCTTAAATGATATTCAAAATTCCCTGCACATGATTGGTTGAGGGAATTTTTCCAAACTCAAATAATTTTCCTATGATATGAATGTTTTTGCTCTGTCCCATCCATTTGTACAATAAAATTGTGGGCATGTCGAAGAGTGCAATTAAATTGTAATTGCTGAAGGCGCACTGTTCATAACAAGTATTCACGTGGGCTGTTCACACCAGTTTTTTTCCTAGAGCATTCAAGAATGCATGTATAAGGCTATGTATAAAATAATAAAACTGTCATCTGCACAGATACAGTACAGTCACTGTGGACTGGTCATAATAATCCATGCATGGGCAGTGATGTCGACGCATGTGTTTACCAGGTAATAAAAATCATGATAATCAGCAAAATTTTAATTAATGAAGCACCGGGTTGTACCCGGTGCTTCATTAATTAAATTTTTGATTATTACTACTATAATTAGTGTTTGGAATCTAATATTATTGCGTCCATGGAAATATTGGCCACCCATGGAAAGTGACCAGTCCATGACAGCTGTACTGTATAACTGCAATGACATAAATAGCAGAGTCTTCAGTCCCCTAAGGGTATTTTATAATGTAAGCAACCACTCTCAATTAAATTATAACATTTGAAATGAATGATTCGTCACTTTATCAGAATATGGATGTAGGATGGGTGTGTTAAGTTTTGTATGAAGTGCTATGCACTTCATACAACTTTACACACCAACCCCACAATCATAAATTATCAGTTGCCTTATCAGAGTATGAATGTAGGATGGGTGTGTTGAATTGTGTATGAAGTGCTACACCTTCAGCTTAACACACTCTCCCACAGTCATACTCTGATAAAGCGAGAGAGAATTCCTTTATTATTTATTTATTAATTAGTGCTTAACATCACATCAGCAGCTGAGGCTCGGTCATGGTGACAAACAGTTATTTAGGATAAAAAGATTCCAGCAGAAAGTGAAATATATGTTTAAAAACACGAAAAATGAACATTAGCATGACAGTGAAATAAACTGCGAAGACCACGTAGTGAATAATGATACCAAACTTTGAATAAATACTTTGTAAATCAACAGATGATAAATTCTTTTTGTATATGAGATGCAGTTAAAAGAATAAAACAACTAAAACTTATTAAAAAGGTTGATTTATAGAGAGAAGTAGTTCTCTCAAAGACAGTACATTATAATGTGTCAGTCTGTTGTCATTAAAATCAGTACAATCTGTTAGAATGTGTTAGACTATCAAAGGACATTGACAGGAAACACAGTCTGGTCACATATTACCCTCTCACAAAAAGTAATGTATCTGACAAAAAGTAATGTGTATGTCGTGTATGACTAATATGACATTGTGTTAATGTTACATGGACTTTTCTACAAAGGCTACTCTTTGCATATTTATCATTGAATTTTGGTCGGAAGAGATTGAGCTTGACAATTCTTATTAATACAGAGATTTAGTTCATGTTCCAAATGTATCCAGTCAGTAAGTTGCAAAGTCTGATTATATTTTTTATACTAAAACCAATGGCCCAGACTTAGCTGGTGCAAACTCAATAATATCCAGGGCCAAACACAAATTTTGAACCCCCCAATACAAACCGGAAAATTAAAAGTCCTGTTTGGTCCTCTATACTTTTGTGTACTGCACATGCGCGGTAACCAGGAAGGTACCGAAACTGGCACAAAGCATCATTCCTTTGTTTGGCCCAAGTCAGTAAACATTTGAACTGACATCTGTGCTTTTAATCTCATTTTTAGCTTAACTTGACATAGTCAAGATAAGCTATTGCCATCACGCGTGCGGAAGTCGGTTAGTCTGTGAGTCTGTTAGTCTGTGAGTCTGTGACGTCTGTTCACATTTTCCTTTAGCACGGGCTACACCCCGCAGTTCTTGTCTGATCATCACGAAATTTCATATGCAGGTTTGGGGTCATGTCTAGATGAGAACGTCCCTTTTGGTCACGATCGGGCAACCGGTATGGCTGCCCAAGCCCAAAACCTGAAAACCATTAACACAGTCTACAGGTCGTATTTATGAAGGGATTTCATTGTAACTTGGTAGGATGCCTTTGTATAATGCCTTGATGAGAACGTCCCCTTTTGGGCATGATCTATCAACCGTGATGGCTGCCCAAGCCCGAAACCCAAAAACTTTTAGCACAGTCTGCAGGTCATGTTTAATGTGGAGGGATTTCATTGTAACTTGGTAGGATGACTCCTTATGATGTCTAGATGAGAATTTTCCCATTTGGGCATGATCTGCCATCCGTGACGACTGCCCAAGCCCAAAACCCGAAAACCTTTAGCACAGTCTACAGGTCATATTTATTAAGGAATTTCATTGTAACTTGGTGGGTTGACTTCATACAATGTCTAGATGAGAAAGTCCCCTTTTGGACGTGATTGGGCAACTGTGACGGCTACAGGGGCCCGAAGCCCGAAAACCTTTAGCACAGTCTAGAGGTCATATTTATGAAGGGATTTCATTGTAACTTGGTAGGATGACTCCAAATAATGTCGAGATGAGAACGTCCCATTTTGATCGCGATCATTCAGCCTTGATGGGTGCCCGAGCCCAAAAACCTTTAGCATAGGCAAAAGGTTATATTCATAGAAGGATTTCATTGTAACCTGTTAGGTTGACTCCATATAATGCCTAGATGATGACATCCCTTTTGGTCGTGATTGGTCAACTGTGATGGCCACAGGTGCCGAAGCCCGAAAACCTTGAGCACAGTCTACAGGTTATATTTATGAAGGGATTTCATTGTAACTTCGCAGGATCACTCCAGATGATGCGCAGATGAGATTGTTCCCTTTGGTTGCGATCATTCAACCATGATGGCTGCCTGAGCCCGAAGCCTGAAAACTTTTAGCACAGTCTACAGGTCATATTTATGAAGGGATTTCATTGTAACTTGGTAGGATGACTCCAAATAATGTCTAGATGAGAACGTCCCATTTTGGTCGTGATCACTCAGCCTTGATGGGTGCCCGAGCCCAAAAACCTTTAGCATGTCTGTAGGTTGTATTTATGGAAGGATTTCATTGTAACTTGTTAGGTTGACTCCATATAATGCCTAGATGATGACATCCCCTTTTGGTCGTGGTTGGCCAACTGTGATGGCTACAGGTGCTGGAAGCCCGAAAATCTTGAGCACAGTCTGCAGGTCATATTTATGAAGGGATTTCATTGTAACTTCATAGGATCACTCCAGATGATGTCCAGATGAGAATGTCCCCTTTTGGTTGCGATCATTCAACCATGATGGCACATACATTAACTGTGAGGTCATATTAACCCACCCCTCAGCTCTTTAGTACAGTGTACACCTCATATTATTTTTATCATAAACATAGCATACAGGGAACAGAAATGAACATATTCCCAATTATCACAATTCATGTCTTATTTCATAATCCTTTCATAAACATTGAACATTATCCTTTTCATCAAACACAACACACAAGTTAAGCTACAGTGTCATTGACACTTTCATTGAAGATGCGAAGCACAAATCTATGATGGTTATGGTGGATTCAAGGCTGTAACAGGATGCTGGAAGTGAACAATGGTGGTTTTTGACATTCAGGGCTGTAACTTTAAAATAATTATGTAAAATTATTCATGTTTCCCAATTTTGGGATATATGACTGAACGTCATCATTCTTGCTGATGATTAATCTACTGTTTGTTAAATGTTCCTTCCTCCCTCCATCCATGAACCCTCCTGTTAAACTCCCCAGCTATTTGGGCTTTTTTATTGAAATGTTTTATTAAATTTCTTGGGAGTTTAACGTGTTCTACGAAGTGTTTATTCCGTTTTTCCCCATGGTTATGTCCAAATCCTATGGGTGTTTAGGACGTTTGTAGTCTTGCATCTTCTACCAGATGCATAGTTTTTTCTTCCTATGAAGATCTGGCTTTGCATCAGGTAGTGGTTGATCGGTTACTGTCTTTGGGCCTGTTTTGTGCCAGTTGTTTAGTTTCCATTTTTTCCTCTTGATGTTGTTCTCAGTTTAACAACGCTTTAAATACGTATGATATCAGTATTTAGTATAGCACAGTTATTGTATTTATAGTAGGATACATTTTATCAAGTTTTCTGGTAGTGTAGCATTAATTATGTAGTGTTTGTCCACACTTAGGCTCTATCAGGACACCCTTGGGCTCATGAGGTTCCCTTGGGGTACTTTGGCGTTTTCAAAATTTTTTCGGAAAAAATAATTCTGATTTCTTTAGAAATATTTTTGATTGCCTACTTATTGTATCCTTATTATGTATAAATTACATGTTATGTTTTAGGAGTGCAGTGGACTTTGATTTTGGCTTTAAAAATTCAAAATGAAAATTTTCTGTTCCAAGAGCAAGTCAAGGAAGTCTTCCTTGGATTTACATGCTCGTTGTCTTGCTTGTAGTCGCTGAACTCCAACTGATACTTGTGCTACTTGTGAAGTTTGGGATTCCAAACATTGGAAGTGGGTGTGGCGCTATGTGGTGGACAGTGAAGTTCCTATGGCAGAACTGTCAACACAGGCTAATTCTAGCTTTTCAGTTTCTTTTTCAGAGAAACAAGAACATGGTGATGGTTTGTCGACACCCATCCATAATGTGCTTCCATCGTCGTGCTCTGATGAGCACACAGAGCTAGCTGCAAAGATGCTCATGAATATTAAGCAAGGGATAAGGCCTCTAGTTAGGGCTCTTAATCCTTTGCATGCAGCTAGCTCTACCGGTGAAGCAGTTACCCCGTTAGTGGGAGCCGTGACACTGTGTAAGTCCGATCGAGGAGAGTGTAGACGGGGTTGAGCGAGAACCTCAAAAATAAAAGCTCACCCAGTGACGATGGCAAAGGGGAAGAAGTCTGCAAGTTTCTCATTGAGACGCTCAGCGAGATCTGAGAGCCCTCTCCGTCCTGTCAGCAGTCAGGGTCGACTGTTTCCATTGCGAGAAACTTCACTGAGTTGGAGCTATCATCCACGCTTGTGGTTTGGGACGCCCCTTCTACACTGCAGCTGGGGCCGGCGGCAGTTACGGCTTCTTCCTCGTCTTTGACAAAGCACATTAGACTGCTCACTAGCTGTCCGACTTTGGATGTTCAAGCTGTTTCGTGAAGAGGTTCCCAGTCTTCGCCACCGAAGTCGGTCCATCCGGTAGCTAGTGGTTCGAGGCTTGCACATGCGGGACATTCGTCAAAAAGATCTGGGGACAGATCTCTATCCCGCGAGCAGCATGCGGCGAAAAAACAGAAGACTGCTGCTCCGCAAGCCTCAGTTACGGACCTGCTGTCGCAGATTGCGCAGCTCATCGCAGCTTCCCAGCCAACATAGGTTCAGCTGTCAACAGACTCTGGTAGTGAGCTGTCGGACGGTGCTGGGTCAGTCCTGTCATCTGTTCCTTCAGATGGAGTTGACCATAATTCACAGTTAGACCAGTCAGATGGTGAAAGGGAAACAAAGGAAGATTCTCCGTCCCTTTCAGAACAACACATGGAAACTATGAATTTCATTCATCAGTTCTTTCCAAATCTTGTTCCATCTGGTCAGCAAGCTGCATCAGCTAGGCAGAAACCGCTATCTTCCCTAGATAGGGATACCCTGGCGGAGGAAAGACGACGTTCTTTCCCAGGTCAATCTGTTCATGTGTATAAGGCCTTTGGCCAGATTGACGACGCAATTTTTAGCCTAGTGAATTCAAAAAAGAAAAGCGGTTTCTTATCTACATCTCTCTACATATTCCGTTTCCTGGACTATGTTACTTAAAAACGGTAGGAGAAAATGTTCAGAGAGCTCCTCTGCGTCTGGATGAGCGGGCTGCGGATCTAGATATCTCGATACCTGCATCATTCAATGTTCGCTCCGAGGTGTTGGAATCTTCCATTGATTCCAGTCGGGCGATTCTGGACGCTATGTCATATACACATCATATCACTAGGGCTCTGGCTCAACGTCTCAGTGGAAAAGAATTCTGCGATATTAATCCGTCACTCAGAGTACTTTCTAGGGCAGTTATGTATGCCACATATCTCTCTGCCCTTTCAGTGGCTAATATCGAGTTGATTAGACGTGATGGAACCTTAGCATCGTCAGCTTTGATAGACGATCGAGTGAAAAGCGCTCTCAGAGTTGCTCCGGTTTCCGGTCATACCTTGTTTGATGACAAGTTATCCTTCGTGTATGAGGAAGCTACCAAAAAAGCTACCAGCACTTTGTTGCTGAGGTCAGTTTTGCAGCAGCAGTCGTCTGCTGGACATTGTAGGCGAGGATGCGCCACTTCGCAGTCATCGAAAAGGAGCTCCTTGCATGGTTCTAAGAAACCCTCGAAGGATATTCGGGAAACCATCAATATAGCGACTCTGCAAAGGGGCGTAAGTCTTACAGAGACTTTAAGTCAGATGCCCCTAAGCCGATGGTGCAACGTACTTCACAGGGAGGAGGTAGTTTCTCTTCCCGGAAACCTCATAAGTCATACAGGTGATGGTCAAAACCTCTATTGCTCTCCAGTTGGTGGAAGGTTATCAAACTTCGCGAGAAACTGGATGGAAGTAACGGAAGTTCAGTGGGTAAGGAATGCAGTCAGAACGGGTCTTCGGCTATCATTCCGATCAAAACCTCCACTTAAAAGAAGTCCGTGATGGGAAAATCTTCCGGCAAATCCTTCAAAAAGGGAGTCTCTTTTTGCTGAAGTTCAATCTCTCTTAGTAAAGGAAGCAATAGAGGTCGTAGTGAATCCCATTTCTCCGGGATTTTACAGTCACCTGTTTCTTGTGCCGAAGACAGACGGCTCGTTCCGACCAGTGATAGACTTGAGCTGGATAAACAAGTTGGTTGATAATAGCTCCAAAGTTCTATATGGAAACCATTCGGTTGGTAAAAGTGAGCATTCGAGTGAACGATTTTGCAGCAAGCATAGACCTAAAGGACGCATACTTTAACGTCTTTGTCCATCTGGCTTTCAGAAAGTATCTGTGCTTTGCTGTTCAAGGGAAGGTTTACCAGTTCAGAGCAACGTGTTTCAGTCTGAACCTGGCCCTTCGGCATTCACTCGAATAATGAACTCGGTCATGTCATACTTCCGAGCTCATTCGGCAGTAGTAACGTTGGCTTACTTGGACGACATTCTTCAAAGATAGGTGGCAAAATTGCACTTCAGAACGATGTGCAGAGTCTGCTTCTGTTATTCCGACATCTTGGATTTAGCTCCGTCTAAGTCTTTCATTCACTTGGGAATGAGCTTCGAGACTCACAACAATCCGGTTCGTCTGCCGGTAACCAGAGCGGAGTTAGTCAGTTGTTATGCTCGCTTTTTTCTAAACTCTCTCACAGTATCAGCGAGTGAGTTTATGCGACTAATGGGACTGTGTGGAGCGGCTACGGACCTGATTCCAGATTTTCTTCACTCAGAACTGGAGTGTCAAGACGCATTCGCTCAAAAGCCAGATTGTTTTAACGGACCTAGTAAAACAAAAGGTTCAGATTTGGGTGGATCTCCAATGGCTGACTCGGGGAGTTCTGCTTCAAGTACCGGATCCGGTCTTCACTATTATGACGGACGCGAGTCTGATGGGTTGGGGCACATCCCTGATTCCTGCAGACCTGAAGTGTCAGGGTCTTTGGATCCCTTGGTTCCTAGAAAAGCACATAAACATCAAAGAGATGATGTCTGTTTGGCTAGCACTAAAACATTGGATTGCTCACATAGTGAACGTCCATGTTCAGATTCAGTCGGACAATTCCACAGTTTTGGCTTATCTCAGGAACCAGGGCGGCACTCATTCAATTCCTCTATTCAAATTGACAGAGAAAATTCTCCTATTTGCTCGGAGTCATCACGTTCATCTCTCAGTCCATCATATTGCGGGTCGTCTGAACATAGTAGCAGACTTGCTCTCAAGAAAAGGTCGCCTGTTGCCATCAGAGTGGACTCTCATCAAATGAATATTCAGGCAGATTTGTTACCACGTGGGATCGTCCCATGAACCTGAACAATTGGCGTCCGACGTTCATGTCACCGTGTCCGGATCATCAAGCATATGCTGCAAACGTTCCATCGATCTCATGAAACAGAATAGTAGGATATGCATTTCCTCCGACTCTGCTGATTCAGTTAAAAATCAAACAGTCTGATTGCAAAATTCTGCTGGTAGCACCTCTGTCAGCTCAGAAACCTTGGATCAGTCTTGTCAGGTGTCTGTTATGGGACAAGCTTCCTCCTCTCAAGGACCTTCTATATCTGGGGAAGTCCCACGCACTGCATCACAACCCGGAAGATCTCAACCTTCATGTATTTCCGTTGTTCAGTCCTTCTTGCATGGAAAGCAGTTTACAGGACGAGCAGTGGACACAATTTCTAACTTAGGAGGACTTCCTCTTTGTTGAATTACGCAGCGAAGTGGAGTTTTCTTTCGTTGGTGTGTGGATGAATCGGTGGATATCTATAATCCATCTATACCTCAAATTGCTAATTTTCTGGTCTACCTGTTTGACGAATTAAAACTGCAGCCTGTTACTATTATGACCGGCTGGAATCTACCCGCGTGGTGGGGTGCTTGGCAAGCTCGGGATCAGACCAGCTCTTTCCGGTTTAGAGATATTGCTCATGGAACACCGTGTAATGTTCGGAGAGAAACGTCTATTAATGGGAGAAAGCTGTCCTGCGGGGAGTTATGGGGTACATTAACGTTGACGGCATGACTGGGGTCCCACAATGTCGGTAAACCTGATTAGAACGTATCACCCCTTAGCTGATATAGACTTTAGATCTTACTTATAGGCCATTGTGTGGGTCACTCAGAGCTTATACACTAACCATAAGACGGATCAACGATTATGGTTTATATATATATTTACAACTCAATATTTCTATAAATTACTCCAATATTACAATACCCATCAAATCATATGACTAGTCATACCCCGTAAATAATACAAATATACATTAACAACTATGGTAAGTTTATATTTCCCAAATTCATATTCGTGAGAAGATATCGGGGCCGGAATTAAATAGGGTCCGTTTATGAATATCCGCGGGTTATCGTTTCATTTAATTATTAACCATCCGCATCTTAATATACATATGTAACGCGACTTCAGTAAAATTTAATATTACGAACTTCGACTGATATATAATACCTATATAACGCTGCTCGGTGAAAAGTGTCGTTAAATCTCAATAATAAGCAATTATAATATTCTCTCATAAAACATATTCCAAATCATAAAATACTTAACTTAAATCTGCCGGTCTTCTACTCATGCGGTTCCTATAACCGTGTACATGCTGCCCAGAATGGCAAGCCCACTGGAACACACAACTATGAAACAGAACTTTCTGTGTGGCCTATCCTCCCATGTTTCTCTGTCTGTCTTAAAATTAGCTATTTGCATATTTATAGGAACGCGAATAATTTATTTCTATTATTACTGAAAGATTAATATTAGCTTGTTATTCACTCGACGCACAGGGTGTTGATTAGAATTACTGTGACATGTTGAAACGTATTATCTGCACACGCGTTAATTAAGACTATTCATCTTCGCCGCTTGACGTGAAGAAGGGACGATGAACAGCCTTGCAATTAACCGAGGGAATCACTTTTTTTTCTTTAACGGGGTGTATCATTTCGGAGGGGGTAAAGGAGACACTGCGGGTTATACTATTAAGGGCTATAGGTCTATGTTATCAGACACATATGCTCATCACGATAACTTGGCTATTGGATCAGATCCTTCTTTATCCATGCTAGTTAGAAATTTCTGTATTAATAGACCTAGAACCCTCAGATTAATTCCTAAATGGAATTTGGCTTGGGTTCTCTTGAAGCTTTAGGAAGCTCCTTTTGAGCCGTTAGATGATGTAGAATTTAAATTCCTGACTTATAAAATGGCATTTCTCTTAGCCTTTGCTTCTGCCAGAAGAGTTAGTGAGCTTCCTGCATTATCTGTAGAAGATTCCCATTTCCGTAGTGTGGGTAATACTATTACTCTTACTGCGGAAGTGGGATTCTTGGCTAAGAACCACATTCCGGATAAGCGGCCAGAGCCTATTATTATTAAGACTTTACCGTCCTCGGACAACCGTAGACCAGTGTTGTGTCCAGTGAGAGTGATGCCCATTTATAAACATTGACCTAGCTTTATTAGAAAAGGAAGAAAGAGATTTTTTCTTTCTCTTATGCCTAGCAGAAAGGATATTTCTGTTCATTCAGTTGGCAATACGAATTGCTTATGAGAATCTATCTTCAGATCAGCGTTCTGTCAATAAGATTTCAGCACATGATGTTAGAGCACTGATTTTTGGGCTTGTTCCAATAGTGTTGCCATTAGGGCTGCAACGGTTCACTGTGGTCTCTGTGCACTGCAGTATGTTTCCACGGTACAATACTTGGTTCATTCAGCCTAATTTTCGGTACGCTCACGGTACAGCGGTCGCAGCAGAATTCCAACACCCCCAAAATAGGGCATATGAAGTCGGATGTGAATTTCAAGGAAACTCTCGCAGGATCAAACTGTTCTCCCTTTCCCTCTCTCTGAAAAATAGAAGGGGCTTGCCCGTATCCCCCCCCCCCCCCCCCTCTCCCCCCAAATCCCACACACACTCAGTAACTCACCCGATTGTACGGACCTGGAATCATCAAAATTTATTGGGAAATTGGGCATATAATCTTGGTGGATAATATTTGTAATAGTTGGTGTGGTCAGTATTTAAATACAAAAAACTTTATACATACGATTTCAAACATTTATTTTAAAAATCTAACTTATTCAAATCACTTAACAATAAAAGAAAGTGTGGAATTTCAAGCCCATAAAACAATCGGATGTGGTGGAGTCTTCCACGAAGTTGGTGCAGTTCAGACAAGCGATAAATATATTCAATATTCATAACCATGTTGATCATGTGATTTGGGGGATACGTTTCTATTGGTTTGTGACAAACAACACTTATTTTCATATTGACGTCGTACATTTAGCACGTGGTCAACCATGTGTTTTTTCTGTCCTGTTTTGCCAAGTCAAGAGTGCATATTTCTACATCAGCTTAATGGGCTGCCTGGCTGCAACATTTCAGCTTTAATCTACCAAATATGCGGTGCATAGAAGCATGCTGTTAGTTTTAATGGACGGCTGTTGGGGATTGGGTCTGTATGAAAATTTGTAAGTGTCGACACAAGCAAACAGTTTGCAAACATAAACAGAACAGCATGTCGTGCATCTATAAATAACTGACTCGACGTCACTTGAGCTTTGGGTAATTCCGAATGTGTGTCAGGAGAAGTAAGACGATTATTTATTGGCTGATTACATCCAATTATAACAACATGAGTGACAGAAATAAATGTGCTGCCAATAACAACGAAGGTATCATCAGCCCACCTGCAAAATTTAAATCCCCTGTCTGGAAACACTTTGGCTTTCCCTCATACAAAGATGAGATTGATAGTGAATCATGGTAAATTCCTCAGCTTGGCTCAGAATGAAAAAAAAACACACATCCACAGGGGAAGGGGGTTATAAATTATTCAGTTTTTTTTTGTTGCAGTGCATTTTTGCACGGCACAGCTGCCACAGCAGTCCAGCAGCATTCTGGGCTTCTAGCGTATTGCAAACATGATTCACCATCAGTTTTTGGGCGAATAATGTTAGAAAAAATGTACTGCAATACGTATTGTACCGCCACCGAAAAACTGCAATACGTACCGAACCGTGAGGTAAGTGTACCGTTGCAGCCCTAGTTGCCATTACTGATTTAATGAAGGCAGCTTACTGGACGCAACCGTTGGCATTTACTTAGTTTTACTTTAGAACTTAGAGTCTATCTCCGGTGACCTTAGATCCTTGGGTCCTCTGTCTGGCGCACAGAATGTCGTCCATTAATATTACATCATCTAGGTGTCTTAGGCAGTCTGCTCGAGCACTGATGCCGTTCCTCTTTGTTATGACGTTTTTTCCCTTAGTATCATCTGGCTTTATAGTGAAAAGCAAGGGAATACCTCCTCCAGGGAGAGTAGTCCAGCATTGGTGCTGGGTAGTTTTAATGTGTAGCTCGGTGTGAAGCAACTATTATTCTCATTTATGTATTGTTTTTAAAGTGTAGCTCATTGTGAAGCATTATGTATATGTCACTTGTCATACAAGCGCTTATATACAATTCTCGGACACTTTTAAATGAGTATAAATCCTCTCATTCTCTGGACTAGCTTTATAATTGGTTTCCTTCACCGAATTATCATAACAGGTTATGCAGGCATTAAGAATTTATTATGTATTACTCCTGTATATTGTGGGTGTTATGTCGTTCTGTTTTTTTTTATAAGAGAAAGACATATGTAATTCCTCTTTCATCTCCTATTCTCCTGTAGGAGTTATACTTTTAATTGGAGTAATAGAACGATTGTATTTCCTCTAAGTCCTAGGCCATTGGTTTTAATATGAAAATATGATAAATTTAAAGTACATATTTCATCTAAATTTTTGGATGCCAAAAAATAATTAAATTTTCCAGTGTCTGAAAACTTCGAAAATGGCCAAAATACATGTGGACAGCAAATGTGGGTGTAAATTTTTAAAAACACACTGTATCGGTTAATAAAATTATTGTACACGAACGGTGGAGGTACCTCGGAAATGGGAAAGATAAAATAGCTGTTCAATACAGCGACTTTAATCATCAGCATAAATGAATAAATTGAACATACCGAATGAATGAAATGAAAAGTTTCCGATTGTTTGTTCTGTTTTTATTTACTTTCCCAATAAATCAGTGAGAAGAAATCACTTTTGATCTACCGGTACTTGAAAAGTTTTGATGTTTCCACAAATTATGTTGAACAGAAATCAAGCCATGTGCTTGTGTTGTTACAGTTGGATAAACAGGAGGCCCCAGGGGGCCTTAGGCGCTCACCGAATGTTCCATACTGTTAAGACACAAATTTTATCAAAAGCTATTCTTGAGGTTCTACAGAATAAATCTATACTCTCTGTGGAGCTAAAACATCAACAGGACTGAATGGGACAATGCTGCTGATCAAATATCAAAAGATTCTGCATGATGGTTCTGAAGAAGATTTTTAAAGAATTTTCCTTGAATTGCACAAAGTAAACATTCACGCCCCCATAGTGAGCCCCAATATTGATCAAAAGACTCAATTTGAACAAATGTGAATCCAACCCATACCAAGATGCTGCATACCAAATATCTAAAGATTCTGCCCACTAGTTCTGGTGAAGAAGATTGTTAAAGATTTTTTCTTAAATTGCACGAAGTAAAAATTCACACCCCCATAGTGATCCCCAATAGTGAACAGGGGATTCAATTTGAACAAACTTGAATCAGACCCATACCAAGATGCTGTATACCAAATATCAAAAGGTTCTGCCCATCGGTTCCGGAAAAGAAGATTTTTAAAGAAATTTTCTTAAATTGCACTAAGTAAAAATTCACACCCCTTTAGTGAGCCCCAATATTGATCGAGGGACTCAATTTGAACAAACTTGAATCAGCCCCATACCAAGATGCTGTATACCAAATATCAAAAGATCCTGCCCATTGGTTCTGGAGAAGAAGATTTTTAATTTTTTTTTCTTAAATTGCACTAAGTAAAAATTCAGGTCCCCATAGTGAGCCCCGAAATTGATCAAGGGACTCCATTTGAACAAACTTGAATCAGACCCATACCCAGATGTTGTATACCAAATATCAAAAGATTCTGCCCACTGGTTCTGGAGAAGATTTTTCCTTAAATGCATTAAGGAAAAATTCATGCCCCTACAGGGAGCCCCAATATTGATCAAGGGATTCGATTTGAACAAACTTGAATCACACCCAAACCAAGATGCTGCATACCAAATATCAAAAGATTCTGTCCATTGGTTCTGGAGAAGAAGATTTTTAAAGTATTTTTCTTAAATTTCACTAAGTAAAAATTCGGGTCCCCATAGTGAGCCCCAAAATTGATCAAGGGACTCCATTTGAACAAACTTAAATCAGACCCATACCAAGATGCTGCATACCAAATATCAAAAGATTCTGTCCATTGGTTCTGGAGAAGAAGATTTTTAAAGAATTTTTCTTAAATTGCACTAAGTAAAAATTCATGCCCCCATAGTGAGCCCCAATATTGGTTGAGGGACTCGATTTGAACAAACTTGAATCAGACCCATACCAAGATGCTGCATACCAAGTATCAAAAGATTCTGCCCACTGGTTCTGGAAAAAAAGATTTTTCTATAATTCATACGGTGCTATCAGAGTTATGCCCCATACAGAGCCCCAAGGGACGTGGCCATTTCATTTGAACAAACGTGAATTGCCATATAGTAATGAACATCCACATGAAGTTTCGTGAAAAGCGGACCAGTGGTTTCAGAGGAGAAGTCGTTTGAAAAATGTTCACGACAACTGAGGGCAAGTGATAAGTTGAGCTCCCTTCGGTGAGCTAAAAATTCCTCATATTGACTAAGTTATAATTTGGGCTCCCACAGGGAGCCCAAATATGGACCCAGGGACTTGGCTTTAACAAACTTGAATCTCACCCCACTAAGGATGCTACACACATCAAAACATTCCGACTGCTGGATCTGAAGAAGAAGATTTTTAAGAAAATTCCTCATTTCGAACTAAGTTACAATTCAAGCTCCCACAGTGAGCCAAAATATGGACCTAGGGACATGGCTTGAACAAACTTGAATCTCACCCCCCTAAGGATGCTGCATGCCAAATATCAAAACATTCCGACTGCTGGATCTGAAGAAGAAGATTTTTAAAGAAAATTCCTCATTTTGAACTAAGTTATAATTCAGGCTAGCACAGTGAGCCCAAATATGAACCCAGGGACTTGGCTTGAACAAACTTGAATCTCACCCCCCCCCCTGCCCCCCCCCCCCCCCCCCCCCCCCCCCCCCCCCCTAAGCATGCTGCATACCCAATATCAAAAGATTCTGCTTGCTGGATCTTGAGAAGAAGATTTTAAAAAAAATTTGCCTGAAATGCACTAAGTTCAAATTGGGCTCCTATACTGAGCCCAAATATGAACCCAGGCGGCCGATTTAAACAAACTTGAATCAGATCCACCCTACAATCCACAATACTGCATACCAAATATCAAAAGATTCTGCCAGCTGGATCTGGAGAAGAAGATTTTTGAAGAAATTTGCCTGAAATGCACTAAGTTCGAATTCAAGCTTTTATTGTGAGCCCAAACATGAATCCAGGTGGCCGATTTGAACAAACTTGAATCAGATCCACCCCACAATGATGCATACCAAATATCAAAAGATTCTGCCTTCTGGATCTTGAAAAGAAGATTTTTTAAGAAATGTGCCTGAAATGCGCTAAGTTCGAATTCTGGCTTCTATACTGAGCCCAAATGTGAATCCAGGGGGCCGATTTGAACAAACTTGAATCAGATCCACCCCACAATGTTGCATACCAAATATCAAAAGATTCTGCCTGCTGGATCTGGAGAAGATTTTTTAAGAAATTTGCCTGAAATGCACTAAGTTTGAATTTGGGCTTCTAAAGTGAGCCCAAATATGAATCCAGGGGGCCGATTTGAACAAACTTGAATCAGACCCATACCAAGATGCTGCATACCAAGTATCAAAAGATTCTGCCCACTGGTTCTGGAGAAGATTTTTTAATAATTTTTCTATAATTCATATGGTGTTATCAGAGTTATGCACCATACAGAAGCCCCCAAGGGACGTGGCCATTTCATTTGAACAAACATGAATTGCCATATAGTAATGAACATCCACATGAAGTTTCATGAAAATCAGACCAGTGGTTTCAGAGGAGAAGTCGTTTGAAAAATGTTCACGACGACGGACGACGGATGGCAAGTGATAAGTTGAGCTCCCTTCGGTGAGCTAAAAACCTGAGCTGGCTTCAGTGTTTTCAAAATGGACCAATGTAGCCATTCTAAGGCGATGGAGTGCAAACAATTTTTGAGTGGTGTGTATATTGGCTCCAAGCCTGCTCGGCATGCCCACTTTTCGCAAAAGAAAAACAAATATGAATTATGAGTTTTATTCAGCCCCCCCCTCCTCACCCCGTCGTGTGGAAACCAGTTGCTATTATTTAGAAGGACGAATACGAATTATTGACATACAAGTTTAAATTATTGATTTAGAAATATCCCTCCCCCCCCTCCCCAGATGCAACACAAAATGCTACATTTTATAAAAGCGAATACAAAATGAATTTTAAAAAAATAATGACGGGTATTAGCTCCATAGTTCCTCTCGTATTTCCTATTTTTATGTGTACCCATACTATGTATGGTACACATAATGCCGGCATCCGGGGTGACCATCCGTCGTTCGTCCATCCTTTGTCTGTCTGTCTGTCCCTCCGGCGTCCGTATCCATTTCTTTGGCATTCGATAACTTGAAAAATATTGCTTGGATTGTCAAGTTACTTTATGTTTGTGTTCAGGTTACTGATGTGCCGAGCTGTGTAGTTTTTGGTGTAAATCTGATGATTTTATCCAGAGATATTAACCCTTTATCCTTCAAATTGAAAATTCCTCCAATTCCTTTGGCATTCGATAACTTGAAAAATATTGCTTGGATTGTCAAGTTACTTTATATTTGTGTTCAGTTTACTGATGTGCCGAGCTGTATAGTTTTTGGTGTAAATCTGATGATTTGATCCCGAGATATGAACCCTTTATCCTTCAAATTGAAAATTCCTCCAATCCGTTTGGCATTCAATAACTTGAAAAATATTACTTGGAGGTTACTGATGTGCCGACCTGTATAGTTTTTGGTGTAAATCTGGTTTTTTTTATCCTGAGATATTAACCCTTTATCCTTCAAATTGAAAATTCCTCCAATCCCTTTGGCATTCGATAACTTGAAAAATATTGCTTGGATTGTCAAGTTACTTTATATTTGTGTTCAGGTTACTGATGTGCCGAGCTGTATAGTTTTTGGTGTAAATCTGATAATTTAATCCTGAGATATTAACCCTTTATCCTTCAAATTCCTCCAATCCCTTTGGCATTCGATAACTTGAAAAATATTGCTTGGATTGTCAAGTTACTTTATAATTGTGTTCAGGTTACTGATGTGCTGAGCTGTATAGTTTTTGGTGTAAATCTGATAATTTGATCCGGAGATATTAACCCACTTTATCCTTCAAATTGAAAATTCCTCCAATCCCTTTGGCATGAGATAACTCAAAAAATATCAATCCGATTGTCATGTTACTTTATATATTTATTCAGGTTACTGATGTGCTGTGCTGTATAGTTTTTTATGTAAATCTGATAATTTGCTCCGGAGATATTAACCCTTTATCCATCAAATTAGACACTCCTCCAATTCATTTCTGTATCCCATACCTTGTATGGTGTACATAATGTCGGCATCCGTGGTGGCCCTCCGTCATATAGCTTTCTACTAGTTGCGCGTTTGGGTACACATCTGACGCTTTCATCGGCCTATTTTTGTTTTTGGAAGCGTGCCCTCCCCACATACACTGCTGATGTTTATCGAAAAATAATATCGAAAACCGGTATGCTTTGACAGTGTTTGGGTCCATGTGTTAATTTTTGTGAAACCCTGCAGCAGCACGTGTTGACTTCATTGTCGTTTGTTCTATTTTTAATATTGGAAAATTTTGTTGGTGTTCAGTGCACTGAATATGTTTATTTGAAGCAATAATTACACTGTTCTGTTGCTGGTGCATGGTTTTACTGCATTATATCGATTTATTTATGGGACCCTTTCATTTTTGTCGTCATTTAAGGTCAATTCAACATAACATTTGTGGGTTTTTCTCTTTCCAAATCTCGAAGGAGTTTAATAAAAGCACACGTTTTGAAAACAAAAATTTGATTGGTCAGTTCGTCAGACATGTCAGTTTGAGAAGGAAAACAATACTTACCTGTCAATAAATAATCAACAAGTTTGCAAATAATGTTTTAATAATTCTATTTCCATTGTACAATATATTGTGCATACAATACATGTTTTTATCATAAAACAAAGAAAGAAAGATGAAATATTCAGCTGAAAAGAAAATCATTGTCATTTTTGATTTATGTTTCACTGGGATTTTCCCACCACATCAGTCCAGGACGATCTTTGAGTGGGTGTCCGAAAATGTCGAGGCTTAAAAAAAAAAATTTTTTTGATGAAAAAATGGTGTCCGAAAACAAAAAGTGTCAGAAAATTTAGATGAAATACGGTAATTTGTATATTTTTTTATACTTACCAATGGCCCAGATGGAGATGGCCCTCCCATGACTGGGCACTCATACCTCCCCGCTGATTTATAATATTTAGCAGGCATAACTAGAAAGAATGATGCTTGGCACCAGTTTCGGTACCTTCCTGGTTACCGCGCATGCGCAGTACACAAAAGTATGGAGGACCAGATAGGACTTTTAATTTTCAGATTTGAATGCAAATTTTGGAGATTGGGGGGTTCAAAATTTGTGTTTGGCCCTGGATATTATTGAGTTTGCACCAGCTAAGTCTGAGCCAATGGTAAGTATAAAAAATATACAAATTACTTTAAATTTGTCATTTTCCACTGCTTACTTCAAGGTAATCTGTCTTTCAACAGGTAAAGGGGTCACACACTCTTTCAGTACATATGTATTATCCCTATCCTCCCCTGCCCTGGCTCCTCACTTTTGATGGATAAAAAAATTACCAGTGAAGGTTTTTAAATTAACATTTATTTATTTATTTAATTATTCATTTATTAGGAAAAAGAGAGAGATTCTTGCTGATTTCCTACCAAAGTGAATGGTATATAAATGTGTAATGATGTTCGACTTTCATTAATAATTGATTTATTACAATTATTTAACCCTTTACCTAACAAATCAGCCACATCTGCCTGTGTAATTTACATTCTGAGCAGTCGGAAAAATATTCTTGTTCAAAAAGTTTCAACAAAACCATATCATATGACCCCTCATTGGAATGAGCTTGTTCCATTGAGAGGTCACCCAAGGCTTTATTGACTTTTTTTAAAGTTGAAAAAATGTAATTAAAATAATTAATTTCTATATCATATGTGTTGGGTAAAGGGTTTACAATTGTCTAACAAATTGAGTACGACACTTGCAAAAAGAAATCTGGAATAACAAAACTTTCAACATTGTGCTCATTCCAATTAGGGGACATCAGTTATGTTTTTAAGACCAAAAATGAAATTTTTTAATTCAAGAATTTTGTTTGCAAGTGTGACCAACTATTTGTGTTAGATGAAGGGTTAAACACCAATAAATAAATAAATAACCCTTGAAGCTGATGCTCAGGTCTTTTTACTAGACCTCTTGCATATATCAGTTCTTTATTGTTAATGATAATTTGGTCTGCACCTGAAGGGGGCCAAGGCTTAAATATTTCATCTGCATTTACCTGTGAAAATTAGGGTTTATTCCAAGGCCTTTTAACTGGTAGAGTTTCAAATTATTTTTGGTCAGCAAAATTTGTTCACATATCGTTGCCATGTTACAATTTATTGGAGAGTGTCTTGTAGCAAGGCAAATCAACACAAACTAAACTAGATGCAAAGTGATGGGAGCCATCACTGTGGGCCCCGCATTTGAAACGGATTGCAATTTGAACAGTATACAGTACAGTAAAACCTTCCTTGAGAGACACCTGTCTTGAGAGGCCAGTGAAACGATGTACTGAATAGCTGTTTTGGGTTCCAGGGTATTTATATCACTTCTATATTATTATAAAAGAGATATTTATAATGAAAAGTCTTGTTTTCTAGTTAAATTTCACACAACAGCAGTCTGGATGATGGATGAGGAGCCATAACCGCAGCCAATATGTGAATTTCCAAGTTCAATGGCAAATCACTCTTCAATAAACAAATGAATTGGAATGAAATTAAAACTTGATGTGGAGGTACTGTTTCCAAGTTCAAGGACAATCACTCTTCGATAAATGAAAGGATTGGGATGAAATTAAATGTCTTAGTATGCAAGTCTGTCCACAATTTGTTCAACACAGGCAACAGCCCGCAGTTCTTTTCTGATTATCACCAAACTTCATACCCATGATGAGGTTCATGCCCAGATGACAACATCCCATTATGGTTAAGGTTAGCTGCTCACAGTGCCCCCCCCCACCCCCCCCCCCACCCCACACAGCAGTCATCATGGATTTCTTCAATACAGACTGCAAGTCACATTCATGCATCAGTTTTCTTGAAACTTGGCAGGGTGACTTAATATGATGAGCAGATGAGAACAATGTATTCTGTCATGGATGGCGGTCCATAATGCCCAACATGGCTGCCCATAATGACCACCATCTTTGATTTCTTCAAAAGACCAACAGGTTGCATTTATGCATCAGTTTTCTTGAAGCTCGGCAAGGTGACCCAGTATGATGAGTAGATCAGAACCTCCTATTTTAGTCATGGTTGGCTTCTCAAAATGGCTGTCAACTTGAAACATTTGAAAATTAAGTTGGAATTCATTGGAGGTTCAGAATATGTGTAAAGGGCCTTTAGAGTCTCCCTTTGGTTATTGATTGCATATTGCAGGAATATTAGTAATCATAATTTAGACCCTTTTAACATTTTTTTTTATGCCTGATAGATAACAAAACATCAATAATTATATCACAATTTAATTGAATGCAGCATTAGTGAGATAACAAGAGCTTGACTTTCGTCCGGTGCATACCCCCACATGGTGTACCGCCTAGTGTGGGCATACCTATGACCAACAAATATCATTTATGAATATTCTCGTACGGACTGACGGACGGATACACAGATGGATGGACACAATCCAGTATACCCCCCCCCCCCCTTCCAAAGTTTTCAACAATTTCTAAGTCAAAAGGTATGGTAAATTATTTGGTGTTTGGAAGTTTTATGCAATGAGGCAGAAGCCTTTGTCATAGGCAAACTGCATGCCATATTTCACTGAAATCCGATAACCCCAATCCAGTATGCCCCCTCCCCCCCCCCCCCCTCCCATTTTCTTCGAAAGTTTTCAACAATTTCCAAGTCAAAAGGCATGGTAAATTGTTTGGTGTTTGGAAGTTTTATGCAATGAGGCAGAAGCCTTTGTCATAGGCAAACTGCATGCCATATTTCACCAAAATCCGATAACCCATACCTGAGATACAGGCTGAACAGACAAATAATGTCTATTTCCTACAATTTCTAAGTCAAAAAAGGGGGATAACTCTAAAAAGGAGAATGTGAGAAATACCGTTGAATCCTTTTTTTAAAGCCTATACCATAAGCAGTGTTCATGGCAAATTTCATTGCAATAGAACATTCGATACCCAAGATAAGGCTGAACAGACAAAATTTGGCTCGGACAGACATAATTTTAAAGTGATCAAGTAATAAAAAAAAAAAAAAAAATAATAAAAATAAAAAATAACTAGTGTGGGCATACCTATGACCAACAAATATTATAAAAAATAATAATTTACTTACGTTATGAATATTTTCGGATGGACTCACACACAGACGCACAGGCAGATGGACGGACGCATGTAATCCAGTATACCTCCATTTTCTTTGAAAGTGGGGGGTATAATTATGATATAAATCCCATAAATGCACTATAAAGTCAAGGTAAGCTACAGTGTCATTGAGTCTTTCATTGATTGTTTTTTGTGTAAGCCTTAGCCACAATTCCTTAACTTTCTTCCAATCTTGCGCCTAGTAATGGTGTGGGTTGATGTCTGCCCACAGAGTTGAGAGGTTGCAGATCGCACCGAAATATTCTCCTAACTATATGCAGACATGCAGTATGTAATGCAATGGTCATATAAGACTATGCAAGTAGAAGAAGAGACTGTGATGTTGGCAGATGTGGGACATCATTAGTGGTGGCAGAATACAGTAGAAGTGGTGGTAAAGAACCCATAAGTTTTGATGGTAGGTAACTGTCATGACATTTAATAATCATGCCGCTGTTCTAAAGCCACTGCTCCATCAACAATAGTGTCTCAGATACTTGTCTAGGTCTAGTGTAAGAGTAGGATAAAAACTCAACTTGTTGGACCTCTTTTTACATAATTTTAGGAAATTGCTTACTCAGGGTAAATGAAGTGTGATGACAAAATATTTTCTGCTGGCAATGGCAGTGGAGAGTGGGGATCTCAGGACAAATGCTTATACTGAGGGCAGGAAATTATAAAAATTCTTTTCAAATTTGGGGGTGGGAGGAGCAAGTGTGTTTGGGGGAAGGGGGCTAGGGCTAGGCTTCCTGGGCACCTATAACTCCAGCACTGGATCCCACTTGATTTTCAGTGTATTGACAAATTTTGAAATATTAAATTAAATTCTCTCTTCAGCATTTCTTTCTTTAGAAATTTAATTTCTCCCTGAAGAGGTGTCACTTCTCCCTATTTTTCTGAGAGGGAGAAGTCACTTCTCCCTAAAACTCACTCCTAGGCTAGTCCCTTCCCTAGGGCTTGATTTGAACAAGGTTGTAAATCATCCTTAAAAAAATTTTATTTTTCAAACCTTAAAGCATTTGGAGCAGTGGTTTGGGTGAAGTAGATGTTTTTTAAAAGTTTTTTCCCCCATTGTATCACACATTAGGACATTGGATATATCTGTTCATGAGATGATTCTATAGCTTAACTTGACAAAGTCAAGATAAGCTATTGCCTTCATGCTTGTGGGAGTCTGTTCACATTTTCTTTAGCACAGGCTACACCCCTTATTTCTTATCCAATCATCACTAAATTTCTTGTGCTGGTTCGAGGTCATTTTTAGATGAGAACGACCCATTTTGGTTGCGATCGGCCAACAGTGATGGCTGCACAGGTTCGAAACCTGAAAACCCTTAGCACAGTCTACAGGTCGTATTTATGAAGGGATTTCATTGTAACTTGGTAGGATGACTCTGTATAATGTCAAGATGAGAACATCCTATTTTGATTGGGTTCAGTCACCCGTGACGGCTGCAGGGGCATGTGACAGATTCCTTTAGCACAGTCTAGAGGTTGCATTTATGAAGTTTGTTTGTTTGTTGGTGGTTAACGTCACATATTTATGCACCATGGCTAATCGTGACACAACATGGAGATGAAGTCAAGTTTAGTCAATCGTTGATCAACATGTTGCCCATTTTAGAGGACTTTCACCCCAAGCATTGGTGACTGGGTCCTATTTTACTAGTAAAGCGGAACTGGTTTACCACAGTAAACAAGTGCTGCTTACTTCCCGGGGTTCCCACGGGGAGCATTTATGAAGGGATTTCATTGTAAATTCGTACGATGACTCGGTATAATGTCTAGATGAGAACGTCTAATTTTGGTTGTGATTGGTCAACCGTGACACTCGCACTGGTACCTGACCTAGATTTGTTTAGCACAGTCTACAGTTCATATTTATGAAGTCATTTCATTGTAACTTGGTAGGATGACTCGGTATGATATCTAGATGAGACTGTCCTATTTTGGTCACGGTCGGTTAGCTGAAACCAACCGCCACTTGGGCATGTGACCTAGATTCCTTCAGCACTGTCTACAGGTCATATTTATGAAGGGATTTCATTGTAACTTGGTTTGATATCTGGATGAGACTGTCCTATTTTAGTCATGATCGGTCAACCATAACTGCTGGACGGGCATGTTACCTAGATTCCTTTAGCAAAGTGTACGAGTCTTATTTATGAAGGATTTCATTGTAACTTGGTATGACTCATTTTGGAATGATTTTACTGTAACTTGGTAACTTATGTTAACTGTGAGGGCCACATCAACCCAGGCCTCACTTCTTTAGTGCAATCGACACCTCAAATTATTTTTGTTGAAAACATAGCATGTAGGGTACAGAACTTAACATATTCTCAATTATCACAATTTTTGTCTCATTTCATAATCCTTTCTTAAAAATTGAACTTTATCCTTTTCATCAAACAACACACACAGTCAAGTTAAGCTGCAGTATCGCTGACACTTTCAATAAGAACTTAACATGCTTTTTTCTCCCAGCATGGTGCAACACATCAAGATTAACAAAATTGGAATGCCCGACCCGTATTCGCATCAAATTTTATTTGAATCTGGTCAACTATTTGAGGGAAGAAGATTGAAATACAACCTTGAAGGCAGACAGAAGAAGCGTGATCCTGATAGCTTTCAATCATGAGATACTAACTGAAGGGTAATAGAATTAAAGTATAAAATATTAGCCCTTTTATATCCATAGCTTTTGGCCAAAGGCTTTCATCAGTGGAGATGAAGGCCTTTGGCCGATAGCTATGGATACAAAACAGCTAATATTTTATACTTTAATTCTAATACTAATCAGTCCCTTCCTGGACCAGCTAGTCCTAATCTGAAGGGTAATAGTTCAACCACAAAACAACAGAAAAGAGTACCACAACATTACATATAGGGGTCAATACATGACAGTGAGACTTCCCCCCCCCCCCCCCCCCCCCCAAAAGCTAGTGGGTTCTGTGTTCTTTCTATACAAATATCACATTATTCCATGAGAGCAACAGGGAACCATGCTTCAGCATTGCACATGATACCTTGTTGCACTCAAGGGATGATATACAACATGGTATTGTCCTAAAATATCCTGGTATTTGTGGACAATACTATGGTGTATTGTAGTATTCTATTAGAAGGGGGCTCTCTGGTGTAATTGAAGTCATTTTCTTGCACATGGGTCTATGGGTCTACTGGCATTAGGAGATACGGAGACCAAGAATTTGTTGGCAAAAAAATTGAATTCAGAGGAATTCATACACTGGTACCACATCCAGAAGCCAACTGCATGTCCAAACCTCACACCACCGTTATGACTCCAAATTACAAAGGAAGAAACATTTCCCAAAAATTACAAAGTCGACTTGGACAAAAATATCTGGAAACAAACATCCTCTTCACAGTAACTTTGACCTGAATCATAATTTTGCCTTCCCAGTATTAAATTGGCATGGGGATGATACATACTAAATTTTATTAACACTTTTCCTAATGAATCGGCCACATCTGCCGGCGTATTATACAAATTCAGCAGTAGAAAAAACAAATTATTTTTCAAAAACATTCAACACAACCAAACCATGTGACACCTCATTGTAACAAACTCACTGAGCTCATTCCGGTGAGGAGTCACATGATATAGTTTTGTAAAAAAGTTGAAACAAGAGGCCTGCATTGCAAAGCACTGCTGATACCCCCGGCCGCAAACAATTTCTACATCAAGAGTGAAAAAGGGCCATAACTCTGGACAAAATGTGTGGAAGAAACTCACGCTACACAGGTATTGTAACCACATGATGCTGTAGTACCACACCAAATATCATTCAAATCAGAGTGGCAATGGCTGAGATACAAGAGAAAATGTTTGTACTGAAGGGAATTTCAAAATTTCCCCAAGTCAAAAAAGGGCCATAACTTTGGCGAAAATGGGTGGAAGAAACTCACACTAGGCAAGTATCGTTACCCCCATGTTACTCTATTATTGAACAAAATACAATTCAAAATGGAGTAGCTGTAGCTGAGCTACATGGGGAAACTGTTCAGACGAAAGGAATTTTGAATTTTCGAAGTTGAAAAAGGACCATAACTCCTGATAACTCCAGAAAAAATGTGTGGAAGAAACTCATGCTATACAGGTATCGTTCCCCCATGATGCTCTATCACATCACCAAATATAATTCTAATTCAAATCGGAGTAGCAGTGGCTGAGATACAAGGGAAAATGTTGGTATGAACAGAAGGACAGAGGTCTCCACTGAATACCACTTTGACTTTTCAAGTCGGGGGCATAAAAATATTTAAAATCATAAATTTTGAAATCGTGTGCATTGGGTAAAGGTTTAACAATGCATCACTTATTGGTTACATTATTACAAGTTTATGATTACAGATGACAGAGAGACCGATAACACAAAGCAGATGCATGTAATCCAGTGTATCCCCATCATTTTCTTTGAGTGTGGGTAATAATCAATCTCTAAGAAAGTGAGGGATAATAAAAACTCTCAAAAAACAAAAGTTTACAAACTAGATTTTATATTTTTCTTTTCTTATAAACCAGGAACACAAAAGAATATTTCAATAAATTGATGTGAATATATAGAAACAAGTATTTCAAAACTTTTTGTTGCAAAATAAAAAAAATCTTGAAAGACAATAAGTGACTTTCTGATAGTCATGAGTAGTTCAATCAGATGAAAGCAATATCAAATTTCACAATATTTTTGTCTCACAGTTACAAAAAAATATTAAAGTAATCCAATTTTCCAAGGCATAAATAAAGCAAACATATGAAAATTTTCATTCAAGACAGACTACAGGAAAAAGGAAATCATTTGATTTTTTTTATATTTGCTTTTATCACAAATGCAATAATTTTATGGATGTAAAAATAAATGTCCTTGAAGTAAAGTCATATAAGTACAATATCATAGTAAGGCCCCACAAAGTAGATTTCTCAGGCCATTTTTTTTTCTAAAATTGCATGTGGGCAGGTGTTTTTTTATTTTACTTTTTATTTTTATAATTATTTCTTTGCCATCAAAAGTTCATATTCTTGGTTTGTTGTATGGTTTAGGCCTCCATAATCTACAGAATAGCACAGGTGGTGGTATATTTTGTGCCTTGAGTGAAATAAGCCTTGTTGCACTCAAAGGACAAATTGATCAATGTTATCAACTAAAATATTAGACATAAACCATTTAATTTTAATTTTTTTTAAGTTTGCATTGGTTATAAAAAGAGAGCATGTGGCAGCAAAAATGACCATGTGGGAGAAATAGATTTTGAACTTTTTCAGGACTAATAGAACATTTATTTGATAAATATATTATTAGTTATTGAGTTCATCACATTCTAGGACAGTTATTGGTTAGGCTGAAACATTCTATCGAGAATACAGTACATGTATGTACTGTGATCACAAAAGCAGATGAGAATTTAAACTGGAAAACCATCCATCTGCTTTCCTCCTGACAACACTGAAGAAGCTCATGTGTCCATGAAGAAATGCAATAAAGATCTGCGAAGCTTCGAAATTCGATTCAATTTGAAATCATCCTGCTGATTTGATTCAATTTGATTTGAGTGGTGCCAATTCGGAAACTTTCAAATCATCAAAATGTTCATAAAATTCTACCAAGTGCCCCCTGGTGAACTCTTCTTCCATCATCATGTCTCCTGAACACAGGAGACCTGATGATGAAAAAAATAGTTCAAGGAGATTTTGCTTTAGAAGCTATTTTAGTTTCCGATTCTGGAATATTCCCCCTTTTGGAGTGACTTGCCCAAACCGACGAGTTGCCATTTTATACAATACTCGAGTGGAAACTGCCAACATTTGCTATATTCCACCAGAAGTTGCAACATCTACAATTGAAAAGTGGAAAAATTTGATTCAAGATTGGATTTGAAATCAAAATCCATTGCCTGATTCGATTCAATCTGATATTTGAGACTCACTATGCCCTAAATGCAAGAACATGGTGAAATCTCAAATGCTATTTTCATTTCTTTTTCTTGTTTTGGTGCTGATGATGCAATATTTTATTCATGAAATCCAGAACCTCTTGTGTAAGTGTTAAGAAAGAGACTCTGGTATCCCTCAGGATTTGATGAGAACACTATACCTGACAATTGGAGTGTACAAAAGTAATCACATTTCCCACAGCACTATGCCTGGTAACATCTCATTAAAGGTCTTTTAACACTCTAGTGCTTTCAGATTACCAATTCTGTTGGCCAAGCCAACAAACATGATTTCAAGATACACATTTTCCTCATTGAAAAATTGTTTTCTATCATTTTTGCAATGAATAAATATCACCTTTGCTTTAAATTCCAGCAAAAAATTAATGTGAACACCTTCCCTGAATTTACGATTTTCCATATGGTGCCATTTCCTTTCTGTGCTTTTCTTCAGGCCTTCTGGTGAATAATCTCAGAATTTCTCACAAACTCATTAAAAATTCTTGACATTTCGGAATAGGTTATCACCTTGTGATAATGCCAAATTATCAAACAAATTTTCACTCCTGTATTTTTTGAAAAGTTTGATTCTCAATTAACTCTTTACCTAACGAATCGGCCACATCCGCCCACGTAATTTACAAATTTATTGTTACAAAAAATATATATTTAAAAAAATTTCAACGAAACCATATCATGTGACACCTCATTGGAACAGCTCGTCAAGCTCATTCCAATGAGGGGTCACATGATATGGGTTTTTTAAAAATTTGAAAAAACAAATATTAAAATAATAAATTTTGATATCATCTGCATTGGGTAAAGGGTTAAAATAAAATGCAAATAAAATCCAAAATGTTCTAAATTTATTATGTACCTACTCCCTCCCTCCCTCCCCCCCCCCCCCCCCCCCCCCCCCCCCCCACACACACACCAAGCCATAATAGTCTGGGCATTATACCTCACCAGACATCACTGTAAAAGAACAGTTCTCTTCGGTGAGGTCTGTGGTAGAAAAATAGTTTCTCAGTGATCTGGCATGATTTTATGCAGAGAAATTTCTAGTGATTCGCTGATGTTTGGCAATCGCATCTGACATCGGCCGATTTTAAGCCATTGGTTGACCATCGGTAGAAGTGTTTGAACATCGGTTTGTGCCGATGGTTACTTGGAACACCATTTGATCAAAATTGTTTGTATTTATGTTTGATTCGCTATTTTATACAAGCAGTATCAAGCTTAATAAGTTGCCACAATGATTGACAGGAATCATGATTGCTCTTATCTCACTGATTGGTCTGATCTTCCCCTTGATAGCTGCTCAAGACACAGGTGCACATTTTTCATTATTTTTTGTCTCAAAAATATAGCTTATGACCCCTCACTGGAATGAGCTCTATGAGCTCATTCCAATGAGGGGTTATAAGCTATGTTTTTGAGACAAAAAATGAAAATATTTAGTTATTCAAGAATTTTGTTTGTAGGTGTCGTCTGCTTTTCTTGTTAGGTAAAGGCATAACAGCATGGCTGCGCTGTTAACTTCTTTCCGATGATGTCATATTTTTATTTTAATACACACAGTGACATGTTCTTGAGGTCAACGAACCAATCAACCTGACTGTACTGTAAAATTAACCCTACTCTATGCCTTCTTGGGCATACCACTCCTTTTGGTTGTGACTATCAGACACCGGCACTCACAATCGGCTGATTGTGCATTCATCGGCAAGCAGATGACTATCGCAAATCCTTATCGGTTAATCACCAGAAATTTCATCTCTATGAGAAGAAACTGATACCTCCTCTAATATGGATTAGATTTGTAAGCCTCCCTGCTTCACTTGCAATGTAACAAATTCATACCAACAACAAAGGTTTTTGACATCGGTAACATTATAATACTTATTTACAATAGTATTTCCTTCACCAATATTCTCTCCTCACAAAGCTTTCCAGGAAAGTATCTGTGTGAAAAATGGAATCTCTATTTATGTAATGGCATTCTATATTTCATGCTCTAATTCTTCTTTTGACAAAATAATGTCGCAGTGTTTTAATCGATTTTTGATTTACACTCTGTTTGGAGTTTATAAGGACAGTTTTTTATTCAAATCATCTACAGATGCCGAGTTGAAACATTTTAAGCAACTGTTACTGCGATGGTGAAAAAAATAGAATTGTCAAGAGGACAAAATCTGGAAAAATTAGCAGTATATACCAGGCTGTGAGCAGCAAAATATGTAAAAATAACAAATTTAAACTCTGCTCTTTCTTCATGGAGATTCTCCATTTCCTTCAAGAGCCATGGTACTGAAACATTATAGGCCAGGAAAAGTAGTTTCAAAAGAAATGACCACATGTATGTCACTTCCCTTTACATGAAAAGTTAAGTTTTGCCTTTTATAAGTCAAGGTGGACTCTTCAATGCATACACATTTTGGAGTTACAATTCCTATAATGATATAAAAAAAAAAAAAAAAAAAAAAAAAAATTGAGGCTCAAGTGAGTCTAAAAAAATGCTCAGCAGGCTCAAGTTGTCAAAAGAGATGAGTGTGTAATTATCTGATGGACAGCAAGAGCAATTTTGTGATTTGCCATGACACAACCAAAGGCAATTTTATTGGCCATTTGTTTCTGCTGGTCCTTGGAAAGCTTCTCGGGCAAAAACAAAGCTCTGTTCTGTGACGTAGCAAAAAAGTGTCCATATGAAATTTATCAGGCTTAATTCAAGTACTTATGACCCAGTTATACTACATGACAAATTTGGTTCAAATTGGCCAATTGGTTCTGGAATAGAAATTTTGAGTGGAGCCCAAATACTGACCTACTGAGTTCCTTTCAAAAATCTTGAATCTGCATCACTAAAGTAAGTTCCATACCAGAAATCTAAGCATCATTGTGAGTGGCTTATGAGAAGATGATTTTTAAAGCATTTTAGCTTATGGAGCATTAACCCCACCCCAGGGGGCATAGAAACTTTTTTGGGAAAAAAACAAGAGTAAATCCACCAAGATACTTTGTACAAAATTAGTTTAGACTTGGCCTAAAGGTTCTGAAGAAGAATACTCAGCTGATGGAACACAAGAAAGATAATGACTGCATTTTCTCATTGCCAACAGTGTTCAAATGGGCATCCCCATACTGCACCCTGACAAAATCAATAGCAATTTTTTGGGTTCATCTAATTGCACTGGTCCTAAGGAAGCTTCATACAAAAAAAAACAATATTCTGGTCCATGCAGGTTTTGAAATATGAGCGTTCAATTTTTTCTATTTTTAGCTCCTGGGGTTCCCCCCCCCCCCCCCCCCAAAAATTTTCCGGGATCAATCATGTATGTATGACCTAATTCTAAGACTTGCCAAATTTGGTTGAAATCAATCCATCAATTCTTGAAATACAAGTTTTGAGGGGAGCCCAAAATCAGCATGCTCCCAGAGAGCCCAAATATTGACCAACAAACTTCCCTTGAACAAACTTTAATCTTCACCACCAAAGGAAGTTCCATACCAGATATATCAAGGCATTCTCTCTGGTGGTTAATGAGAAGACTTTTAGGTTTTTGGGGCATTAACCACAGCCCAAAGATGGCAGCAGCTTCATTTGAACAAAGTAGAAAGGGTATACTCCAAATATGTTTGAATTTTGCCCAGTGGTTTTGAAGAAGAAGATAAGTTTCAAAAGTTAACGGATGACGCACACCAAATGATGTCAATCGCTCCCACTGACTTTCAGTCAGGTGAGCTAAAAAAAAAAACTCCTTGCAAAATATCAATGACACTGCCCCCCACCCCCATTCCAGTTACAAACTTAGCAAGCAATCAATATCCCCTACCCAACCATTGAAAGTAATTCTGATGTAAATTACAGGCCTTAATATTTGAACTGCTTCGCAAGAATCGCTTTTAATCCTCGTAAACTCCAGCTGCGAAAACAATTTTGAGTTCTTAAATACTTTTGAATTTGATAGTACTGTTATAACATTGTGAGTGGAACCAGTACATATTCCATAGTAAAAACAAATGTCATGTTTATACCTTAGAGTAAGCCTAAATGATCTAGCTCCAATTGAGTGAGTTCCATGTCTTACATGTACATGGGGAACACATATTCCAACATACAGGCTTTTGGTGGTCTTGCTGATGGAATATACAGTTCTTGACAGCGGTTTCCAGTGAAGTCTTGGCTGCCTGTACAGGTGATTTCACTAGGTACCACTCGTAAGTCAAGGTGTTACCCTATTATGAGAGAGAAAAAAACAAAAACAAGTAGAATTCTTCAGGCCTTAAAGAACACTTTCAGAATCTATGACAAGAATCAAATAAACATTTTGTGAGAATACAAAATTATTCTCATTCTCGTTTTGAGAATCATTTGCGAGAATCATTTCTGATTATCGCATGAATTGTAAGTCCTGAATTACCTGATTAATACTTTACCTAAACACAAACAGCAGATGGCACTTCTCAAAAAAGTTCTTGAACAAGTAAAAAAAATTTTTATTGGCCTCAAAAATATAAATTTTAAGTAATTTGTATATTTTTTTATACTTACCAATGGCCCAGACTAGCTGGTGCAAACTCGATATTATCAAGGACAAAACACAAATTTTGAACCCCCCCAAAATTTGCATACAAAACCGAAAATTAAAAGTACTATCTGGCCCACCATACATTTACTCTCTATGCATATGCAGTGGTCAGGAAGAGACCGGAATTGGTGCCAACATCATTCTTTGTAGATGAGCGTACTAATAATAACTCGGCAGAGAGGTATGAGTGCGCACTCATGGGAGGGCCATCCCCATCTGGGCCATTGGTAAGTATAAAAAATATACAAATTACTTAAAATTTATCATATTTTTATACGACAACCAAAGGCCCAGACAAGCTGAATCGTGAAAAGGCGGAGGGCCTAGGGCTTAAGAATTAGCAGACCAAATATAGCTCCTAAGCCTGCATTCCAATAATAGAGAAGACATATCATAAATAAGGAGCCATATCCAAGTAATTCCATATTCTTAGTATGAAAGATTATGTTAATCGGGTGTAACTAGCCCCCAATTTTTAAGGCCAGTCCGGACTAAGCCCCATAAATTAGGATGGAGTATTTGAGTGAGAGACTAAACCCCACAATCATATGCCATATATAAATAAAAAACAAGCTGTATCTAGGATCAGATATAATCTACAGACAAAACAGCTTCACTCATAGTTACACACTAATCAAGCCGGAGGAGATTTACAAAATTCTCCCCCCCCCACCCCCCAATTTTTCTTGAAGGAACATTCTTCAAAACAAAGAGGGGAGCGCTCAGGAATCAGTGAAAAGCAGAACCAATTAAACAATATATATTCATCCAACAGGCACCCAAATATTAATTATTATTAGTGCTTAACGCCACTTCAGAAGCCAAGGCTATTGTGGCGATCCCAGTAATTAGTAGCGCACACTTCTAACATATACCAGAGACGGAATACGTAGATAGGTCGAAAACTGGTGAATAATGAGTACAACCATACACTTGTCCAATAGAATCCTTATGGAAAGTATCTGAAGAGAAAACACGCTTCTAAGGCAACCAATAGGCGACCCTGTTCAGGTGTACAATTAATTCCAATAATAACACTTCTATTGACACGTGTGAATATATGAGAATGTGTACTTATCTCATAGAAACCTGGATTACAACATGGAATGAGCTATGATTAACGGACCCATCACAGACTGTCCCCAAAATAATTCATTGTTTCCTTGGTCCGTAACAACCAACGACTGTTCGGAGAAGTACATATTACTCCGAATAATGATGCCAAAAAATGAGAACATATGCATAGACGGCCTATTGGCAGTTCCATAACTGATCCAAATAGCCCCAAAATTCTCATGACCTCTATAAGCAGAGCAAGAATTTATATAATCTGTCAATAATGCGTCTGCCTGTTAATACACATATTATGCCTGCGATCAATGAAATCCTGCACGTACTCATCTGAATACAGCCTGTAACCACAGTATGACCGTGTGATACAAGTGTAACCAGGAAACTGAATGAATAATACGACGTTAATATGCAGTTAACTGAATAATAAACTCATATGTCAGAAGAAAGGCTAGACCGCTCTGAGCTAAACTTTTTAGAGAGGACTAATTGCCACATTGGAGAATGCTGCCCAGATAACCGACATGTCAACCATACAGGTACACGAAGGCAAGCAATTTTATTGATAAAGAATCATATGCTCGTATATGACAAATAAACAAACAGCCACAGAAAACAAACCAACTAAAAAGTGGATGTGCTCATAAGGTCGCCGTTAAAACATGACCCAGCCGTCAATTGAGAAGCCATGAAAGGCATGTATATATTAAATGCATACGAGGCTTATGGAAAGAAAACTACATCCTGCCCTGTAATCACCTCTTCACATGGGGGGGGGGGGGGGGTTACGAAAAATTCATATCGAATCCCCCGCATTACTTGAATCGCTCTTGTGTTAGTCATCAAATAGAATAGGAACTGCAGGGCTCCCTCACGTCTGACCGACTCCATAATGCCACTAAGGACGGAGAGGGACGTGATGAACAAATATACCGTATTGCCATAATCACACTAGGTAAATATGGCATCATTAATAGAGCTTATCACCTCATATAACTAACACCAAACCATACCGGTAGGAAAAGAATAACCTCCTCTAAAATATGGTATCATGCCCGATAGGACAATGAACTCAGCCTAGCTGAAGCAGCTGAAGGTCTTCCAATATGTGAAGACAATAAAAGGCTGATAACTGCAGCCTTAGAAGCTCACTAAGGAGACTTACAACGCTAGCCGTAACTTATAAGTCTTCATCTACGTGAAGACAGATATATCGGTGTTAGTTGCAACCTTGAAGGCTCACTAAACGGAGACTTACAACTATTATCGTGCAGGGTAGGGAATGAAGAGCTGCTATTTAATAGCCCTAAATTCCCAAAGAGACAGCAGTCCCAAGAGATAATAAATTCAGTTAAGTCATTGCATAATTACTGAAACAATCTCGCTCATGATTCCAGCTAGGCTACTATGGTGTAAACAATAAGACTGAAGTCTAGGACACCTAGGAAAACAAACCGAAAAGCACTGTATCTTTATCGGTTTTATTCCCAAAAGACAGCGGTCAGAGCCTAGCCAACATAGCTAGAAGTCTTCCTCTCCGTGAAAACAGATATCTCGGTGTAACTAGCGACTTTGAAAGCTCACTAAACGGAGACTTACAACCACCGTTGCGCAAGGTAGGGAATGACAAGCCGCTATTCTAACAGCTGTAATTCCCAAAGAGACAGTAATCTCAAGGTAGCTACGCAGTTATGAGTCTTCATCTATTTGAAGACATATCTGTGTCACTTGAGGCCTTGAAAGTTCCTAAATGGAGATTTACAACACTAGCCGCAAGAAAAGACAGCTGTAAACAGTACATAAGGCTACTATGGCGTCCACAATGACATTAACTGTCTTGACGCCAAGGAATAAAACACCGAGAGAGAAAAGACGTACCGATACCCTCTAACGGATCTATTCCAAACAAGACAGCTGTCTCGGCCTTATCTGTGCACTATTCGTCCGACTTCAGGACGAAAAACAGGTGATTTGAAAAAACCTGGAGAATATTTCGACGACCTCTATTGCTTTTCTTCAATAGGAGAGCCTATACCTCCACAAGCAGAGACTCTCTTGGAAGAATTCGCTGGAAGATATGTCCAACACGAACTTGTTGTAAGTGGAGCTTTGCGCAGACTGATAGCCGCAGGCCTGCCAAGACTACATTCTCATCCACTGATCTTCCGCAATTTTCATCCACTTTTGCAAGGTTGATAACCTTCCGCTAAGTAGAAAGCAACAGAAGTCTATTCTCGACGACCTCTATTGCTTCCTTCCATAAGAGAGCCTGTACCTCCACTAGGAGCGACTCCCTTTTGAAAGAATCTGCCGGAAGATTTGTCCAACGCGGACATCCTGTAAGTGGGGGTTTTGTTTGGAATCATAGCCGTAGGCCTTCCGAGACAACACTTTTACCCACTGATCTTCCATGACATAAATCCAGTTTCTCGCGAAGATGATAACCTTCCGTCAACTGGTAAGCAATAGAGGTCTTATTCATCACCTGTACGACTAACGAGGCTTACAGGAGAATCTATGTCCTCCCCGCAAAGAGCCTCATCCTGTCGGCTTAGGGGCGTCTGACCTATTGTCTGGATCAGACCTGCACCCCTTTCCCGAGTCGCTATACTGACGACCTTTGGAGTAAGTATAAGAGGGTTTATTGTACCCTCGCGAGGAGTTCCCTTAGCTGATTTATGTGGAACGGCCTCGCTAACCCCGGTCTGCTGAAGCGTGTTGTTGAGGCGCAGACTTCAGTAACAGTGTACTGGAAGCTATCTTGCAGCCTGTTCATAGACTAACGAAAGCTCGTCGTCGGTAGAGTATATCCGGAGACCAGAGCAACTCGGAGAGAGCTTTTCACCTTGTCCTCTATAAGTGATGACAATACAAGGGCAGCATCACGTCTGATCAACTCCCAATTTGCCACGGTCAGGGCGGAGTTGTACGTGACATACATGACTGCCCTGGAAAGAACTCTAAGCGAGGAACAACGTCCTCAAATTCCTTCCCATTAAGACGTTGCGCTATAGCTCTGGTGAGGTGATCTACGTAGGACATCGCATCCAGATTCGCTCTATTGGATGAAATAGCACATTCCATCACTTTCAAGTGTATATTGAATGAAGCAGGTAGGGACATATTTTCATCCCCGGCCTGCTCATCTAAACGCAGAGGAGCTCTCGGGACATCTTTTCAAACCGTTTTAAATGAACGTGGTCCAAGGAACGGTATATTTATTGAAGATGTTGATAAGAAACCGCCTTCCTCTTACCACTCGAGAGGTTGAATATGGCGTCGTTAACATGGACGAAGGCCTCCGACACCTGTCGAGACTGTTTCGGGAGGAAAGAACATTCTCTTTCCTCCACACGAAATCTGCTTCAGAGACGACAGTGGTTTCTCTCTAGTAGTCACAGCTTGTTGATCAGGTTGAACAAAGTCAGTACAGTATTGATGAATAAAATTCATCGCTACCATATGCTGTTCCAAAAGGGAAGGGTAATCCTCTTCCTTGTCCCTTTCACCATCTGACTGATTCAGCTGTGACATTCGGTCATTCGCATCTGCGTGTACAGATGACTGGACTGACTCAGCACCATCCGACAGCTCCCCACCGGAGTCTGCTCTTGCACTTGCTGGGATGCTGCGATCAGCTGGGTAATCTGCGACTGCAAGTCCGTAACCGAGGCTTGAGGAGTAGCAGTCTTCTGTTTTTTTGCAGCTTGCTACTCCTGGGACTAAGATCTCTATTTTTTTGCAGCTTGCTACTCCTGGGAGATAGATCTCTTCTCCGAACGTCCCAATGAACAAAGCCTCAGATTGCTAGCTACCGGATGGTCCGACTTCACGGGCGAAGACTGGCTCCGTCATCGTGCAACTGGCTGGATATCCGAAGTCGGGTAGCTAGCATGCGGTCGTGTGTGCTTTTATAACGTAGCAGAAGAAGCCGTGACTGAAGCCAATGCCAGCTGCAGTCTAGACGGAGCATCCCGAGCGGTGGGCGGAAGTATGCTCCTGCAAGTTTCTCAAAACAACATTTGGCCCCAAATGTTGTTGGGTTAGAGAGGGACCTTTCCTGCTCGCGGTCTTATCAGACCTCGCCGAGCCTCCTGAAAAGAAAACTTGGTTCCGGCTTGTGCAAGTTTTTCAAAACAACATTTGGCCCCAAATGTTGTTGGGTTAGAGAGGGGGGCCTCTCCCGCTCACAGTCTTATTAGACCTTGCCGAGCCTCCCGAAAAAAAACTTGCTGACTTCCTCTTTCCGTCGTCACTGGGTGAGCTTTTGATTTTGAGGCACTCGCTCTACCCAAATCTACACTTCCTTTGACCGCAACAGACTTACCTGGTGTCACGGCTCCCACGGAGTAACTGCTTCACCGGTCAAGCCAGCTGCTCGCAAGGGATTAAGAACACTAACAAGAGGCCTTAACCCTTGCTTATATTCATGAGCACCTTGCAGCTAGCTCTATTTGCTCAACAGAGCACGACGACGATAGCACACTTTGGATGGGTGTCACAATACCATCACCATGTTCATGTTCCTCTGAAATAGAAACTGAACAAGAGGCCCCAAGGGGCCTTAATCGCTCACCGGCCAAAGTGGTTCAAAGAAGTGTTTGGGGTCACATTCAGTTAGACATGGTTCATCAATACTACAAAGGAATGAAGCCATGCAAAGGCAAATTTTATGAAAATGGATTTGAACAAACCTGAAACTAACATGCTCCCCTGCCCCCTCCCCGCCCCCAGACCCTGCCCATCGAGAGCCCAAATAATAAGCCAGGGACTCAAATTGAACAAACTTGAATCTGATCCCTCTTGAGATGTTACCAATGGATATACCAAATATGAAAGAATTCTGACTGGTGGATCTGAACAAGGAGGTATTTAAAGAAATGTCCTCACATTGCATTAAGTTAAACTTTGGGCTCAAATGGTATCACAGAACTAAATATTTTCCCATAGGCGACCATTATAACGTTCAGGTGGAAAAAAATATGATCGCATCACTTTAATTTTGGCATTCAAATATCTGTCAAGTATAGCCCTTCAGACAACTTTTTCTGATCTGAAAACAGGGGGGTCATGCAACAAATAAGAAAGAAAAACTGACACAAAGGGAAGTACCGGTCACGTGCACATATTTTTCAGGGAATTCCCTACAAAAACACACAAAAAGTAAATTGTATTTTTTAGGTCCAAAAGTCATCAAATCACCCTCTTTTTTTTATCTGGAATATTCAACAATAATGCAAGATGTCAATAGAATGTTTAAAACTTTTATTGAAACAATGGATTTTCCCAAGGCTATTTATTTTTAGAGATTGCGTCATTTCCGAGTGCAACATTTTAAGGCGGTTCACTCTAATTTCAATATTCAGTTCCGCGATACCTATAATCATCCCCAACCCCAAAGAGACATTTTACCACTTCCATGAGATAAAACAGTCATTTCTGCATTAGAATCCAACTTTTGGCTTTGTCCGAGTCAAACACATGGAAAATTTGCTCTTTTAAGGAAAAGTGTCCAAACATTGTCAAGTGAGCTTGAAAACTGGTATTGCCTCCAAAAGATTTTTCTATCCTGTTACTTTATAAATTAACTGAGAAGGATGAGAATTTACAGCTTTCTTTAAAAAACTACCCTGATCCCAAAATAAAACTAACATCTGCATCAGCACAAAATATTTTTAGAAAAAATCTGTCTCATTTAACCATACTGCAAGCAAAACAGTGTCCCAACCCCCATGGAACAATATGGATGTCAATTTTGTTTCCAAAATTGGGGATGCAGCTATATAATTCACCAATATGAAAGGACTCTACCAGTTTATCCTAACAACTGATGTCAAATTTTATTCCACCATCTGATGTAGTAAAATTTTGCCCTGAATAGGACCCCCCCCGGTATGCCCTTTTTCATCAAAATCTGTGATATAATTCATAATTTAATTGATATTGACCCAAAACAAACCTGGGGTGATATGAACTTTCCCATCTGTAATAGTTTTTAAATCACAGTCTGGCTTCTGAAGACATTTCACATTGTATTTGATGAATATTTTGCAATTTTTGTAAAGGAAAAGCCTCAGTTTTCTCAGTAAAGGCACGCAGAGTCATTGGTATGGCACTGACAAAACATAAAACAGGTTTTTTCCAAAAGAATGACCAGTACCTGCTTCTGTGATATCTCATAACACTGGTAAGATGCCTAAAACCATCTAATATTGATTCTATAGTGCTATGCTTATGCTGTAAGTGCACTTTCATAACCTTTATTTTAATACCCACAGACACCCATTCTGACAAAAAAGATTGAAATTGTTGAAAACATGTTTCCAAAGAGGATGAAGCAGACGTTTACTTCAAGAATATAGTGGTATTTGATGTTTAATATACTTATGTGTGTGTGGTGGGGGGGGGGGGGGGGGGGGGGGGGGGGGGGGGGGTTGAAGTTAGTCAGCTGCCAATTATTGAAAATGTAGATCCAGGCAAGTGAAAAGCAAAGAAACACCATGTCTGATGAAGAGACAGACACACAGACAGACAGATAGGCTTGCAGTCACACATGTAGGTCTACACGAGAGTACTGAATGACATGCAATGAAAAATATAGTGGAAGAGCCAGGGCAAGGTTGTTAAATTGAAAAATAACTCAGTGGACCATGAGTGCTGAAGCCTCAAAGTAAATCATAAGAAACTGAAAGTGTATGATACTAACTTCAGTCTCTAAAACATGCTGCTCAGTTTTTCCAAATGTTTATCATCAGCAGAAGGGTTAAATATGTGTGGGAGAGAGGACTTGGTTCAGGGAAAGAGCAATATTTCACAACTGTCACTGTAAATTTATGCTGTATCATGGGAACCATGACAGCACTAGTACTAGACAACTATATTGGTAGCTATGCACAAATGCCATTCACTCACATTTGTAATTTTATTATGTTATTTTCCACTGTAGCCCCACCCCGTCCTCAAATTTGTGTTCCAGGATACTCTTTCAATGAAGGAATTGTTTTCCAATATTTTGAAGAGCATAATATAGAAGGGAAAAACTTCTAAATACTAGTGAATAGAAGGGCAGTGTAGGTTTTCTGTCCGTGTTTGAATGGTGATTTGGGAGGGGGTTGGAAGGTTTGGAATCCTCCCTGCCCCCAGTAATATGAGGAGAAACCATGGTTTAAATAAATATGTTAATAGGGTAAGATAGGCTGTTAGTTAGCAGCTGCCAGAGGTTATTGTGTGCTCCTGGGGAATACACTTGCTCAAGATGTGAATTTGCTTGCATGAACAGCCTTAGTTTTGGAAATATATACCTTTTATTGCTGACTGTGACAAAAATGTAACTTCTCAAAACAATAAAATGGTTTGGTAAGGTGTGTGGTCCCCAAATAAATATTGAAATGTGAAATAATCCCCCAAAATAATAATTGAATCTGGTCTGGAAGCCAAAAAATATATTTCCTATAGGTATCACAGAACTAAATAATTTCCCATAGGCGACCATTATAACGTTCAGGTGGAAAAAAACATGATCGCATCACTTTAATTTTGGCATTCAAATATCTCTGTCAAGTATAGCCCTTCAGACAACTTTTTCTGATCTGAAAACAGGGGGTCATGCAACAAATAAGAAAGAAAAACTGACACAAAGGGAAGTACCGGGTCACGTGCACATATTTTTCAGGGAATTCCCTACAAAAACACACATAAAGTAAATTGTATTTTTTAGGTCCAAAAGTCATCAAATCACCCTCTTTTTTTATCTGGAATATTCAACAATAATGCAAGATGTCAATAGAATGTTTCAAACTTTTATTGAAACAATGGATTTTCCCAAGGCTGTTTATTTTTAGAGATTGCGTCATTTCCAAGTGCAACATTTTAAGGCGGTTCACTCTAATTTCAATATTTAGTTCTGCGATACCAAATAGGAAGCCAAAATATTAACCCAGGGACCCGATTTGAACAAAATTGAATCTGACACACCTAGAGATGTTGAATACCAAATATGAAAGGATTCTGATTGGTGTATCTGAAGAAGAAGACTTTTAAAAGAAATTTCCTAATATTGCACTAAGTTAAAATTCGGGCTCCCATAGGAAGCCAAATATCAACCCACAGACCAGATTTGAACAAACTTGAATCGGACCCTCCTAGAGATGTTGTATACCAAATATGAACACATTCTGACTACAGGGTCTAAAGAAGAGGATTTTAAAAAAAAATTCCCTATATTGCACTAAGTTGATATTCGGGCTCCCATAGGGAGCCCAAAAATGTACCCAGGTAAGCAATTTGAACAAACCTGAAACTGACCCACCTCAAGATGTTGTATACTAAATATGAATGCATTCTGATTGGTGGATCTGAAGAAGAAGGTTTTTAAAGAAATTTCCTCATATTTTCACTAAGTTAAAATTCAGGCTCTCATAGGGAGCCCAAATATAAACCCAGGGGCTCGATTTGAACAAACTTGATTCTGACCCCCCTATAGATGTTGTACACCAAACATGAAAGGATTCTGACTAGTGGAGCTGAAGAAGAAGATTTTTAAAGAAATTTCCTCAAATTGTACGAAGTTAAATTTTGGGCTTCAATAGAGAGCCCAAATACTAACTCAGGAACCTGATTTGTACAAGCTTGAATCTGACCCCCCTATAGATGTTGTATACCAAATATGAAAGCATTCTGACTGGTGGATCTGAAGAAGAAGGTTTTTAAAGAAATTTCCTCATATTTTCACTAAGTTAAAATTCAGGCTCTCATAGGGAGCCCAAATATAAACCCAGGGGCTCGATTTGAACAAACTTGATTCTGACCCCCCTATAGATGTTGTACACCAAACATGAAAGGATTCTGACTAGTGGAGCTGAAGAAGAAGATTTTTAAAGAAATTTCCTCAAATTGTACGAAATTAAACTTTGGGCTTCAATAGAGAGCCCAAATACTAATTCAGGAACCTGATTTGTACAAGCTTGAATCTGACCCCCCTATAGATGTTGTATACCAAATATGAAAGCATTCTGACTGGTGGATCTGAAGAAGAAGGTTTTTAAAGAAATTTCCTCATATTTTCACTAAGTTAAAATTCAGGCTCTCATAGGGAGCCCAAATATAAACCCAGGGGCTCGATTTGAACAAACTTGATTCTGACCCCCCTATAGATGTTGTACACCAAACATGAAAGGATTCTGACTAGTGGAGCTGAAGAAGAAGATTTTTAAAGAAATTTCCTCAAATTGTACGAAATTAAACTTTGGGCTTCAATAGAGAGCCCAAATACTAACTCAGGAACCTGATTTGTACAAGCTTGGATCTGACCTCCCTATAAATGTTGTATACCAAATATGAAAGGATTCTGACTGGTGGATCTGAAGAAGATTTTTAAAGAAATTTCCTCAAATTGCACGAAGTTAAACTTTGGGCTCCAATAGAGAGCCCAAATACTCACTCAGGGACCCGATTTGTACAAGCTTGAATCTGACACCCCTATAGATGTTGTATACCAAATATGAAAGCATTCTGACTGGTGGATCTGAAGAAGAAGATTTTTAAAGAAATTTCCTCATATTTCGCTAAGTTAAAATTCGGGCTCCTACAGGGAGCCCAATTATTAACCCAGGGACACGATTTGAACAAACTTGAATCTGACCCCAATAGAGATGTTATATACCAAATATCAAAAGATTCTAAATGATGGTTCTGGAAAAGAAGATTTTTTTAATTTTAAAAAAAAAATTATGGGTGCTATCCGAGTAATGCCCCTTGTGATGCCCCCTGTGGACGCAGAAAGTTTATTTGTACAAGCTTGAATTGACATATGATAAGGAACATGCACATTAAATTTGGTCAATTTGGTCCAGTCGTTTGGGAGGAGAAGTCAATGTAAAGTTCACGCCGGACGATGGACGACGGATGGCAAATGATAAGTTAAGCTCCCTTCGGTGAGCTAAAAAACTTGAATTATATTACGGTGAGAGTCCCGGCACAGGAACCTCACCGCCAACAACATATCGTCTCCAACGTCTGTCATGTCAATGTACAGAGTAGGACAAGAATCCGCAGGAGGGCTTAAGTTCCCAAAAGGAACATTATGAGCCCAAAGGCATCCCGATAGAGCCTAAATGTGGACAAAATCCAAATATTATGAGCTACACTACCGGAATAATAATCAATGTATCCTAAAGTAATTCTACAGTAATATAATATAAAATACTCCATATATTTGATGATGTTGTCAATGTAAACAATGTCAAGGAAAAAAACGGAAACAAGACATCAGGCACAAAAAGGCACAAAGTCAGTTACCAATTTAAATGCTACAAGATACAAAGCTAGATCTTCACACGAAGAAAAAATGATACATCAGATAGAAGATGCAAGTCTAAAACGACCTAACACCCCTAGGGTGAGGACGTAACCATGGGGATAAACAGAATAAATATTCTGTTATTCACGTTAAACTCCCAAGAAATTTAATAAAACGTTTCAATAAAAAATAGCCAAAAAGCTCAGGAGTTTAACAGGAAGGGTTCATGGAAGGATATGGAAGGAATACTTAACAAACAGTGGATTAAGTATGAGCAAGAATGATGATGTCGGGCATATGTCCCGAAAATGGGAAACATGAAATAATTATTATAAAATTACAGCCCTGAACGTCTGAAACCACCATTGTTCACTTCCATCATCCATTAACAGCCTTGGGTCCACCAATTCTTGCATTGATTTGTGTCTGGCATCCTCAAAAAAGGAGATTTTAAAGCACAGATGTCAGATCATTGTTACTGATTTTAGGGCCAAACAATGAATGATGTTGGCGCCAATTCCGGTCTCTTCCTGACCACTGGGCATGCGCAGAGAGTAAAAGTATGGAGGGCCAGATAGGACTTTTAATTTTCGGTTTTGTATGCAAATTTGGGGGATTGGGGGGTTCAAAATTTGTGTTTGGCCCTTGATAATATCGAGTTTGCACCAGCTAGTCTGGGCCATTGGTTGTCTGTCGTATAATAATATACCTTATAACATTTCATTGAAACAAGCTACCATGATGGATCATAACCTGTGTTTTTGAGGCAAATGGGTTTTTTTAAATATTACAATCTGAACGGCAAATTTTGTAAATAACTCTGGCCAGTTTTGTCTTTTTCATTAGTTAACTCTTTTGCTGCAGTACAGCACCAAAGCAGTACATGCCACTGCCATGCACCCAGTGGAATTACACAGTAACAATACATATAGTCTGCATATAGGGGAATAACTTTTCTGTTTAGAGGAAAATCTTACTGAAACTTGGTATGCTGGTAGGTTAAGTAGGTCCAGACACTGAATTACATATAACACTTGGTCATATAAGGTCATGTGACCATGGCAACCAAGATGGCCACCACACCAAAGTAAGGACATATCGCCATATTCATGTGTTTTGTGTGATGGAGTCAAACTATTTCTAGCCAAATAATGTATTTTGAAACTAAAAGTTGGTACTAGGATTGTGGTTATAGTACAAAATGATCAGGAGATTTGAAAAAAAAATTATTACAGATAGTCCTTATATTGATTTGGATGGGAGGGGGGGTAGGGAGTAGAGATATTGAAAACCAAGATGTCGTGGTCGATATGGTTGAATCCAGCATGGAACAAATGGATTTTCTAAACCATAAATTTGCTAGTCAAAACTAATTGGGTCATTTGTTGACTGACTACTCTTCTACCTCGAATCCTGCAGAATTTCCGACAGCACCAACATTTCGAAACCAATTTTGACCTTGAGGGGTTAATATGTCCATATCTTGGCCTTGAGGGGTTACATGTACATATCACTGGCCACATCGTTGAGAGATTCCCAATCTTCAGTTTCAGAACCACATTCGCTGTCTGAGTCTTGAAAAACACGCTCTAAAACCTCACTTGTTTTGAAAAGTTTCTGAGTACATTCCTTGCAGACATTTTGTATGAAAGACATGCCAAAACAAACCAACATATGTTTTGATCCAAGCTGTATTCCTATCATGGGCTGTTGTACTGCAAAATTTTACTTGCTCTTTGACAATGAACATAAATAGAACATCACACTATCGTAAATCACAAAAATAAGAGAGTTACTTCCCCTAGAACAGTTGTACTGCTATCTGGTTTCAAATTTTGACTTCAGTCGCGATCAACAGCGATTGGGTAATTCAACTTTAGTTGCATACGGCACCGAAAGAGTTAAAGGGTTAAACATGGAGATTCATATCCACAAACATTAAATTTCATTGAAATGTAATAATAATTGATAGAGTTATTATGCTAACAATGCTGAAGTCCAATATTTTCATAAAAGGGACACAACTCTGCCAAAAATCATTGAAATATATTGGATGTCAAACTTAAGTGACAGAGTTATATCAGGGACATACATCCTAAATTTTCGGATAATCAAATTATATTTGTTCACGTTCTCACAGTAGTGACATAATCTGGTCGGAAAAAAACCCAACATTTGTACATCCCCTGTCAACTGTGTTAACCCTTTACCTAAAATGAAAAGCAGACGACACTTGCAAACAAAATTCTTGAATAACTAATTTATTTCATTTTTTTGTCTCAAAAACATAGGTTATGACCCCTCACTGGAACAAGCTCGTTCCAAAGAGGGATCATAACCTATGTTTTTGAGACAAAAAATGAAAAAATAATTAAAATTAATTGGCAATTTTTCTGAATAGCGCTGGCCGGTTTTGGCCATTACGTTGGGTAAAGAGTTAACTGGTTGAGTGCTGAATTATTATTAGTCATCAAAATTTATTAGAAAGTTTTTGCCTTGTAACAATTTATGGAAGAGTGCCTGAAGGCACCCACCCATAAATTGTTACAAGGAAATTCCCTACAAACCAGGGAGGGGGTCTGGAAAAAATTTGCAGACACAGGGTCTAAAAAAAATGTTTCTGCCTGCCGGGGACCCACCACAACAAACCTGTAAATTTTTTCCTCTCCTCCCGAGGGGATCCACCCCCCATATTTCATTCCGGAGCTCAAAACACTGCTGAAACCTGGCCAATTATCATTGGTTCGTTTTCTATGCTATTGTGCTTTCCCAAATTTTAGTTTGTTCTGCATAAACTAATACAAGGGAAGTAATTCTAAATTGAAATTCAACCTCATATTATAAATCCATGTAAAATGATTTAACAAAGTTTTCAAAACAGTGAGTTGTCATATAAATTGTGTTAAGGTGAAATATTTTATGAGACACATTCTACACCCTGCAATTCTTTATTAGCACCATATACCTTTGTTACATAATATAATTTGATGCTCAAAGTTAATCTATCCTATTTCCAAGGCAATGCTGACATCACTACATGTGAGTTGTGATACCTGAAGCTGAGTGAGGGCTGAAATCAGTGGTGCAGTGGAGAATGTCAAATAAAATGTAAAATAAAGCAATCAGTTTGAATCATGACATATCTGACATATTCAGAACTTAATCTTATGTTTTTGTTGATTTTAGTTAAGTTTACATTTTATATAAACTAATCAAAATGAATATGATAGTTTTTGCTTTTTACATGTGGAGAGATGAGTTGTTGGATTAGGCAAACTCAAATGAGTTGGTTCTAAAGATATAGCAAAGACATATTTTGTTAAAGTATATTAATAGCTGAATTCAGTTGGGTAAATTCTACATGAGTCAATTTGGTTGAATTGAAAAAAAGTGTTCATAACAAATGTTTGTTTGTTGGTGGTTAACGTCACATATTTATGCACCATGGCTAATCGTGACACAACATGGAGATGAAGTCAAGCTTAGTCAATCGTTGATCAACATGTTGCCCATTTTAGAGGACTTTCACCCCAAGCATTGGTGACTGGGTCCTATTTTACTAGTAAAGCGGAACTGGTTTACCACAGTAAACAAGTGCTGCTTACTTCCCGGGGTTCCCACTGGGAGTTCATAACAAAACTCAATTGCAGATTATTCAAATTTGATCAGTTTATGTTAATGTTTCTAATGTCCACTTCAGTTGTCGAATTTGCGAATCTTCACTGAGAACATTTTGACTCTTCTGAGTTTGTCTATACCCCACATTCTCTCCGAAGCATGTTTAAAATACCATATTCACCATCCTGAATCATCTTAAAGGTATAAGAACATCATTTTGTGAATGAATTCAAGTGCAGGAAAAAATTTGCAATTTGGGTCATTTCCACGTTTTTTCCGGGCCAATGAACCACACCCACCCCTACTCTGTGTCTGGAATTTTTTGGCAGACCCCCCCCCCCCCCCCACCTGTACAAACTACAAAATCTACCTTCAAAGAAAATATGAAGGACATCCACAGAGTTTGAAGCCTTTGAGTTGCAATACCAGCACTTGAGAGTAAAGCCCATATATGGGCTTCAAGCACTCAACCAGTTACGTAGGCAATACAGGCCCGTCGGAACCGGGGAGGCTGCAGCCCCCCAATAATTTGCTCATATTTCGTCGTTAGTTTATCCATGATGGGAGCAACCAATGTAATCTGAATAAAACTGGACATTACATTATTGAACTCAGATTAGAACAGTGGCGTAGGAACCGGTTGGGGGGGGGGGGGGGGGCATAAGGGAGATATTTTCCCCACCCCCACAAATTTGTCAAAAGTAGGCTTTACTGGGCTGGGTTGGTGGTTTCTCCACACGGGATGCCCACTGGTTACCATATTCTGACATTACTGTTAATGATTACTAGATTGAGTGGGTTCCATGTGGGCTTTCTTCCACCAATAAAACTGACAGTCGTGTTTTCGCCTAATTGTGGAAAGCGATGTTAAACCCCAACCAACCACAGGGTAATTCATTGAATGTTCACTATTCCTGTCATTCTGCTCGGAAATCACGCTGAATTGACCAGAGAGCTGACGTATTTCCTTATTGACGATGTATTTGCTCAGAATCACTCAGAATGCATATTTGTACATCTTAAATTAAAAAAATTCCCGGGGGAGACCCCCGGAACCCACCAACGAGACGGGGAGGTACCCCCTCTCGTGCTCACCCCCCACTCGCCTTTTCGTGGTTCGGATGACTCTTCGCGTCATAGGAATATACGATTTATTTGCTCAGAATCAACCAGAATGCATGTTTTTACATCTTAAATTCGAAAATTTTCCCGGGGGAGGACCCCCCACCAACGAGACGGAGGATATCCCCTCTCGTGGTCACCCCTTCCTCGCTGCTCGGATGACGCGTCTCGTCATGGGAATATAGGTCCTACCCCCCCCCCCCCCCCCCCCCCCCCCAATAAAATTAGCTTACTACGCCCCTGGATCAGAATTATGAACGTATCACTGAATGTGTAACATGCACCTGCATGTTGTTGTGTAAACGTTTTGAGCAATTCCTTTGGCAGCTCAGAAGACCACGACAACCATTGGCGTAATGATAAAACTAATGAATCCACCATAAGGCCTGACTGTTTTTTAGCATGACAGAATAAGGCCACGGCCTGCAGGTGAGCCCGGTGTGAGAACCGTCCCCAAATGTTATGGGGTTCTATTGGGATTTTTGAAACAGTTTGTTAAAAAAACAACTTTTGCCGTTTAAAAAAATCAGGAGATTTTTGCTTCAAAAGCTACCAGAATGCTTCCTTTGATTGCCCTTTTCAAAAAAATTTCTGGGGGAGTAACCCCCCCCCTCTCCCCTCCCACCCTCAAAAAGCTTGTGCCTTCAGCACTCGCGCCAAATGCCTTAGGCATCTGGATACCCCATACCCATTTAGTATCAGCCAGTTAACCCAAATTAGCAATATCAGCCCCCCCAATATAAATTTCGTTCCGACAGGCCTGCAATAAAAAACATATTACAATAGACTAGAGAACCATAGGAATGCAAATTGCGATAATGATCAAAGGTTGGGATGTTCTGTGGTAACCAAGTTTTTATCTAACCTGGTGAAGTCAAAGGAACTTGTACTTATTCAGGCTTGGCTTTTTTCAAAATCCAGAGTGGTAAAAAATCACTCTCTTGGGCACTACTTGGGCAAGCATATTGCTCAAACATCCTCTAAATGCCTAGTAATTGGTGTGTGTACCCCATGCAGTGGATTCATGCCAATCATTGCCAATAAACTGCTGTTGAACCTGTATTTCGTTTTTTACAAACCACTCTACCCCAGTGTGGGCCGATTGAGCAAGAAGTTCAGCCTGGATTCCAAACATAACTTCTTGCTCAATTGGCCCATACAAGGATAGAGCATTTTTAAAAAATTCAAACAATTCTCCTCCTGAGAACAGACACTGCTGTATGCAAAACTGAAATAACATTATTATAGATTTATTTATTTATTTATTTATTGGTGTTTAAGGTCACATATTGCTGCACAAAGGCTAATAATGACTGCATTATTATAGATGAAAGTGTCAATGACACTGCAGCTCAACTTGTCCAAGAAGGAATGAACTAAATAGAAAGATCCAGTTATGCCAAGTCATTCACCCAAGTTTCGACCGAAAAGACATCAGACCAAAGGTACATATGAAATCTGAAAAAAATCGGGTGAGGGATGCGGCCTGCTGGGTATACTGATGGAATAGTGGACAATTTATATGTCAAATCCAAGATGGTGGCTGCCATGCTTTTCAACGAAATTCAGAAAAATTTGATAGCTTCCATCCAGACATCACACCAAAGCTACATAGGAAATTTGAAAAGAATGGGTGAGAGATGCGGCCTGCAAGGTGTGCTATTGGAATTGTTGACAATTTATATCCAAATCCAAGATGGCTGCTGGCAGCAACATTTTTCAACAAAATTCAGAAATATATTCCATTGCTCCCATCTAGACATCACACCAAAGCTACATATGAAATTTGAAAAAAGATCGGGTGAGAGATGCAGCCTGTAGGGTGTGCTAATGGAATTGTTGATAATTTATATGTCAAATCTAAGATGGCTCTTGGAGGCCATATTTTTCAACAAAATTCAGAAAAATTTGATAGCTCCCATCTAGACATTGCTCCAAAGCCACATACGAAATTTGGGATTGATCAGGTGAAAGCTGCAGCCTATAGGGTGTGTTAAAGGAATTGTTGGACAATTTATATCCACTGGGGGCCATGTATGAAATTTGGAACTGATCGGGTGAGAGCTGCGGCCTGTAGGTTGTACTAAAGGAATTGTGGATGGACAGAGGAACATACAGACGGATGGATGGACGATGGATTGCAACCCATCCCAATAGATCATACTTGATGTTGTCGTGTTGAGCTAATAATATAACAGTTAATAACATGATACTGGATGGCACTGCCATTTATTGATGGTCCAACAAGTATGATTAACTCCTTGGATGCTGCTGGCAGATATTCCTGCCCAGGACAGAATTACTGTTGACAATGACATAAGTACAATTTGGGCACATTTAATCAAATTTTTCTTTTGTACATTGAATGGATTTTTCACCAATGATTCCGTGAGATAAATTTAGATGAATTTTTCATCAAATCTAGTCATGGCTGCTTCTGAGCAGCCATGACTAGATTTGATGAAAAATATTTAGAAAATACTCAGCAGGTTAAGTGTTAACAGCCTGACTCACCCCCAGACTGATCAGGCATAATAAATTTACTTTTTTTGAGGGTTCAAGATCAAAGGCAGGCTTAAGCCTAAAAACCTCAGATTAATTTTACGTCAATAACTACCGGCTGCATATGTACGTAGCTGCAGATGACCTGACAGGATCACTACATTATACAGGCAGCCAACAATCATGTAAAAGCACTGTCAAAATAAAAGCATTCTACAAGTCAAGGAAGAATACACTGGGGACAACTTTTTCAGAGCAATATAAAAGGGGCAGCTTGTGGCTTTATGGGGACTTGAGGGTTAATGCCACTTCTATTTTACCCATTGCGAAGTGAGTGGTCAGTGTCAGAGATTAAAATTGCACAAATGGTTGACATGCTAATAATTGTCTGCATCAGATTTCCATGAATGGTTATCCAATATTTAACTCCTGACTTACACAACCAGTAGATGACGCTTGCAAAAAAACTTTCTTGAATAATACAAATTTTCATTTTCTGCCTCAAAAACATACCCTATGACCCCTCACTACAATGAGCTTGATGAGTGCATTCCAGTAAGGGATCATCAGCTGTGTTAACAAGGCAAAATTAGACAAAATAACAAAATTTGAATAGCAGTTCAATTGACAAGAGATATATGCAATTAACAAGTTAAATTTATGCTGATGGTATGTAAAGAGTTTGGTTTTTGGCAGGTATATGCAATTAACAAGATTATTCAATTAAAAAATATCCAAATAAATGGGCTGAACTCAACTGTACACTATGTTTCAGAAAGTAAAAAAAACAATTTTATTGACAGTGCAGATCAGATTTGGTTGATTTGTTAGGTAAATATTTAACCTTTTACCCAACACACACAATATCAAAATTTGTTATTCATAATTACTTTTTTTCTTCAAAAAACATATGGTTTTGATGAAATTTTTTTTTTTTCAACTGCTTAATTTGTAAATTACATGGACAGATACGGCCAATTCGTTAGGTAAGGGGTAACCAGATATGTGAGACAAGAACAAATGATTGCATAACATGACAATGATTGATATACTCAACATTTGTGTAGTCAAATCGCACAAACTGAAATATGGCACAAAGGAAAATGGTTAATCTCGACTCGGTTTTTTTTTTGTGGCTTGAGCATAGATTGATTTGAACACAACCAGTCTAACTAGACAGGAATGTCACCAGTCTAGAGTTACAGGGTATTCACCAGTTAAACAAGCAAAACAATGTCCAATTGGTTGTCCTTTGTCCTGTATACCTTCTTGCACTGCTTTCTTCAACCCTTCAACTGATAAATACTGCAGAGAGTCAGCACCTAGAAAACAAATATATATATTTATTATACATTCCTCTCTAGATTATAGAAAACATTGTTGGAAAATAACTAGATCTCACGGAGATGGAATCCATCTCTGCAGGCCCCGCAGCAACTAACCGATGTTAGGTATAAACTGATGTGAACCGTAATACTAAAATATTTCAAGCAATAGGTAAAATCTGATTAAAATCCCTTCCGGACACAAACTTGTCAGAAAAAACCCCAAATTCTGAATAATTTGACCTTGAGGTCAAACTTCAAGGTCAAAGCATGGCAACCTTGGTATGCGACACGTCGTCTTGAGATAATCTACCCACATACCAAATATCAATACCCTATCTATTAAGGGAAAAAAGTTACAGCCCGGACACGAACTTGTCAAAAAAAAAAAGAAATCTGAATAATTTGATCTTGAGGTCAAACTTCAAGGTCAAACCATGACAACGTTGGTACGCGACACGTCGTCTTGAGATAATCTATCCACATACCAAATATCAAAACCCTATCTATTAAGGGAAAAAAGTTACAGCCCGGACACGAACAAAACAAGAGGGATGTTACATCCCAACGCCTACATTCGCGCTTGATAATGTCGTTCCAGTGTAACATGCCTAATATTTAGTTAATATAAATCATTAACTAGGCATCAAATGATTAATGTGGTTTATGTGATGGCTTTGGAAAGTCTATATTTCTGCATTTATTATATATCAATTCAACATAGAATCATTGGATATAAAAGCATTTTTTTCTTTTAGAAATGTTTATGATTAAGAATATGAATCGTGAGGCCAGATATTAAATCATAAATAAGAATTAGGAAAGGCTTTCATAAATCACTGAAATTGTAATTGAAGTACATTCATTGGTTAAAGAGGAGTTGCGGAAAAACATTCGTTCAAGAAAGTGACTGTAAGTCCCAGCAAAAATACATTACATCAACAACTAAAATAAGCCTTAATGTTACTAGTAACAAGTATGAGAAAGTATTAAATAAAAAAAAAAAGTTAAAAAAATTTTTTTTTAAAGAAAGCGAATATAAGTCCCAAAAATCCCCCTCAAATTCCTCAAATATGTATGTAATAAGGGCGCAAAGTTACCGCAATGTAGTTTAGTAACCCATGCGTACAATATCAATTGCCTGGAAAGACACATAGAAACAGAACTCACCTTAACACCTCACCTTAACACAAACTTTTAGAACTTAAAATTGAGTAAGTTAGAGAAAAACGTGAACATTGTGACTGAAAAAAAAAGAAAAGAAATCAGTTAAATTTCTGCATACAGTAGGGTTAATACCTACAGTTGTTATTGAAATGAGAAAATAAACAGTAATGAGAGGTGAAGGCACCACAATCTGCACAAAAGCTGACTTTAACGCAAATTCTTACAACATCTAAACGCTAATTCTTACAAGTTTTGGCAGAAAATCAGCCTCAAATTCCTCAAATATGCATGTAATGAGGGTTAAATATTACTGCAATGGAGTTCAGTAACCCAAGTGTAGAATATTAATCGCCTGGAAAGACATACAGAAACACAACTCACCTAAACACAAAGTTTACAAAGTTTTACAACTTAAAATTTACTAAGTCTGAGAAAAACATGAAAATTTTGACTGAAAAAAAAGAAAATTTCCATTAAATTTCTGCATACAGTAGGGTTAATACCTACAGTTGTTATTTAAATATGAAAATCAACAGTAATGAGAAGTTAAAGCAGCACAATCTACACAAAAGCTGACTTTAACACAAATTCTTACAACACCTAAACGCAAATTCTTACAACTTTTGGCAGAAAATTTTAGGTGAAATTTGGAAAAAAGTCGTAGTCCAGGGTTAAATACTGTTCTGATAGTCCCATACAACCTACATATGCAATATCAAAGGCTTGAGCCCACTGATCTTTGAGAACTCACCTTAACACCTCACCTTAACACAAACTTTTAGAACTTAAAATTTACTAAGTCCGAGAAAAACATGAAAATTTTGACTGAAAAAAAATAAAATTTCCGTTAAATTTCTGCATGCAGTAGGGTTAATACCTACAGTTGTTATTGAAATATGAAAATCAACAGTAATGAGAAGTTAAAGCACCACGATCTGCACAAAAGCTGACTTTAACGCAAATTCTTACAACACCTAAACGCTAATTCTTACAACAAGTTTTGGCAGAAAATCAGCCTCAAATTCCTCAAATATGCATGTAATGAGGGTTAAATATTACTGCAATGGAGTTCAGTAACCCAAGTGTAGAATATTAATCACTTGGAAAGACACATAGAAACACAACTCACCTAAACACAAAGTTTACAAAGTTTTACAACTTAAAATTTACTAAGTCCGAGAAAAACATGAAAATTTTGAGTGAAAAAAAAGAAAATTTTCGGTAAATTTCTGCATGCAGTAGGGTTAATACCTACAGTTGTTATTGAAATATGAAAATCAACAGTAATGAGAAGTTAAAGCAGCACAATCTTATGAAAGTAGAAGGGCTACGTCTTAGGTTTGTGTAAACAAAAATTGTCCACGTGAATTCATATACAAGTGGTTTGTTTAAACCACCGTCTTGTTTTAAACATTACACTCACACTTCAATTCAAGCGAGTGATTTCATTGAAGTGTAAGAAGAGGCAGTGTGAAATGTATATCAAAATTTGTGTAGCCACAGGTAAATGGAATGCCACAGTTTATATATGCTGGAATAAAGTTGAACCATTGGTTTAAAATTCCACCAGAACTGATTTTAAAAGAATTCTTAAGCTTAGCTCATACTCTCTTAATGTCCCTATATGCCCCAACTGTAGTAAACACTCAGTGACCAGTAACTAAATGGTAGAGTGCTGGAAGCCAATATTTGGGCTTTATTCTGAAGAGCAGAACTGTAACTTAAAAGCTTCATATTCTGTAGATGTGTTTCATACTATCTTTGAAGTGAAGTTACTTAGCCTGTATGGATTTGCTTTGTCAGAATTTATGGAAGAATGCCCAAAGGCACTTTCCCATAAATTGTTACAAGTCAAAGACATGAGAACAAATTTCAACAACCAGAAATAATTTGTGGTTTCTTTAACTAACATAGATATGTTTTCGTCAATCAAAAATGTAGACAGATTTTGCTCTGAAGATTACATTTAGTTTGTGTATGGGGACTGCAGGAAGACAGTACCTGTGATTGTACTGTATCCTTGAAGTATAACTGAGTTTATTATCACCTGTCATGTAGTGGGAAAGGGATACAGGAATAGTAGGTTCTGGCCGTCTTTCTTTTCCCATTACTTGTCGTCATATTTAAAAAAGTCATTCAAATTATTTGTCTAAAATTTGATGTATAGCTTTTTGGTGATATAATATGATGAACTGGATTATGAAGCAGCCGTGTTCAATTATTTCTTCAAGAGTTATTGACTTTGGTGGACTTAGACTTTCTTGTTATCACATTACCATATCTTGTCATCACATTTCAAAGAAAACCCTTCAAGATTTATCTTCTAAATTTAATCTCTAGCTTTTCAGTGAAATTATCATAAAATGGATTGCGAACCAGCTGTACCTATTTATTTCTTTGCGAGTCATTGCCCTTGTTGGACTTAGGTGACAGGGGAGTAGCCATCCCATGGCTCTGTACTTGTTCAGTTTACTTGTACACTATTATATTATTATCCTGGGAAATAAAGTAATCATTCAGTTTTCAGTATGGACAGAAGTTAAAACATGACATTTTACTCTGCTTCCTCCTGTTATGGCCATGTACTGGCTTTTTTATGGAAGTTCACGGCCAATTTGGTTGTATAAGATGTGAAAAAAAATGACAGCTTTATTAAACAAGTGGCTCAAAGCAGTCTTAATTTCTCACTGGATAAAGTTGTTTAAAGAAGGATTTAAGGTCACACTCAGCATCTATGACCTAATTAACACTACAGAGAAAAGAAGTTATGCAATTATTTATAAGGCCATCGTTAATTAATTTTCAGTTTAGCATTATTTGCCTCATTTTGTTTTTTGCCCGAAATAATAACACATTTTCTTTATTATTGGCTCCGCAAATGGGTCCCCTCCTTAAAAGGGCCAGGAGAACACACCATTTCATGTTTCTTTCTCATCCATTGAAATGCTGATTATTGCCAGATTGCTATAGCTATAGGATGTATATTTAAAGGAGGAAGGGGGAGGGCAGGGTCCATTATGTGAGTTTCCTTCTTTTTTTACTTTAAAATTAGTATTGAAAGATTTCAATTGATTCTGTGCAGAAAAAAAATTTCAGCCGATTGCCTGGGTCTGCTGGGGGAAATGATTTTTGGTTTAAAATGATTTTTTAAAGAATTTGAGTGGTTATACAAAAAAAAGTAATATTCACCCAGTTGACTCCTGGGCAGGTGGGTTTCATTGCATAATTTCAACAATTCGTCCAACAGGCACTGGTTGAGTGAGTGCGTGGGTGGTGTTTTGGTCTGTTGGATAAATTTTTGGGGGCATTAAAATGTGTGAGGAGAGATTTTGAGATATATACATTAGAAGCCTATTTTGGATGTAATGAAGCCAAAAGGATCTAAAGACAAGTGAAAATCTCTGATTACTGCAAGATTTTTTATCTATTGCAAGATTTTTATTCAATTTATAGGATTTTACCCTAAAATACATATGCAATTAACCAGCCAAATTTGTACTGAAAGTATGGTTTTGGTTTGCATTTGAAAGTTATATTCAATTATCACAATTATCAAGGTAACTCAAGTATTATCTATCTGGCTTGGATAGCTGGGGCAGCAGTGTTTTTAATATTATTCAGTTCCTTTTACAGTTCTAACATGAATGCAGTTGCAGATTTTTAAGAACCTCTGAAATCAACTCCAACCAGCTTTGCTGAAGACATGCATTTGTTCATATTCTTTGCAACACAACTTTCATTTCAATGTATAGTATGACTATGTTATTCTAAGTTTAGTCAAATTTCATGATCTAGAAGTTTGTCTAATATATGTTGGCAGTACTAGTATACAGCCTTGAATTATTTATTTATTTCTGGAACCTTTAAAAGTAGAGCTGTGCTTGTTTGTGGTGTTAGACAAATTCTTTTCAACTGATATTATCTATTTATGTATTTTTTAGTTTACTGTCACTTTCTGCATATTAGTTTAATGCCACTTTCAGCCAATCGTTTACAATCATGTAAATCACTTTGGAGGAATCTTACTCCGGGCAGTGGTTACCAGGTCCTATTATACCAACAAAACAAAACTAATCTACCACAGTAAAAAAGAGACTGCACCAATGCAAATGCCAAAGGATTTAATCCTTCATTTGATGAATTGGATGCATCTGGCGGTGAAATTTACAAACTGAGCAGTTGAAAAAATGTTAAAAAATTTATAGTAATTTATATATTTTTTATACTTACCAATGACCCAGACTTAGCTGGTGCTAACTCCACAAAAACCAGGGCCAAACACAAATTTTGCCCCCCAATCCCCAAAATTTGCATCCAAAACAAAAAGAAATCATGTCCTAAAGGACCTCCATAGTACGACTCTACTGCGCATGCGCAGTGACGCAGTCGTCCCGAAATTGGCGCCAAATATCATTCTTACTGGCAGTGCCTGGTCAGCGCTATGTACTCAGCGGGGAGGCAAGAGTTCCCAACTCAGGGAGGGCCATCCCCGTCTGGGTCATTGGTAAGTATAAAAAATATATAAATTACTATAAATTTTTTAACATTTTTATACTGTACCAATGACCCAGACTTAGCTGAATAGTAAACAGGCTGGAGGGCCTAGGACATAGAGGAAAATCCAATAAGCTCAATTATAAAATAAAGAGGTAACCCCTTAAGGAGAAAAGGAGTATTAGGCTTTACATGTATCTTTCTTATTTAATATTTAAATTAGAAAGATACACTACCCTTAATAATTGAGCACAATAACATTCATGTTCTCTATTAACATCCAGTATAACCTTTATACTAATTATTTTTAAAACAAGCCAATAAATAAAGTAGTCCAGAGAATTGAGACTCTTTATAATCATTTAAAAGTGTCCGAGTATTGTATATTAAAGCCCGTTTGACACTTGACATATACAAATGCTTCACACCGAGCTACACTTTAAAAATAAGACATGAATGAAATTAAACATTAATATTACACTTTAAAACCATCCCGGAAGCGACTCAGAAATACTGTCTTGGAGGAGGCATTCCCTTGCTTTTCACTATAAAGCAGGTGACCTAAGGGAACACCCGCCCCCCCCCCCCCCCCCTTCCCCTTGCCCTGGGTCAAATAGCCCAGAGCGAAGAGGGCAGCCGGACGGAGTCACTGCCGGAACAGAAAGCCTGCATAACTATAGTTGCAACTGTTTAGTGGACGACATTCTGAGCAACAGATAACGGACCTAAACAATGCAGGTCTCCAGAAATGGACTCAATATTTCTGAGATAAAAATTAGTAAATGTGGATGGCTGAGACCAATAAGCAGCCTTCATTAAATCTGTAATAGCAACACTATTAGCATAAGCCCAGGAAGTAGAAAGAGCTCTTACTTCATGAGCAGAAATCTTAAGCACAGACTGCTGAGAAGAAGATAAATCTTCATACGCAGTACGGATAGTTAACTGAATCCATCTAGCAATAGAATGGACTGAAATGTCCTTTCTATTAGGCATCAAAGACAGAAAGAAACGTTTCCGTCCCTTTCTGATGAACTGAGATCTCTGTTTATAGATACGTAGTGCTCTAACAGGACAGAGTAAAGGCCTACGCCCGTCTGAAGACGGAAGAGCCTTAATAACAATAGGTTCCGGATATTTATTAGGAGCCTGATTCTTAGCTAAAAAACCGACGTTAGTAGTGAAGGTGATAGTGTTCCCAACACTACGATAATGAGAATCATCCACCGATAGTGCATGAAGCTCACTGACTCTTCTGGCAGAAGAGAAAGCTAAGAGAAAAGCTGTCTTATAAGATAAGAATTTGAAATCTACTGTCCCAAGAGGTTCAAATGGCTTTTCCTTCAATTTAAGGAGAACCCAAGCTAAATTCCACTTAGGAATTAATCTAAGAGTTCTAGGTCTATTTATCGAAAAGTTTCTAACCAATTTCGATAAAGAGACATTAGATCCAATTTGTAAACTATCATGATGTGCATAGGTATCAGATAACATAGATCTATAACCCTTTATAGTAACCGGTTGCAGTTTGATTTCGTCAAACAAGTATACTAGAAAGTTAGCAATGTCTGGTATAGAGGGATCAAATATATCAACAGAATGATCCCTACACCAACGACGGAAAACCTTCCACTTAGCCGCATAGTTTAGCGAAGAGGAGGTCCTCCTACAGTTAGAAATCGCGTCCACTGCTCGTCCTGTAAAGTGCTTGCCATGCAAGAAGGACCGCACAACGGAAAAACGTGAAGGTTGAGACCTTGCGGGTTGTGATGCAGTTGGCGCGATTTCCCCTGCCAAAGAAGATCCTCTCGTGGAGGGAGCTTCCGCGGTAGGTCCCACAACAGACACCTGAGTAGATTTATCCACGGTCTCTGTGGCGACAGAGATGCTACCAACAGAATCTTGCATTGAGATTGTTTTATCTTTAGCAATACTTGTTGAATTAACGGCGCTGGAGGATACGCATATCCTATCATACCGTCCCAAGGGATCGATAGAGCGTCTACAGCAAATGCTCTTGGATCCGGACACGGGGACACATACGTCTGCAACTGATTGTTGAGATGTGTCGCAAATAAGTCTATCATTGGCCGTTCCCATTGGTAGCAAATCTGATTGAATACTTGTTTGTTGAGAGTCCACTCCGACGGCAACAAGCGACCCTTTCGAGAAAGGGAGTCTGCTAGCACATTCAGACGACCCGGTATGTGACGGACCGAAAGAAGAACGTGATGTTCCAACGCAAACAGAAGGATTCTTTCCGTTAGATTGAACAACGGAACTGAATGAGTGCCTCCCTGATTCCGTATATACGCCACTACTGTCGTATTGTCGGATAGAATTTGGACATGAGCATCGTGAATAATGTCCATCCAGTGACGTAACGCAAGCCAAATTGACATCATTTCCTTGATGTTTATGTGCTTGCACAGGAATTGCGGATCCCAAAGACCCTGGCATCTCGAATCCGTTGGGATTAATGATGCACCCCAACCTGTTTGACTGGCATCCGTCATAATGGTAAAACTCGGATCCGGCAACTGCAGCGGAACTCCTTGAGTTAACCACTGAATGTTTGCCCAAGTCTGAATCTCTTGTTTCACTTGATCTGACAAGAGAACGTCTACATCGAGCGAATGAATTTTCACACTCCAATTCTGAGTCAGGAAAATTTGAAGAGGCCGTGTGCGTAGCCGTCCCATCGGAATGAGATCCGCAGCGGCTCCGCACAGACCTATCAGCCTCATAAATTCTCTCGCTGTGACTTTGTCTGTATTTAGACAATAGCGAGCGTAACAACTGACTAATTTCGCTCTGGTTAACGGCAGACGAACGAGATTGTTGTGCGTCTCGAAGCTCATTCCCAGATGAGTGAATGACTTGGACGGCACCAGATCCGACTTCTCCTCGTTTACTATGAAACCGAGACGTCGGAGCAATAGAAGAAGATTCTGAACATCGTTCTGAAGCGTTAACTCGTTGCCGTACCTCTGAAGAATGTCGTCCAGGTAGGCCGACGTTACCGCAGACGAATGAGCTCGGAAGTAGATCATTACCGAGTTCATTACCCGAGTGAAAGCCCAGGGTGCTAGATTCAATCCGAAGCACATGGCCCGGAACTGATACACCACTCCTAGGACTGCGAAGCGTAGATACTTTCGGAATGTCGGATGTACCATGACGTGAAAGTACGCATCTTTGAGATCTATGCTCGTTGCATAATCGTTCACCCGAATACTCGCTCTGACCGATCGAATCGTCTCCATATAAAACTTCGGAGCGATGATCAGCTTGTTTATCCAGCTCAAATCTATGACTGGACGGAACGAGCCGTCTGGTTTCGGAACCAGAAACAGATGGCTGTAGAATCCCAGCGATTCCTGGTTTTCTACGACCTCTACCGCGTTCTTCATTAAAAGAGACTGCACCTCTGATAGCAGAGCGTCTCTTTTCTGAGGGTTTGACGGAAGATGAGTCCACTTTGGACTTCGAGTTAATGGAGGCTTTCGTTTGAAGGATATCTTTAGACCTTCCGAAGTCACTCCTCTCACCCACGGGTCGTCCGTAATCGACGCCCACTCTTGAGAAAAACTCGACAACCTTCCGCCAACCGGAACGCGATAGAGGTTTGAGCCATCACCTCCTGGATCTGCGAGGCCTGCGGTAGGAGAAACCACGTCTTCCACGACCCGCACCTCGCCTCGTCGACCTCGGGGCGTCCGACCGATTGTCCCGGCCTGAAGGATGTCCCGAACGAGAGTCGCTATCCTGACGGTCTCTCGAATAAGAGCTAGAGGACGCACCGGAACCTCTATAGGAACCTCTCTTGGGCGGATAAGACCCAGAAGTGCCCGCCTTATTCGTGTCTGCTGAATCCGACCTTTTAGGAGCGGATCTAAACAACAGAGAATCACTAGCTTTCTTTTTAATATTATCATAAATAGCGGAAAGCTTGCCGTCAAAGAGAAGATCTCCTGAGACCGAAGCGACTCTAAGAGAGTTCTTCACCTTAGAATCCACTAGTGTGGATGTAGACAGGGCTGCGTCACGTCTAACCAACTCCAGATTTGCCACTGAAAGGGCGGAGTTACACGTGGAATAAGCTACTGCCCTTGAAAGAAGTCTTAAGGAGGATTGTATATCCTGAAACTCTTCCCCTTGAAGACGCAGTGATAACGCCTTCGTAAGGTGATCTGCGTAAGATAAGGCATCTAAATTGGCTCTGTTAGACGCAATAGCTGTTTCCAACACTGCGGTTGGAATAGAAGCTGACGACGGTAATGATAGCTCTAAGTCTTCCGCCTCGTCGTCCATACGCAGAGGAACTCTCGGTATACCCTGACCTGCCGTGTCGAATTTATTCCTTGCATTAATGAAAGGCAGGTTGAGAGTATTTGCGGACAAGAAGCCTGCTTTCCCTGTCCTGGAAGCAAGTTTAAAAATAGCGTCGTTCAATAATTCAAATGTTCTTGCAACATTATTGGACTGCGACGGAAACTCGGGAGCGATGTCCCTGAACCGCTCGAAAAAATCAGAGTCCAATGACGCTATAATTCTCCTGTCCGGAAGCGCAGCAGTCTGGCCCGACGGAACAACTTGAGGAAGAAAGTGCCGGATGAAGTCTACGGCAGCTTTGTGTTGTTCCGAAAGGGATAGCTCCAATTCATCCGTATCCCTTTCACCATCCGGTCGGACCTCCCGATGTTCCCGGTCGTCCGCCCCCGATGCTTCGGCGGAGCGTACCGACCCAGCGCCGTCGGATAATTCTCGATCCGACACCGTCTCTGTCGGCTGCTGGGATGCTGCGATAAGCTGTGCTATCTGCACTAGAATGTCCGACGTCGAGACCTGCGGAGGAGCGGTCTTTCGCTGCTTTGCCGAGGGCAGCTCCGCATCAGATGGCTCCCGCATACTTTTCCTATGCGAACGTCCGGAGTCCATCGGTCTCGAATCCCTGGCTGCCGGATGGTGTGACCTGGTCGCCGAATAATCCTTCATCGGCGAAGCTGGCAAGATATCGGAGGTCACGCAGCCAAGGTGCGGTCGTGTGCGCCGGCGAGAAGAGGAAGCCTTAACAGTCTCTGCGGACTGCTTATACAACGGAGCGTCCCGAGCGACGGACGTATGCTCCGCTAAAGACACATTTTGTACCACAACATCTGGTCCCAGATGTTGTTGTACGAGAGAGGGGCCTCTCTCGCTCGCGGCCCGGCTGGACCTGGACGAGCTAGGAACCGGACTAAAAGGCTTCCTCCGTTCTCGTTCACTATCCGCCGTCACTGGGTGTGCATCTATTATATTTATAGTGCTCGCATCACCCAAAATTTCCTCTTGGACCGCATCGGACGAACCCGGCTGCCGAACCATTCGGTGAATGGACGCTACACCGGGCGAGCTAGCGGACGACATTTGTCTAATCTCCATGAGCACTTTTGCCGCTAGCTCTGTATTTAATTGTGACGATGGACGCACACTTGAAGAAGATAACATGGAAACATCACCCTGTTCTGGTTCCTCTGAAATAGAAACTGAGAGAGTAGAGTGACCTTGTGGAGAAAGAGCCGGCATCGCTCTTTCTCCAGAAACAACATATCGTGACACACGTTTCCAATGTTTCTCATCCCAATGTTCACATACAGGACAGGGATTAATGCGAGAACACTGACTACAATTTATGCAATAATCATGAAAGTCAGAGGAAGATTTCTTCCTATTACAATTTGAACAAGTTCCCTTCATTGTGAAAGAACAACAATAAGTCCTAGTTACTCGCAAAAACCCCTGACACAAAGATACATAATAACATGATCCATTAATAAATGAAAAAACAATTGCAAAACAAAATAATTTTGAAAAAATATTTTTTCAGAGAAGCCCAAGTTGCTGAAAAGTAACGTTGAGCCCCGATGGATCCGATGGCAAAGTGTGGTCAAAAATTTTAAAATTATATAAAATAATTAATGAGACACTTTCGGATAATATAAATGTATCTTATAATGAGATAAACTACCTCAAAGGCAAACAGCCCCCCTCAAAAAAGGCTGTTGCCAATGAAAACAAACAGTGTAAACACAGAAGAAAACATGACTCCAGGCACTGAAAAAACTGGCCCGGAATCAGTCATCAATTACACTCTATCTGATGCAAAACAGAGACTCCCAGGGGAGAATCTGCAGAACATCAGATGGAAGATGCAGAACACAAACGTTATACACCCATGGGTGAAAACGTAACTATGGGGAAAATAACAGAAAACATTCTGTAACCAAGCAACTCCCCCAGGGAATTTTTAGAAATGAAACTTCTCAAAAATATGCCAAAAGTATGGGAGAATTGCAAGGGGGGACTTTAGAAGGTTAGGGGAGAGGAAACACTGAATAAGCAGTGCAACAATTAGCAAGAATGACAACAAGAGGCGTTTGCCTCGAAAATAGGCAACTTAACATAATTTCAACAAAAAATTTTAAGTACAGCCCTGATTATTTTTTGCCACTTCTTTTTTCCTCTCCTCCTTCTATCCTCCTTAGAATCACATTTTCTCCAAGAATTACGTGTCTGGCATCCTTTAAACTGAGATTTACAAGCACAAAGATCAGTGAGATGTTGACTGATGAAGGGCCAAACAGAGAATGATATTTGGCGCCAATTTCGGGACGACTGCGTCACTGCGCATGCGCAGTAGAGTCGTACTATGGAGGTCCTTTAGGACATGATTTCTTTTTGTTTTGGATGCAAATTTTGGGGATTGGGGGGCAAAATTTGTGTTTGGCCCTGGTTTTTGTGGAGTTAGCACCAGCTAAGTCTGGGTCATTGGTACAGTATAAAAATATTATTTTTCAAAAATTTCAACAAAACCATATCGGTCACATGATTTGGATTTGCTGAAATTTTTTTTAAAATGTTGAAGTAATTAAAACAAGTTGACGGGTTTCTAAGTTGAAAAAAGCTGAAAAAGGCCCATAACTCTAGGAAAAAAATGGACAAAACCAGTTATTTGTGAATGTCCTTTCCCCTATGGTGGTCTATCAGCATACCAAAGATCATTTAAATCCAACATCCATTGACTGAGATATGAAGGTCCAAAGTTGTTACGGATGGGCGGATGAACGGACGAACAGACGAATGGATGAATGAACAGACCCCATTTCTATATCCCCCACAAACTTCATTTTGGCGGGGAATAATAATAAATTTGGATATTGTGTGCGTTGGGTAAAGGGTTAAAATAGATAGTAGAATTATAAACAAATTGCTAAACTTAACATACCACTTGTGTTGTAGTTGCGATATAAACATAGACCTTGAAAGCAACCTTAAACCCATCCCAATGAACAAACAAACAAAACCTCAAAAACAAAGACAGAACAAAACTAAACTAGATGTGGCCTGTCCCAACTTGGGTCCAAGAATACCCCTGCGACACACTCTCTGAAAGTGGGCAACAATTATACCAAGTAACATTAATATCCTTAGAAACATTCGAAAGTTCCAAGCCGGACTCGACTTGTTATAGTTGGATTTGGATGTATGTGGGGGTATGTAAACTTGAACTAAGTCTGTGACCTTGACCTTGTAGACAGGCATTCCAACCAACCTTATTCACGACACACCCTCTAGTGGTGGGCAACATTAATACCAAGTATCATTAATATCCTTCAAGGCCATAAAAAATTCTGAGCCAGCCACGACTTGCACAGACAGATGGACAGACAGATGGATGGACAGACAGACAGACAGACAGACGGACATACAAAGTGATTCCTATATACCCCGGGGAACAAAGTGATTCCTACATACCCCTGGGATATAAATACTGATCTAAAGAAGAATTGAATCATCACTCATGCAGCCACTGCAACACTGCCAAATAACTTTTGCATAAATGGTATAACTTACAACCCCTCCTTAAAGTAGGGCCTTCAAAATCATTCCATTTCCTCAAGGTAGGGCTTTCAAAATCATTCCACTGAAAGGTCATCAGCTATGATTTGGAGACTGAGAGAAAATAACTGAATGGTATGCTTTAGGAATATGGCCGTAACGTTAGGCAAATGTTCATTACATATCACATCTGCAAATAACCAATCAACAGAACATAAAAGATGATCCAGCCAGCTACCATGGATACTGTTTTTTTACTTCTTTTTCTGAGGCAAGGCTATCCATATATAACTACCAAGCCTGGAAATTAGCAATCTGTCAATTGCAGAATGAGGTCCCCAGAGGGTGAATTTGCTGATGCTATCCCATATCGTGTGCTAGAACCCCATAATTTATCCTCTGGGTAATTAGACCTGAGATCTTGATTCAGATTGAGGTTCAAAGAGGGTAAATTTAGTAATGCTAGGCCTGGCTACCATGCTGTGCAGGGTAGCATCACCAAATTCCCCTTTAGGGATCTCATTCTGTAGATGACAGTCTGCTTATTTCCAGGCTTGATAAATACTCACCTAAATGTTTACCCATATTCTCTACATTAACTCTATTTGCTATCAGTTCCTCTTTTGTTGGAATGTTTATTCCCATATAACATGGGTGTTTTATAGGTGGAGAAGCTACACGAACATGCACCTGAAAAATTCAACAGGACCAAATTTTAGAAATGAAATTACTCTTCCTTTTTTAACAAATAGGCTATTTCATGCTTGGCTTGCCATTCTGAGATGATAAAATCTGAATGAGACTCAAGGCTGGATAAATGCAAATTTATAAACTAATATTTTTTGACCAATGTCCAATAAACTCAGAGCTCACTGAGTTCTGTCAAACAAGATGAAAATGGTAAAATCCCTAGCTGCATTATTGTAAAAAGTTGCTGCTTGAAACTTTGATATTTCGACTTTAATGAACAGAGAGTCCCATATTATTCAGAAATTTCAAAGTTCCAGAGAACGGCGGAGAAATTTTTCGAATTTCAAAAGCTTGCAGAATGAATTTTGAGTGTATTTTAACTTTACTTCGAGAATAAATTATTGTTCTTTATTCTTTATTGTTGTTTAAGGTCACATACTTCTGCACAATGGCTAATCATGACCACAACATGGAGATAAAGTCAAGGTCAGTCAATTGTTTTTACCCCATGTTGCCTATTTTAGAGGACTTGCACCCCAAGCATTAGTGACTGGGTCCTATTTTACCAGTGAAACAGAGCTTGTTTACCGAATAAATTATTGAAAAAATCGGATAACAAACCTGGGAAAGGCACTGCCTGGCCTCTCTTGTCCCCATGGTCCGAGGGCAGCTGCCTCCTCTGCTTCCAGCAGCCCTGATTATATGATCCCCAAACCCCACAAAAAACACTAAAACACATTAAAGTACTCCTAGCACTATTTCTGTTAATGCATGGCTGTGGATTACTATTTTTAATGAATGGACTTAATAACCAGAAGGGACAGATCATATAATAATTGAGTTTTATCAACAAAAAGGTAAACAAGAGGCCCCAGGGGGCCTGAGGGCGCTCACCTGACATGGTAGCCTAAATATCAACCCAGAGAATTGATTTCCACAAGTTGCATCTGCTCCTCCTAATAAAAGCTGAAACCAAATATCCAAATATTCTGACCAGTGGATCTAAAAAAAGATTTTTAAAGAATATTCCTCATATTGAACTAAGTCATAATTCGGGCTCCCACAGGGAGCCCATATATAAACCCAGGGACTTGGCTTTAACAAACCTGAATCTCACACCCCTAAGGATTCTGCACACCAATTATCAAAACATTTCGACTGCTGGATCTGAAGAAGAAGATTTTTAAAGAAAATTCCTCATTTTGAACCAAGTTACAATTCGAGCTCCCACAATCAGCCCAAATATGGACCTAGGGACATGGCTTGAACAAACTTGAATCTTACCCCCCTAAGGATGCTGCATAAAAAATATCAAAAGCATTCATCAGCTGGATCTGAAGATTTTTAAAGAAAATTCCTCATTTTGAACTAAGTTGTCATTCAGGCTCCCATAGTGAGCCCAAATATGAACCAAGGGACTTGGCTTGAACAAACTTGAATCTCAGCCCCCCCTAAGGTTGCTCCATGCCAAATATCAAAACATTCCAACTGCTGAATCTGAAGAAGAAGATTTTTAAAGAAAAATTCCTCATATTGACTAAGTTATAATTTGGGGTCCCACAGGGAGCCCAAATATGGACCCATGGACTTGGCTTTAACACACTTGAATCCCCCCCCCCCCCCCCCCCCCCCCCCCCAAGGATGCTACTCACCTGGATCTGAAGAAGAAGATTTTTTAAGAAAATTCCTCATTTCGAACAAAGTTACAATTCAAGCTCCCACAGTGAGCCCAAATATGGACCTAGGGACATCGCTTGAACAAACTTGAATTTCACCTCCCTAAGGATGCTGCATACCAAATATCAAAACATTCCGACTGCTGGATCTGAAGAAGAAGATGTTTTAAGAAAATTCCTCATTTCGAACTAAGTTACAATTCAAGCTCCCACAGTGAGCCCAAATATGGACCTAGCGACATGGCTTGAACAAACTTGAATCTCACCCCCCTAAGGATGCTGCATACCAATACCAAATATCACAAGATTCTGTCTGCTGGATCTTGAGAAGAAGATTTTCAAAGAAATTTGCCTGAAATGCACTAAGTTCAAATTTGGGCTCCTATACTGAGCCCAAATATAAACCCAGGGGGCCGATTTGAACAAACTTGAATCAGATCCACCCCACAATGTTGCATACCAAATATCACAAGATTCTGCCTGCTGGATCTGGAGAAGATTTTTGAAGAAATTTGCCTGAAATGCACTAAGTTCGAATTCGAGCTTCTATAGTGAGCCCAAATATGAATCTAGGGAGCCGATTTGAACAAAATAGAATCAGATCCACCCCACAATGTTGCATACCAAATATCAAAAGATTCTGCCTGCTGGATCTGGAGAAGATTTTTTAAGAAATTTGCCTGAAAAGCACTAAGTTCAAATTTGGGCTCCTATACTGAGCCCAAATATAAACCCAGGGAGGCGATTTGAACAAACTAGAATCAGATCCACCCCACAATGTTGCATACCCAATATCAAAAGATTCTGCCTGCTGGATCTTGAGAAGAAGATTTTCAAAGAAATTTGCCTGAAATGCACTAAGTTCAAATTTGGGCTCCTATACTGAGCCCAAATATAAACCCAAGGGGCCGATTTGAACAAACTTGAATCAGATCCACCCCACAATGGTGCATACCAAATATCAAAAGATTCTGTTTGCTGGATCTGGAGAAGAAGATTTTTAAAGAAATTTGCCTGAAATGCACTAAGTTCGAAATCGGGCTCCTATACTGAGCCCAAATATGAACCCAGGGGGCCGATTTGAACAATCTTGAATCAGATCCACCCTCCAATGTTGCATACCAAATATCAAAACATTCTGCCTGCTGGATCTGGAGAAGATTTTTTAATGTTTTTCCCATTGCCTACAGTGTTAAAAAGTGCTGACTCAGCACTTTTTCAAAGTCCCGAAACTGTACCCTATGATAAAACCGATGGCAATTTTTTTTTACCAATTCTTTCTGTTGGTCCTAAGGAAGCTTCACACCAAAAAAAAATTCTCGGTGCTGTGCAGTTTTGGAGATATGGGCGTTTTAATTTTTTTCTATCTTTAGCTCCTGCGGTTCCCATGGGGCTACGGGAAAAAAAAAATCAGCATAAATTAGGTACTTATGACCCAATAAGCCCTCACATAAAATTTGGTTCAAATCAGCCTCTCGGTTTGGAAAATAGAAATTATGGGCGGGCAAAGAATTTTGCTCCTCCCATAACGACGCCAAGTATAGCCCCACAAACTTCTCTTGAACAAATCTGAGTCTACACCTCAAAAGGAAGCTGCACACCAAATATCAAGTCTCTGCTACTGCTGGTTCATGAGAAGAAGATTTTTTAAGATTTCAGCACACTTTTTGGGTGTGGCCCTACCCACGGGCGAGGCAACTTGATTTGAACAAAATCAAATTGCGATGTCATAACAAACTATTATCTCAAATATCAATTAAATTGGTTCAGCGGTTTGGGAGGAGAAGACGCAAACACCATGTTCACGGACGCCGGACGGTGAGTGATCACTGTAGCTCTCCTGACTGAAGGTCAGGTGAGCTAAAAAAACTTAGATGTGAGTCTTCCATGGAAGACGTGTGTCGCCTGGCGTTTCAGACAGAATTCTAAGTGGAAAAGGGGCATAACTCTGGAAAAAATACAGCGGATCAAAAAATAAAATAGGAGGTGCACAATGCCATGATGTGATAAAGAATCACTGAAAGCTTCATCAAAATCCATTCAAAGGTTAAAGAGGAGTGGCGGATAAGAGAAAGTGTGACGCGGACGACGCAAGGCGACAAAAGTAATCCCTACATATATATGTCGCTCCCCACTTCAAGGGGCAGCGACACAAAAACTGAGCAACTTGAGTAAACAAATGAAACAAGCACTTAAACTCACCTCAGAAGCACCTGCTGACTTCAACAACCTTATTATGGGAGCCATTGTATTCCCTCTCACAATAGAATCATCAATCAAAACAACTCTCTTTCCACTGAAATTCTCTGACAATGGTCCAAATTTCTTGGCCACACCTAACTGTCTCAGCCTGATGCTTGGCTGAATGAATGTCCTCCCTACATAACGATTCTTACACAATACTTCTCCATATGGAATGCCAAGCTATGAAAAAGAAGAGAAAAATACACAGAGGTGTTAATATATTTGTAGTTTTAATATCCAGTACAAGGAAATAGGATATCTATTTGATGACTCATGGGTGGAATTTCCACCCAAGTAATATTTCATATTCTTTAACTGGTTAAGTGTTAGAAGCCGCTATCAGGGCTTTCAAAAAATAAGGGTACCAGACCAAAAGCCAACATTTCCCTTGCTCATTTTTCATACTCAGTCAAACACAAATAATATTTGGTTTATATAAATTTGTTCTATTACATATTGTTGGAGAGTGCCTATGGGCACTCTCCAATAATTTGTAATAAAACAAATTTTGATGAACAAACTCAGACCACCAGAAATTATCTAGCCCTCAACCAATTAAAAAAAAATCAGAAGCACTGGCAAAGTTTTGGTGTTGGTCTTTAAGTGCATTAATGGATTGGCTCCAAAATATCTTTAGGACCTTTTGACTGTTCAATCATCAAAACGGAATCTCCGCTCATCCAAACAGCTCAGGCTTCTTGTTCCTTTTTCCCGTTCCACCTTGGTGAATACAGGGCCTTTTCCTTTGTAGGTCCACGACTCTGGGACTCATTGCCAATGCACATCCAGGCTTCCATAAGCTTAGACGACTTCAAAACAAAACTCAAGTCCCATCTCTCTCAAGAGGCCTTCGAGGTTTTAGCTATCTAATTTGATCAGTTTTTGTTTACATCAGTGCTTTTAATAGGGAGCTCAAATATGTATTTCTTTTCCATGTAAAGCTTTTTAGAGCACAACCTTGCAATTTTAGGCTATATAAAAACTATGTATTATTATTATTACTAGCAAATTTCAGTAACAGGTCTTCTGGTTGAATCCAGAGGTACATAGGTTGAAATATGTGAAGGTATTTTACAATTGTTCACATAATTCTTGAGGAAGTGCTGGGTAAAAATTCCACTCCATGAGTGTTTTCATGACAAATTATTTTTCACATATTGTTCAAGAGAACCATGTTAGTGGGGAGCATGGTGGCTCAGTGGTAGACTGTTGGACTTCTATGCTAGAGGTCCCGAGTTCGATCCCCGTCCGGGACGACCCAAGTTGTGTCCTTGGCCAAGGCACTTTATCCTGGTTGCCTACATGGGGGCACGATGATGCCATGTACTAAGGCGTACTGCACGTCGATGGTGCACATGTCTTCAACTGCTGTAACCCTGCTTGAGCGGAGCTTGAACAGAGTTAGAATGTTGAGGAGCTGATAGTTGCTCGTCGATGCTCGGTGGTTCTCTCCAGGTACTCCGGCTTCCTCCACCCGTAAAACTGTCATGGTCACGATTAGCCATTGTGCATAAGTATGTGACCTTAAACACCAATAAATAAATAAATAAATAATAAATAACCATGTTACTGAGCATTAACATACTAAGGTACCAATAGTTTGTTTCTGGGGTTTGTTTAATGACACTTAAAAACCAAACAAACCTAATATTTATGTATTTAGAACTTAACCCATAAGGGCCTATTTCCAATTTTGGTGAGTTTCTTGTGTTTTCTTTCAGAGAGAAAACATAAGTTCCAACATATAAAGGATTTTGGTGGTCTTGATCGTAGAAATTTCAGTATGTTGGTTTTTAGTGAAGTAGGCAGCGAACACTTCACTAGACACCATTGCGATGTCAAAGTGTTACCTTATTATGAGGGAGCAAAAAATAAGTAGAAATCTACAAGCCTTTAAGGACACTTTCCAAATCTACGAGGAAAATTAAATGAATACTTTGCTAGAATCAAAGTTGATTCTCATTGTTTTTCTTGTGTGAATCAATTTTGAGAATTGATTCTGATTTTTGCATGAATTTTAAGCCCTGAATTGTGTCTCGACTGTTTTATGAGTTTAGGGAACCAAACCTTCTGGATAGAATGAGCAGCAACGATTAACCATTTACCTAATGAATCAGCTACATCTGGCTGCATAATATACAAATTGAGCTCTTAAAAAAAAAAGCATCTGTCAAAAAGTTTCAACAAAATGATATCATGTGACCCTTCCTTGGAATGAGCTCATCACATGATTGGCTTTCTTGAGAATTTTTCGAAAAGTTTGAAAAAATATTATTTAAAATAATAAATCTTTAGATAATGTGCTTTGGGTCAAGGAACCCTCCAACTATCTGGTCCAGCAAAAACAGGGTTAGCATTGCTTGTAGGCACGGGTACCATTAACATGCAATATGCCTTATCACACTGAATCAGAATTCTGTGGCCTGTCCAAGGATACAGCACTGGTGATGTGTATCAGGTTCAAACCTACAAAATATGAAGTTATTTGAATGAGCCAAGTGCTTAGTGGCCCCCACAACTTTGCTAGCAATAAGAGTACTTAACCCTTTACCTAACACAGTATTTTTAAAAAATAAATTAAATTTCACATTTTTCGAAAGCAAATTTCACAATTTTTCAATAAAAACCAAACAAATATGGATATCATTAGAACCAGCTTAACGAGCTGATCCTAATGATCTCCATATTTGTATGTTTTTTTTTAGAAACTTCTGAGATATTTTAAGCTGTAGAAGACTTATTCTGTTAATTTTCTGGTAGTTTTTGGCAGCTGCTATGTTTGGTGAAGGGTTAACCCTTTACCCAATGTAACGACCAAATATGGTTTATGCTATTCACAGAAATTGCCATTCAAATTTTATTATCTTTTCATTTTTTGTCTCAAAAACATCACTTATGACCCCTCAATGGAATAAGCTCAATGAGCTGGATACAATGAAGGATCATAAGCTATGTTTTTTGAGACATAAAATGAAAATGTTTAGTCATTCAAGAAATTTTTTTAAAGGGAGCCGTTTTCTGTTTGGGTTGGGTAAAGGGATAACCCAATATGTATATGAGCTCTGTCAAGCAAAACAAGATGTATTGATTTAAAAGCTTACACTGGAAGCTTTGAAGGTAGAAAAATATCTGATGAATGTTTTTATCATAATCTGATGAATGTTTTTATCATATGTGTAAAGTTTCAAAAGATTACTATTTATTTATTGGTGTTTACGGTCACATACTTCTGCATAATGGCTAATACTGATTGCAACATGGAGATAAAGTCAACTTTATTGATTCAATTAGATCCATGTTGCCCATTTGAGAGGACTTCCACTCCAAGAATTGGTGAATGGGTCAGATTCTAAGTAAAACAGAGCTTGTTTACCACAGTAAACATGCACTGCTTCACTTCCCAGGGCTCCCATGGGGCATTCTAATGATTACTTTTTTTATTCAATTAACCGCATGTTACTACATAACTCATGCAACTGACAGGTCAAAGTACTACTAATGATATAGCAAGTGGTTTATTTGATGATATAATGGAGCACACTTAATTCAAGTAGATACTGGTTAATTGAATAATTCTCTTAACTGGTAGAGTACTGGAAGCTCATATTTGGACTTTATTCTGAAGTGCAGGTGCTGCAACTTAACTGGCTGAGTGCTAGAAGTCACTATCAGGGCTTTCAAAATAATGAGGATACCAGTGCAAAAGCCAATATTTTACTTATTCATGTTTCCTATTTAGTCAAACGCAAATAATATTTTGTTTATATAAGTTTGTTTAATTACAAATTATTGGAGAGTACCAATTTGTAATAAAAAAAATTTTGAATAATAAATTCAGACCACCAAAAATAATCTAGCCCTCAACCAGTTAATGGCTTCATATTCTGTGGATGGGCTTCATATTATTTTTTAATTGAAATTATTTAGTCTGTAAGGATTTGCCTTGTTACAATTTATGGGAGAGTGCCACTAACCACTCCCATAAATTGTAACAAGGCAAAGAGAAGTGGACAAATTTGAATGACCCAAAATAATTTAGCAATTTACCAGTTAAAATTGTGTATCACTTCCAAACACCAAACCATTTACCATATGACCAGTACAAATGTGGACTAATAACTGCATGTAGCATTTAATCTATTATCTGACAGAGCTTTTGATACCCCTGCTCACCTTGGACTCAAATGCTTAAGACACCCTTGCTCACCATTCCAATGAGGGGGGAATAATCTATGGTTCTGAAGTAAAAGTTGAAAAAATAATGAAATATGAATGACAATTTTTTTGCATAGTGCTGGTCACTTTTGACAATTATGTTAAGTAGTGGTTTACCGATTACCAGTTCCATTTCTTGGTTGCCTTGTTCTACATACCTGTTGTGCATAAGCCATAGCAGCAGGATTTGCAGATTCTGGAACAGTACTAACAAGATCTGCTGCTGCAGGTGCCTCAACAGCTAGCTGCTTACCACACCTTTGTCGGACCGAGTACACCATTTGACCTACAAATATATTTTTTCAATGTCAAAAATAGAAATTTCCTCTAAATAGTGTTACATCATTTTTGGAAAGTGAACGACATAGTAAAACTCTTCACACCTAGGACAACTTTCTCACCCTATCTACAGCCCTATTTTGTCTAATCTATTTTAAAAATATGACCATTATCGCTTGTTCAACCAAGCTCTCTGAGGTGTTAAGGCCAATTTATGAACCCACTTGAAATATTGTTTGTATATAACATATATAACTGATTCAGTACATAGTGAACCTGGTTATAAAAAATAAAGTCCAAATTTAAAGCAAGTAGAAAATGAAAAAAAAACAAATAAAACAAATGGAAATAACTCTGAAAATAATTATGTAGTAACACTAGTTTGTGAACCCATCTAGAATATAATTACATTAAGCGTATCCCTAACATGGCCTGAAGACAAAAATATTTTTGAAAAACTACAAATTTTCATCTTTTGCCTCCAAAACATGGCTTATGAACTGTCATAAGAACCAGCTCATTCCAATGAGGGGGCATAATATGTTTTTGAGGCGAAATTTTTTTAAAAATTTTTTTAAAAATAATAAAATTTGGGTGGCAATTTGTGTGAATCCTACTGATCATATGTGATGATGTTACATGGGGTAAAGTGTCAAAAATATACATGACAAATGGAGTTCAATTGGTGAATGATGTTCTCTGTAACAACACTGAATGTGCGGACAACAAACTGAAAATTTTGGACCAATGGACAAACAGATGAATAAATGAAGGATAGATGGAACACATTTCTAATCCAGCATCCTCCTCTTTGTAACAATGAAAATTGTTAATATTAGGCCTATAAAAAAATTTCTTGTGGCTCAGGCAATTTTTCCTCAATTTTCTGCTAATCCCCAAAACAGTTTTCAAAATAAATTGAAAACTGACCTCCTTAATACAGTATTAGTAGTATTATTTGGAAATTGGAAAACCTAAGTTTTTAGCAGTAAAAATCTCCTTCCCATAATGTAGATGCAAAGAATAATCAACTACATCTTGTTCAACAGAACTCAATGAGCTCTGTCCGTCTAGATATAGTGGATGAAATTCTGAGTCCTACAACGGCAAAATAGTTTCACTGAAGAGATTTCCAAGTAAAGAAAAGGTAAATAGGGTGATTTTCAATGACGAGGAAGGTGTCCGAGTAACAAGAATTTTTTATAGTCTTATTACTATAGGTGTCTGTCATCAAAAAGCAATTACCAAACACAAATGAAGTATGCCATGTGTTTGCAGTTTGAAGATTTTTAAGTACATTCAAGAGCATTTTAAAGAAAGCCTGCATTCAAGTACACACTGTCTTCAAGACCTTTTAAGAAATTAAAAAATATGCAAAAAACATTTGGTGTGCCATATGCTTTATAACACCAAGTTGTTAACTTCCCATCAAAAGAATTTATCTTACACTTTGCACTAACCAGTGAATCACAATATAAACAAATATATAATGCAAACGCAAATAGTGCCCAACATATTGTTTTCTGTCTTCTTATAAGGTCCCATAAAGTAGATCTTCTATTTCTCAGGTCATTTTCTGTAAAATTACATTTGGACGGGCAGTTTTTTATTTTATTTTTGTAGTTATTTCTTTGCCAGTAAAAGTTCATGTTCTTGTTTGTTTTATGTTTTAGGCCTCATAATCTACAGAATACCATGGGTAGTGGTGTATTCCATCCCTTTGCATGCAAGAAGGCTTTGCAATGCTTTAGCATTGCAAAGCCTTGTTGCACTCAAGGGACAAATTTATCAATTTTATTTACTTGGGTAAAATATCAGACATAAACCATTTAATTTTTTATTTTTTTAAGTTTGCATTGGTTATAAAAAGAGAGCATGTGGCTGCTAGAAGGGCCAGAGAAACAGATTAACATTTTTAGGCCTAAACACTCCAGAATATGGACATTTTCACTTGTTTGTGGTCATGTCGGAGAAGTTTCATGGAGATCAGTCTATAAATACAACAGAAGCTCACAATGAAATATGTACAGATATGCTGGCAAACTCTAATTCTATCAATTAGATTCTGCTATGGCCTGGAACCAGTCTAGCCCTTAAATAGTCCATTACCAAAGTTTAAATTCATTCATCTGGAATATTTCAGTTGGTCAGAAAAGCAAACCTATGGTTCACTTTTCCAGCCACTGATAAATTCCAGACCCAAACGTTTGAATCTAAAAATACCATAAACATTGATTTTCTTTGAATCAACGCAAAAGAAATGTTGCTCAAGCAAGGCTTGATTTGACTGAATTCTTGATGATATTACCATTAGGAATTAAGACTAACTACAGCCGTAATTTTATGATTATGCCACATAGTTCCACTGCTTAAATGTGTTAATATCTTGATGGTTTAAGGGTGAATTAAATACTTATTGACTGAAATATCTGTAACTGGAGCACAAAAGAATGTCTGTCTACCCTTTTGAGTAAAAAGACATCACATTACATCAATGGTAGTCTGCAAGCAAACTCCATGAACTCCTTGCATGCTGTTGGTGGATATTCCTGCGCAGGACATGACATCTCTTGCCATTGAAATTAAGTATAATCTAAGAACATTTAACACAATTTCTTCTCTGCAAATTGAATGAAAGTTTTGACAAATGATTTTTTTTAAGTTAAATGTAGATGAATTTCCCATCAAATCTAGTCATGGCTGCTTCAAAAATATGTTGAAAATACTCAGCGGGTTGAGATTTAAATTGGGTAAATCTACCAGAATTAGACTGGTGGCCCAAGAGCTTGACATACAAGGTGTCAACCATATAGTCCTCACTTCATTGAAGCAGGAATTTACTAAATATTAATGCTACTCACCTTCCATAATACTATCTGGTCTTGCAAAATATACATATTCAAATACACAGAATGCTGGAAGTTTACTCGCTGGTCTTGGAATAATGCAGTGAGACTTCACCCCATGCCTAGTTATTTCAACTATCTCACCTAAAAAATCAAATAAATCACTGCATAAATAACTTAACCCTTAAAGACCTAATTCCATTGACAAATATTTCTGGGCTTCAATTATCTGCATCCAGTCTGACATGGAGGCAGGAGAGAAAAGTTTCAGATACAAAAGGAACAAGAGGCCCCAAGGGGCCTGAGGGCGCTCACCTGACATGGTAGCCTAAATATCAACCCAGAGAATTGATTTCAACAAGTTGCATCTGCTCCTCCTAAGAAAAGCTTATACCAAATATCCAAAGATTCTGACCAGTGGATCTAAAAAAAAAAGAAGATTTTTAAAGAATATTCCTCATATTGAACTAAGTTATAATTCGGGCTCCCACAGGGATCCCATATATGAACCCAGGGAATTGGCTTTAACAAACTTGACTCTCACCCCCCTAAGGATGGTGCACACCAAATATCAAAACTTTCCGACTGCTGGATCTGAAGAAGAAGATTTTTAAATAAAATTCCTCATTTTGAACTAAGTTACCATTCAAGCTCCCACAGTGAGTCCAAATATGGACCTAGGGACATGGATTGAAAAAACTTGAATCTCTCTCCCCCCCCCCCCCCCCCCCCCCCCCCCCCCCCCCAAGGATGCTGCATATCAAATATCAAAACATTCTGACTGCTGGATCTGAAGAAGAAGATTTTTAAAGACAATTCATCATTTTGTTTGAACCAAGTTATAATTCGGGCTACCAAAGTGAGCCCAAATATGAACCCAGGGACTTGGTTTGAACAAACTTGAATCTCACTCCCCTAAGCATGGTGCATACCCAATATCAAAAGATTCTGCCTGCTGGATCTTGAGAAGAAGATTTTCAACGAAATTTGCCTGAAATGCACTAAGTTCGAATTCAAGCTTCTATAGTGAGCCCAAATATGAATTAAGGGGGCCGATTTGAACAAACTTGAATCAGATCCACCCCACAATGTTGCATACCAAATATTAAAAGATTCTGCCTGCTGAATCTGGAGAAGATTTTTTAAGAAATTTGCCTGAAATGCACTAAGTTCGAATTCGGGCTTCTATAGTGAACCCAAATATGAATCCAGGGGGCCGATTTGAATAAACTTGAATCAGATCCACCCCACAATGATGCATACCAAATATCAAAAGATTCTGCCTGCTGGATCTGGAGGAGAAGATATTTTAAGAAATTTGCCTGAAATGCACTAAGTTCGAATTCGAGCTTCTATAGTCAGCCCAAATATGAATCCAGAGGGGCCGATTTGAACAAACTTGAATCAGATCCACCCCACAATGTTGCATACCAAATATCAAAAGATTCGGCCTGCTGGATCTGGAGAAGAAGATTTTTTAAGAAATTTGCCTGAAATGCACTAAGTTTGAATTCAAGCTTCTATACCGAGCCCAAATATAAACCCAAGGGGCCGATTTGAACAAACTTGAATCAGATCCACCCCACAATGTTGCGAACCAAATATCAAAAGATTCTGCCTGCTGAATCTGGAGAAGATTTTTTAAGAAATTTGCCTGAAATGCACTAAGTTCGAATTCGGGCTTCTATAGTGAACCCAAATATGAATCCAGGGGGCCGATTTGAACAAACTTTAATCAGATCCACCCCACAATGATGCATACCAAATATCAAAAGATTCTGCCTGCTGGATCTGGAGGAGAAGATATTTTAAGAAATTTGCCTGAAATGCACTAAGTTCGAATTCGAGCTTCTATAGTGAGCCCAAATATGAATCCAGAGGGGCCGATTTGAACAAACTTGAATCAGATCCACCCCACAATGTTGCATACCAAATATCAAAAGATTCGGCCTGCTGGATCTGGAGAAGAAGATTTTTTAAGAAATTTGCCTGAAATGCACTAAGTTTGAATTCAAGCTTCTATACCGAGCCCAAATATAAACCCAAGGGGCCGATTTGAACAAACTTGAATCAGATCCACCCCACAATGTTGCGAACCAAATATCAAAAGATTCTGCCTGCTGGATCTGGAGAAGAAGATTTTTTAAGAAATTTGCCTGAAATGCACTAAGTTCGAATTCGAGCTTCTATAGTGAGCCCAAATATGAATCCAGGAAGCCGATTTGAACAAATTTCAATCAGATCCACCCCACAATGCTTTATACCAAATATGAAAAGATTCTGCCCGCTGGATCTGGAGAAGAAGATTTTTTAAGAAATTTGCTTGAAATGCACTAAGTTTGAATTCGGGCTTCTATAATAGAGTGAGCCCAAATATGAATCCAGGCGGGCCGATTTGAACAAACTTGAATCAGATCCACCCCTCAATGTTGCATACCAAATATCAAAAGATTCTGCCTGCTGGAACTGGAGAAGAAGATTTTTTAAGAAATTTGCCTGAAATGCAATAAGTTCGAATTCGAGCTTCTATACTGAGCCCAAATATAAACCCAAGGGGCTGATTTGAACAAACCTGAATCAGATCCACCCCACAATTTTGCATACCAAATATCAAAAGATTCTGCCTGCTGGATCTGGAGAAGAAGATTTTTAAAGAAATTTGCCTGAAATGCACTAAGTTCGAATTCGAGCTTCTATACTGAGCCCAAATATAAACCCAAGGGGCCGATTTGAACAAACTTGAATCAGATCCACCCCACAATGTTGCATACCAAATATCAAAAGATTCTGCCTGCTGGGTCTGGAGAAGAAGATTTTTTAAGAAATTTTCCTGAAATGCACTAAGTTCGAATTCAGGCTTCTATAGTGAGCCCAAATATGAATCCAGGGGGCCGATTTGAACAAACTTGAATCAGATCCACCCCTCAATGTTGCATACCAAATATCAAAAGATTCTGCCTGCTGGATCTGGAGAAGAAGATTTTTTAAGACATTTGCCTGAAATGCACTAAGTTCGAATTCGAGCTTCTATATTAAGCCCAAATATAAACCCAGGGGGCCGATTTGAACAAACTTGAATCAGATCCACCCCACAATGTTGCATACTAAATATCAAAAGATTCTGCCTGCTGGATCTGGAGAAGAAGATTTTTTAAGAAATTTGCCTGAAATGCACTAAGTTTGATTTCGAGCTTCTATACTGAGCCCAAATATAAACCCAAGGGGCCGATTTGAACAAACTTGAATCAGATCCACCCCACAATGTTGATTACCAAATATCAAAAGATTCGGCCTGCTGGATCTTGAGAAGAAGATTTTTTAAGAAATTTCGAGCTTCTATACTGAGCCCAAATATAAACCCAAGGGGCCGATTTGAACAAACTTGAATCAGATCCACCCCACAATGTTGCATACCAAATATCAAAAGATTCAGCCTGTTGGATCTTGAGAAGAAGATTTTTTAAGAAATTTGCCTAAAATGCAATAAGTTCGAATTCGAGCTTCTATACTGAGCCCAAATATAAACCCAAGGGGCCGATTTGAACAAACTTGAATCAGATCCACCCCACAATGTTGCATACCAAATATCAAAAGATTCTGCCTGCTGGATCTGGAGAAGAACATTTTTCAAGAAATTTGCCTGAAATGCACTAAGTTCGAATTCGGGCTTCTATAGTGAGCCCAAATACGAATCCAGGGGGCCAATTTGAACAAACTTGAATCAGATCCACCCCACAATGTTGCATACCAAATATCAAAAGATTCTGCCTGCTGGATCTGGAGAAGATTTTTTAAGAAATTTGCCTGAAATGCAATAAGTTCGAATTCAAGCTTCTATACTGAGCCCAAATATAAACCCAAGGGGCTGATTTGAACAAACATGAATCAGATCCACCCCACAATGTTGCATACTAAATATCAAAAGATTCGGCCTGCTGGATCTGGAGAAGAACATTTTTTAAGAAATTTGCCTGAAATGCACTAAGTTCGAATTCGGGCTTCTATAGTGAGCCCAAATATGAATCCAGGGGACTATTTGAACAAACTTGAATCAGATCCACCCCTCAATGTTCCATACCAAATATCAAAAGATTCTGCCTGCTGGATCTGGAGAAGAAGATTTTTTAAGAAATTTGCCTGAAATGCACTAAGTTCGAATTCGAGCTTCTATACCGAGCCCAAATATAAACCCAGGGGGCCGATTTGAACAAACTTGAATCAGATCCACCCCTCAATGTTGCATACCAAATATCAAAAGATTCTGCGTGCTGGATCTGGAGAAGAAGATTTTTTAAGAAATTTTCCTGAAATGCACCAAGTTCAAATTCGGGCTTCTATAGTGAGCCCAAATATGAATCCAGGGGGCCGATTTGAACAAACTTGAATCAGATCCACCCCACAATGTTGCATACCAAATATCAAAAGATTCTGCCTGCTGGATCTTGAGAAGAAGATTTTTTAAGAAATTTGCCTGAAATGCAATAAGTTCGAATTCAAGCTTCTATACTGAGCCCAAATATAAACCCAAGGGGCTGATTTGAACAAACATGAATCAGATCCACCCCACAATGTTGCATACCAAATATCAAAAGATTCGGCCTGCTGGATCTGGAGAAGAACATTTTTTAAGAAATTTGCCTGAAATGCACTAAGTTCGAATTCGGGCTTCTATAGTGAGCCCAAATATGAATCCAGGGGACTATTTGAACAAACTTGAATCAGATCCACCCCACAATGTTGTATACCAAATATCAAAAGATTCTGCCTGCTGGATCTGGAGAAGAAGATTTTTTAAGAAATTTGCCTGAAATGCACTAAGTTCGAATTCGAACTTCTATAGTGAGCCCAAATATGAATCCAGGGGGGCCGATTTGAACAAACTTGAATCAGATCCACCCCTCAATGTTCCATACCAAATATCAAAAGATTCTGCCTGCTGGATCTGGAGAAGAAGATTTTTTAAGAAATTTGCCTGAAATGCACTAAGTTAGAATTCGAGCTTCTATATTGAGCCCAAATATAAACCCAGGGGGCCGATTTGAACAAACTTGAATCAGATCCACCCCACAATGTTGCATACTAAATATCAAAAGATTCTGCCTGCTGGATCTGGAGAAGAAGATTTTTTAAGAAATTTCGAGCTTCTATACTGAGCCCAAATATAAACCCAAGGGGCGGATTTGAACAAACTTGAATCAGATCCACCCCACAATGTTGCATACCAAATATCAAAAGATTCAGCCTGTTGGATCTTGAGAAGAAGATTTTTTAAGAAATTTACCTGAAATGCAATAAGTTCGAATTCAAGCTTCTATACTGAGCCCAAATATAAACCCAAGGGGCTGATTTGAACAAACATGAATCAGATCCACCCCACAATGTTGCATACCAAATATCAAAAGATTCGGCCTGCTGGATCTGGAGAAGAACATTTTTTAAGAAATTTGCCTGAAATGCACTAAGTTCGAATTCGGGCTTCTATAGTGAGCCCAAATATGAATCCAGGGGACTATTTGAACAAACTTGAATCAGATCCACCCCACAATGTTGTATACCAAATATCAAAAGATTCTGCCTGCTGGATCTGGAGAAGAAGATTTTTTAAGAAATTTGCCTGAAATGCACTAAGTTCGAATTCGAACTTCTATAGTGAGCCCAAATATGAATCCAGGGGGGCCGATTTGAACAAACTTGAATCAGATCCACCCCTCAATGTTCCATACCAAATATCAAAAGATTCTGCCTGCTGGATCTGGAGAAGAAGATTTTTTAAGAAATTTGCCTGAAATGCACTAAGTTCGAATTCGAGCTTCTATACCGAGCCCAAATATAAACCCAGGGGGCCGATTTGAACAAACTTGAATCAGATCCACCCCTCAATGTTGCATACCAAATATCAAAAGATTCTGCGTGCTGGATCTGGAGAAGATTTTTTAAGAAATTTTCCTGAAATGCACCAAGTTCAAATTCGGGCTTCTATAGTGAGCCCAAATATGAATCCAGGGGGCCGATTTGAACAAACTTGAATCAGATCCACCCCACAATGTTGCATACCAAATATCAAAAGATTCTGCCTGCTGGATCTTGAGAAGAAGATTTTTTAAGAAATTTGCCTGAAATGCAATAAGTTCGAATTCAAGCTTCTATACTGAGCCCAAATATAAACCCAAGGGGCTGATTTGAACAAACATGAATCAGATCCACCCCACAATGTTGCATACCAAATATCAAAAGATTCGGCCTGCTGGATCTGGAGAAGAACATTTTTTAAGAAATTTGCCTGAAATGCACTAAGTTCGAATTCGGGCTTCTATAGTGAGCCCAAATATGAATCCAGGGGACTATTTGAACAAACTTGAATCAGATCCACCCCACAATGTTGTATACCAAATATCAAAAGATTCTGCCTGCTGGATCTGGAGAAGAAGATTTTTTAAGAAATTTGCCTGAAATGCACTAAGTTCGAATTCGAACTTCTATAGTGAGCCCAAATATGAATCCAGGGGGGGCGATTTGAACAAACTTGAATCAGATCCACCCCTCAATGTTCCATACCAAATATCAAAAGATTCTGCCTGCTGGATCTGGAGAAGAAGATTTTTTAAGAAATTTGCCTGAAATGCACTAAGTTCGAATTCGAGCTTCTATACCGAGCCCAAATATAAACCCAGGGGGCCGATTTGAACAAACTTGAATCAGATCCACCCCTCAATGTTGCATACCAAATATCAAAAGATTCTGCGTGCTGGATCTGGAGAAGAAGATTTTTTAAGAAATTTTCCTGAAATGCACCAAGTTCAAATTCGGGCTTCTATACCAAGCCCAAATATAAACCCAGGAGGCTGATTTGAACAAACTTGAATCAGATCCATCCCTCAATGTTGCATACCAAATATCAAAAGATTCTGCATGCTGGATCTGGAGAAGATTTTTTAAGAAATTTTCCTGAAATGCACTAAGTTCAAATTCGGGCTTCTATAGTGAGCCCAAATATGAATCCAGGGGGCCGATTTGAACAAACTTGAATCAGATCCACCCCACAATGTTGCATACCAAATATCAAAAGATTCTGCCAGCTGGATCTGGAGAAGAAGATTTTTTAAGAAATTTGCCTGAAATGCACTAAGTTCGAATTCGAGCTTCTATACTGAGCCCAAATATAAACCCAGGCGGTCGATTTGAACAAACTTGATCAGATCCACCCCATAATGTTGCATACCAAATATCAAAAGATTCTGCCTGCTGGATCTGGAGAAGAAGATTTTTTCTATAGTGAGCCCAAATATGAATCCAGTGAGCCGATTTGAACAAACTTCAATCAGATCCACCCCACAATGCTTTATACCAAATATCAAAAGATTCTGCCTGCTGGATCTGGAGAAGAAGATTTTTTAAGAAATTTGCCTGAAATGCACTAAGTTCGAAATCGGGCTCCTATACTGAGCCCAAATATGAACCCAGGGGGGCCGATTTGAACAAACTTGAATCAGATCCATCCTACAATGTTGCATACCAAATATCAAAAGATTCGGCCTGCTGGATCTGGAGAAGAAGATTTTTAATCTTTTTCCCATTGCCAACAGTGTTAAAAAGTGCTGACTCAAAGTCCTGAAAAAAGTACCTTGTGATCAAACCGATCGAGATTTTTTTAACCATTCTATTCTACTGGATAAAAGTAAGCTTTATACAAAATAAGAATTCTCTGTGCCGTGTTGTTTTGGAGATATGGCAGTTTTAAGGTTTTTCCTATTTTTAGCTCCCGAGGTTCCCACGGGGGGCAATGAGAAAAATTTTTTTTGCATCAATCAACTACGTATGACCCATTATCATCTCATATCAAATTTGGTTCAAATCGAACTGACGCTTCTGAAAATAGAAATTTTAGGCGTGGCCAAAATTTTTGCCCCTCCCATAACGAAGGCAAATAATGCTCGACAAACTTCTCTTGAACAAACTTGATTCTAAACCTCAAAAGGACTCTGTATACCACATATCAAGTCTCTGCTAATGGTGGTTCATTAGAAGAAGATTTTCAAAATATTTGGCCATTTTTTCCCCACACCTCTGCTCAATATGAGCCAAAACCTATTTTGGATAAAAATCAAAATGTCTTATATAACCAATACTTACATGAAATTTAATGAAAATGTGGCTAGTGGTTTAGGAGAAAGAGGCTCAAACACCACCTTCACGCAGGACGACGGACGACAGACAACGGACGAAGAGTGATAAGAAAAGCTCACCCTGACTTTCAGTCAGGTGAGCTAAAAACTGATTGGATCTAATTTCGGTACACAATGGCCACTGGCAGCCATCTTGAATTTTGGACCGCACCCAGAAACACTCGTGCTCGTCCCAAGGTGATAACAAAGGTACCCAAGAAGTTTCGTGAAGATCGGTTGATAAATACAGTTTCTAGCCCGAGCCATATTGACATGTGCACTTACAGTGTATAAGTGGCACTGAATAAATCAAAGAACATCTAATTTGCATAATTTCTGCACAAAAAAAAAACCTGTACTATATGTGATGTATTCCATGTTACTAAACATTCATACAAAAATTTATTCAGATCAGAACTTTCATACACAAGTTCTGTACAAAAGACTGATTGCACTAATTTTGGTACAAAATGGCTGCAGGTGGCCATCTTGAATTTCGGACCACACCAAAAACACTTGTTCTCATCCCACGGTGATAACAAAGGTACCCAAGAAGTTTCGTAAAGATCGGTTCATAAATAAGGCCTCTAGCCTGAGCCATATAGAAGTTGTGTACAAAAAACTGATCAGACCTAATTTCGGTACAAAATGGCCACTGGCAGCCATCTTGAATTTTGGACCGCACCCAGAAACACTCGTTCTCGTCCCAAGGTGATAACAAAGGTACCCAAGACGTTTCATGAAGATCGGTTCATAAATACAGACTCTAGCCCGAGCCGCATTGACATGTGCACTTACTGTGTATAAGTAGCACTGAATAAATCAAAGTTCATCTAATTTGCATAATTTCTGCACGAGGAAAAAAACCTGTATTATATGTGATGTATCCCATGGTACTAAACATTCACACAAAAAATTATTCAAATCAGCGCTTTCATATGGAAGTTCTGCGCAAAAAATCTGATTGCACCTATTTTTGTACAAAATGGCTGCCAGCAGCCAACTTGAATTTTGGATCGGTCCCCAAAACACTCGTTCTCGTCCCACGGTCATAACAAAGGTACCCAAGAAGTTTTCGTAAAGATCGGTTCATAAATACGGCCTCTAGCCCGAGCCGTATTGAATTGTTGATGGACAGACGGACACGACTGGCCATGGCATAAGCTCAAATTTGGCTTCGCCAAAGTTGAGCTAAAAAAAAATTAAATGGTTTATGTCTGATATTTTACCCAAGTTAAAAAAATTGATAAATTTGTCCCTTGAGTGCAAGAAGGCTTTGCAATGCTTTAGCAAACAAAATTATTGATTAACTAATTTTTTTCAGTTTTTGTGTCAAAAACATAACTTATGGCCCCTTATTCGAATGAGCTAAACAAGCTCATTCCAATGAGGGGTCACAGGCTATGTTTTGTGACAAAATATGAAACAAGAGGCCCCACGTGGCCTTAATCGCTCACCTGACAAAGTGACTCTAAGAAGTATTTTAGGTCACCTTCACCATGTCATGCCTCTTCAACATTAACTGGTTGAGTGATAGATTTTGTTTGAAGTTCAACATTTGTTACCTAAAATTAGTTTTATTTAAAATCATTGGTGTGTGGCCAATCTCCAATGATTTTTAATAAAGCAAATTTATCTCTGCAGACAAACTGGGTTAGCATGAAGCACAAACAAGGAATGTGAAGAGATAGCCTTGGACATCTCTCCCCAACTGTGGATATCTTCCATGTGCTACATGTACATATTTGCATGCAAGAAAACAAAAATTTTCACAAATTTTCCAAAATATTAGTTTTTTTTATCATCATTGGAACAAGCTCAAACAGCTTATTCCAATAGGGGTATGGGAAGATCAGGTATATTTTTGAGACAGAAATGTGAATATATAAATAATGGTGTTTCTTTGTGAATGATGCTGGAGAATTTTGCGTAAAGATATGGTAAATGGTTTGTTCTAGATACAGAATGATGCAAAAGTATTTAAATTTGATTAGGCAAGTTGTTCCTATAATGCATTTAAAAATTGAAGTAACTGTTTTTTTGCTGCCGAACTTTTAGATGTGTGTGTCTGTGTTTGTGTGTGTGTGTGTGTGTGTGTGTGTGTGTGGGGGGGGGGGGGGGGGGGGTAAGAGTGTTCTTGCAAACAAAATTCCTGAATAAATGGAAAATTTTATTTTTTGTGTGAAAGACATAGTGCGTGAATGTTGATTGGAACAAGCTTAGAGAGTTCATTTTAATGTGAAGTCATAAGGCTGTGTTTTACGTACGAAATTCTGGAATAACTAAAAAATTGCTTTTTTGACTCAAAAAGCATGGTGTGCGACCTCTCATTGGAATGAGCTCAAAAAGCTCATTCCAATGGGGTATTTGCAAGCGATAAGTACATGTATGTTTAAGAGACAAAAATTAAAATTTGAATAGCGATTTTTGCGAAGAATGCTGACAAGTTTTGGCAGTTATGCTGGTAAAAAGGTAAGATATGCAAAGTGGTTGTTTTTTAGAGGCGACATTTAATTAAGGGGAATTAACCCTTGATTACTGAGGTAACTTCTAAAAGTACTGAAATTTCATGAAGCAATGTGAATAACAGACAACAGTTGCCTAAAAATTTCATGAATAACTAAAATTTTTATTCTTTTGTCTCGAAAACATGGCATATGACCTTTGTTGGAATGAGCTGAATGCGTGTGTTCCAATGAGGGGTCATAAAATTTGAACGGAGATTTGTGTGAATAATGCATTAGTACTGCTAGATTTGGGTAAACGGTTCACCCTGGATACCACCCCTTCTATAGTAGATCTTTTCTGCAAATTTTGTCCAAGATTCTATCAACTTTACAAATAAATACGTTCATGAATCACAATCAGATCCACCCCACAATGTTGCATACCAAATATCAAAAGATTCTGCCTGCTGGATCTGGAGAAGAAGATTTTTTAAGAAATATGCCTGAAATGCACTAAGTTAAAATTTGGGCTCCTATACGGAGCCCAAATATAAACCCAGGGGGCCGATTTGAACAAACTTGAATCAGATCCACCCCACAATATTGCTTACCAAATATGAAAAGATTCTGAAGCTGGATCTGGAGAAGAAGATTTTTTAAGAAATTTGCCTGAAATGCACTAAGTTCGAATTCGAGCTTCTATAGAGAGCCCAAGATTTTTTAAGAAACTTGCCTGAAATGCACTAAGTTCGAATTCGAGCTTCTATACCGAGCCCAAATATAAACCCAGGGGGCCGATTTGAACAAACTTGAATCAGATCCATCCCTCAATGTTGCATACCAAATATCAAAAGATTCTGCGTGCTGGATCTGGAGAAGAAGATTTTTTAAGAAATTTTCCTGAAATGCACTAAGTTCAAATTCGGGCTTCTATAGTGAGCCCAAATATGAATCCAGGGGGCCGATTTGAACAAACTTGAATCAGATCCACCCCACAATGTTGCATACCAAATATCAAAAGATTCTGCCTGCTGGATCTGGAGAAGAAGATTTTTTAAGAAATTTGCCTGAAATGCACTAAGTTCGAATTCGAGCTTCTATACTGAGCCCAAATATAAACCCAGGGGGCCGAATTGAACAAACTTGATCAGATCCACCCCATAATGTTGCATACCAAATATCAAAAGATTCTGCCTGCTGGATCTGGAGAAGAAGATTTTTTAAGAGATTTGCCTGAAATGCACTAAGTTCGAATTCGGGCTTCTATAGTGAGCCCAAATATGAATCCAGGGAGCCGATTTGAACAAACTTCAATCAGATGCACCCCACAATTTTGCATACCAAATACCAAAAGATTCTGCCTGCTGGATCTGGAGAAGAAGATTTTTAAAGAAATTTGCCTGAAATGCACGAAAGTTCGAATTCGAGCTTCTATACTGAGCCCAAATATAAACCCAAGGGGCCGATTTGAACAAACTTGAATCAGATCTACCCCACAATGTTGCATACCAAATATCAAAAGATTCTGCCTGCTGGGTCTGGAGAAGAAGATTTTTTTAAGAAATTTTCCTGAAAGGCACAAAGTTCGAGTTCGGGCTTCTATAGTGAGCCCAAATATGAATCCAGGGGGCCGATTTGAACAAACTTGAATCAGATCCACCCCTCAATGTTGCATACCAAATATCAAAAGATTCTGCCTGCTGGATCTGGAGAAGAAGATTTTTTAAGAAATTTGCCTGAAATGCACTAAGTTAGAATTCGAGCTTCTATATTGAGCCCAAATATAAACCCAGGGGGCCGATTTGAACAAACTTGAATCAGATCCACCCCACAATGTTGCATACTAAATATCAAAAGATTCTGCCTGCTGGATCTGGAGAAGAAGATTTTTTAAGAAATTTCGAGGTTCTATACTGAGCCCAAATATAAACCCAAGGGGCCGATTTGAACAAACTTGAATCAGATCCACCCCACAATGTTGCATACCAAATATCAAAAGATTCAGCCTGTTGGATCTTGAGAAGAAGATTTTTTAAGAAATTTGCCTAAAATGCAATAAGTTCGAATTCGAGCTTCTATACTGAGCCCAAATATAAACCCAAGGGGCCGATTTGAACAAACTTGAATCAGATCCACCCCACAATGTTGCATACCAAATATCAAAAGATTCTGCCTGCTGGATCTGGAGAAGAACATTTTTTAAGAAATTTGCCTGAAATGCACTAAGTTCGAATTCGGGCTTCTATAGTGAGCCCAAATATGAATCCAGGGGGCCAATTTGAACAAACTTGAATCAGATCCACCCCACAATGTTGCATACCAAATATCAAAAGATTCTGCCTGCTGGATCTGGAGAAGATTTTTTTTAAAATTTGCCTGAAATGCACTAAGTTCGAATTCGAACTTCTATAGTGAGCCCAAATATTAATCCGGGGGGGCCGATTTGAACAAACTTGAATCAGATCCACCCCTCAATGTTGCATACCAACTTTACAAATAAATACGTTCATGAATCACAATCAGATCCACCCCACAATGTTGCATACCAAATATCAAAAGATTCTGCCTGCTGGATCTGGAGAAGAAGATTTTTTAAGAAATTTGCCTGAAATGCACTAAGTTCGAATTCGAGCTTCTATAGTGAGCCCAAATATGAAACTAGGAAGCCGATTTGAACAAACTTGAATCAGATCCACCCCACAATGTTGCATACCAAATATCAAAAGATTCTGCCTGCTGGATCTGGACAAGAAGATTTTTTAATAAATTTGCCCGAAATGCACTAAGTGCGAATTCAGGCTTTTATATTAAGCCCAAATATGAATCCAGGGGGCCGATTTGAACAAACTTGAATCAGATCCACCCCGCAATGTTGCATACCAAATATCAAAAGATTCTGCCAGCTGGATCTGGAGAAGAAGATTTTTGAAGAAATTTGCCCGAAATGCACTAAGTTTGAATTCGAGCTTCTATAGTGAGCCCAAATATGAATCCAGGGGGCCGATTTGAACAAACTTGAATCAGATCCGCCCCGCAATGTTGCATACCAAATATCAAAAGATTCTGCCTGCTGGATCTGGAGAAGATGATTTTTTAAGAAATTTGCCTGAAATGCACTAAGTTCGAATTCGAGCTTCTATAGTAAGCCCAAATATGAATCTAAGGAGCCGATTTGAACAAATTTGCATCAGATCCATCCCACAATGTTGCATACCAAATATCAAAAGATTCTGCCTGCTGGATCTGGAGAAGAAAATTTTTTAAGAAATTTGCCTGAAATGCACTAAGTTCGAATTCGAGCTTCTATAGTGAGCCCAAATATGAATCTAGGAAGCCGATTTGAACAAACTTGAATCAGATCCATCCCACAATGTTGCATACCAAATATCAAAAGATTCTGCCTGCTGGATCTGGAGAAGAAGATTTTTTAATAAATTTGCTTGAAATGCACTAAGTTCAAATTTGGGCTCCTATACTGAGCCCAAATATAAACCCAGGGGGCCGATTTGAACAAACTTGAATCAGATCCACCCCGCAATGTTGCTTACCAAATATGAAAAGATTCTGCCTGCTGGATCTGGAGAAGAAGATTTTTTAAGAAATTTGCATGAAATGCACTAAGTTCAAATTCGAGCTTCTATAGTGAGCCCAAATATGAATCTAGGAAGCCGATTTGAACAAACTTGAATCAGATCCACCCCACAATGTTGCATACCAAATATCAAAAGATTCTGCCTGCTGGATCTGGACAAGAAGATTTTTTAAGAAATATGCCTAAATGCACCAAGTTCAAAATCGGGCTTCTATACTGAGCCCAAATATGAACCCAGGGGGCCGATTTGAACAAACTTGAATCAGATCCACCCTACAATGTTGCATACCAAATATCAAAAGATTCTGCCTGCTGGATCTGGAGAAGAAGATTTTTTAAGAAATTTGCCTGAAATGCACTAAGTTCGAAATTGGGCTCCTATACTGAGCCCAAATATTAACCCAGGGATCCGATTTGAACAAACTTGAATCAGATCCACCCCACAATGTTGCTTACCAAATATGAAAAGATTCTGCCTGCTGGATCTGGAGAAGAAGATTTTTTAAGAAATTTGCCTGAAATGAACTAAGTTCGAATTCGGGCTTCTATAGTAAGCCCAAATATGAACCCAGGGGGGCCGATTTGAACAAACTTGAATCAGATCTACCCCGCAACGTTGCATACCAAATATCAAAAGATTCTGCCTGCTGGATCTGGAGAAGAAGAGTTTTGAAGAAATGTGCCTGAAATGCACTAAGTTTGAATTCAAGCTCCTATAGTGAGACCAAATATGAATCTAGGGAGCCGATTTGAACAAACTTGAATCAGATCCACCCTACAATGTTGCATGCCAAATATCAAAAGATTCTGCCTGCTGGATCTGGAGAAGATTTTCAAAGAAATTTGCCTGAAATGCAGTAAGTTCAAATTTGGGCTCCTATACTGAGCCGAAATATAAACCCAGAGGGCCGATTTGAACAAACTTGAATCAGATCCACCCCACAATGTTGCATACCAAATATCAAAAGATTCTGCCTGCTGGATCTGGAGAAGAAGATTTTTTAAGAAATTTGCCTGAAATGCACTAAGTTCGAAATCGGGCTCCTATACTGAGCCCAAATATGAACCCAGGGGGCCGATTTGAACAAACTTGAATCAGATCCACCCTACAATGTTGCATACCAAATATCAAAAGATTCTGCCTGCTGGATCTGGAGAAGAAGATTTTTTAATGTTTTTCCCATTGCCTACAGTGTTAAAAAGTGCTGACTCAGCACTTTTTCAAAGTCCCGAAACTGTACCCTATGATAAAACCGATGGCAATTTTTTTTTTACCAATCCTTTCTGTTGGTCCTAAGGAAGCTGCACACCAAATAAAAATTCTCAGTGCCGTGCAGTTTTGGAGATATGGGCGTTTTAAATTTTTTCTATTTTTAGCTCCTGCGGTTCCCACGGGGCTGCGGGAAAATTTTTTTTGCATAAATCAAGTACTCATGACCCAATAAGCCCTCACATAAAATTTGGTTCAAATCAGCCTCTCGGTTCGGAAAATAGAAATTTTGGGCGGGGCAAAAAATTTTGCCCCTCCCATAACGACGCCAAGTATAGCCCCACAAACTTCTCTTGAACAAATCTGAGTCTACACCTCAAAAGGAAGCTGCACACCAAATATGAAGTCTCTGCTACTGCTGGTTCATGAGAAGAAGATTTACAAAGATTTTGGTGCCCCTTGGGGGCGTGGCACCACCCAGGAGGAGGGGCAACTTCATTTGAACAAATCTGAATTGGCATTAGGTAATAAACATTTAGCCAACATTTGAATAAAATTGGGCTAGTGGTTTAGGAGGAGAAGTCGATAATGTTAACGCCGGACGGACGACGACGGACGACGGACGCCGGACAGAAAGTGATTAGTAAAGCTCCCCTTGAGCTTCGCTCAGGTGAGCTAAAAAAATAAAGAAAATTGAATGGTAATTTTTAAGAATAGAGCTGGCCAGTTGGTAAAGGATTAATGCACAGATGTTTGTTTTGTTTGGTCAAGGGGGTTTAACTTTCAACATCGAGTCATATCATGTTTGTAGGAAGCTGGAATACCCAGAAAAAACACAATCAGTGAGTAACTGTCAGACTCTTCAACTTACTAATCCAGCTGGGTTAGCATCGGTTGAAGGCAGGTGTACAGTCATCATGTCCTACGCTCCAGTAGACAGTGCTACTGTGTTCCCACAAAGACAATGGTGTTGAAGTGTGATGCACAAGAACACAATGCAGATGACGCGGCTCAGGATTAAACTGCCGAACATTCGATCTCAAGTCCAGTGTTCTAACCAATGAGCCACTGTACACCCAATGTCCAGTTAGAGGCTTCTAGCACTGAACCATGTCAACCCTTTACGCAACGAATCGCCCACATCATTTCAACAAAACCATATCATGTGGCCCCTCTTTGGAACGAGCTTGTCGAGCTCGTTCCAAAGAGGGGTCACATGATATGGTTTTGTTGAACCTTTTTGGAAAAATTAAAAAAATTATATTTAAAATAATAAAGTTTGATATCATCTGCATTCGGTAAAGGGTTAACCGGTTGGATGCTGGAAGCCCATATTTAGGCTTTATTCTCAAGTGCTGGTATGGCAACTCAAAGAGCTCATATTGTGTGGATGTGCTACATATCATCTTTGAAGTGCAATTATTTAGTTGGTAAGGATTTGTCTTGTTATAATTTATGAGAGAGGGCCTGTAGAAACTTTCTCAGAAGAGGCAAAGTACATTTGAACAAATTCTGATGACCAAAAATAATTTACCACTCTACCAGGTAAAGAGTGACATACCAGTTATAAATACCAAACCCATACCTATAAGCACTCCAGGCGCAGAGCCGGGAATCTATATTAAGAGGGTACCTGAATCTTTCTTTCTCTTTTTTGAGGAGGGGGGGGGGGGGGGGGGGGCTAAATAGGCATATCACGAAAACCAAACTTGAGTTGGGTAAAGGTATCACTCTCACATTTGAAAGGTCAGGGTCGGGTAGGGGTGGGGGAGAGAGTATATTTTTCAATTTTTTTAAATACGTGTTCCAAACGATGCTATTTTGCGGCTTGAAAGAACATTAAGCCTGGTATGACATCTGTAATTTCATTAGTTGATGCCCCATGCCGATTGTAGAATTCAGGATTTATAGGGTGTTGTGGTGATGGGGGTGGGGCAAGAATCCCCCTCCCCACCATGACTATGCACTCTCCTATAAATTAAAACATAAATATCATTGATGAACTAATTATGAATAGCAAAAGAACTAATTATAAATAGCAAAATAATCTAACACTTGATAAATAAGTGAAACTAGAGATGTTGTATACCAAATATGAAAGAATTCTGCCTGCTGGATCTGAAGAAGAAGATTTTTAAAGAATAATCCTCATATTGCACGAAGTTAAAATTTGGGCTCCCATAGAGAGCCCAAAATATCAACCCAGGGACTCAATTTGAACAAACTTGAATCTGACCCCCCTAGAGATGTTGTATACCAAATATGGAAGAATTCTGACTGGTGGATATGAAGAAGAAGATTTTTAAAGAATAATCGTCATATTGCACTAAGTTCAAATTTGGGCTCCCATAGGGAGCCCAAATATGAACCCAGGGACTCGATTTGAACAATCTTGAATCTGAGCCCCCTAGAGATGTTGTATACCAAATATGAAAGAATTCTAGCTGGTGGATCTGAAGAAGAAGATTTTTAAAGAATAATCCTCATATTGCACCAAGTTAAAATTTGGGCTCCCATAGGGAGCCCAAATAGGAACCCAAGGACTCGATTTGAACAAACTTGAATCTGACCCCCCTAGAGATGTTGTATACCAAATATGAAAAGATTCTGACCAGTGGATCCGAAGAAGAAGATTTTTAAAGAATAATCCTCATATTGCACTAAGTTAAAATTCGGGCTCCCTTAGGGAGCCCAAATATTAACCTAAGGACTCGATTTGAACAAATCTGAATCTGACCCCCCTAGAAATGTTGTATACCAAATATGAAAGAATTCAGCCCAGTCGATCTGAAGAAGATTTTTTTTAATTTTGGAAACAAATTTAGGGTGCTATCAGAGTTATGCCCACTGTGGTGCCCCCTGTGGGGGCGTGGCAACTTTGTTTGAACAAATTTGAATTGACATATGATAGGGAACACGCACAGCAAATTTTGTTGAATTTGGTCCAGTAGTTCGTGAGAAGAAGTCGATAATGTAAAGTTAACACCGGACGGACGACGATGGACAGAAAGTGATTAGTAAAGCTCCCCTTGAGCTTCGCTCAGGTGAGCTAAAAAGGCAGAGGAATGGAACCAGGAAAGAACGTGACAGAAAATCACTGAAAGAAAATGAAGGAAAAGATTAATTGAACTAAAACATAGAGGATCAAGGGACCACTAAAAGAAAGATATTCCAAAATGGACAGACAAGTAAAACAAGAGGCCTCTCAACTGTGAATAAGATCTGTCGATCATACAAAGTTATATTGACCAGACAAGGGCTGTATAACAATATCAAAGTTTGCTACCTGTGACCTTGACCTTGATGATATGACCTTGGATCAAAGTTATGACACACCTTTGAGTCATGAGCAATAAGTGTACCAAGTATAAATAAGATCTGTCAATCATCCCAAGTTATATGGACCAGGCAAGGGCTGTATAACAATATCAAAGTTTCGCTGTCTGCGACCTTGACTTTGATGATATCACCTTGGATCAAAGTCGCAACACAGCTTTGAGTCATTAGCAATAATTGTACAACGTATGAACAAGAAATTCCAATTAAATCAAATTATATGGACTGGACAAAAATGATCAAAGTTTTCTCGACTGTTACCAGATCTGTGGGGCCACTCTGAGGGTACAGACCTCATTATGCCTGATGACAAACTGTCTAGTGACAATACATAGAGTTACAAAGGTTTGTTAAAAATATTCAGTGGTTAAGAAATTATGGCCTGGACAAACAAAATGGATGGATGGATGGATGGATGGATGGATGGATGGATGGATGGACAGATGCACAGACGGATCCACAGATGGACAACTTTGCATTAGAAAAGCTCTGCTGACATTTTGTCAGGTAGAGCTGAAAAAAAGGTGTGACTGTCCCAGATGGGCCTTTACATAACCTCTCCCACCAAGATTATTCTAAGTTGAAAAGGGGCATTACTCTGGCCAAAATGTCTGATCAAAAGTGAATCACAGGTACACAGGTTCCCATGGTGGTGAACGTCCATACCAAGTTTAAAGGAAATGACCCATAAACATCTGAGAAAATCTCCAGATTGAAACTATATCACAGGTGCACAGGTTTCCCATGTTAGTGAACGTCCATACCAAGTTTCAAGGAATTGACCTATAAACATCTGAGAAAATCTCCAGACAAAATTTAGGCATTCTAAGAAGAAACAGGGCATAAACTCTGGCAAAAAAGTCCGATCGAAACTAGAATCACAGGCACACAGGTTCCCAAGATAGTGAACATCCAAACCAAGTTTCAAAGGAATCGACCCATAAACATCTGATAAAATCTCCTGACAAAATTCCAGCATTCTAAGAAAAGTTGACAAGGGAATAACTCTGGCAAAAATAGTCTGACTGGAACTATACTATTCAAAAAAAGTAGGGGATATCCAAACTAATGTTGATATTTTTGGAAAATGGTATTGGATATATGTGATTGGACACATTAATATGTTATACCAAGCTCAGTGTGGATGTCACCAGCCCACAAAAACTTTGTGCAGGTTTTTCGCACAAGCACCGCGTTAATGTCTGTGATGTACATTTTGAAATTTTCATTTGTACTGGACAGGGCTTTTTCTGAGGTTTCATTGTTCTTTTCTTGGTATAAACTCATTCTATCAATAGTTTCTGGTTGAAACCTAACTTTTGAGGTACATGACTGACACATGACGAATGTTTACGTGACATTGGCACGTTGGAAGCTGGCAACAGACGAGACGACTACAGTGGCTCAAATTCTCAACGTTACCTCAATTGGTGATTAACAGGTTCTGGTCACGCTACAGTCAAAAGGCGATGTTGACAACAGGCATCGGTCAGGTCGTCCAAGGGCAATAACTGCTAACCAGGATCGTTTCATTCGAATCACAGCATTACATGACCGCCATCAAAGTGCCTCAGAATTGGACAGCAGCTGCACCGAGTGATAGATGTGCGAGTCAGTGGTCAGACTATCCAAAATTGCCAACTCAGCTGGAATTTATACGCTCGACGACCTCTAATAATTCACATTTGACTGAATGTCACATCGCAGCAAGGCGTAATTGGTGTGGAGCACAACAGTGCTGGGACAATCAAGGTTCACTCTTGGCTTCCACGACAGGCAAAACAGAGTGTGGCAGTGGCGGAACGAACAATACCATGACGTAACCTTTAGGCACCACAATCGTTTTGGTGATGGGATCAGTTATGGTGTGGGGAGGCATAATCATGACAAGCAGAATTGCATTACATGTCATCCAAGGGCGTGTCACAGGGCAGTATTACCGTGACATGCTAGCAGCTCATGTGGTGCCATTGGCACGATGTCACAACCATCGATTCTTTCTCCAAAATGACAATCTAAGAGCACACAGGGCCCTTGTCGCTACAGAGTTCCTCCAGGATCAGAACCTCACTACACTGCCTTGGAAAGCACTAAGTCCAGACCTTTCACCAACCGAGCATGTCTGGGATATGCTTGGCAGGCGCCTACAACAACACCAACAGCCCCCTACCAATGTCCCAGGAACTCGCCGCTGCACTGCAGGAAGAATGGAATAACAGCAGTCAAGCCAATATTGGACGTTTGGTGAGGAGTAAGCCACGTCAGATCCACACTTGTCCTCTCGTGAACCGAGGAGGATTTACAAGGTATTGAGGTCTTGGACTGAATGTGGTAAATTCTCTGACTGACCGTCCATGTCTTCTCCAACACAGTGTATAGAATGTGTGTTTGTCACCCAACTATCGCTAAAATCATTCACCAGATGTCACAGTGCAATGCCTCAACTGTCTTTTTGATGAAAATATAAATATATTTCTTCATATATCTCACTTTTATCAAATATTCCCTACTTTGTTTGAATACAATATAAGATGCTCCTATGGTGGTGAACATTCATACAAAGTTTTGAGGACAATGGTCCATAAACACCTGAGAAAATCTCCGGATAAAATTATGTCTAAGGACAGAGAGACAGACAGACAGGCAGGCAGGCAGGCAGATGGATGGATGGACAGACAGGCAAGGTGATTCCAGTATAACCCCCCCCCCCCCCCCCCCCACAACTCGTTGCAGGTAGTATAGTTGAAGCAGGCAAGAGAGCTTACAAGGACAAAGTTGCAGATGAGGCAGAAGAAGCAGCAAGTGGACAAGGCATAAAGACACTACACATGATAAACAAAACACTCCAGGAAGGATTCAACAACAACGATGTACCTGTTAAAGATGACAATGGGCACATCAAATTCAATGAAAAAGATTGAATGGTGGGGAGAACACTTCCAGTCAATATTAAACTGACCAGACCCATCTTTGATACAAAAGAAATGAGAATCAGAGGATCAGAGGAAGCCTTGACATAAACTTATATCCACCTATTCTGGATGAGGTGAAAAAGGTAATCAAAAATGGGAAGAATGCATGGGCAGATGGAGATGAATTGGTAACACTACAGATACTAATGGAAATTTTCAGACATGTTTGATTAAATGAGAGCATGCCAGATTCATGGAAGATAGGATTGATTGTTAAAAAGCCCAAAAAGAAAGAGAAAACAGATTGGAGGGGAATTACCTTGTTGTCTCTTAACAGTAATGATCTTCCGCAAGATCATCCATAAAAGACTGGTAAATGTCCCTAAAAGGGCACATACAGCAGAAACAAGCTGGAATTCAACCAGGAAAATCATGTTCTGATTATATTTTCACTCTGAGACAGATCGTCGAACAAAGTAATGAATAGAACATGTCTTGCTATGCAGACTTTGTTGACCTAGAGAAGGCATTTGACAGTGTTTATCGAATCACTATGAAAGATTTTGCAACATTACGGAGTCCCACAGAAGATATGATACGAATGCTGTACAGGGACTTTTCCTCACAACGTACTGACCAACAAGTTTGACGTGAACACTGGAGTCAAACAAGGATGTATATTGACCCACTTTGTCATGGGGTGGATTGGATCACAAGGAAAGTGAATAGTGAAGCCAATACTTTGAAGGTTAACCAGTTCCTGGAAGACTTGGACTATGCCAATGATGCTGTTCTATCTCATATCAACATCCAGACATACAAGACAAGATAAATAGCATGGAAAAAACAACAGAGAAACTGGATTAAAAATAAATACCAAGAAGACAAAACTAGTCAGAATAAATGAAAAATCAAAAAACATTGTGACCTATGAGGAGTGAAGATAGAGAATGTGGAAAACTTCACCAACCTTGCTGCAAAGATGTCACATTGGAACAATGTAGAAGAAGAAATAACAGTCAGAATTTCCACGGCTAGCCAAGCTTTCACCCATTCCGAAGTATTTGGAGATCTAAGCGAATCAAGGAGAAGACCAAACTAAGGCTGTTTAAAACCACTGTCCTGAGTGCACTGGTGCAGAGCTGTCATTTTCAAAATTCCAGGAGGGGCCATTATGGTTCTGCTCAAATGACTCCAGGAGGGCCATTTTTAGTTCGCCTCAAATGACCCCAGATGGGGCATTTTTTGTTTACTAGGGCCATTTTTGGAATGAGTAAAAGCTTGTGTGTGCATGACACAAGAGTTGTCTGAGAGACATAATTACAAGAGTGATATATTTCCAGTTGTGCAAGTTTTCTCATACAAGCAATTAGAAAGTTGAAAACTGCATGAGTGCATTGAATTCAGGGAATGAACTCTTTGACACATTTGTGTACGTAATCTCAGGTTTTTGAGTGCATAAAATAAAATTACTCACAAAATCAATTGGTGAGTGGTTGTTTCATTTATTCTTCCCATCCGAGAAAGATATAAAAGTTTGAGCCATGATGATCAGTTTGAAAAACTGGAAATAGAGAGATATTTCCATGGTGATGCTTGTTTTCTCCATACAAGACAAAAAACTGTAATTTTCCTGAATTTCTTCTACCTCCCCATCCATTACTTTTATAATTCATGCTCAAAAATAAAATAAATGAAATATTGGGAATATTGTGAGAACATATGCATAGTTTCATCTGATTGATAAAAATTAGGCCTGGAAAAAAATTGCATAAAATAAATTCCAAGCCCCCCACCTCTCCCCCTCCTTCATAAACATAGAATAAATTCATAGCCTTTTTTGAGGTGCCTTTGACTGAATTAATAATGGTCCACAGAAATCAGGGTTAGACCGAAGTTTACCACCCGCAGAATTTTGACATTAGGCAGGCGACTGCAGCCTGGGGCGCTCGCCAGCCTGAAAATGACAGCCCTGTTGTTGCTTGGAGCAGAATAGTGGAAAATGACCAAAACTATCAGTAACAAGAGGCCCCACGGGGCCTGAAGCGCTCATCTTGAACAGAACACAATTTAAACCGAGTCCAAGAATGAGTCCACATTAAGCAAGCCATCTCCATAGGCTACACTGTCAATTCTTGAGTCCTTCAGGAGTGACAAAAATAATCTGGGCATCACGCCTTTTCTTCAGTGTATCATAAAGTAAAATGTAGAGCTCCCTATGAAACCCCTTGATACAACCTATGTGGATTAATCTTAGTTACACACCTCTAGAGGGTACTGAATACAAAATATTTAATTCTTCAGCAAAATGGCCAATTCCGGCTCCCATAGAGAGCCCAAATATTAACCCAGGCTCTTGATTTGAACACAGTTGAATCTGACTTCCCAAGAGATGTTGTGTACCGAATATGAAATCATTCCGACTGTTGGATCTGAAGAAGAGAAATTGTAAAGAAATTTCTTCGAATTGCACTAAGTTAAAAATTGGGCTACCATAGTGAGACCAAATATTAATCTATGGATCCGATTTGAACAAACTTGAATCTGCCCTCCCCCCCCCCCCCCCCTCCCCCCTAGAGATGTTGTATACCAAATGTGAAAGCATTCTGATGAGTGGATCTGAAGAAGAAGATTTTTGAAGAAATTCCCTCATATTGTACTAAGTTAAATTTCATGTTCCTATATGCAGCCCAAATATTAACCTGGGCACTCAAAGTGAACAACCTGGAATCTGCCCCCCAAGAGATCCTCATATTGCACTAGGTAAAAATTTGTGCTACCATAGTAAGCCCAAATATATACCTAGGGATCTGATTTGAACAAACTTGAATCTGACCCCCTTAGAGATGTTGCATACCAAATATCAAAGCATTCTGACTGGTGGATCTGAAGAAGATTTTTTTAAATTACCCTCCATATTGAACAAAGATAAAATCTGGGCTTCCGTAGGAAGCCCAAATATTAACCTAGGGACTTGGTGTGAACAATCTTGAATCTGACCCTCATAACAATGATGTATACCAAACATTAAAAGATTCTGACTGGTGGTTCTGAAGAAGATTTTTAAAGAATATTCCCCATATTACCTTATGTTAAAACTTCGGGCTCCTGTAGAGAGCCCAAATATGAACCAATGAGCTTTATTTCAATAAACTTTTATCTGACCCCCCCCCTCCCCCTCCCCCCCCCCCCCCCCCCCCCCCCCTATGAATGCTGTATACCAAATGTCAAAAGATTCTGATGACTGGTTCTGGAGAAAAGATTTTTTTAAATTTTTGCAAATATGCTGACTGTTCTGGAGGAGGTGAAATTAACCCTTTCCAAAATGATAGAAAAAGCAACCAAAGTTTGCTAATTTTGGCATTTTCAAACGGTACTCTTATTCTCGCCCTCATTGTGCCTGAGGGTTAAAATCTGAGATTAAAATGTAAACAGTAACTTTCTTCCACAATCATTGTTGCATCTATCCATACCAAAATAATTGTTACTACAACCTTGTAATTTGAGAAATTTGCCCTTGAAGTTGGTCAATTTTGAAGAAAAAATCTATATTCATGTCATTTTTGGCCAATGGGGGGTTAAAGCTGAAAGATTTGAGAGGTGATTGTGGTGTATCATATTATGCTCCAAATGTGTGGAAAATTTGAGCTAAATAACTGGAAACAATTTTGAGACTTTCGAAAAATGTTAAAATTTTGAAAGTTTTGGCAGAATATTTTGAAAATACGCATTTTCACAGACAAGATGATAACGCATTTCACTAGATTTTGACATTACATAAGCATGCCAAATTTGGTCGAAATCGTACAGCTTGTTTTTGAGCAGTGCAACAGACAAAATTCACCGTGGAAAAAAAAAAAAAATAAAATAAAATGAACATGTACAAGTTGAGGGTACTCCAAGTCAAGGCGTGACAACTGAGTGAGGGTTAAAACGTTGAATAAAACAAATAACAGCAAAATTGTTTTAGGATGAATGTCATATTGTCTCATGGGAAACGTTTTGAGAAAATATGGCTCCAGTGCTGGGAAATTGCATGTACATTTTGGCGAAAATAACAATTATTCCGACAGCACCCTTATAGGAAGTCTCAAATCTGCCAAGGGTTAAACTTTCAATAATAACATATAGAACAAAATTTGTCATACTTTGACTGCTGCATGCAGCTATAGAAAACATTCAGAGCTCAATCAATTAAAAATGGAGTAAAACGTCACCTAAACTTACCAAATTCTGAAAAATTGGAGTTTTTTTGGAAGGTACCTACTTTTATGCAACCATAATGGGATAGGGTTAAACTTTACAACCAAACTTACAACAGCAAATATGCTTGGTCGTCAATTGTGAATACGTACATGAAAAAATGTTTGAAACTAACCCTTTCCAACATGATAGAAAAAGCAACCAAAGTTGGCTAATTTTGGCATCTATCCATACCAAAATAATTGTTACAACAACCTTGTAATTAAGAGAAATTTGCCCTTGAAGTTGGTCAATTTTGAAGAAAAAATCTATATTCATGTCATTTTTGGCCAATGGGGGCTAAAGTTGAAAGATTTTCATTGGTATTCGTGGTGTATTATATTATGCGTATTCGTGGTGTATTATATTATGCTCTAAATGTGAGCTAAATAACTGTAATCAATTTTGAGACATTTGAAAAATGGTGAAATTTAGATGGTTTTGACAAAATATTTTGAAAATACGCGTTTTCACAGACATGACGATAACGCATTTCAGTAGATTTTATGACATTTCATAAGTATGCCAAATTTGGTCAAAATCGTACAGCTTGTTTTTGAGCAGTTCAACAGACAATATTCAAGGAGGGAAAAAAAAAGAAAAAAAGAAAACAAGAGGCCCAGAGTTCCATGAATTAACATAATATATAACAGAACAAGAGGCCCCAGGGGGCTTGAGGGTGTTCATCTGACATGGTAGCCTAAATATCAACCCAGAGAACTGATTTCAACAAGCTGCATCTGCTCCTCCTAAGAAAAGCTTATACCAAATATCCAAAAGATTCTGACCAGTGGATCTAAAAAAAGAGAAGATTTTTAAAGAATATTCCTCATATTGAACTAACTTATAATTCAGGCTCCCACAGGGAGCCCATATATGAACCCAGGGACTTGGCTTTAACAAACTTGAATCTCACCCCCCTAAGGATGCTGCACACCAAATATCAAAACATTCCGACTGCTGGATCTGAAGAAGAAGATTTTTAAAGAAAATTCCTCATTTTGAACTAAGTTACAATTCGAGCTCCCACAGTGAGCCCAAATATGGACCTAGGGACATGGCTTGAACAAACTTGAATCTTACCCCCCTAAGGATGCTGCATAAAAAATATCAAAAGCATTCATCTGCTGGATCTGAAGAAGATTTTTAAAGAAAATTCCTCATTTTGAACCAAGTTGTCATTCGGGCTCCCATAGTGAGCCCAAATATGAACCAAGGGACTTGGGTTGAACAAACTTGAATCTCCCCCCCCCCCCCCCCCCCTAAGGTTGCTGCATGCCAAATATCAAAACATTCCGACTGCTGAATCTGAAGAAGAAGATTTTTAAAGAAAAATTCCTCATATTGACTAAGTTATAATTCGGGCTCCCACAGGGAGCCCAAATATGGACCTAGGGACTTGGCTTTAACAAACCTGAATCTCCCCCCCCCCCCCCCCCAAGGATGCTACACACCACATATCAAAACATTCTGACTGATGGATCTGAAAAAGAAGATTTTTAAAGAAAATTCCTCATTTAGAACTAAGTTACAATTCAAGCTCCCACAGTGTGCCCAAATATGGACCTAGGGACATGACTTGAACAAACTTGAGTTATAATTCGGGCTACCACAGTGAGCCCAAATATGAACCCAGGGACTTGGCTTGAACAAACTTGAATCTCACCCCCCTAAGCATGCTGCATACCCAATATCAAAAGATTCTGCCTGCTGGATCTTGAGAAGAAAATTTCCAAAGAAATTTGCCTGAAATGCACTAAGTTCGAATTCAGGCTTCTATAGTGAGCCCAAATATGAATCCAGGGGGCCGATTTGAACAAACTTGAATCAGATCCACCCCACAATGTTGCATACCAAATATTAAAAGATTCTGCCTGTTGGATCTGGAGAAGAAGATTTTTTAAGAAATTTGCCTGAAATGCACTAAGTTCGAATTCGAGCTTCTATAGTGAGCCCAAATATGAATCCAGGGGGCCGATTTGAACAAACTTGAATCAGATCCACCCCACAATGTTGCATACCAAATATCAAAAGATTCTGCCTTCTGGATCTGGAGAAGAAGATTTTTAAAGAAATTTGCCTGAAATGCACTAAGTTTGAATTCGAGCTTCTATAGTGAGCCCAAATATGAATCCAGGGGTCATCTTGAATTTCGGACCACACCCAAAAACACTCGTTCTCATCCCACGGTGATAACAAAGGTACCCAAGAAGTTTCATAAAGATCGGTTCATAAATACGGCCTCTAGCCTGAGCCATATAGAAGTTGTGTACAAAAAACTGATTAGACCAAATTTTGGTACAAAATGGCCACTGGCAGCCATCTTGAATTTTGGACCGCACCCAGAAACACTCGTTCTCGTCCCAAGGTGATAACAAAGGTACCCAAGACGTTTCGTAAAGACCAGTTCATAAATACAGACTCTAGCCCAAGACGTATTGACATGTGTACTTACTGTGTGTGTAAGTAGCACTGAAAAAATCAAAGTTCATCTAATTTGCATAATTTCTGCATGAGAGAAAAACCTGTATTACATGTGATGTATACCATGGTACTAAACATTCACACAAAAAAATTATTCAAATCAGCGCTTTCATATGGAAGTTCTGTTCAAAAATCTGATTGCACCTAATTTTGTACAAAATGGCTGCCATCGACCATCTTGAATTTCGGACCGGACCCCAAAACACTCGTTCACATCCCACGGTGATACCAAAGGTACCCAAGAAGTTTTGTAAAGATCGGTTCATAAATACGGCCTCTAGCCCGAGCCCTATTGGCATTTGCACTTACAGTGCTGAAAGTAACACTGAATACATCAAAGTTAGTCTAATTTGCATAATTTACGCACGAGAAAAAAAACCTGTATTATATGTGATGTATCCCATGGTACTAAACATTCATACAAAAAATTATTCAAATCAGTGCTTTCATATGGAAGTTCTGCGCAAAAATCTGATTGCACTTAATGTTGTACAAAATGGCTGCCAGCGGCCAACTTGAATTTCGGATCGGACCCAAAAACACTCGTTCTCGTCCCACGGTCATAACAAAGGTACCCAAGAAGTTTCGTAAAGATCTTTTCATAAATACGGCCTCTAGCCCGAGCCGTATTGAATTGTTGACGGTCAGGCAGACGACAGACAACTGGCCATGGCATAAGCTCAAATTTGGCTTTGCCAAAGTTGAGCTAAAAATGAGTTCTTTACCGAATGAACACAACATCAATTTTTTTTTTTTTTCATTATATTTCAACGCAACCATATCATGTGACCCCTAAGTGGAACAAGCTTATTGAGATCTTTTCAATGGTATGGTTTATATTTTTTTCAACTGGTCAAAATGTAAACAAGCAAATTCAATGAATTCATGTCTCCTGCTGGGCAGCATTTTCAAGGGGAATTAATGCATCCAGTGGAATATAGTTAAGTTGCAAGTGGAATCGGTTGCGTCTGAGGAAAGTTAGAGTCTGGAAACCATCAGCCAATCAAATTTAAGCAACCTAATTAAATATGTGTGGAAAATGCCCATGTTCGAACTTGGACCCACAATTGATGAAAGTGATCTACTACCCTAATTTCATCGAAATCGACAGACTGTAAGGAAAGTTAGAGTCTGAAAACGAAAAACACGGAAAGTGTGCACTTACTGTGTATTAGTAGTAGCACTGAATAAATCAAAGTTTCCCTAATTTGCATAATTTTTGCATGAGAACAAACCTCATATTATATGTGATGTATTGCATGTTACTAAACATTCATACAAAAAATTTATTCAAATCCGAACTTTCATATGGAAGTTCTGTACAAAAAACTGATTACACCCAATTTCGGAACAAAATGGCCACTGGCGGCAATCTTGAATTTTGGACCAAACCCCAAAACACATATTCTTGTCTCACAATGATAACAAAGATACCCAAGAAGTTTCGTGAAGATCGGTTCATAAATACGGGTTTTAGTCCGAGGTGCATTGACACATGGGGCAGATGGACAGACAGATTTTCAGTACAAAATTTCCCACATTCAAACTTGACCTAGGTATTGATAAAAGTAATCCTTTATGAAATTTCATTGAAATCGGTTGATTTTAAGGAAAGTTAGAGTCTGGAAACCGTCAGCCAATCAAATTTCAGCAACCTAATTAAATATGAGCAGAAAATGCCCATATTCGAATCTGGACCCACAACTGATGAGAGTGAGCTTCTACCCAAATTTCATCGAAATCCGGTAACTGTAAGGAAAGTTAGAGTCTGGAAGCGAAAAACACAGAAGGACGGAAGGACACCCCGAATTTAATATCTTCTGTTTTTTTAAAAAAGCGGGAGACAATTACAGATGCGGATACATCCAATTCGTTAGGTAACAGGTCAACTGCTACAACATATTTCACATTAATGCTGGAAGCTTAATATACAGTACTGTCACTGTAAAAACACTCTCTTTTCAATCAGTCTGACATCTGGTCACGATACATTAAAAGAAGTGAATCAAGATTTCATAAATAAATGTGAAATCAAGACCGAATCAAAAAAACAAACAAAAATAGCATTTGAGAGTCAATGTTCTCATATTTATTTTTTGACAGGTGAGATTCTTTGGCTAAGTAGGAAAGAAAATGGACAGAGAATTTCAACCCAGTTGCAAACCATTCAAAATTCTATGTCTGTTCTTGTGATTGCAAAATTGCCCTTCACTTTGTTGATGGTACACTTGCCAAATAGTTTGGAAAAGGCTAAAAACAACATACTTTAAGCTAATCAAAACATTATAAGAATAAGCTCTGATATTCTGAAAGAAAATGCCCACAGGCACTCTCTCATGAATTGCAACAAACCAAAGACAACTGAACAAATTTTGATGGTCAAATATAATATAGCACTCTAACAGTAAAAGACCTAATTCTAACTTTGATAACATTGTTGCCTCAAAACTGGTGCCCCAACAAGCAACCATGAGATAGTCATTCAGTCCATACTCAATATCCAAACCTGGATTCGTGTCCAGTCTTGGCTGCCTTTAGCCTTGGTGGTTACTGTGGACATACTGTAAAAAATGTGTGTCAAAATGTTTGAAAACCTAATTACACACCTCTGCAAAGTAACAAATCTTTAATTAAAAGAAGCATACCTGGCAGAACTTCTCTGTGATATTTAGCTGCTATAGAATGGAATGAGCATGACTCTGATGATACAACCCAACCCTCTACATTCTGGTCATTACACTCTCTGCTACCTAAAAGAAAAAAGATGAGAACTAGTTTACACAGTGTCTAACATAGGTTTTGTACCTGGCATAACTTTTAGATGGAAAACAGTTAGAGGAAAGCAAAAAAAATTGTGATATTCTATAAAAACACTACACAATACAGTACAACCACATCAGTCCCTTGATCAATAATGCTGATCAAAGTACAATTAAAACACCCAACTAAATGTTATAAAGACTGGGTTAAATGGTATGGTTTAAATAATGACCCCAAGTATATATATAGCACATGAAATCTTACCGTTTCCTCTTGAACTCTCCTTCTCTCATCTTCCTGTACAGTAGACCTGATGAGAGAAGAAGAGTTCAAGGGGATTATGCTTCTAAAATGACTTTCATTCTGTCCTGGAATATTGTGCATGTCAGTAAACAATAATGTGCACTTTTGACTGACGTGCCCAAACAAACAAGTCACCACTGGATACAATACTTGAGTGGACACTGGCAATATTTACTGTAGTAAGAAGGTGCAATATTTACAATTTGAAAGGCCATGTGATTTGTTTCAAGATTTGATTCAATTTGAAATCCTCCAGTTGATTCAATTCAACCCAAAATTTGATATTCACAGGGCCCAAACAAATTTGACAGTTTATTTTTTATTGACACTTTCGACAGTAAGAGTCACCTTGTATCGGACAGTTTTACAGGTGTAGGAAGCCGTAGTACCTGGCAAGGACCACCAAGAAGCAGCAAGCAAATGTCAGACTCCCAACATGCTAACTCTGCACAAGCAGGGTTAGCAATGGTTGAAGACAAGTGCACAATTGACATGCAGTATGCCTTACTACACGGTGTCACTATGCCCCCACAAAGGCAATCAGGATTAGTGCCTTGCCCAAGGACATAACACAGTTATGCCTCATGGGGATTGAACCAGGGACCTTTGGGTTTGAAGTCCAATGCCATTACCACTGAGCCAACACGCCCCCAAGCTTTGACTTAACACAATTAGAGATGTCGCAATAATCTTTCTTGAATAAAAAAATTCTTCCCTTTTTCTTTTAAACAAATTGTTTACGATCCCCCACATTGGAATAAACTTAGATCAAAAAGCTATGTTTTGAAAGTAACAATACCAGTATATGAATGGCTATTTCTTGTTTACTACACAATGCAGGTTTGGTGTATTCTAAGAGCAAAGGGTCAATTCATACAAAATTTAATCTTTTGCACTAACATAATTAACCTTCACAGTACATACCTTGAACAACAGCAGGTGAAACAAGTTTACCAAGGCACAATGGTCTGTTCCCAAAAGGATCTCTCACAGCATAAATTCTGTCTTTGTACATAATCACTAATGAATAAGAGGTATGGGCTTCTGTCATGAGATTCTTGATCCTACAGTTTTCAGAATAACATCAGAACATTAGTTATAGAATATAGAAAACAAGAATAACACCAAGAATGGATACACTCTTGTGCCACATCATCACAGATGCCCCCCCCCCCCCCCCCCACCCAATTCTCCCATCAGTTCAGCAGCACACCATGTGTATGCACAGGGCACTAATGCCCCTGCTTTATTATCAACCTTCATGACAAACTAAAATTTTTAAAAATCAACCAATGAACAAATTCACAAAATTCGACCCAAAGGCCAACTGGGTGATTTGTTTTTTTCTTTGAATAAAATCACTCAAATTCCTCCATATCTTAAAGTGCCCAAAGAATTTACCCAATAGACACCACTTCCACGCCCCCACTGCAACTGGGGAAATTAGGTGAATTTTTTTGCATATAATCACACAAAATCCTTCAAAACTCATTAAAGCAGAAAAAAAAAGGTTTTGAAAAAAATTTGTCAATGCCTACTCAAGTTACCATCTGAAAACCATAAAATGTGTTATTTTTCACTTAGTCACTCTAGAAGAGAGAATGAGAATATTTCCAAAAGTAAACTAGACCTGTATTTTGTCGTTTTAAACCATGTAAAAGTTTTAAAAAAATATCAGAATTCATACTGAAGTTATCAAACAGATATTAAAAATGTACTATTTTTCACTAATTCAGGGGGAATAACTCTACAATGGAGAATGCGAATATGGCCATATGCAAACTTCCTGTATTTTGTCATTCAAGACAATATGAGAAAGTCGGAAAAAAATATCTGAATGCATTCTCAAGTTATCATCTGCAAACCATGAAATGTGTTATTTTTCACTAAGGCAAGGGGAATAATTCTAGAATGAAGAATGCAAATATGGCCAAATGCAAACTTGACCTGCCTTTGTCATTCTAGATAATATGTGAAAGTTTACATAAAGATATTTCAATGCATACTCAAGCTAACATCTCAAAATCAAAATAGAAATTTGAACGTATGAATGGTAAGTCAAGGGGAATAAGTCCCAAAAGACATATGAACAAGTTTTGAAAACCAAAAATAATTTAGCACTCAATGAGTTAATATTATTTATTTATTTATTGGTGTTTAAGGTCACATATTTCTGCACAATGGCTAACCATGACCGTGACAGTTTTATGGGTGGAGGAAGCCGGAGTACCTGGAGAGAACCACCGAGCAATGGCGAGCAACTGTCAGCTCCCCAACATACCAATTCCTCACAAGCAGGGTTAGCATTGGTTGAAGACAGGTGCACCATCAACGTGCAGTACGCCTTAGTACACAGCGTCACCGTGCCCCCACGTGGGCAATGGGGGTGAAGTGTCTTGCCCAAGGACACCACGTGGTTGCCGCATCAATGAGTTAATAAGGATAAAACTCGAGAATTTGTGATATATTTGGGGAATTACTCTAACAACCTCTTAGATTCTCCATGTTAAAAAGACTTATTTAGCCTCAGTACATCAAATATAAAAATTGAATCTCTTAATTGTTTCCCAGAGTTCCATGAATTAACATAATATATAACAGAACAAGAAACAAGAAGCTCCAGGGGGGCCTGAGGGTGCTCACCTGACATGGTAGCCTAAATATCAACCCAGAGAATTGATTTCAACAAGTTGCATCTGCTCCTCCTAAGAAAAGCTTATACCAAATATCCAAAGATTCTGACCAGTGGATCTAAAAAAAAAAATTTAAAGAATATTCCTCATATTGAACTAAGTTATAATTCAGGCTCTCACAGGGAGCACATATATGAACCCAGGGACTTGGCTTTTACAAACTTGAATCTCACCCCCCTAAGGATGCTGCACACCAAATATCAAAACATTCCCACTGCTGGATCTGAAGAAGATTTTTTAAGAAAATTCCTCATTTTGAACTAAGTTACAATTCGAGCTCCCACAGTGAGCCCAAATATGGTCCTATGGACATGGAACAAACTTGAATCTTACCCCCTTAAGGATGCTGCATATCAAATATCAAAAGCATTCATCTGCTGGATCTGAAGAAGACTTTTAAAGAAAATTCCTCCCACAGTGAGCCCAAATATGAACCCAGGGACTTGGCTTTAACAAACTTGAATCTCACCCCCCTAAGGATGCTGCATGCCAAATATCAAAACATTGCGACTGCTGAATCTGAAGAAGATTTTTAAAGAAAAATTCCTCATACTAAGTTATAATTCGGGCTCCCACAGGGAGCCCAAATATGGACCCAGGGACTTGGCTTGAACAAACTTAAATCTCACCCCCCTAAGGAAGCCTACACACCACTATCAGAACATTCCAACTGCTGGATCTGAAGAAGATGATTTTTTAAGAAAATTCCTCATTTCGAACTAAGTTACAATTCAAGCTCCTACAGTGAGCCCAAATATGAACCTAGGGACATGGCTTGAACAAACTTGAATCTCACCCCCTAAGGATGCTGCATACCAAATATTAAAACATTCTGACTGCTGGATCTGAAGAAGAATATTTTTAAAGAAAATTCCTCATTTTGAACTAAGTTATCATTCGGGCTCCCACAGTGAGCGCAAATATGGACCTAGGGACATGGCTTGAACAAACTTGAATCTCACCCCCTAAGGATGCTGCATACCAAATATCAAAACATTCCGATTGGTGGATCTGAAGAAGATTTTTAAAGAAAATTCCTCATTTTGAACTAAGTTATAATTCGGGCTACCACAATGAGCCCAAATATGAACCCAGGGACTTGGCTTGAACAAACTTGAATCTCACCACCCTAAGCATGCTGCATACCCAATATCAAAAGATTATGTCTGCTGGATCTTGAGAAGAAGATTTTTAAAGAAATTTGCTTGAAATGCACTAAGTTCAAATTTGGGCTCCTATACTGAGCCCAAATATAAATCCAGGGGGCAGATTTAAACAAACTTGAATCAGATCCACCCCCACAATTTTGCATACTAAATATCAGAAGATTCTGCCTGCTGGATCTGGAGAAGAAGATTTTTTAAGAAATTTGCCTGAAATGCACTAAGTTCGAATTCTGGCTTCTATAGTGAGCCAAAATATGAATCCAGGGAGCCGATTTGAACAAACTTGAATCAGATCCACCCCACAATGTTGCATACCAAATATCAAAAAGATTCTGCCTGCTGGATCTGGAGAAGAAGATTTTTTTAAAAATTTGCCTGAAATGCACTAAGTTCGAATTCGGGCTTCTATAGTGAGCCCAAATGTGAATCCAGGGAGCCGATTTGAACAAACTTGAATCAGATCCACCCCACAATGTTGCATACCAAATATCAAAAGATTCTGCCTGCTGGATCTGGAGAAGATTTTTTAAGAAATTTTCCTGAAATGCACTAAGTTCAAATTTGGACTTCTATAGTGAGCCCAAATATGAATCCAGGGAGCCCGATTTGAACAAACTTGAATCAGATCCACCCCATAATGCTGTATACCAAATATCAAATGATTCTGCCCACTTGTGCGGGAGAAGAAGATTTTTTAGTAATTTCTCTAATATATATAGGGTGCTATCGGAGTTATGCCTCCTATGGATCCCCAAGTGGGCCTGTCCATTTCATTTGAACAAACTTGAATTGACATATGGTAATGAACATCCATACCAAGTTTCGAGCAAATCGACCTAGCGGTTTCAGAGGAGAAGTCGTTAGAAAAATGTTCTCGATGCCTGACGGACTACGGACTACAGATGGCAAGTGATAAGTTTAGCTCCCTTCGGTGAGCTAAAAAGCATCACATTGTAAAGCAAATCTCCATGCACCCCTGATGAACTACGACAAGCAAAAGTGTAATAAACTAAATGATATTGAAATCTGATCATTACCGCTCAAGTCACCACATAATCATTAAAAGTTCCAATAAAACAACAAGAGGGATGTTACATCCCAACGCTCACCTACATTCGCGCTTGATAATGTCGTTCCAATGTAACATGCCTAATATTTAGTTAATATAAATCATTAACTGGGCATCAAATGATTAATGTGGTTTATGTGATGGCTTTGGAAAGTCTATATTTCTGCATTTATTATATATCAATTCAACATAGAATCATTGGATATAAAAGCATTTTTTTCTTTTAGAAATGTTTATGATTAAGAATATGAATCGTGAGGATGGATATTAAATCATAAATAAGAATTAGGAAAGGCTGTCATAAATCACTGAAATTGTAATTGAAGAACATTTATTGGTTAAAGAGGAGTTGCGGAAAAAACATTCGTTCAAGAAAGTGTCTATAAGTCCCAACAAAAATACATCACATCAACAACTAAAATAAGCCTTAATGTTACTATTAACAAGTATGAGAAAGTATTAAATAAAAAAAAAAAAATTAAAAAATTTTTTTTTTAAAGAAAGTGAATATAAGTCCCAAAAATCCCCCTCAAATTCCTCAAATATGCATGTAATAAGGACGCAACGTTACCGCAATGTAGTTCAGTAACCCATGCGTACATATCAATTGCCTGGAAAGACATATAGAAACAGAACTCACCTTAACACCTCACCTTAACACAAACTTTTAGAACTTAAAATTGAGTAAGTCAGAGAAAAATGTGAACATTGTGACTGAAAAAAAGAAAAGAAATCAGTTAAATTTCTGCATACAGTAGGGTTAATACCTACAGTTGTTATTGAAATGAGAAAATAAACAGTAATGAGAGGTGAAGGCACCACAATCTGCACAAAAGCGGACTTTAACGCAAATTCTTACAACACCTAAATGCTAATTCTTACAAGTTTTGGCAGAAAATCAGCCTCAAATTCCTCAAATATGCATGTAATGAGGGTTAAATATTACTGCAATGGAGTTCAGTAACCCGAGTGTAGAATATTAATCACCTGGAAAGACACAAAGAAACACAACTCACCTAAACACAAAGTTTACAAAGTTTTACAACTTAAAATTTACTAAGTCCGAGAAAAACATGAAAATTTTGACTGGAGAAAAAGAAAATTTCTGTTAAATTTCTGCATACAGTAGGGTTAATACCTACAGTTGTTATTGAAATATGAAAATCAACAGTAATGAGAAGTTAAAGCAGCACAATCTGCACAAAAGCTGACTTTAACGCAAATTCTTACAACACCTAAACGCAAATTCTTACAACAACTTTTGGCAGAAAATTTTAGGTGAAATTTGGAAAAAAAGTCGTAGTATTAGGGTTAAATACTGTTCCGATAGTCCCCTACAACCTACATATGCAATATCAAAGGCCTGAGCCCACTGATCTTTGAGAACTCACCTTAACACCTCACCTTAACACAAACTTTTAGAACTTAAAATTTACTAAGTCCGAGAAAAACATGAAAATTTTGACTGAAAAAAAAGAAAATTTCCGTTAAATTTCTGCATATAGTCGGGTTAATACCTACAGTTGTTATTGAAATATGAAAATCAACAGTAATGAGAAGTTAAAGCACCACAATCTGCACAAAGCTGACTTTAACACAAATTCTTACAACACCTAAAAGCTAATTCTTACAAGTTTTGGCAGAAAATCAGCCTCAAATTCCTCAAATATGCATGTAATGAGGGTTAAATATTACTGCAATGGAGTTCAGTAACCAAAGTGTAGAATATTAATCGCTTGGAAAGACACATAGAAACACAACTCACCTAAACACAAAGTTTACAAAGTTTTACAACTTAACTAAGTCCAAGAAAAACATGAAAATTTTGAGTGAATAAAAAGAAAATTTTCGTTAAATTTCTGCATACAGTAGGGTTAATACCTAGTTGTTATTGAAATATGAAAATCAACAGTAATGAGAAGTTAAAGCAGCACAATCTGCACAAAAGCTGACTTTAACACAAATTCTTACAACACCTAAACGCAAATTCTTATAACAACTTTTGGGAGAAAATTTTAGGTGAAATTTGGAAAAAACTCGTAGTATCAGGGTTAAATACTGTTCTGATAGTCCCCTACAACCTACATATGCAATATCAAAGGCCTGAGCCCACTGATGTTTGAGAAATTAACCATAACATTAAATCTTACAATATTGGACACGCCGGACGCCGACGCTGACGCCCGAGGTTATGACAGTAGCTCACCACATCTTACAGATGTAGGTGAGCTAAAAATGGGCAATAATGTTATAAATTTTCAACAAATCACCACAGTTTTCAAACTTGTCCGATACAATGTTAATATAAAGTCACATGCCAAAAGATATTGAAGGATGGATGGTCGGAAGGATGGATGGATGGATAAAGCTCTGTACTATATTCTTTTCCTGTGGTGGGATAATAAATATTTAGTTCATCACTATTTTTTCACTGGAGGCGGGCTATTCAATTAACTGGTAGAGAGCGAAATTATTTTGGGTGAGGAAAATTTGTTCACATGTCTTTGCCTTGTTACACTTTCCTATAAATTGCAACAAGGCAAATGCTTACCTACTGATAATTTCACTTCAAATATTATCAGAAGTACATCTACAGAATATGAAGCATTTAACTTGTGGTACCCACACTTCAGAGTAAAGCTCATATTTGGACTTCCAGCACTTAACGGGATTCCCTTTCATTCCTTAAAAAAAACTCCTATGGTCGGCAGAACAGTAGATGAAAAAACACAGTTGACATCGGGTAGAAAAGATGAATTATATATTTTTTAAGTTTGTAACTCATACCTGCCAACCCAGTTTGGACCATCAGGTTCTCCGCAGTCTGGAGTATGTGTTAATAGCTGTGTTATAAGTTCACTGTCTGATCCCGTTGATAAACCAACTCCATGTTGCAGTAACTTTAAAATAAAATCAAAATAAATATTAATGATTTGAAATTACATATGAGTATACTAATATAATATTCCAGACATCTAATTTGACAACTATAATTTGATAATTTTCCAGATTACACTCTTTGCCTCCACTCATCCTTGGCCAACATGAGTTAATGCATCACAACGAGTGCTAATGTTTTGCATTATTATTTGCTACATCTACCTCCAAACAATCTGATCCCCCTTAAGATGTTATATACCAAATATGAAAGAATTCTGATTGGTGGATCTGAAGAAGAAGGTTTTAAAGAAATGTTCTCACATTGCACTAAGTTAAGCTTTGAACCCCAATAGTGAGCTAAAATATTAACCAAGGGAACCGATTTAACCCTCTGATACTTTAGTACGTCTTATGACGTACAAAATCAAACAGCGAGTTGATACTTTGTGGTTATTTGTTTTGTTATTATTTTTGGATTTTTTAAAGTTTTGACCTCAATTCCTATTAACTCCTGAATAAAGTTCAGTGGCAACCGTTGAGCCAAATGTTATCACAGCTTAAAATAATAATATAATCCCACTGTCAAGACTTCTTAACTGGTTGAGTGGTAGAAGTCACTATCAGGGCTTTCAAAAATGAGGATACCAGAGCAAAAGCCAACACTTTCCTTGCTTATATTTCACATTCAGTCAAGCACAAATATTTTGTTTATATAAATGATTTATTACAAATTATTGGAGAGTGTGAGAACTTTACAATAATTTGTAATAAAACAAGTTTTGAATAACAAATTCAGACCACCAAAAATAATCTAGCCCTCAACCAGATAATCACTAATGTGAAAAATATCTTGTTTTTCGTACTTTCCGACATTTAACGTTGCATTTTGAAAGTGTTGAAGAAACTGAATTCCCAGTGACGTTTGAATCAGGATAATTAAGGTCTCAAAGGCTTAAACAAACTTGAATCTGACCCACCCAGAGATGTTGTATACCAAATATGAAAGGATTCTGATTGGTGGATCTGAAGATTTCTTAAACAAGTTTTTTGGATCACATTCAGCTAATCATGGTTCATCAACACTTCAGACGAATGAAGTCATGAAATTATTATAGAGGTATATATTTTACATAAATTCATGCCAATTCCTTCAAAATGCATTTTGTAGCAATATTTTTTCCTCTGTTTAATTGACCCCGGGCGTGGGGAGTGGGGTTGGTGGTCATATAAGTGTTTTGTTTGGGGGGGGGGGGGGGGGGTGCATAAAATCACTCTAAATCTTTCTAAATATATTTTGCAGCCAAACTGTTTGTTACAAATTACTGCCATCCCCCCACCCACTTGGATAAGGGAGGACATAGGGTAAAAACATTTTTGCATAAAAGCACTCTAATATATATGATTGAATATGGCAAATGCAAATGTAAGAAGACATTTGTCTGAAGCACAAATGTGGCAGGCTGAAGGGATGGTGGAGCAAGGGGCAACCCAGCGCCAGGTTGGTGAAGCCTTGGTGTGCACCATACGGTGATCACCAGAGTCTGGGCAAAATTTCAGCAGTATCGCACACCAGTAAGATGGCATGGTGGTGGCAGAGACAGGGCAACATCTACAGCTGAAGACCAGTTTTCGATCATTCAGGCCCATAGAAACTGCTTTGCCACAGCAACCGAGCTTTGCAGTGACCTTCAGAATGCATCCGGGGTAAATGTTTCGACGCAGACTATCCAGGCAAGGTTGTACGAAGGTGGTCTCCGATCGAGAAGACCATGTATTCGCTGTCCCAGAACCACTGGCAGGCACGATATGAATGGGCCATGGACCACATTGGATGGACCAGAGAAGATTGGTGACCTGTTCTTTTAACAGATGAGTCAAGGTACTGCTTAGACCACACAGATAGGCATTCTAGGGTATGGAGAAGACCAGGAGAGCGATTCCATGCAGCCAACATTGCTGAACATGACTGCTCTGGTGGAGGGTCAGTCATGGTCTGGGGTGGCATCAGCAGGGATGGACGTACAGAGCTCTGTGTCCTTGAACGGGGTACATTGACTACACATCGGTATATTGATGAGATCCTGGATGTCCACGTCAGATTGTATGCAGGTGCAGTGGGTAATAGATTCATTCTGATGAACGATAATGTCTGTCCCCATCTTGCCCATGCCGTCGGGAGTACCAAGGAAGAGGATTGAGCACATGGACTGGCCAGCAAGATCCCCTGACCTCAATCCAATCGAACATGACTGGAATGAGTAGCAGCTTGCAATTTCAACCCATCCAGTCCAGCCAAGAAGTGTCCAGGAGCGTGGTGCCATGCTGGTCCAAGAATGGAACAACATCTCACAAAGTACCACCAGGAACCTGATTGAGAGCATGAGAAGGCATTGTCAAGCTGCAATTAACAGTAATGGGTCTCATACTCGATATTGAAACCATACCAGTTCGTTCCGTCAACTTTTTGGCAAATTGAAAAATTTCCTCTTTTACCAATAATAACCATGGTTAACGTATTCAAAAGCTAAAAAAAAAAATGTCAAACATAAATAAAATCTTAATTTCTGTACTTAAATCATTAAAGATATAATTAAATAAAAAATAAAAACACTTTTCATTACAATATTTCAACTAAAATGTAAAACAGGTAGTTGGATATACTTGGTGCTTAGCAAACTTTGAGTAGTATATAATATAACTGTTATTGTTATAATATCAAGGGAATTTTCATGCAAAGAAAACTATTATAATTCAACCATTAAAATTAGTTCTGGAAAAACAATGGATATAGAGGTTATTATTTGGTTAGTTTCTTATCAGCCAAGATATCTGCCCAAGGTAACTTCATATCAGCCTGAGATCGAAAGACGAAGGCTGATGTTCAGTTTGCAAGGGCTGATCTCTCAGCTGATATGAAACTAACCAAGTAATAACATCTTTAGTTGTTAAACAAAAACAAATAATTACAAAATGTAACAGTTTTCTGGCAGTGTTATTAATATTGTTTCTTATTCTCTTCATCAAGTCTGAAGTTTCCTCTTCTTTTAGTGCAGCTGTCCAAATTTCACAGCTTCCCCAGTGGGGAAGCTGAGGGGTTTGGATAACTAATTATTTTTTCCCTCACTTCCGACGAATCTCAGCTTATGACTCAGAATCTAAATTTGCACAGAATTTTGTGATGAACTTGCTTCTTTTTTCTATTCATCCACCTAATTCTTGCTTATTGCCATCATTAATTACTCACCATACAAAAACTACTCCCTTTGCCTGGTAATGCCAATTTCCTGATTGTGTTTGACAAACAAAGGGTGACGATTTTGCTGTAAACAAACTGGTTATGTATAGTAATGGATCAAGAGGGACAAGTCTAGCTTCATATAAGCTGAGTTTGAAGTCAGCCTAGTTTGATGATGGGCAATACTGGGAAAGAAAATCAAATCTAATAAATAAAATGTAATATTCCAACAAAATTAACAGAAACCTTTTGATATAAGTTTAAAGAATTTATACCTTGTCATTGACAAGTTAACTCAACAAAATATTTTAAATGAAAACAAGAGCAATTGCAAGCCTTTCCAATTGAGTCAGTGAAACCCTGATGTTATAATAATTCCCTTTCCTATTATATACCACAGGCAAGTGGTTAGCAACTCTCTTGGTAAATATATTTTAGGAGAGAGATGATGAGTGAGAGTGATCACTCTCCTTTCCTGTCCATCACTGAAGCGGACATAAAATTTGTACCAGATCATGGCTGGGTTATGAAGGATGAAATTCTCAGTCCACTTTTTTCCCCTCAGCACTAGAAAATCCAAACTGTTAAAAGAGGAATATGCAAACATTGAATCTGAGATGCTATTTTTATTTGTTCTCATTTAAGTGGTCTTGATTTTCTAGCATTTCATGCATGAAACCTCGACCTGACCCCACTGGTGCCATTAGGTCTTGATCAGATCAAGGTTAAATCACAAAAAAACTGCTTTTGTGATCACAGTTCTGTGTATGTAACAAACATATGTTTTTTCTTGCAACTATGGGGAAGGGTGGGGTAGCATGTCCTCCATATCCATTGAAAGAAAGCAGCATGGTACATAATAATACGCAGCTACCTTGGAATACCGGGGTATTTTGAGACAATACTTAAAAGAGTTTATTACTTGGTTAGTTTCATCTTAGCTGAGATATCAGCCCTTGGTAACTACACATTAGCCTTCAACCTTTGGTCTCAGGCTAATATGAAGTTACATTTGATATGAAACTAATAAAGTAATAACCTCATTATTAAACCAAAACAAATAATTACAAAATGTTCTCAGATCTTTTACAGTTTTCTGACAGTGTTATTGTTTCTCATTCTTCTCATAAAGCCTGAGATTTCTTCTTCTCCAAGTTCAGCTATCTGAGTGTCTCGACTTTCAGATACTTGAACAATCTCTTCTCCCACTTCAACAAATCTCTGCTTTCAACTCTGAATCTCACGTTTGCAGTGAATTTTCTGTACAACCCTCTTCTTTCTTCTCTTCTCCACATAATCATCACTCATTGCCGTCATTAATTGTTCATCATTCAAAAACTCCACTTCAAACCACTCTACTATACAACACTAGTTTTCTCGATTGCGGTTGTCGAGTAATGGTTTTCAATGTAAACAAATTGGTTGTGCTTGGTAACAAAGTATCAAGGGGAACAACTCTGGCTCAGTTCATATTGGCAGAGATCAATGTTATATCAGATGAGCTCAAAGTCATATCAGCTGAGCTTGATAATGGCCAATTCTGGGAAAGAAAATCACAATCAAGAAATAATGTTGGGTAATCCTAGTATTATTTGAACATTCATTACCATCTTGTACAAGAAGTAACTGGCATTGAGAGGTATTAGGACTAAGACCCCATTTTATTTTTGTAATTATTTCTTTGCCATCATATCTGTTTTTACAAAAAACTGGACGTGTCAGTTCAACATTTATGACCCCATGAGTAAATAAAAGGTCCGGAAAACTAATTATCTGAGTTTTCACATCATAAACTAAGTTCAAGATCAGTAACTCCATGTCAAATCATCCAACTGGGACCAAACTCAATTTGCAGGTACCCATGACAAAGCCACATACCGGAAATTTTAATTTTATAGTAAATTTCCTTTTTTTATTATACCTACAACAAATGTTTACTACAGGCTTGCACTACAGTGGAAGACCCTAACTCGGAAAATATACTCTCTATTTTGATCTTTCCCAAGCGATTTGGGAAAAAAAAAGTGGTGCAAAAGCACCAAGAAAAAATAAGCCAAAACTGGGTCGAGCACCACCAGCGCACACCCAGTAGGGGATGCTCTTCTCTTTGTACAAATCCACGTCTTCCGGCATCCAGTGCGCTGGTAGTAACTAATGAATCATTCTTTTGAATCCGCCAACATTGGAGTTGTGTGATCAGCAGGGAGGAAGGATTCTTACCCGAATAAGAAGACGGGAGGGCCTCCATGTAAACAATTGTGGTAGGTATAATAAGAAAGTAAATTTACTGTAAAATTTAAATTTCTTATCAACCTACCTTATAATTGTTTACCACAGGCTGAATAGGCAACAGGATGGAAGGAATCACATAACCAACCCCCACATAACCCAACTGCACTGGAACAATGGACAGAGGAAGAGGTCCCTAGCCCTATCAAACCAAAGCATCACAATCATTAGTAAAAAGACAATGAGAGATGAGGCGTATGGTTCTATGTGACGCACAGACAGAAAGGGCAGTAACAGCACAGAGCTGGAACTGACCTTGTAAGAAGCTTAATGGCTAGGGTAGACAACAGCCTGAGCAGAAGAAAGAGGGCCCATAGTAAAAAGGTCCTCTGACTGCTCCTGCAACTGACGCAGATAGGTGGAGAAAGCAGCATTTCTCCAGTAGGCTGCCTGCATAACTTGATAGTCAGTATAAGCCCATGAGGTAGACAATACACGCACCTCGTGGGCAAAAATACGATTGGTAATTCAATCGTCAGTCGCTAGACAAGCGTAAGCTGTTTGAATAGCAAGACAAATCCACCGAGAAATGGATTGAGAAGAGATCTTCTGTCGACCAGGAAAAAGAGACAGAAATGAAAGTGTCAATGACACTGTTTCTTAACTTGTGAGTTGTATTTGATGAAAAGGATAATGTTCAATGTTTATGAAATGATTATGAAATAAGACAAGAATTGTGATAATTGGGAATATGTTCATTTCTGGTCCCTGTATGCTATGTTTTTGATAAAAATAATATGAGGTGTACACTGTACTAAAGAGCTAAGGGGTAGGTTAATATGACCTCACAGTTAATGTATGTGGCCCTCACAGTTAACGTATATTAACGAAAGTTACCAAGTTACAGTGAAATTATTCCAAAACTTGTCATCCTATCAAGTTACATTGAAATCCCTTCAAAAATATGGCCTGTAGACTGTGCTAAAGGATTTCGGACTTCAGGCCCCTGTAGCCGCCAGTTTCCCAATTGCGTCCAAAGGGGATGTTCTCATCTAGACATTATATGAAGTCAACCTACCAAGTTACAATGAAATGCCTTCATAAATATGACCTGTAGACTGTGCTAAAGGTTTTTAGGCGTTGGGCTCGGGCAGCCATCATGGTTGAATGATCACAACCAAAAGGGGACATTCTCATCTGGGCATCATCTGGAGTGATCCTACGAAGTTACAATGAAATTCCTTCATAAATATGACCTGTAGACTGTGCTCAAGGTTTTTGGGCTTCGGGCCGCTGAAGCCGTCACAGTTGACCAATCACGACCAAAAGGGGATGTCATCATCTAGGCATTATATGGAGTCAAACTAACAGGTTACAATGAAATCCTTCCATAAATATGACCTATAGACTATGCTAAAGGTTTTGGGGTCTTGGGCTCGGGCAGCCATCAAGGCTGAATGATCACGACCAAAAGGGGACGTTCTCATCTAGACATTATTTGGAATCATCCTACCAAGCTACAATGAAATCCTTTCATAATTATGACCAGTAGACTGTTTTAAAGGTTTTCGGGCTTCGGGCCCCTGTAGCCGTCACAGTTGCCCAATCGTGTCCAAAAGGGGACAGTCTCATTTAGACATTATATGAAGTCAACCTACCAAGTTACAATGAAATCCTTTCATAAATATGACCTGTAGACTGTGCTAAAGGTATTTGGGCTTCGGGATCGGGCAGCCATAATGACTGAATGATCACAACCAAAAGGGGACATTCTCATCTGGGCATCATCTGGAGTGATCCTACAAAGTTACAATGAAATCCCTTCATAAATATGACCTGTAGACGGTGCTCGAGATTTTTGGGCTTCGGGCACCTGTAGCCATCACAGTGGGCCAATCGCGACCAAAAGGGGATGTCATCATCTAGGCATTCTATGAGTCAACCTAACAGGTTACAATGAAATCTTTCCACAAATATGACCTATAGACTATGCTAAAGGTCTTTGGGCCCGGGCAGCCATAAAGGCTGAATGATCACGACCAAAAGGGGACGTTCTCATCTAGACTTTATTTGGAGTCATCCTACCAAGCTACAATGAAATCCCTTCATAATTATGCCCTATAGAATGTTCTCAAGGTTTTCGGGCTTCGGACCCCTGTAGCCATCGCAGTTGCCCAATCGTGCCCAAAAGAGGACGTTCTCATCTAGACATTATATGAAGTCAACCTACCAAGTTACAATGAAATCCCTTCATAAATATGACCTGTAGACTGTGCTAAAGGTTTTCGGGCTTCAGGCTCGGGCAGCCCTCCTGGCTGAATGATCGCAACCAAAGGGGACAATCTCATCTTGGCATCATCTGGAGTGATCCTACGAAGTTACAATGAAATCCCTTCATAAATATGACCTGTAGATTGTGCTCAAGGTTTTTGGGCTTCGGGCACCTGTAGCCATCACAGTTGACCAATCGCGACCAAAAGGGGATGTCATCATCTAGGCATTATATGGAGTCAACTTAACAGGTTACAATGAAATCCTTCCATAAATATGACCTTTTGCCTATGCTAAAGGTTTTTGGGCTCGGGCACCCATCAAGTCTTAATGATCGCGATCAAAATGGGATGTTCTCATCTAGACATTATTTGGAGTCATCCTACCAAGTTACAATGAAATCCCTTCATAAATACGACCTGCAGACTGTGCTAAATGTTTTCGGGCTTCGGGCCCCTGTAGCAGTCACAGTTGCCCAATCACGTCCAAACGGGGACCTTCTCATTCAGACAATATATGAAGTCAACCCACCAAGTTACAATGAAATTCCTCAATAAATATGACCTGTAGACTGTACTAAAGGTTTTCAGGTTTTTGGCTCGGGCAGTCGTCACGGTTGGCAGATCATGCCCAAATGGGGAAATTCTCATCTAGACATCATAAGGAGTCATCCTACCAAGTTACAATGAAATCCTTAAACATGACCTGCAGACTGTGCTAAAAGTTTTTGGGTTTCGGGCTTGGGCAGCCATCACGGTTGACGGTTCATGCCCAAAAGGGGACGTTCTCATCTAGGCATTATACAGAGGCATCCTACCAAGTTACAATGAAATCCCTTCATAAATACGACCTGTAGACTGTGCTAATGGTTTTGGGGTTTTGGGCTCGGGCAGCCATAACGGTTGCCCGATCGTGACCAAAAGGGGGCGTTCTCATCTAGACATGACCCCAAACCTGCATATGAAATTTCGTGACGATCAGACAAGAACTGCGGGGTGTAGCCCGTGCTAAAGGAAAATGTGAACAGACTAACAGACTTCCACACACGTGATGGCAATAGCTTATGTTGACTATGTCAAGTTAAGCTAAAAATCGTTTCCTGCCTTTCCTTATGAACTGCGTCTGATTGAAATAAAAGCGAACTGCATGAACCGAACAGAGTAAAGGGAGGTTACCCTCAGCAGAAGGAAGAACCCGTGATACAGACAGGAGGTGGAGTAGTTTCTTGTATCTGATTCTTGGCCAGAAAGGAGCAATCAGTGGTAAACGTAACACTGTTTGGAGAGCTCCTGAAAAAGGCCGGGTGAACCGAGAGGGCGTGAAACTCATTAACCCGTCTGGCTGAGGCAAAAGCCATCAGAAAAACTGTCTTGCATGTGAGAAAAAGCATATCCACCTGGGATAAAGATTCGAACGGCATCCCCCCCCCCCCCCTCCCAAGCAAAGCAGCACCCAAGAAAGATTCCATCTTGGGGAAAGCTGCAAAGTCCAAGGCCTTTTCAAGGAAAAGTGCCGGACAAGCTTGGAGAGGTAAGGATTAGTGCCAATACGATGCTTTCCCACATACGAAAAGGTCTTTGAAAGCATGGACCTGTACCCTTTGATGGTAACAGGCTGGAGACCCTGAGAATCAAACAGATATACCAGAAACTCTGCAATCTGCTAACTGGTCGAGTGCTGGAAGCCCATATTTGGGCTTTACTCTGAAGTGCAGGTGCCACAACTTAAAGGCTTCATATTCTGTAGATATGCTTCATATTATTTTTGAATTAAAATTATTTAGTCTGTGAGCACTAGCCTTGTGACAATTTATGGGAGAGTGCCATTGGGCACTCTCCCATAAATTGTAACAAGGCAAAGAGACATGGACAAATTTGGATAACCAAAAATAATTTAGCACTCTACCAGTTAAATCAAAGGATTGGCATAATCAACAGAGTGATCGGCACACCATCGACAGAAGACCTTCCACTTTGCCGCATAGGCTAAACCAGTGGAGTGCCTCCTCGAAGAAGAAATGCACTCCACTGCTCATCTCAAAAAACCTCTACGGAGGAGACAGGACCTCACAAAAGAAATGTGTGAAGGCACAATGATGTCGAGTCGACGTGAAACCTCCTTGGGTAACTTTGGCAAAGAAGGTCAAGATGTAGAGGGAGACGTGCCACCAACAGAGAGCGGAGCTGATTGATCCACAACTGCTGAGGCGACATGAGCGATCAGAATGATTCGACAACTGCAGGTTCGTATCTTGGCTAGAACCTGAGGCAGAATGGGAACCGGCGGGAAGGCGTAGCCGACAAGACCATTCCAATCGAGTGACAGAGCGTCCACAGCGAAAGCCAGAGGATCTGGACACTGGGGCACGAAAGTCCAACTGATGGTTCCAATGAGTCACAAAGAGTTCGATGTGGGGACGACCCCAGAGATCGCAAAGTGACTGGAACACCGCCCTGTGGAGCATCCACTCGGTGGAAAAGACCCTGTCACGTCGGGACAGGGAGTCGGCTTGGATGTTCTGATGACCGGGAATGTGACGAACCACCATCCCCGGTGTTGACATCCTGTGCGAGCAGTAAAAGATCCCGAGTCAATTCACACATGGGAACTGAGTGTGTGCCGCCCTGGTTCCGAATGTAAGCCACCACTGTCGAATTGTCGGACAACAGAAGGACCTGGCGATTCGAAAAGTGGGGGGATCCACTTCCAGAAACACAGAAGAGCAAGAAGCTCCTTCTGGTTGACATGAAGCGCTGCTTGATCCTGGTCCCATGACCCATGAAGGGAAAGACCTAGAGGATCTAATGTTGCACCCCATCCGAGATCACTGGCGTCTACCATCAGAACATGATCGGATGTGGGCAAGTCCAACGGAACCCCCTGCGTAATCCACTGAACATCCATCCAGGGGAGAAGGTGAAGATGAAGAGACTCTGGTAACTGAAGCACTTGGTCCAGAGGATTAACATTCGGCCTCCAACGACTGAGCAGAAAGTGTTGGAGAGGTCTGACATGCAGCTGAGCTAGAGGAATGAGATCGTCACCGAATCGCAGAGACCGAGCAGTCGGAGAATACTCCATGTCGTCGCGGACGTGGACTGGGACAGAGTCAGGGCAAAAGCTGAAAGAATCAAAGCCCTTGCCCGGGGAACTGACACTGTTTTGAACTGAGTACGGAAGTCCATCCCAAGATGACAAAATGACTCAGAAGGGACTAGGTCTAACTTCTCCTTGTTGACATGCACTGTAGTGCAAGCCTGTAGTAAACAATTGTAAGGTAGGTTGATAAGAAATTAGCCAATTATCTCAAGGTATGGCAAAAAAAGTCTGGAAAACTGTTATTTCGGAATGGCGGAATGATGAATGGACAAGGGCAACACTATTTTGATGGCAGGAGCCTAAAAACTACATAAAATTTATTAAAAAGGTTGGGTTCTTTGAATACACCCATATGTATCATCGACTGGAAAAGTGAGAAATATGTTATGATGTGTGCCGGGTTCACCTCACCTGAATCCACCACTACAGAAGCCTACAGTTGAGCTATACTGGAGGTTGCTGATACCTTAATTGAAAGGTTTTATATTCTGTATGTCGTCGCGGACGTGGACTGGGACAGAGTCAGGGCAAAAGCTGAGAGAATCAAAGCCCTTGCCCGGGGAACTGCCACTGTTTTGAACTGAGTACGGAAGTCCATCCCAAGATGACAAAATGACTCAGAAGGGACTAGGTCTGACTTCTCCTTGTTGACTCTGAACCCTAGCAACGTGAGCAGGCTCAACAGTGTGTTGACATTTGACTCCAGAAAGGTAGCATTGGAATGCCTCTGGAGGATATCGTCTAGATATTCCGAAGTAGTCACCATGGACTGTGTGCGATGGAAGACATCAATCGGGTGAAGGCCCAAGGAGCCAGGTTGAGGCCGAAAGGCATGGCCTTGAACTGGTAAACTTGCCCCAGAAAAGCGAAACTGAGATACTTTCGCGATGTCCAATGAATCGGAAAGTGAAAGTAAGCGTCTCGCAGGTCGATGCTGGAAGCGAAATCTCCCAAGTGAATGGAACGACAAACCGACCTGAAAGTCTCCATGCTGAACTTGAGAGCAATGATAGACTGGTTCAGGATACTCAAATCGATAACCGGTCGGAGACGGCCATCCTTCTTCGGCACAAAGAACAGGCAGGAATAAAATCCCAATGACTGAACGTTCTTGACCACCCTGATCGCCCCTTTGCCAGGAGACTGTCTATCTCCATGGACGTCTGAAGGAACTGGAGTTGGAAGAGGCACTCTCGACAGAGTGGGGTGCCTCCAGAAGGATATTCGCAGCCTGGACTGAACAACATTTAACACCCAAGGATCGGATGTGATGGTGGCCCAATGGTCTGCGATATCCTTCCTCCAACCTGGGATGAATCGAGGTGAGGACCTTCACCTGCGAGGGGAGAAACCACCTCCTCTACTATATGAAGAATCCCGAGTCCTCTCTCTAGCCTGCCGATGCTTACCCTTACCCTGTGAGTAAGAAGTAGAAGTGGCGGCAGGAGGATCAGCCCTTTGCTTCGCAGAGGAAGCAGCATGGTGCTTGTTAGGCTTTGGACGGCCCCTGCCTCCAAAAGAAGGCTGATCAAGCTGACGAAGCAGCAGCTGATCTTTGGAATGACATAGGAGGTCATCTCGGACTGTCACCACGGAACCATGGAACAGTTGCGGACCTACCAAAGAAGCAGATCGAAGATCAGCACGCTGCCCCTCAGGAAGGGAACGGTTTGTGTCCGGAACAGCAACCCTGTGAACTAATTCCAGGTTAGCCGTGTTACAGGCATGCGTGTGAGTAAGATGTATAAGCGCCTTGGACAGCATGTGCAAAGGAGCACGTAAATCGTCAAACTTATCTGGAGTCAGATATGCAGCTAAAGCAGAGATGATGTGATATGAGAGAGAAAGCATGCCCAGCATCTCTCACGATAAGCCCAACACAGACTCCAGAGTCGCCATAGGAATAATGGTCGACTTAGGCTTGGAAAGCCTGAGGGAGTTGGAGACCTGATCCAAGACCGTCAAAGTCTGGCAGACTGACGGATTGGCAGAATCGTAGGAACGATAACGCACTAGAGGCAAAAAAGTGTCAACCCTGGTGAAGTACGAAGTCTTCATAGCCTTGGAACTCAGCTTAAGAGTCCAAAGCTGTAAACACTTCAACCACCTGTACCGACTGGCATGGCCGAAGGCGCCCAGAAGTAGGTTGCTCCACTGGCTGTAGGCACACAACCGATGATCGCGGCCTGGCTGACACTGTCGGCTGGTTTGACGGTTTGAGATCTGGAAGGAACCCAAACACAAAGTCAAGAGCTGCCCCCAAGTCAGAAGACTGTTGGCTCTCAACATCAGGTATGTCAGACTCTTCCCCTGAGTCGGAAGACACATAGCCCATCAGGGGCAAACGAGCCGATGCCTCCTGTGGTGTAAGCACACCTGAGGGATCAGAAAGCGGCCTGCTTCCAATCCCGGGAGGCGGCACAGCAGGGGCCTGGAAACCACTAGTAGCCTCGCTGGAAGCAACGGGAAGGCTCTTGGACAGAACCTGAGTGAGCAAGGAGAGGGCCTTCCTAAGGTCACTGCCCGTGTCAGCCGGTTCGATGTTGGAACGAACCAGCAAAGTGGTTTCACTCCTGACCCTTTTAACCAGCAGACCCCTGCCGGGATAAAACTGCTGTGCTCAGCAGCTGAGGAGCCACAGCAGAGAGTTCGGTCGGCAACTCCTTCCAACTTCGCCAAGTTTAAGTCAGGGAAGGCTGAGGCTGATACCCCACATCCACACTACCAGAGATGCATCTCTGCAGACCCCTGCAGGGATAAGCCGAGGTCGGCTGAAACGGTGACCGATGATGTTGTAGACGGAACAGCAGGAGCAGCAGATATGACGGGAGCTGTTGAAACTGGTGGAAAAGGGGAGAGAGCAACCTAGCTCGGATCCAATGGAGGAGTCACAATCCTAGTGACAACCTCAGATGTCGACTGGAGAGGGACCACGTCCTGGAACCAGGCAACTCTTCACCAGACAACTCAACAGCCACTGCAGTATCTACCACAGAAAAAGACTGCACATCCCTCACTGAGGGGGTATAACTCTCACCAGACGTGGTCGTGTCGGGAGGCCCGAACAACAGCGTTCCCCCTCCCTGCAGGTGCAGGAGGAATGGTCACGAAAATGCACCACATGCTTAGGCAAAAGGCATTGCCCTCAAGGAACAGTCCTGGTCATAACAGAGATGAGAGCAGTAGAAGAAAAAGGTGAACTCAACAGATGTAGAAAGTAGAACACCCTAACTACGAGAGAAAGGTGGCAGAAAAGGGACCGGAGGGAACACAACTGAACCAAGATAGCCGACAGGGACCAAAAAACAGAAATTCTGCCCTCAACAAAGAGGAGAAATTCTGTCCATACAGCCCCCACTGACACCTAACTCCAATAATAATAATAATATCCAAAAGGATAACATAAGTTTATCAACCAAAATAATTTTTATGTCCGAACTGCACGGAATGCGAAAGTCACGTGCAAACATGGAGGATATATAAAATACAATGAAAATGTAGTTGAAAATAATAATGAGAATATATAAAACACAGTCCTGTTATTATACGATCATCAGATCCATAATTCCAGTCACAGGTAACCATTATCAACGAGTTGAATTATCACTGTTTCTGAAGGCAAATGGACGTCCGGCCTCATGGGCGGACGAAAAAAGAATGATTCATTAGTTACTGCCTGCGCACTGGATGCCAGAAGCCGTGGATTTGTACTAAGAGAAGAGCGTTCCCCACTGGGTGTGCGCAGGTGGCACTCGACCCAGTTTTGACTTATTTCTTCTTGGTGTTTTTGCACCACTTTTCGTTAGGTTCTTCCACTGTAGTGCAAGCCTGTAGTAAACAATTGTAAGGTAGGTTGATAAGAAATTAGCCAATTATCTCAAGGTATGGCAAAAAAAGTCTGGAAAGTTAAAAAATTTATAGTAATTTATATATTTTTTATACTTACCAATGACCCAGACTTAGCTGGTGCTAACTCCAACAAAACCAGGGCCAAACACAAATTTTGCCCCCCAATCCCCAAAATTTGCATCCAAAACAAAAAGAAATCATGTCCTAAAGGACCTCCATACTACGCCTCTACTGCGCATGCGCAGTGACGCAGTCGTCCCGAAATTGGCGCCAATTATCATTCTTACTGGCAGTGCCTGGTCAGCGCTATGTACTCAGCGGGGAGGCAAGAGTTCCCAACTCCAGGGAGGGCCATCCCCGTCTGGGTCATTGGTAAGTATAAAAAATATATAAATTACTATAAATTTTTTAACATTTTTATACTGTACCAATGACCCAGACTTAGCTGAATAGTAAACAGGCTGGAGGGCCTAGGACATAGAGGAAAATCCAATAAGCTCAACTATATAGTAAAGAGGTAACCCCTTAAGGAGAAAAGGAGTATTAGGCTTTACATGTATCTTTCTTATTTAATATTAAATTAGAAAGATACACTACCCTTAATAATTGAGCACAATAACATTCATGTTCTCTATTAACATCCAGTATAACCCTTATACTAATTATTTTTAAAGCAAGCCAATAGATAAAGTAGTCCAGAGAATTGAGACTCTTTATAATCATTTAAAAGTGTCCGAGCATTGTATATTAAAGCCTGTTTGACACTTGACATATACAAATGCTTCACACCGAGCTACACTTTAAAAATAAGACATGAATGAATTTAAACATTAATATTACACTTTAAAACCATCCCGGAAGCGACTCAGAAATACTGACTTGGAGGAGGCATTCCCTTGCTTTTCACTATAAAGCAGGTGACCTAAGGGAACACCCGCCCCCCCCCCCCCCCCTTCCCCTTGCCCTGGGTCAAATAGCCCAGAGCGAAGAGGGCAGCCGGACGGAGTCACTGCCGGAACAGAAAGCCTGCATAACTATAGTTGCAACTGTTTAGTGGACGACATTCTGAGCAACAGATAACGGACCTAAACAATGCAGGTCTCCAGAAATGGACTCAATATTTCTGAGATAAAAATTCGTAAATGTGGATGGCTGAGACCAATAAGCAGCCTTCATTAAATCTGTAATAGCAACACTATTAGCATAAGCCCAGGAAGTAGAAAGAGCTCTTACTTCATGAGCAGAAATCTTAAGCACAGACTGCTGAGAAGAAGATAAATCTTCATAAGCAGTACGGATAGTTAACTGAATCCATCTAGCAATAGAATGGACTGAAATGTCCTTTCTATTAGGCATCAAAGACAGAAAGAAACGTTTCCGTCCCTTTCTGATAAACTGAGATCTCTGTTTATAGATACGTAGTGCTCTAACAGGACAGAGTAAAGGCCTACGCCCGTCTGAAGACGGAAGAGCCTTAATAACAATAGGTTCTGGATATTTATTAGGAGCCTGATTCTTAGCTAAAAAACCCACATTAGTAGTGAAGGTGATAGTGTTCCCAACACTACGATAATGAGAATCATCCACCGATAGTGCATGAAGCTCACTGACTCTTCTGGCAGAAGAGAAAGCTAAGAGAAAAGCTGTCTTATAAGATAAGAATTTGAAATCTACTGTCCCAAGAGGTTCAAATGGCTTTTCCTTCAATTTAAGGAGAACCCAAGCTAAATTCCACTTAGGAATTAATCTAAGAGTTCTGGGTCTATTTATCGAAAAGTTTCTAACCAACTTCGATAAAGAGACATTAGATCTAATTTGTAAACTATCATGATGTGCATAGGTATCAGATAACATAGATCTATAACCCTTTATAGTAACAGGCTGCAGTTTGATTTCGTCAAACAAGTATACTAGAAAGTTTGCAATGTCTGGTATAGAGGGATCAAATATATCTACAGAATGATCCCTACACCAACGACGAAAAACCTTCCACTTAGCCGCATAGTTTAGCGAAGAGGAGGTCCTGTAAAGTGCTTGCCATGCAAGAAGGACCGCACAACGGAAAAACGTGAAGGTTGAGACCTTGCGGGTTGTGATGGAGTTGGCGCGAATTCCCCTGCGAAAGAAGATCCTCTCGTGGAGGAAGCTTCCGCGGTAGGTCCCACAACAGACACCTGAGTAGATTTATCCACGGTCTCTGTGGCGACAGAGATGCTACCAACAGAATCTTGCATTGAGATTGTTTTATCTTTAGCAATACTTGTTGAATTAACGGCGCTGGAGGATACGCATATCCTATCATTCCGTCCCAAGGGATCGACAGAGCGTCTACTGCAAATGCTCTTGGATCGGGACACGGAGACACATACGTCTGCAATTGATTGTTGAGATGTGTCGCAAATAAGTCTATCATTGGCCGTTCCCATTGGTAGCAAATCTGATTGAATACTTGTTTGTTGAGAGTCCACTCCGACGGCAACAAGCGACCCTTTCGTGAAAGGGAGTCTGCTAGCACATTCAGACGACCCGGTATGTGACGGACCGAAAGAAGAACGTGATGTTCTAACGCAAACAGAAGGATTATTTCCGTTAGATTGAACAACGGAACTGAATGAGTGCCTCCCTGATTCCGTATATACGCCACTACTGTCGTATTGTCGGATAGGATTTGGACATGAGCATCGTGAATAATGTCCATCCAGTGACGTAACGCAAGCCAAATTGACATCATTTCCTTGATGTTTATGTGCTTGCACAGGAATTGCGGATCCCAAAGACCCTGGCATCTCGAATCCGTTGGGATTAATGATGCACCCCAACCTGTTTGACTGGCATCCGTCATAACGGTAAAACTCGGATCCGGCAACTGCAGCGGAACTCCTTGAGTTAACCACTGAATGTTTGCCCAAGTCTGAATCTCTTGTTTCACTTGATCTGACAAGAGAACGTCTACATCGAGCGAATGAATTTTCACACTCCAATTCTGAGTCAGGAAAATTTGAAGAGGACGTGTGCGTAGCCGTCCCATCGGAATGAGATCCGCGGCGGCTCCGCACAGACCTATCAGTCTCATAAATTCTCTCGCCGTGACTTTGTCTGCGTGCAGACAATAGCGAGCGTAACAACTGACTAATTTCGCTCTGGTTAACGGCAGACGAACGAGATTGTTGTGCGTCTCGAAGCTCATTCCCAGATGAGTGAATGACTTGGACGGCACCAGATCCGACTTCTCCTCGTTTACTATAAAACCGAGACGTCGGAGCAATAGAAGAAGATTCTGAACATCGTTCTGAAGCGTTAACTCGTTGCCGTACCTCTGAAGAATGTCGTCCAGGTAGGCCGACGTTACCGCAGACGAATGAGCTCGGAAGTAGATCATTACCGAGTTCATTACCCGAGTGAAAGCCCAGGGTGCTAGATTCAAACCGAAGCACATCGCCCGGAATTGATACACCACTCCTAGGACTGCGAAGCGTAGATACTTTCGGAATGTCGGATGTACCATGACGTGAAAGTACGCATCTTTGAGATCTATGCTCGTTGCATAATCGTTCACCCGAATACTCGCTCTGACCGATCGAATCGTCTCCATATAAAACTTCGGAGCGACGATCAGCTTGTTTATCCAGCTCAAATCTATGACTGGACGGAACGAGCCGTCTGGTTTCGGAACCAGAAACAGATGGCTGTAGAATCCCAGAGATTCCTGGTTTTCTACGACCTCTACCGCGTTCTTCATTAAAAGAGACTGCACCTCTGATAACAGAGCGTCTCTTTTCTGTGGATTTGACGGAAGATGAGTCCACTTTGGACTTCGAGTTAATGGAGGCTTTCGTTTGAAGGATATCTTTAGACCTTCCGAAGTCACTCCTCTCACCCAAGGGTCGTCCGTAATCGACGCCCACTCTTGTGAAAAACTCGACAACCTTCCGCCAACCGGAACGCAATAGAGGTTTAAGCCATCACCTCCTGGACCTGCGAGGCCTGCGGTAGGAGAAACCACGTCTTCCACGACCCGCACCTCGCCTCGTCGACCTCGGGGCGTCCGACCGATTGTCCCGGCCTGAAGGACGTCCCGAACGAGAGTCGCTATCCTGACGGTCTCTCGAATAAGACCAAGAGGACGCACCGGAACCTCTATAGGAACCTCTCTTGGGCGCATTAGACCCAGAAGTGCCTGTCTTATTCGTGTCTGCTGTATCTGACTTTTTAGGAGCCGATCTGAACAACAGAGAATCATTAGCTTTCTTTTTAATTTTATCATAAATAGCAGAAAGCTTGCCTTCAAAGAGAAGTTCTCCTGAGACTGAAGCGACTCTAAGAGAGTTCTTCACCTTAGAATCCACTAGTGTGGATGTAGCTAGGGCTGCGTCACGTCTAACCAACTCCAGATTTGCCACTGAAAGGGCGGAGTTACACGTGGAATAAGCTACTGCCCTTGAAAGAAGTCTTAAAGAGGATTGTATATCCTGAAACTCTTCCCCTTGAAGGCGCAGTGATAACGCCTTAGTAAGGTGATCTGCGTAAGATAAGGCATCTAAATTGGCTCTGTTAGACGCAATAGCTGTTTCCAACACCGCGGTTGGAATAGAAGCTGACGACGGTAATGATAGCTCTAAGTCTTCCGCCTCGTCGTCCATACGCAGAGGAACTCTCGGTATACCCTGTCCTGCCGTATCGAATTTATTCCTTGCATTAATGAAAGGCAGGTTAAGAGTATTAGCGGACAAGAAACCTGCTTTCCCCGTCCTGGAAGCAAGTTTAAATATAGCGTCGTTCAATAATTCAAATGTTCTTGCAACATTATTGGACTGCGACGGAAACTCGGGAGCGATGTCCCTGAACCGCTCAAAAAATTCAGAGTCCAATGACGCTATAATTCTCTTGTCCGGAAGCGCAGCAGTCTGGCCCGACGGAACAACTTGAGGGAGAAAGTGCCGGATGAAGTCCACGGCAGCTTTATGTTGTTCCGAAAGGGATAGCTCCAAGTCATCCGTATCCCTTTCACCATCCGGTCGGACCTCCCGATGTTCCCGGTCGTCCGCCCCCGATGCTTCAGCGGAGCGTACCGACCCAGCGCCGTCGGATAATTCTCGATCCGACACCGTTTCTGTCGGCTGCTGGGATGCTGCGATAAGCTGTGCTATCTGCACAAGAATGTCCGACGTCGAGACCTGCGGAGGCGCAGTCTTTCGCTGCTTCGCCGAGGGCAGCTCCGCATCAGATGGCTCCCGCATACTTTTCCTATGCGAACGTCCGGAGTCCATCGGTCTCGAATCCCTGGCTGCCGGATGGTGTGACCTGGTCGCCGAAGAATCCTTCATCAGCGAAGCTGTTAAAATATCGGCGGTCACGCAGCCAAGGTGCGGTCGTGTGCGCTGACGAGAAGAGGAAGCCTTAACAGTCTCTGCGGACTGCTTATACAACGGAGCGTCCCGAGCGACGGACGTATGCTCTGCTAAAGACACATTTTGTACCACAACATCTGGTCCCAGATGTTGTTGTACGAGAGAGGGACCTCTCTCGCTCGCGGCCCGGCTGGACCTGGACGAGCTAGGAACCGGACTAAAAGGCTTCCTCCGTTCTCGCTTACTATCTGCCGTCACTGGGTGTGCATCTATTATGTTTATAGTGCTCGCATCACTCAAAATTTCCTCTTGGACCGCATCGGACGAACCCGGCTGCCGAACCATTCGGTGAATGGACGCTACACCGGGCGAGCTAGCGGACGACATTTGTCTAATCTCCATGAGCACTTTTGCCGCTAGCTCTGAATTCATTTGTGACGACGGACGCACACTTGAAGAAGATAACATGGAAACATCACCCTGTTCTGGTTCCTCTGAAATAGAAACTGAGAGAGTAGAGTGACCTTGTGGAGAAAGAGCCGGCATCCCTCTTTCTCCAGAAACAACATATCGTGACACACGTTTCCAATGTTTCTCATCCCAATGTTCACATATAGGACAGGGATTAATGCGAGAACACTGACTACAATTAATACAATGATCATGAAAGTCAGAGGAAGATTTCTTCCTATTACAATTTGAACAATGTCCCTTCATTGTGAAAGAACAACAATAAGTCCTAGTTACTCGCAAAAACCCCTGACACAAAGATACATAATAACATGATCCATTAATAAATGAAAAAACAATTGCAAAACAAAATAATTTTGAAAAAATATTTTTTCAGAGAAGCCCAAGTTGCTGAAAAGTAACGTTGAGCCCCGATGGATCCGATGGCAAAGTGTGGTCAAAAATTTTAAATTTATATAAAATAATTAATGAGACACTTTCGGATAATATAAATGTATCTTATAATGAGATAAACTACCACAAAGGCAAACAGCCCCCCTCAAAAAAGGCTGTTGCCAATGAAAACAAACAGTGTAAACACACTAGAAAACATGACTCCAGGCACTGAAAAAACTGGTCCGGAATCAGTCATCAATTACACTCTATCTGATGCAAAACAGAGACTCCCAGGGGAGAATCTGTAGAACATCAGATGGAAGATGCAGAACACAAACGTTATACACCCATGGGTGAAAACGTAACTATGGGGAAAATAACAGAAAACATTCTGTAACCAAGCAACTCTCCCAGGAAATTTTAGAAATGAAATTTCTCAAAAATATGCCAAAAGCATGGGAGAATTGCCAGGGGGGACTTTAGAAGGCTAGGGGAGAGGAAACACTGAATAAGCAGTGCAACAATTAGCAAGAATGACAACAAGAGGCCCATGCCTCGAAAATAGGCAACTTAACATAATTTCATCAAAAAATTTTAAGTACAGCCCTGATTATTTTTTGCCACTTCTTTTTCCTCTCCTCCTTCTATCCTCCTTAGAATCACATTTTCTCCAAAAATTACGTGTCTGGCATCCTTTAAACTGAGATTTACAAGCACAAAGATCAGTGAGATGTTGACTGATGAAGGGCCAAACAGAGAATGATAATTGGCGCCAATTTCGGGACGACTGCGTCACTGCGCATGCGCAGTAGAGGCGTAGTATGGAGGTCCTTTAGGACATGATTTCTTTTTGTTTTGGATGCAAATTTTGGGGATTGGGGGGCAAAATTTGTGTTTGGCCCTGGTTTTGTTGGAGTTAGCACCAGCTAAGTCTGGGTCATTGGTACAGTATAAAAATACTGTTATTTCGGAACGGCGGAATGATGAATGGACAAGGGCAACACTATTTTGATGGCAGGAGCCTAAAAACTACTTAAAATTTATTAAAAAGGTTGGGTTCTTTGAATACACCCATATGTATCATCGACTGGAAAAGTGAGAAATATGTTATGATGTGTGCCGGGTTCACCTCACCTGAATCCACCACTACAGAAGCCTACAGTTAAGCTATACTGGAGGTTGCTGATACCTTAATTAAAAGGTTTTATATTCTGTATGTGTGCATTATCATTCAAAAGCAAAATAATTTGTCCAAATGTGTTTGTTTTGAACAATTAATAGGAAAGTACATCCTGTCAATCAATAATGAATTGTAATGTAATGACAAGTCTTTGAAATTTCACTAAGAAAAATAAAAAATACCTTTTGTTTCAGAGATTTGGCATTTACTAATTCTCCATTGTGAGCCACTGATATTAAACCGTGTAAAGTCTCTACAACAAATGGCTGTATATTAACAATTTCAGATGCACCAGTTGTAGAATATCGAGTATGTCCTGTAAATAAACAAAAACAATACAGGTTATTATTTGTATTTTATCACATTTGATCCGATATGTAAAATAATATGAAGACAACAGTAACTAAAGTTATTTTCAATAAATAATCAAACATTCTACACCAATCCAGTAAGAAATCATGAGCTATATTTTGAGAGAAAAATGATACAAAACTGGTAAAAATGTCATGCATTTTCTATTTTTGCCTGGCTGAATTTGACAAATTACCTTATGCTGAATGACGGAAATGTGCAAAATGATACTGTAGATCCGTAATACATGTAAAGACATAAAGTTTCAAAATTGCATTTGATGTAAAGATGTGAGTTTTAACAATACAATGGAACTTTATTAATTGAATAGCCACTGTGCTAGGCAAAAATATTGTGCATTCAATTAACAGGAGTTTGTCCATTTTCCTGTATTATTCTGTTATTTATTTATTTATTGGTGTTGAAGGTCACATATTTTTGCACAATTGCTAATCATGACAACATGAGAATCAACTCAAGACAGGGGTGAGCATTAATAAGCCATGTTGCCCATTTTAGAGAGGGTTTGCACCGATCAAGCATTGGTGGCTGGGTCCTATTTTACCAATAAAACACAGCCCGTTTACCTCAGTGAACAGGCACTGCTTCACCTCCCGGGGTTCCACAAGGAGTATTATTCTGTTAAACTGAGCATTTATTCTATGATATCTTGTTTGACACAGCTTATAGAGCTCTGCAAAATTTAATCACTTAATCCTTAAGTCCCCATACAGGCCCAAACTATCACCTTTGCATTTCTTTGAAAACTCAGATGGTAGACTGCATTTATCTTGGCAGTGTTTTTACATCACTGTCGGCTGCCTATAATGGCAGCCAACAATGATGTGGAAACACTATCAAGTCAACTGCTGCTGTGTACATGTATATACAGTAGTTATTACCGTAAAACTAAGTTGAGGGTTTAAGGGTTAAATGTTTATTATGGATGTACTAAGGCCAGGTGGGTCTATAAATATGGGGAAATCAGTAGTTGGCAGTATTACTTAGACCGATCACAAGATTTTTTATTCAACTGATAGTAATTTAGTCTATAACCTATACGCGAATTTGTACTGAAGATATGGGAGATGGTTTGGTATTTGTTATGTGCAGTTAAGCATGCATTTAACTTCCACTAAAACTCCCACTTGTAACCAATGTCTCAAAATTACAAAAGTGTTTCCATATTAGAGGGATAATGCATAGAATGGTCAGTTTTTTCATTTTTGTCAAATTTCATGAAAAACAAGTGCAACGTCAATCACCTGCAATCAGACAATAATCCCCAAGGTAAGTGGTGTCATCAAATTTTGGAATTTTGCATTGAATTTTTTTACCAAAATCTAAAAGAAATTGCATGCATCAATTTTGTATAAAATGTTTGATCACTGGTCAAAATTAGAAACAACAACCTCAAAGTGTCTGTGAGATAAAGCAGGGCTTATATTTCCTCTAAATTTGCAAGAATCCATTTGGATTCTCGTGAAAATGGTTGTGAGAATCCATACCAACTATGAGTGTCCCAGGACCCCATGACGCCACCATGGTTGAACCACTGTTGTATACTGATAATACATGTTAACATTTTACCCAACACACCTTTTTAATTTTTAAAACTAAATTTGATAATTTTTAAACAATAAATAATAAATAGATGATAAAATAATTAAATGAGCAATATTTACCAATAAAATGTTACAAATATGGCTGTCGTTGGAACCGGCTCAATGAGTCGGTTCCAATGACAGCCATATTTGTAAGATTTTATTGACATAGTGTCAGGATATTTCAGGTCATGTTAGCCTTCTGCTGGTTAATTTGTTGCCGCTGTGTTAAATAAAGGGTTAAATTGACTCAATTCTTTTCACGCGAATCCTAGCAGAGGTACAGCGAGAATCTACATGGATTCTCGCCGGTTTTATTGCGTGAATCTTTGTGCGAATCGATTCTCAGATTCTCGTCGAAATTTTAGCCCTGTAAAGTGTAACAGAACACACAAACATAATATGTACAAATATGACTGAAAAAAACAGTGTATGCTATGTTATTTATCTGATGCTGCTACAATTCCATACCAAACATTATTGAAATCGGAAATGTCGTTTAGAAGTTATAGGTAGAAAACTAATATGTAATTTCTGAACAAGAACAATGCAAAGAGTGACATATGCCCCTGACGGTGTCATAAAAGGGTTGGCTCTCGAGGGCATAACCAAAGAGGGTTCCTGTAGACACCAATAATGAGTCAAAAAAAAAAAAAATTTGATTGGAGTCAACATTCATTAGTTATTGGACAGAAACCAAATTCAATATGGCCACCATGGTGGCCATATTAATTTGGCTACCTGATCCAAAATCAAAAGGAAGCTTCCTCTAGACCCCACTAATGCATAACCAAAAATTGAAATTGATTCAAGTCAGTATTTATTAGTTATTGGATGGAAACAAAATTAAAGATGGCTACCATGGAAGCCATAATGAATTGGCCACTGGTGGCCATCTTGGTTCAGCTGACTGGTCCAAAATCGAAAGAAAGCTTCCTGTAGACACCAGCAATGCATAATTAAGCACAAAGGATTCAAGTCAGGATTCATTAGTTATTGGACGGAAACCAAATTCAATATGGCGACCATACTGAATTGGCTAGCTGGATCAAAATGGAAAGGAAGCTTCCTCCAGACACCAATAATGCATAATCAAAAATTGAAATTGATTTTGAGTCAGTACTCATTAGTTACTGGACGAAAACCAAATTCAAGATGGCCACCACGGAAGCCATAATGAATTGGTCACTGGAGGCCATCTTGGATCAGCTGACTGGTCTAAAATCGAAAGGAAGTTTCCTCTAGACACCAACAATGCATAATTAAAAATAACAAGAGGCCCCAGGGGGCCTGAGGGCACTCACCTGACATGGTAGCCTAAATATCAACCCAGAGAATTGATTTCAACAAGTTGCATCTGCTCCTCCTAAGAAAAGCCTCCTACCAAATATCCAAAGATTCTGACCAGTGGATCTAAAAAAAGATTTTTAAAGAATATTCCTCATATTGAACTAAGTTATAATTCGAGCTCTCACAGGGAGCCCATATATGAACCCAGGGACTTGGCTTTAACAAACTTGAATCTCACCCCCCTAAGGATGCTGCACACAAAATATCAAAACATTCCGACTGCTGGATCTGAAGAAGAAGATTTTTAAAGAAAATTCCTCATTCTGAACTAAGTTACAATTCAAGCTCCCACAATGAGCCCAAATATGGACCTAGGGACATGGCTTGAACAAACTTGAATCTTACCCCCTAAAGATGCTGCATAAAAAATATCAAAAGCATTCATCTGCTGGATCTGAAGAAGATTTTTAAAGAAAATTCCTCATTGTGAACTAAGTTGTCATTCGGGCTCCCATAGTGAGCCCAAATGCGAACCAAGGGACTTGGCTTGAACAAACTTGAATCTCAGCCCCCTAAGATTGCTGCATGCCAAATATCAAAACATTCTGATTGCTGAATCTGAAGAAGAAAATTTTTAAAGAAAAATTCCTCATATTGACTAAGTTATAATTCGGGCTCCCACAGGGAGCCCAAATATGGACCCAGGGACTTGGCTTTAACAAACTTGAATCTCCCCCCTAAGGATGCTACACACCACATATCAAAACATTCCGACTGCTGGATCTGAAGAAGAAGATTTTTTTAAGAAAATTCCTCATTTCGAACTAAGTTACAATTCAAGCTCCCACAGTGAGCCCAAATATGGACCTAGGGACATGGCTTGAAAAACTTGAATTTCACCTCCCTAAGGATGCTGCATACCAAATATCAAAACATTCCGACTGCTGGATCTGAAGAAGAAGATGTTTTAAGAAAATTCCTCATTTCGAACTAAGTTACAATTCAAGCTCCCACAGTGAGCCCAAATATGGACCTAGCGACATGGCTTGAACAAACTTGAATCTCACCCCCCTAAGGATGCTGCATACCAAATATCAAAACATTCCGACTGCTGGATCTGAAGAAGATTTTTAAAGAAAATTCCTCATTTTGAACTAAGTTATAATTTGGGCTCCCACAGTGAGCCCAAATATGAACCCAGGGACTTGGCTTGAACAAAATTGAATCTCACCCCCTAGCATGGTGCATACCCAATATCAAAAGATTCTGCCTGCTGGATCTTGAGAAGAAGATTTTCAAAGAAATTTGACTGAAATGCAGTAAGTTCAAATTTGGGCACCTATACTGAGCCCAAATATGAACCCAGGAGGCCGATTTGAACAAACTTGAATCAAATCCACCCCACAATGTTGCATACCAAATATCAAAAGATTCTGCCTGCTGGATCTGGAGAAGAAGATTTTTTAAGAAATTTGCCTAAAATGCACTAAGTTCGAATTCGGGCTTCTACAGTGAGCCCAAATATGAACCCAGGGGGCCGATTTGAACAAACTTGAATCAAATCCACCCCACAATGTTGCATACCAAATATCAAAAGATTCTGCCTGCTGGATCTGGAGAAGAAGATTTTTAAGAAATTTGCCTGAAATGCACTAAGTTCCAATTCAAGCTTCTATAGCAAGTATCAGGATTTCAGACGTCAATGGAACCGAAAAATCGTTTCCGTGGTAGTGTTGTGCGGTTTTATTTTTCTTGTTTCGGTTGGGTTTCGGTTCGGTTATTTAAAAAAAAACTCGGTTTATAGGTCGGTTTTCGGTTTTTTATAGTAAGACATCTGCAGTTTCCAACAGAAACTATGTAGTGTCGATATAATGCCCATACTGTCATATTTTCAATGATGATTTAATTGGCACTGACTAGCATTTGTGCTAAGTGTATAAATGGCAGGCATTATCAAAACAAAATAATATAAAAGAAAATAAAATATAACAGTGTTCGTAGAATCACCACTCACCAATTCTAGGCACATGCCCCCCCACCCCCCCCCCCCCCCTCCCACACACTCTGGTCTTTAAGTTCAGGCATAGAGAGTCTATGATGAATTGATATTAACACATGGGTGTGAAAAGAGCTAATTCACAATTTCCCAGCACTCTGATCAGTGCTCACTCCTAGGTGGGGCCCTGGACAGCCTAACAAAATGACCCTACCAGGCATTGCAAATAATAACAAGCGTTGCCAAGTGGGTCACCTAGACACCCATCCTAACATATTTGACAATGAACTGATGTATGGACTCTTTTCAATACCCACCCCCCCCCCCCCCCCCCCCCCTCAGATTATCAATCTGGTTGTTTTCTTTGCAAACTGTCATTCTGGAATATCATTCGGAATCACTCTGAGTAAACCACCTCGCGAGCAGGTTTAGATGGTTTACCTTTTATTCCTGACATGCGCAATTATCAACAAATAGTGGAAAATATTTCCCTGTTCGTTGTATTCACCAAAAATGTTTGAGCGATCAATAACAAATATGTTAGGTATATGGAATTCAGCAAAATATTTAAACATAGCATACCCACAAATAATTGATGAAAATAAAGAGAAAGAACTATGGAGTCATTTAAACAACAGGCCCGTTGACCCACCCAAATTGAATAAATGAATTTTTTGGACCCTGGAATTCATTTTTTTTGCGAAGCTACCACTCTTGACCGCCCATAACTGACTCATTTCTTTCCCCATGACCCGAAAACCCTGATTATTGTGACAGAACATTACATCTGGATGTGAAAATGATAAAAGTCGAGGGGGGGGGGGGGGGGTGGTGGAGTACAACCAACTTTGTTACAAGGCTCAAATCCAACACACGCAAAAGTGCCCAAATTCTGAAAATTGAAGATCTGGAAACCTTTCTCCACCCCACCCCCACCAGTTAGAAATTTGAGGGGGTGTGACCACACCCCACCCCATTATAACGCTCCAGCCAAGCTGTGTGAGTTTGCCTCCCCCACCTTACCCCTGGTGAGATCGGATATTGTTATTGAACCTTAACAACGCCGCGGTGCATTCATGACCTTCTTGTTCACGGGAACTCTGTGGTGAGAGTGCACAGTCAGGCTTTGCTGGTTCTCAGTATACTCATAACCAACAAATAGTAGACACCAAATACTGAAATTTTTTTTAAAAATTCTCGCTCAAATAACGTCAACGAGCAGAGTTGTATGGACACAATGGCGAGAACCTGTCCCCAATCTTCCGGGTCAGCTGGTGTCCTGGCCAATGGCATAGCCATAAGGGGGGAGGTGGGGGGACTAAAGCTAAAGCCTAAAGCTTTAGTACCACACTCCCCCCCCCCCCCACCCCCTACATAAAAAATAAATATTGACCCAAATGCTCTCCACTATAGAGCTACACATGCTACAGTTGCCTCATATTCGATCTTGGAGCACTCAATTTTGCAAAATTTTCACGGGGAGGACTTGTCCAAACTAGGACCCTCTGGTCGTCACCCGCTTCCTCCCATGTCCTTGTCCTAACAAGGACCTCCAGTCATTACCCCCCCCCCCCCCCCCCACTCCCACTTCCATGAAGGAAAGTGGGAGGAGGGGGGTAACGACGGAAGGGTGCTAGCTTGGACTAGGCAAGGACCCCCCGAAACCCCCACAACATTACAAATATCATGTTATGCCACCCCCCACAAAAATGGCTACCCACCCCTCAATTATAGAATCCTGGCTATGCCCCTGAAAAAAATGGGGGTCGAAATAATAAGAAAACTCAAGTGCTCTAGCCAGCGTTTCTTTGTAAATTTTTTGTTTCTTTTTAATCTGGTCATATTGACCTACCTATCCATAGGAGAGCTGTGCTGCTGTTTTGTACAGCTGCGGCAATGAGATGAGCAAAAACAGAAGCCATGTTGTCATTGACAACATCAACAAAAATTGCGAGGGCCACTTCCTCAAATTCCTTTCTGGTTTACATTTGAAGTACAATTTGCTGTTTCCTTGTGATTACTATTCTGTATCTTCACTGCGCATGTCACACTATTCCATGTAATCCGGAATAGACTACGGAAACATAAGCATTCACTTCAGCAAAAGGGTCCCGCACTTTACTCATTCCGAGAATGTTATTGGTTGAAATGTCTAACGTGTGCAAACGGTACACACGTGTTTTTCCCACTTCAACTTGTTTCTGTATTCGATGTAAACAGCATTTCGTTTCTATCACAGTGATGATTGTTCACCAACGAGCAGCTCTTATGAGCATTTCTTTCAACAACAAATGTTTCAATGTTTTTAGTAACCGATTGAGTGGGTAACGATATTTCGGTTTCGTCATTTCGTGACCACAGTACCGACACGCTACCGGTAATGATCGTTACCGTGAAATCCTGACACTTGTATAGTGAGCCCAAATATGAACCCAGGGGGCCGATTTGAACAAACTTGAATCAGATCCACCTCACAATGTTGCATACTAAATATCAAAAGATTCTGCCTGCTGGATCTGGAGAAGAAGATATTTTAAGAACTTTGCCTCAAATGCACTTAGTACGAATTCGGGCTTCTATAGTGAGCCCAAATATGAATCCAGGGGGCTGATTTGAACAAACATGAATCAGATCTGCCCCACAATGTTGCATATCAATATCAAAAGATTCTGCCTGCTGGATCTGGAGAAGAAGATTTTTAAAGAAATTTGCCTGAAATGCACTAAGTTCGAAATCGGGCTCCTATACTGAGCCCAAATATGAACCCAGCGGGCCAATTTGAACAAACTTGAATCAGATCCACCCTACAATGTTGCATACCAAATATCAAAACATTCTGCCTGCTGGATCTGGAGAAGAAGATTTTTTAATGTTTTTCCCATTGCCTACAGTGTTAAAAAGTGCTGACTCAGCACTTTTTCAAAGTCCCGAAACTGTACCCTATGATAAAACCAATGGCAATTTTTTTTGACCAATCCATTCTGTTGGTCCCAAGGAAGCTTCACACCAAATAAAAATTCTCACTGCCGTGCAGTTTTGGAGATATGGGCATTTTAATTTTTTTCTATTTTTAGCTCCTGCGGTTCCCACAGAGCTGCGGGAGAAAAAATTTTTTGGCATAAATTAGGTACTTATGACCCAATAAGCCCTCACATAAAATTTGGTTCAAATCGGCCTCTCGGTTCGGAAAACTTAAATTTGGGGTGGGGCCAAAATTCTTGCCTCTCCCATAAAGTCTCCAAATATTGCCCCTCAAACTTTTCTTGAACAAACTTGAGTCTACACCTTAAAAGGAAGCTGCATACCAAATATCAAGACTCTGCTACTGCTGGTTCATTAGAAAAAGATTTTCAAAGATTTTGGTGCCCCTTGGGGGAGTGGCCCCACCCAGGAGGAGGGGCAACTTCATTTGAACAAATCTGAATTGACGTTAGGTAATAAACATTTACCCAACATTTGAAAAATATTGGGCCAGTGGTTTCTTCAGAGAAGTTGGTTTTGTAAAGTTTACGCCGGATGACGACGGACGGACAATGGACCGAAAGCGATTAGTAAAGCTCCCCTTAAGCTTCGCCCAGGTGAGCTAAAAATGATCGAGTCAGCATTCACTAGTTATTGGATGGAAACCAAATTCAATGTGGCCGCCATGGTGGCCATACTAAATTGGCTAGCTGGACCAAAATCAAAAGGAAGCATTGTCTACTGATCCACAAGTTACACCTAAAATTATGATTTTATCAAATAAGCGGTTCTTTAGTTATTTGACGAAAACTGAAAGTTAACAGATGGATGCCAGATGGACATGGTGAATAATGCGCCCCCGAGAGGTTCTCAGGGGCATAAAAAAAACTGACATGCATCATTTTTATATAATGTCTGATCACTGCTAAAGAGCTGAAACAAAAGCATCAAAGCGCCTCTGAGATACAGGTGGTAACAAGCCACACCAACATAATATATACAAATATAGCTGAAAAAAGGACAGACGAATAGAGACAGACAGACAGACAGAGAGCAAACCATGGTAACCTGTGGGGGACTAATAATTTAACCCTGTGAGTTAGAGGGTTAGCTGCAGAAAGGACAGACAAATAGAGACTGACAGACAGAGTGCAAACCATGGTAATCTGGGGGGGGGGGGGGGACTAATAATTTAACCCTGTGAGTTAGAGGGCTGGAAATCTTATACATTTTTGTTAGAAATGTGTGACTTTGTTGATGTTTCCAGGCAAGTCTTGACTTGTTACTTCCAGTTTACACTGAGAATGAATATTAGGGCACCTGTTCTGTAACTGTAAAAAAAAAAGTTATCAAAGCTGGAATTAGACCCTGTCAGGTTATTATATATTCTGAGGTCCAAGAAGGCAACAAATTGCATTTCAGACAGTCAGTATTACAAAAACTGTTCTTTGATGGGTCTAAAGTGCCCTCAAAGTACATGTAGTCCAATCTGAAGGTCTTAATTATGCTAGTTATGAAATTACAAAGTACCAGGTATCTGTTAAACCCAGAGGCACAACAATTGAAACTTTTCTTATACTTCTTAAGTTTTTTTCAAAGAACATAACTTATAGGTTGGGTAGAAACTCTACTCTGAGACTTTTTCATAAGCAATCCACCCTCCAGGTAGTGTGATATATTGTCAGAGATCAAATTAAACCACAAATACAGGATATGAGACACAATACACTATCTATTCAGTACAGAGAGGGTGTATTACTACTAAATCTCAGTAGTTTTTTTTATTGCCCACTGGGCCAATATGAACAATTTTGAAAGTCAAAACACGTGACAAACCAGCAACTTTCCACTTCTGGACCACAGAATTACACCCAGAGGATAATGAGCATAAAATTTGCAATATTTCTTGTGCCTTTTTAAGAAATTGTAAATTTAAGTAATGGTTGGGTGATAGCCTCAACTATAAGCTCTGAGATATCGGACACTAGTTTTAAAGCACAGGGTGGGTGGGTGGGTGGATGGGTGGATTATTACTTTATCACAGTGGGGTAATTTTTTCTATCCGGACAATATTTACAAATTCTGAGAAATAAACAGAACTACTGACAACTTTTGGCTTATACACCACCAGGAGGTGCACAGTGATCCACAAGGTAGAAATCTGCCAGTAATTCTGGTGCCTTTTTCAGATTCATAAATACAGCATGTGGGAGGGTGGATTACTATTACATGTAAAACACGGTGTGGCTATTTTATCCAGCCATCCAATATTTGCAATTGGACAAAAGGACAAACAACTTTCAGCTCCTGTGTACCCAGTGCTCAATGAGCTGAAAGTTTCTTACTATTTCTTGTGCCTTCATTGTAAATATCCAAATAAGGACTGTTCCTCCATAATAAGGGTGAAGCATGCCAAAAATTATTTGAATCTAACAAATGATAGGGGAGAGTGAGCAGAAGAAATGTGAGATGGACATAGTGTATTATAGATGGACCTAAACTTATGAACGTATGAACTTACACAGCTCTTTACTATTTATCCCATAAAAGGATGTTTATTCGAACAATAAAAGTCTTGGATAAATGTTTGCTTTATTCAACTAGCAGCAGCTGCTAGTAGGGTGATAAATTTTTTCCCGTAGGTTTAACACTGAAAGAATTTATTCCTATGGTAGAGATAGACTTGTTGACCTCTGACCTCTACTGCATTTGTGTTGTCATGATCTGTTTCACGTTTCTGTTAGACATAATGAACCGCCGTTTATCAAATGTTGACCGTCGTTGAAATGTTTAGTTTTACAATATATGCCACATTTCAATTCTGTCTAACAATAAAACAAACAACAATTAACAAAGAAAACACAAAGTAAATCAATCGAAACCACTTGCTGAAAAGCATACAAGTTCGATTGTGAAAGGCAGGGACATGATGAGTGATGTTTCATTTTCCAAATTAGGAAAGTGGAAATAAACAAATGCACGTGTCGTCTGCTTTGTTCATAAAACTCGACGATGAAAAAACCCCAATAAACAATGAAAATAAGAAAGATAAACATTGTTCATTTAATAAAGTATTTTTGCAACTTTAGCTCAAGTTTGTAGGGGAAGGAATTAATTTTAGACAGAAATGTATCACTACGCCTTGTTTATTATTTGGCAGTTTTGCTTGTCGATCAAATTGGACCAATGTGCTCCTCACTTTTCACAGTGTTTTGTAGCGAGTAACAGCACGATTTCACCACGGCTGCTTTGTAAATGATTTATGAGATAAACATAATAAATGTATAGTGTTTTCAATTTAAAAATTTTTTCTACTCGTAGGATTAAGAAAGAAACTGACTCGCCAGAGGCTCATCGGTTTCATTCTTAGTCCTACACGTAGAATAAATTTTTTAATTGAAAACACTATACATTTATTCTATATGTATCACCTCAGGAGAGACCAAACAACAGGCTGTGAGAGATGATACTCTTCTTGTACAGTACTGGGAAGATTGATTACTACTAAATCATGGTCGGGTAGTTTTCTCCACCCAACCAATTTCCAATTTCTGCAGTTGATTTCCAAGATCAAAACTAGGGCAATAGCAATTTTCAGCTCATGGACAACTGGGAAGATTATGGATGCCAAAAACGTAAATAACTGTTGGGTGAAAAAATGTCCCCAACATAAATTAATGGTAATCCTCCATACTCTTACTATAGGTTACATCGAATTAGCAGAGTTTAATCTAGAGGTTATGTTGGATCATTAATCTAGAATAAGTTGATATTGCAAAATTATTGGGTGATTGGATTACAACTAGAATGAATTCCCACCAACAGATGTTTTATAATGAAGCATTATAAGTTACTGTGATGAATTGACGGCAACATGGTCTGAGGTTTGTGGCTTATGTTCAAATGTTCCAGGAAGCATTAAGATTGAACATACGCTCCGAGATGCAAACCTCAAACCATGTTACCGTCAATTTATCGCAATAATGTATATGTTCCAATATGACCCTACCCACAGTCCAAAACCTACATCGTGAAACGCGGTAGACTTATTTACTGAACTTGTGATCAATAAAAGTTGCCTTGTTCGAGGCAACTTTTAACGATCACAAGTTTAGTAAATGGACCTCTCGTGTTCCCCACGACAGCAGTGAATAAATAATCAATAAACCAGATAAACTCATTCCATTTTAGTTCAAATCGTAAATTTGTTTGTTGTTTAAATAACACTTCATTTGGAAGACTGTCTGCAACACGTGTGAAATATCAAGAAAAATGAAGTGGCTTGCTTGTCACTCCATTGATGAAACAATTACGAAATGGGCGACGTCATTTCAATTATTTCGCGTTGTGACGTCAGACAGTAACATTTGCTACTGGATCTGTAAACATAAAAAAAACTATGCCAGCTCTTATCCAATCAGAGGGCGAAGATATTACTCTTACTGGAAGGTAAGCAAATTTTAACCTCATGGATCATCAGGTTATCCATTAGCTAATCATTTGATAGAGCTTCCTGTGCTTTTTTTTTCAGAAATCAAAAATAGTGTTAAAAAAATAATGCACACCAAGGTTCAGTAGTACCGTATATGTACCATATATATACATATGTTAAAACAAAAATGTTGCTCACCTATCCCTAGATTACCCCTCAACCGAATGAGATCTTCTTCATGGAAAGAATGTGTTACAAGTCCCATAGCTTTTCTCTGTGAAAATTTCATGGTGTCAGTACCAGTACTTGTTACAATACCAGCACTTTCTTGACCCCTAAAATATCAAACAAACTTCAAATTTATAAAACCAAAACAAGTTAAAAAAAATGAAGATACAGCGGAACCCTGTTAATTGAATACTCATGTTAATTAAATAATTTTCATTGGCAAAGTGGCTATTCAATTAACAGGGATTGTGAAACTTTCCTGTATTCTATAGATAAACTTAGCATTTCTTCTATTATATCTCGTTTGACTGAGGCCAAATAGGTCTATAAACAAAGGAAAACTGGGGAGAGTCAGGGTAATTTCTTGACAGGATACAAGATTTTTTATTCAATTAACAGGAGTTTACTCTATAACCTACATTCAATTAACAGATCAAATTTGTACTGGAGGTATGGTAAATGGTTTTGTGTTGGGAAATTATATTCAATTAACAAGGTTATTCAGTCAAGAGATATCCAATTAAGTGGGCTCCACAGTACTTCTTTTCCGATGGGTGAGAGTCAACAATGCTGTGGGGAAAAGACTGTTTCGACTTGGACTTGCCCCACTTGCGGATCTGATTGTAATTAGGCTTTTCCCTCTGGAAAAGACTATTGTTTTTCGACATATTATTATTCTTTTTTTTTTTTTCTTTTTTTTTTCCACACATTTTTTCCGTACGATTCAGAAGCCATTTTCGAACCGATTTTCATGAAATTTTGCACACGCATAGAGGGGCACAAAATCTAAAAATATACCGAAGCGGAATTTTCGATTTAACCCTTATTTCCTCAGAATTGGCAAAAAACTGCCAAAATTGGGGTTTATCGGCACTTTCTCGAAACACGTCTTGTAGATTTTTTTTATACATTCGTCATTGCTAGACCTGTCTGTGACGTGCCCTTTGATGCACACGACATATCAGGCGATGCATATGGTAACCCTCCACAGGCTGCCAAACATCGAAATTTTGATGAAATAGGCCGGTTTCAGGCCCCCACTGCACCCAAACAATACACGTGAGATAAATATAACTTCCTTTACTGGGAGTGGAATTCACCGAGGATCATTTTTGTCAGTAATAAGGGTGTTCAAAAAACCAAGCGTTAACCCGTTTTGGGCTGGTTAAACAGCAATACCCCCACAAAGCTCAAAAATTTGTATTTTCCGTGGATTTCTCTAAATGAGTCTTGTAGATTTTCAAGAAAAATTTGTCACTCCCAGGCCTTGGTGTGACAATAGAAGTGGCATGGACAAAATACTACGGTGAGCATTTGTTAACCCTCCACGGGCTGGTAAAAGTCAAAATTGTGATAAAATGGGCTGTTTATGGACACCAACAGCACCCACTTGGTGTTCCACCGAGAAAGGTTCCTTCTTTTATCGGACGCAAAATTGATGGGGAAACATTTTTGATAGTGGTAAGGGAATTCATAAGTCGAAGTCTTAACCCATTTTGGACTGGTTAAAGAGAGATACCCCTTAAAAGCTTAAAATTCCCATTTTCTGGGGATTTCTCTAAAAGCAACTTGTAGGTTCTCAGGAAAAATTGACTATTCGCAGGTCTTTGTGTGACATTACAAGTTGCATGGACAAAATATTCCGGTGATCATTTATTAACCCTCTACAGGCTGCTAAGCATCGTAATTTTGTTGAAATAGGCTGTTTTCAGATGCGCACAGCACCCAATGCATACCCGAGAGATAAACGTAATCTACTTCGTTGGAAGTGGAATTCACCGAGGACCAACTTTGTTAGTAATAAAGGTATTCAAAAAACCAAGCATTAACCCCTTTTCGGAAGGTTAATAGCAATACGCATCAAAAGCTTAAAAAATCATGTTTTCCCTGAATTTCTTTACAAGTGTCTCGTAGGGTTTCAATAGAAAATGGCCGTTGATAGGTCTTAGAGTCACATTACCAGCTGCATGGATAAAATATTCAGATAAGCATTTGTTAACCCTCCATGGGCTGCTGAATGTCAAAATTTCGAAAAAAATAGTCTGTTTTTGGACACCAACAACATCAATTGGGAATGCTGCAGAGAAACATAACTTCTTTTACCGGACGCAAAACTGATAGGAAAAATTTTTAGTAAGTTGTAAGGGTATTCAAAAATTGAGGTCTTAACCCATTTTCGCCCTGTTAAGGAGATGTACCCCTTAAAACCTTAAAATTCCCATTTTCTGTGGATTTCTCAAAAAAATCTAGTAAGTATTCAAGAGAAATTGACCATTTGCAGGTCTTGGAGTGACATTACAAGTTGCATGAACAAAAGATTCCGGTAAGCGTTTGTTAACCCTCCAGAGGCAGCAAATTTTGAGAAAATGGGCTGTACTTGGCCACCCATTACACCCAATGTGTACCTGCGAGATGAACATAACCACCTTCATTGGAAGTGGGATTCACTGAGGATCATTTTTGTAAGTAATGAAAGTATACACAAAACCAAGCATTAACCCGTTTAGAGCTGGTTACAGGGTGATACCCCTCAAAAGGTTCAAAATTCATGTTATCCGAGGATTTCTCTAAAAACATCCCGTAGATTTTCAAGAAAAATTGGCCATTCTCAGATCTTAGCGTGAATTACAAGTTGCATGTACCAAATATTTCATCAGTAAGCATTTGTTAACCCTATGCTGGTTCTCAAACATCAAAATGTTGAAAAAGTGGGCTGTGTTTGCAAACCCGCAGCACCCAAAGTTAAGAGTTGAAATCAACATAAGTGGAAGTAGAATTCACTGAGAATTATTTTTATAAGTAATAAGCGTATTAAAAAACAACCCTTAACCCATTTTGGGCTGGATAAACAATTATACCCATCAACAGCTTAAAATTCATGTTCTCCCTGGATTTCTCTGAAAACATCTCGAAGATTTTTAAGTAAAAATGGCCATTCACAGTTTTTGGTGTGAAATTACAAGTTGCACGAATAAATATTCCTGTTAGCACTTGTTAACCCTTAACAAGCTGCCAGACATCAATATTTTGTTTACATTTGAGATAAAATGGACCATTTTCAAATAGATATAGCACTCAGTGGGTATGTGTCAAACAAACATAACTCTTTTTGTCGGTCATTAACTTGTTGGACGACGATATTGATATTAACCCTCTCCACCGTTAATGATGGTTTTTACCTAAACAATTTTTTTTATCAAACTGAGTCATTTGAGACTTCTGTACTCACCTTTTTTGTGACACCAAAGAAGGAACTTCAGTGAGACAGTCAAAAGCAATTCATCATACACTGTGGGGTCAAGACAAATCATGGAATCTCATCGGGAAAAGCCATGATTCTCCAGAATTATAAAGTCTAGTTATCTGTCTTCTGTTGTGATCACAGTATTGTACACTTTTTAACAAAGCCCAACAATGGGCTTACAGTGCTGACCCAGTTGACTCTTTATCAAACATGAAAAGCAGATGACACTTGCAAAATAAAATTACTGAATAACTGAAGATTTAATTTTTTGAAGATGGCTTATAGCCCCTCATTGAAATGAGCTCATTTCAATGAGGGATCATAACGTTGGTGGGCTTCCAAAAGGTTGTATCTCCCATTCTGGAGTGAAACACTTTTTCACAAAATAAGAAATCTACGAGTCTGATAACATAAGATGTATAAGAACAGAACAGACTGATCTGGGTGAATTATGTATTCTGGTCCAAAATGTTCACATATTTATACTTCTCGATTGTAATACAGTATTTTGGACTGGGCAAGAAAAAATGTCTGCTGCAAGCAAAAAATTACCGTATTGACCTTTTCAGAATAATTTTTTCTCAATAAATTGAATATGTAGAGACTGGACTACAAATGAAGCACATACAGAGGAGATTTCAGTGAGACAATAACACTAAATTCATTTAAAAGCATAAGAAGAGTTAGCAAACTTTAGATGAAGGAACCACCATGTTCTATCTGGAGGTCAAGTAATTAAAAGTTTGCTTCTGTTTTTTTCTTTTGTCTTCTTGAAGAGCAGCTTTTATTTCAGTGCATCCCTCACTCCACAAGTATATTAGTTAGGATCCACCCTCCAAGTAGAGGGTGGTAACAAATTGTTCAATGCAGATTAATTGTACAAGTGTTTGTTTGTTTGCTGGGGTTTGACACTTTCAACAGCCAAGGTCACATCGTATCAGAGTTTTATGGGTGGAGGAAGCCAGAGTACCCAGAGTACTAAGCAGTCAGGCGAGCAACTACCAGGCTCTTCTATTTACTAACTATACACAAGCAAAGGTAGCTGCAGTTGAAATCAAGTGCACAATTCAAGTGCATTATGCCTTGGTACACAGCACCATCATGCCACCACAAGGAAAATCAGAATTAAGTGTCTTGCCCAAGAATACAACACAGTAATGGCTGGTTAGGATCAAACCACTGACCTTTTAGTTTAAAGTCCAATGTTCTAATCACCGAGTCACCGTGCTCCCAATCAAGCCAGAAAATAAGCAGACTGTCATCTGCAAAATGAAGTCTCTAGAGGGTGAATTTTGTTATGCTACCTGTGAACCTCAATCTGAATCAAGGTCTCAAAACTAATCAGAAAGAGGTACCCAGATGATAAATTGGCCCACTGTTTGGGATAGCATCATCAAATTCACCCTAAGGGGACCTCATTCTGCAAATGAAATGTCAGACTGCTTATTTTCAGGCTTGCTCCCAATTTTACATGTGTGCAGGCACAGGACCATTCTTCCATCATTGTGAAGTTGTACAATGGTGCTGTCATTACAGAACTGCACCAAAAATTTTTACTACATCGCAACCAGATATCAATCTTTACAATGCTGTGATCACAAAACAAGAGAATTTCGCCCATTCATGATCCGGTCCAAATTGTCTCTCCGTGTGAATCCCCGAAACACTGTCGAAAATCATGTGCAGAAACAAAAATGCAAGAACGTTGAATCTGAGTTGTTATTTTGTTTGTTTTTTTTGATTTGGTTTTGATTTTACAGTACTTTATTTAGAAAATCTTGACCCTTTGGTGGAAGTGTATGATGTGTATCATGGTCAAATTGCAATCCAATTGCAAAAGAGACTGCTTTTGTGATCACAGTACGGTAATAATTGTGATCCAGCAGTGAAAGAGACCTTTGCAATCACAGTAATTTTATTAAAACTATGACAACCAGTTTCCAAGTAAAGTAAAATTCATGAAACAACTGATATATTTGACGGGAAACTGAGTTTGGTAAATAATTGAAGTAAATGTTCCACATTATGCTCACAAGTGTTGCACAGTTTGGTAAATAATTGAAGTAAGGCCACACAAAGTAGATCTTCTGTTTCTCAGGCCATTATTTGTGAAATTGCATGCGGGCGAGCGGTTTTTTATTTTATTTTTTATTTCAGTAATTACTTTTTTGCCATCAAAAGTTCATGTTCTTGGTTCAAGTTTTAGGCCTAAAGCCTTCTTGCACTCAAGGGACAAATTCATCAATTTTTTTAACTTGGGTAAAATATCAGACACAAACCATTTAATTTTTATTTTTTTTTAAGTTTAAATTGGTTATAAAAAGAGAGCATGCGGCAACCAAAAGGACCATGCGGGAGGGCCTGAGAAACAGATTTTTTTATTTTTTTAGGCCTAAATGTTCCACATTATGCTCACCTGTGTTGCACAGCAACAAGCCCCAAGCATACAACATGTGCCACATCTAATTGAGTTGGCCATTCTCCTGCGGCAACACAACCAAATACACCACAAGCATCATGTAAACCCGGCTCTTCATCCATTGTGTTTTTATCAGACTGAAATAATAAGATACAAACAAGCCAGAAAATAAGCAGACTGACATCTGCAAAATGAGGTTCCCAGAGGGTGAATTTGGTGATGCTACTCTGCACCTCAATCTGAATCAGGGTCTCAAACCTAAACAGAAAGAGTTACCCAGAGGATAAATTGGCCTACTGTATAGGATAGCATCAGCAAATTCACCCTCTGGGAACCTCATGCAAATGTCAGACTGCTTATTTTCAGGCCTGGATACAAATAGTTAAGATGAAATTTGACCATGTATGGGGAAATGTCTGGAGCAATGTCTGTCCACCAACTGGGAAATGTCCATCTGGAGAAATGTCTATCTGGGGTAATGTCCATTTTTGAAAAAGGGTTAACTTGATATTTTTCAGGGAACATTTCAGCAAGAGAAAGGCAAAGCAATACATATCCATGTACATGTATGTTTTCCTGCGTTAGCACAAATGTTGTGATAAAAAGCACAGGTTATTTCTTGAGTTTTCCATTAACCCTTTCAACACTGATGCCCAAAGTGATATCATTGTGTATTATAAATTCAACTAAACATTGCAGAAAATATTGTGGGAAAAGAACAAATGCATTCTCCAGAGTGAAGATATAGAGGTGATCCTGGCTGTCAAAAGGCAAATCTTCTTGTTAAAACCACCTACGACAATAATACTCAGTGTCCTGACTGCTTAAGAGTGTATCAGAACCAAATTCGCCATGTTCTTTTTGTCTGCAATTCTCAGTTCAGGCTGGATACAAGAAACGACTTTTGGTCGTAAATCACAGATGTATATGGCCCGGGTACTTTCCCGTTTCTAGACAGACTTTCAGATGACAATTTCCTCTTGTTTGTTATGGGAGATGTTATAATAATTCCCCTGACACTGCCCAATGACGAGCTCGAGGACCAATCACTGACAGACTGTATCTCTTTCGTCTATAACCTATTTTGCAATGCATGAAATGCTCCCCGCAGTAGCGGTTGACTGCTTCTTTATCAGTGCGTCGTATCCTCAAGTGGTCTGTTGCTGCGTAAATGCCTTTCTTTGTTCCACCTGTATCCTCTTCCGCCCGTGTCATGTACACATGCACAAAATATACAGTGTTTATAATTGTCATTCTCTTTTGCTTCAACTTTGTAAAATATGTTATTTGATCTGATGTACTCTTCAAATATGGAGGAAATAAAAAAAAAAGAATCATCATTCTCCGCAGTGAAGATACAGAGGTGATCCTGGCTGCCAAACATGTTGTTAAACCCATATAAATAAATAAATAAATAAATAAATAAATAAATAAATAAATAAATAAATAAATAAATAAGAGGCCCCAGGGGGCCTGAGGGCACTCACCTGACAAGGTAGAAAACATATAAGCCCAGGGAATTGATTTCAACAAGTTGCATCTGCTCCTCCTAAGAAAATATACACCAAATATCCAAAGATTCTGACTGGTGGAGATTTTTAAAGAATGTTCCTCATATTGAACTAAGTTATAATTCTGGCTCCCACAGGGGGCCCATATATGAACCCAGGGACTTGGCTTTAACAAACTTGAATCTCACCCCCCTAAGGATGCTGCGCACCAAATATCAAAACATCCCGACTGCTGGATCTGAAGAAGATTTAAGAAAATTCCTCATTTTGAACTAATTTACAATTCAAGCTTCCACAGTGAGCCCAAATATTGACCTAGGGACATAGCTTGAACAAACTTGAATCTTAACCCCCCCTAAGGATGCTGCATACCAAATATCAAAAGCATTCTGACTGCAGGATCTGAAGAAGAAGATTTTTAAAGAAAATTCCTCATTTTGAACTAAGTTATCATTCGGGCGTCCAAAGTGAGTCCAAATATGAACCCAGGGATTTGGCTTGAAAAAACTTGAATCTCAAGCCCTAAGGATATTGCATGCCAAATATCAAAACATTTTGACTGCTGAATCGGAAGAAGAAGATTTTTAAAGAAAAATTCCTCATATTGAATTAAGTTATAATTCGGGCTTCCACAGGGAGCCCAAATATGAACCCAGGGACTTGGCTTTAACAAACTTGAATGTCCCCCCCCCCCCTCCCCCAAGGATGCTGCACACCAAATATCAAAACTGACACTTGGATCTGAAGAAGATTTTTAAATAAAATTTTTCATTTTGAACTAAGTTACAATTCGAGCTCCCACGGTGAGCCAAAATATGGACCTAGGGACATGGCTTAAACAAACTTGAATCTCACCCCCCTAAGGATGCTGCACACCGAATATCAAAACATTCCGACTGCTGGATCTGAAGAAGCAGATTTTTAAAGAAAATTCCTCAGTTTGAACTAAGTTATAATTCGGACTCCCATAGTGCGCCCAAATATGAATCCAGAGACTTGGCTTGAACAAACTTGAGTCTCACCCCCTAAGCATACTGCATACCCAATATCAAAAGATTCTGCCTGCTGGATCTTGAGAAGAAGATTTTTAAAGAAATTTGCATGAAATGCACTAAGTTGAAATTCGGGCTCCTATACTGAGCCCAAATATGAACCCAGGGGGCCGATTTGTATAAACTTGAATCAGATCCATCCCACAATGTTGCATACCAAATATCAAAAGATTCTTCCTGCTGGATCTGAAGAAGAAGATTTTTTAAAGAAATTTGCCTGAAATGCACTAAGTTCCAATTTGGGCTTCTATAGTGAGCCCAAATATGAATCCAGGGGGCTGATTTGAACAAACTTGAATCTGACCCTCCTAGAGGTGATGTATACCAAATAGGAAAGAATTCTGCCTGGTGGATCTGAAGTAGAAGATTTTTTTTAATTTTGGAAAGAAATTCATGGGTGCTATCAGAGTTATGCCCCTTGTGGTGCCCCCTGTGGGTGTGGCTAGTTTATTTGTACAAGTTTAAAAGTGATAAGTTAAGCTCCCTTCGGTGAGCTAATAAATAAATAAATAAATAAATAAATAAATAATTGTTATTATTAGAGTTGACTATATTTTATCATGGCAGACAATTAACCCTTTAAAATCCTGATGTATCTTCCACGTCAGTTCAATGGCAGCAATTGAAAGAGTCTGTATTCATTATTTGGGGGAAGACCAATTAATATTTTCCATGCCCAGTGTTGGGGCTGCATACTGAAAATATTGATTGGTTCATCTCACACATTCACTTTTCAAAAATCCTACTTAAATGAAAATATGACATATCATGTTCATGACCTGGAAAAATGGCCTCTTGTGTTCAGAGGGTTAATGTGGAAAAAGGCAACAATCTGGTGTGGGCTTTTGTGCTTCAACTGGAAGCCCAATCAAGGTAAACACTGCCAATTTATAACTGAAAACTACCAACTTCTTCTGAAACGTGTATAATAAAAAGAAAATCTAGTGTCTTTGAGAAGATACTGAAAATTATCTCATTTGTGACAGCAACAAATGTTTATTTTTTGCTAATGCCAAGCCACTCGCTAAAAATAAACATCTGTCTTAGACATTCAAGATATTTTTCAGTATCCAATCAAAAACACTTGATATCCTCTATATACACTACTGTATACATCAAAATGGAGAAGTCAGGCCCAAAAATTTTCTGACATGTTTTCAGGTGACTCACCAATGCTACAAACTTAATACTTAATTCATTACAGTGTTACTTTTCAGTGTCTGCCTGTTCACAAATATGAGACCTTTGCCCGATGGTATTTCAACATTTTTCCAAATATCAAATTTCCCAGTTGGAGAAAGGTGTCCTAAAGGCTATACTGGGTGGTCAATGACCCCCTAGAAAACCAATAATTCTGACCTGAACAAACTTTAATGGTGTATTTATGTTCCCAGTTCAGTTCAACGGTTATATTTTTATATTTTATATTTTTTATTCTGTTCACGTTTCTTCAACTCCAATGCAAATTCCCAGATGAGTCTGCACAACCTGAATATTCCCGACATGGGGCCTTAAAAAAGGCCAAACTATTCCTGCAATACACTTCTTAAAAACAATAATAAATGAAACAGGTCTGAAACATCTATTTATAATTATTATTTTAAAGAATTTCCGATACTGTTTATTTTTGAAAGTAATTCTTTAAAATAATAATACACAAAATTTTTCATGTACATGATTACTTGATACTTATACTTATAATGAGTGCTTTCAAATGATATATGAAACACAAGACAATTTTAGCACACAATCAAAATTGAAGTTTTGTAAAATGGGCAACTTCTTTCCAAATTGGCTGCATTCAGAGAAAGTGTTGGCGTTCAGATGACAAAAATTTTTACTGACAGACAACAACAAAAATGGAGAGACAGTTTCAAGGGATCGAGTAAGAAAACTAACACTCCACCACAAGGCACCCCACTATCTTCGAGTGTGAGGGAAGTCTATCTTGCATTTATGAGATGGTTCAGTAATAATTTATTCTTACTGCCCCATAAGGCTATTGGATTAAATTACCGCTGATCCTCTTGCCAGTTATTCTCACCTTCCCAATAACTGTGATATTACTATTATTCATTTTCGACAAAAGATGCATGCCTTCATGTAACCCTTCAGGTTTTTATTTAACCCTTATGTCCTTTGACTTATTTTATGTTAATAACTACCCTATATACATGTACACAACTGCAAATGACTTAACAGTGTTTCTATATTATTGTTGACTGCCTATCCAGGCAGCCAACATGTAAAAACACTGTCAAGATAAATGCATCCTACCAGAGTTCTTAACCCTTTACCTAATGCAGACGATATCCAAATTTATTATTTAATTACTATTTTTTTAAATTCCAAAAAAAAATTGCAACAAAACCATATCATGTGACCCCTCATTGGAATGATCCTGATGAGCTCTTTCCAATGAGGGGTCACATGATATGGCTTTGTTGAAATATTTTGAAAAATTTCTTTCTTTCAACTGCAAAATTTATACTCTCCCAAAAAAGAAAGTGTGCATGCTAAAAAATAACACTAAAAAAAGATATATATCATTTTCATTCATGGAAATTTTATTCAATCACAGATGAATCAATTTGTGATCAACATGAGAAATTTCATTACGCTACGACGAATACTCTTGGTGCCATGAAGAGTCAAAGACACCAAGGGTCAAACACGTCACACACTCAATATCTGGTATGACCTCCGTCTGCATCGACTACTGCTGTGCATCTATGCCTCATGGAAGCGAAAAAGTTAGCATGGAAGTGTTGTGGGATGTTGTTCCATATTCTGATAAGCTGTCTTTGGAGTTCCACAAGCGTTGACGGTGCATGGAGAAGCCGGCGTAGCTGACGTTTCATTTCGTCCCATACGTGCTCAATGGGTGAGATATTGGGCGAATTTGCGGGCCAGGGAAGAACATCCACTTGTTGTTGCTGCAGATACTGTTGAACAACACGAGCTGCATGGGGTCTGGGCATTGTCCTGCTGTAGAATGACGCCGGGGCCGTGACGTTGCAGAAATAGGACAACAACAGATGTAAGCACTTCATCACGATATCTGGCTGCATTGAGATTGCCATCAATAATGACCAGCTCAGTTCTGTTACGGGCAGTGATGCCACCCCACACCATGAGAGACCCCCCCCCCACCCCATAACGGTTTCGCTCCACGACACATGGATCTGCGTAGCGTTCGTTTCGACGTCTGTACACTCTCTGGCGGCCATCTGATGATGAAAGATGGAAACGACATTCATCTGTGAATAAAACACGTCGCCACCAGTGTAAGGGATGCCTGAGATGTTGTCTACACCACTGCAGTCGAGCACGACAATGACATAACGTCAAAATCGGATGAATTGCAGGTCTTCGAGGACGTAAGCCGTATTCTCTCAGCCGGTTGATTACTGCTTAAGGATGTATCCGTCTCAGGTTAGGGATGTTCCTGGCAGTCGTCGTTGCCATTTGTTGCCGGTTCCGGAGATGGACAACACGGATATACCGATCTTGTGCAGGGGTGGTAACTCGGGGTCTCCCGAAGCGGGGTCGGTCTTGAACGTCATTATGTTGTGCATGTCGATGGACTAGCCTGTCTACAGTGTTACGGTGGTAGTTCAAATGCTGGGCAACCTCTCTGTGTGTTCTGCCAACTCTAATCATATCCATGGCAAGGAGACATTCATTCATTGTCAATCTTGGCATGCTAATGTGGAGTCGTTTTAACAGCAGCGCAAGTTTGAATATGAACGATAGGAAGGCCTTACTTTAGTGTTTAAATACCCAAGGATTCACACTGCTGCATGAATTTTCAGACTCTCCACGTGCAAAACATGCCTTTTCACAAACGTGCAGCACGTCATTTAACGTTAATGCAATTTTAATGGGGAAAGCTGTTTTTGTGTTCAATATAACTTATTCATGAACAGGTTAACACTCTTTACACCTACAAAATTATTGTTTTGGAGTTTGATCAATTTCTGTAATGCACACTTTCTTTTTTGGGCGAGTATACAAATTACGTGGGCAGATGCGGGCGATTCATTAGGTAAAAGGTTAAGGAAGAATATCCTTGAGACAACTTTTCAGAGTAATATAAAAGTGGCTGTTTGTGGCTATGCGGGACTTGAAGATTAAAATATAATGGTGATCTTGATAGTCAGTGTGCCAATGCTTAAACAATTGTTGTCCCAGCATGTTATATTTGGGTACAGGTGTACATTCTCACTCTAATATTAGTTTTCTTAATGTTTTATTACGCCCCCACTATAGAAGATAATGGTTGGGTGGGGGATACACAGGATTACATGTGTCCAATTTCCTCATTAAGATGTCTTTCTGTCCCAATAACAGTAAAGGTTGATTAAGAGATGCTGCACATTTTCGGCTAAAATTAATTATAGTGATAGTGATGAAATTTTCACTCAATACTCAATAGGGATGCGCAAATTGGATAACCCCCATGTTAAATTTGTCCCAAGGTTACCCAAAATTTTCTAGGATAACAGTTTCTCATTCATCTAAAATAATCAGGTTCCAATTTGAGTTTCAAACAAATTTATCCTAAATCCTTTCCGATTGTCGGGTTTTTTTGGGTGGGGCCAAAAATCTTTCCCCTGCTATTACAAAGGCAAATATTGATCCGCAAACTTTGTTTGAACAAAGTTGTTTCTACACCTCAAAAGGAAGCTCTATACCAAATATCAAGTCATTGTATCCACTGGTTCATGAGAAGATTTTTTAAGAATTTTGGTGGATTTTTCCCCATCCCCTCCCTATGAGGCTGGGCAAGTTGATTTGAAAAAAAAAAATGCCATGTCAGAACAAGAGCAACGCAAAGCATGGCATATGCCCCCTCCTGCAATATCATGGATAGAATTACACAAAAAAGATCAGTATTGGAGAACTTTAGTTATGGAGCGGAAACCAATTTCAAGTGTATTTAACATTGGAGGTCACTGTGACCTTGACCTTTGGCACATCATGGTCAAAATAAATAGGCTTCTCCACTCATAATACCTAACCCACATATGAAGTTTGGTAAAGATCCAACTGGAAGATCTTTAGTTATAGCGCGGAAACCAATTTCAAGTGTATTTAACATTGGAGGTCGCTGACCTTGACCTTTGGCAAATCATGGTCAAAATATATAGGCTTCTTCCACTTATCATACCTAACCCACATATGAAGTTTGGTAAAGATCTGGTTGGTAGCACTTTAGTTAACTGATGGTATGCGAAAAGTTAACGGACAGACGGCGCCGGACGGTGGACACAGTGACAACATAATGCCCCCTCCTCAAAGAAGCTGGGAGCATAACAAGCAATCACCTCTAATATAACTAAAATTGGTTCAGCAGTTTGGGAGGTGCAGGTGCAAACACCTCAGATAATGGATAACGGATGGTGAGTGATCACTATAGCTCATCCTGACTTTCAGTCAGGTGAGCTAAAATATTAGGAGGGGTCAGGATCTTGTGGCCTGCATATCTGTCCCACTATCCAAGTTTAGGTCCTGAACATTTTCTTGAGTAAAATCATTCTTTTGTCCAACTTATGCAATGATTCTTAAACATAGAAAATATGGATGAAATTCTCTTCAAAGTAGTGTTTTGAGCACAACATATTTTTGTTGTGACTTTGAGTGTCAGGTATGGGGGAAGCCAACCTGGTCAGGTTATCTTAGCTTCCACCTGAAAATTGTTCTTTTTTCACAACTTATGCATCTGAATCTGGAAAATGGAAAATATGGATGACATTCTCTTCAAAATAGTGGTTCAAGCTGAAATATTTTTTTTGAGACTTCCAGTGTCAGGTGTTGGATGCAGGGGAAGGAACTGACAAGTTTTCAAATGTCCTCTAGTTCTTTTTAAAAATAATACCGAGGTACCAAAGTAAATTCTTTAATAACTTCTGCGATTTAATGGAATAGTTAAATAAACAGCTGCGCCATGAGCGCATGATACGCCCGTTATTAATTACAAGAGGGAACCACACAATATGAGCATACATGTGTACTTGTCAGGTTACATATACTTGCCGCCAAAAAATCATGAAAATTGCTCAAAGTCCAACATGTGGAAAATTGCCTATATTTTGATGAATAAAGTCCCATAACTCTGGAATGACAAATCGGACAGCGACACAAATTGAAAGGGAGATTCTTTCTATCAACATATACTTGCAACCAAAAAATCATGAAAATTGCTCTAAGCATTTTCAAGTTATTGTTCGACATGTGAAAAATAAAGTCCCATAACTCTGGAATGACTAATCGAACGGCGACACCAACTGAAAGGAAGCTTCCTTCCATCAACATAAACTACCTACCAAAAAATCGTGAAAATCTCTCGAAGCGTTCTCGAGTTATCGTACGACGTGTAAAAAATCAACAATTTTCTAAGTAATAAAGTCCCATAACTCTGGAATGACTAATCGAACAGTGACACTAAACGAAAGGGACCTTCCCTCCATCATCATAAACCACCTACAAAAAATCCTGAAAATCTCTCGAAGCGTTCTCGAGTTATCGTACGACGTGTAAAAAATCAACAATTTTCTAAGTAATAAAGTCCCATAACTCTGGAATGACTAATCGAACAGCGACACTAAACGAAAGGGAGCTTCCCTCCATCGATATTCACCACCTACCCAAAAATCATGAAAATCTCTCAAAGCGTTCTTGAGTTATCGTACGACATGTGACCGGACGGACAGATGGACAGCGGTATACCATAATACAACCGTTTTTTTAAAATGGGTGTATAAAAATGCAGGTGGGGCGGGGTTGGGGGAAATAAATCTTTTCCCCATGGGGAAGATATACAGATGGGAAGATATCGTAATACACCAGGTTGAAAGATTTATTTATTTATTTATTTATTGAGTTTTTTTCGACAGTCTGGGTCACCTCGTGTTGGACCAGGTCAAAAGAAGAAAGCTGATAAATAAGCTGTGATGTAACCAATAAATGTACACAATTATCCTCATTTTATTTTCAATGCATTTTTCCAACATTTTTATGCTTTTACATAACGTGTCTAACATAAAATATAAACAGAACTTGAATTTTTACTTATCCATCGTACACTTTCATATGAAGAATGATCCTGACTGCGATTCTCAAATTGCCATGCATTTTAAAATGAAATTTTACATACCTGTCTAAAGAAAAAAGTCTTTACTTTGAACCCAGTACTCCAAGACTTGTGCAGAGAATACTGTACCACTCAATAAATAGATAAAACCATGTGCTGATTAATAAGCATGGCGATTATGACATGTTCATGCATGCAACCAATACTTTACCATAAGCTTGGTCAAATCCAGCAAGAATAAACCTCTCCTAATTACTGCAGTAATCAAGATAAATAGCACCTGGTCAATAACTCCAATACAGCTGCAGGTAAAACTAATTATTAAGAAACTTCTTTTAAACTCACATTTGTTTATTCAAATGAAAAAATTAACTGGTCAAGTGCTAGAAGCCACAATCATGGCTATACTGAAATGTGGTGAGAGCCACATATGCATTTGTTTGATGTTTTCTCAGAAGAAAAAAAATTGTTTAGACAGAATTACTTTGTTGCAATTTATTGGAGAGTGCCAATAGGCAAGCTCCACTAAAAATTGTAACAAGCCAGTTATTTTTAACAAACTCTTGTGAACCCTTTACCCAACACAGAACATATCAAAATTTATTATTTTAATTATTGCTTTTTAAGATTTTTCCAAAAATTTCAACAAAACCACATCATGTGAACTCTCATTGGAACAAGCTCGATGAGCTCATTCCAATGAGAGGTCACATGATATGGTTTGGTTGAAAATGTTTGAAAAATATATTTTTTTTCAACTGCTTAATTTGAAAATTTCGTGGCCAAATGCGGCCGATTCGTCAGGGAAAGGGTTAAACAATGGCTTCCATGGCTGGTAGCATGATATCTTTGAAAACAAAATATGCCCACATTACAAATTCCCTTTACAAAATAATTTAGCACTCTACCAGTTAATGGATTTTAAATGAACTCCTTTTAACCCTTTACCCAAGGTAACGGTCAAAATCGGACAGCACTATTCACAAAAGTCGTCAATTAATTTTCATTAGTTTTTCATTTTTTGTCTCAAAAATATAGGTTATAACCCCTCTTTGGAATGAGCTCATCAAGCTCATTCCAATGAGGGGTCATAATCTACGTTTTTGAGAAAAAAAATTAGTTATCCAAGAAGTGTCGTCTGCTTTTCGTGTTAGGTAAAGGGTTAAGCTTTAAGTGGCAGAGTGCTAGATTGATATTAGTAGTCAAAGTTTGTTCAAACAGATTTGTTTTGTCCAAGTTTGAAAATTGTAACAAAACAAATTAATGTTACTTTCAAATGAATATGAGGCTCATCTACCAAATATGAAGAATTTTAAGATGTAACAACAATTTTTAGCACAGCCCAAATATGGGTTTCCTACCTATTAAGCAGTCAGCTGGTTCAGTTCAACAAACCATCTTTGGGCTCTGTTGATAAAAGCAGAAAACCAATATCTGGGCTTCAATGCATCATTCCTTTACTTTGCATTTACTTACGTATATTTACTCTTTTGATCCAAACAATAGTATTGGGTGGAATAATCATAGACGGTGGATAATTTGATGAAATGAAATGGAACAAGAGCGCACGTATTGCTGAAGCAATACAATCTCCCCTACCAGACTAATGAGCATTAATAAATATATAAATGTTATAACCTAGTTGTGATCAGATTGAATTCCGTTGAAGCGTTTCCAAAGAAAATCCAAAAAAACTGATATTTTGGCACTTTTCCATATTTCCAAGGGCCATAACTCACACAAGAATAATGCAATCAGCATGAAACTCAAACCTGATCTGTAAGTCATCGTTCTATAGTAGGTTACTAAGAATGAATCATTTCCAAAAAAAGTCCGGAAAACTAAAGTGTGACTGACAGACTGACTAACTGACAGACAGACAGATGGTGCAAATGAAACTTGACCTGTAAGTCATTGTTCTATAGTAGGTTACCAAAAATGAAATCATTCTGTTGAAGCGTTTCCAAAAAAAAGTCTGGAAAACTGATATTTTGGCGCTTTTCCATATTTCCAAGGGCCATAACTCACACAAGAATAATGCAATTAGCATGAAACTCAAACTTGATCTGTAAGTCATCGTTCTATAGTAGGTTACTAAGAATGAATCATTTCCAAAAAAAAGCCCGGAAAACTAAAGTGTGACTGACAGACTGACTGACAGACAGACGGATGGTGCAAATGAAACTTGACCTGTAAGTCATTGTTCTATAGTAGGTTACCAAAAATGAAATCATTCCGTTGAAGCGTTTCCCAAAAAAAGTCTGGAAAACAGATATTTTGGCGCTTTTCCATATTTCCAAGGGCCATAACTCACACAAGAATAATGCAATCAGCATGAAACTCAAACTTGATCTGTAAGTCATTGTTCTATAGTAGGTTACCAAAAATGAAATCATTCCGTTGAATCGTTTCCAAAAAAAGTCCAGAAAACTGATATTTTGGCGCTTTTCCATATTTCCAAGGGCCATAACTCACACAAGAATAATGCCATCAGCATGAAACTCAAACTTGATCTGTAAGTCATCGTTCTATAGTAGGTTACCAAAAATGAAATCATTCCGTTGAAACGTTTAAAAAAAAAAGTCTGGAAAACTAAAGTGTGACTGACAGACTGACGGATGGACAGAGTGCAAACCTATAGTCCCCAACAACCCCAACATTGTACAGTTTTAGTCAAAATTTTAGGAATTTAGTTAAAAATAGTGCCTCCTGATGATAAGCCCCACAGTTCCACCTGGTGAAAATAAATAAGCATTGGGGCCCAAATAAGAATCATATGAGGTGGAAATTTATTTATTGGTGTTTAAGGTCATATAGTTCTGTACAATGTTTGATCGTGACCGCAACATGAAGATAATGTCAAGTTTTGTCAATCGTTTTATCCATGTTTTCCATTTTACAGGACTTCCATCCCAAGAATTGTGACTGGGTCCTATTTCACTAGTAAAACAGAACTTGTTTACCACAGTACACAAGTACTGCTTCACTCACTTTCCGGGTTCTCATGGGAGGGGGGAGGGATGTAAAAATACAAAACTTCAATAATAGTACAGGTATAATTATTTGGAACACAATAGTATCCTTCACCAAAGGCACTCTGCAATAAATTGTAAGAAAATAATGGGGTTTTTTGTTCAAAACAGAATTTGAAATTAAAGTGACCATTGCTATGGGCATGTAACCCTGCAGAACCCATCTAAAAGAATAACCACTCTGTCAATGAAAAATCTTCTACTGACAGAAATATACCTGGAGAGATCCAATGAGCAACTGTCAAGACTCCTCAACATACCAACTTTGCACAAGCAGGATTAGCATTGGTTGAAGGCAATCGCAGTGCAGTATGCCTTAGTACACAATGCCACCATTCCCCCACATGAGTAATCAAAATTAAGTGCCTTGCCCAAGGACAAAACACAGTTCCCCTTGTTGGGTCTCAAAACATGGAATTTTTGGTTTAAAGTCCAATATCGTAACCACTGAGTCACTGCCCTCCCTGATTCCATCTTAGTTTTGCAATATGTTATTTTTGAAATCTTGACTCACTTGTGTAAATGTGTCCCGATCAGGTCGCAATCTCATTGAGAACAGGTCGCAATCTGATTGGGAAATAGACCACTTTTACAGACTGTTATATTGGCCTAGTTTGGGGACACCACAGACTTGTCAAGTCAGTTTGCTGTTCAGCCCCATTAAAGAAACCTTTTTGCAATACTGACTGTCTGAAAAGCTTTTTTTAAGCTTCTCACAGCTGTACTGGAGCCTCAGAATATTTATAATCCAACAGGGCCTGATTCCAACTTTCATCATTCCTTACTACAAGAGAACAAATGTTCAACCAGGAACCAATACTATAAAACTTTTACAATTGTATTTTCTAAAACTGTAATATGTACCTATTAATATAACTGACTAGAATGAACTATATAGAGTTATTTGTGTGCAAAGCACACAATGGTGGTTCCACCAGAACAACTTGGGGCCATATCAAAATTCTGAAACCTTCATGTACATCTAGAGATGATACCTGAACACATCAGCATAGTTTTAACGTTTCGAATTAAATACCTCAGGAGCCTTTCGATGAAAACTTATTTTCCAACGATAAAAGTAGTTCCAGCGTAAACACTTGGGGCCAAATCCAAATTCTGAAACCTTTATGCACATCTAGAGTTGTTACCTGAACATCTTAGCATAGTTTTAACGTTTCGAATTAAATACCTCAGGAGCCTTTCGATGAAAACTTATTTTCCAACGATAAAAGTAGTTCCAGCGTAAACACTTGGGGCCAAATCCAAATTCTGAAACCTTTATGCACATCTAGAGTTGTTACCTGAACATCTTAGCATAGTTTTAACGTTTCGAAATAAATACCTCAGGAGCCTTTCGATGAAAACTGATTTTCTAACAATAAAAGTGTTCCACTGGAACCACCTGGGGCCAAATCAAAATTCCGAAACCTTCATGCACATCTGGAGATGTTACCTGAACACCTTAGCATAGTTTAAACGTTTCGAATTGAATATCCTAGGAGCCTTTCAGGGTGTGACGTACAGACGGACAGATGGATGGATGGACGTACGGACAGACAGATGTGCGGACAGAGATCATGACTATATCCCCGGATTTTTTAAAATGCGGGGATAATAATTAGCATTTTAAAAGATGGCAATTTGCAAGATGGCAATTTGCAAGATGGCAAATTGCCACATCTTTGAAAATGCTAAGGGTTCATTTCAACCCACTTAAAGTCATAACTAGAAAATACAATTCCAGAAAATACAATTGTAAAAGTTTTATAGTATTGGCCCTTGGACTGCTGCGGAGTGGATCAGATTAGTGGTGGATGGCGGGCAGGAAAAACATGGTCACTTCATTTGGAAATTTTACCATGAGCACAAGAGTGGTGGAGGGGGACTATAGACCTCCTACCAAAAGTTCTGTTGGATTTGTTTTCCTTAACCCTTCAAACCCACTTTTCTGGCCCAGGATCATGATATCACACAAATTCATGAAGTAGATAGTTACACAGTGGATTTATGTGGTAGACCAATCAAGAGTTTCAATGTGCAGCCCTAAGGCTGCACGTTGTAAATACTGATTGGGCTTCCCATAAGTAACAAATACAGACCCATCCAAATGATGACACTGAACTAGCAGGGAAGATACCATCACAGTTCAAAGGGTTATTAGTCAATTACTGCTATTGGAAGACAGAAAAATTATTTAAAAGAGCCAACCTCAAGGGAATTATGCCTCCTAGACATCTGGTTTGAATTTCTTCCAAGCTTGAGGGGGGTCACACCACCCTATGCACCAATTGGAGATTGGCGGTTGTGATTTTTTCACTTCGGTTTCGGTTTGTTTTTTTTTTTTGGGGGGGGGGGGGGGGGGGGGGGGGGTGAAGACCTGGGTTTTGGTTTCGGTTTTTTTCTACTTTATGCATTCTCAACTAATTTTGCGAATTTGGAAATGAAGAACCAGTGAACTCGTGTTCAAGTATGAAGTGATAGTCTCAGAATGTATTTTTCCAGGTGAACTTGAATTCATTGGTTGTTCATAATTCAAATTTATTATTGCAGGGTATCAGACAATCAAATTTAAGCACCTTTAGGCCTCTGACCATGATTTTCAAGGACTGTTATAAGCTTGATGAGATTCGGAGACAGGAAAATTTTTAACACTGTCACCAATGCAAATCATTTAGAGTATTGTAACCATTACTTCATAGGTGTCTATAGAACGAGAATTATTCCCCTTCGATCAGTGCATATACAAAACGTATCTCCTTGTGCTTTTGTGCTATAAATAAATATATAACGCAATGTATGACAAGGGGTTCAGAGACAATTTTAGCGTAGATTGTTGCAGTAAAACTCTTATATATTTAATTTTACTATCTTACCACAAGCACATCTGGGTTTACACGTTGTGTGTGCATACATTCGGGCGAACTTTAATTTTGTACTTACTGCAGATGATCGTTTTCACTGATTTCTTGCAGACGATCTCTCATCCAGTAACTTTTTAAGCTTCGGGTAAATTTTTATGCTTCGACTCTCTATGTCGAATTAGGTTGCTCGTATTTACGTGTCCGGACGCTATTTCTCTTTTGCAAATATTGCAGATGTAAAATTTTTATTTCAGGTCATTTCCATTATACTACACGGACTCGGATCTTTAATCGCCATTTTAACTCAAGAAAATTTGTAACTCTCACGTGGTACACACGGTTGGTTACCAAGTTCTACTTTCGTTTCTGTAATCAGTAGATATCGGTTAGTGGCACTTGACACATTCACCCTCCCCCCCCCCCCCCCCACCCCCACCCGAACGTGGATGATATGGGTTAGTTCTAAGAAATAACACACACCTGCGTTTTCAAATTAGCTCGACCATTGTTCCAGAATACATAGATTATGTCTTGTATTAATGATTAATTAAAAAAAAAACGACGTAACATCAAGGTATTGTTTTTAAAAATTTGATTAGCAGTTTCCATCTTGGTTTCATAAAGTGATGATAAATAGTGAATACAAGGCCAATATGAAAGAAAAATGGTTAGCATTTGGACATTTTTGTATAGCATTTTGCGATGCGAATCCAGTCATCAAATACCCTGAAAGTCGATTGTATGACTGCAATTTCGATGCAACTCACGTTTTTTTCACAACCGAAACTGAGTTGTGGTCTCAGTTACCCACCAGTCTCTAGATCCAATACGACTAAAATTCTCGCCCTCTGATTGAACAACAGCTCACATAGTTTTTTCTATGTTTACAGCTTCAGTAGCATATGTTACTGTTTGACATTACCACACAAAATATTTTTATGAGGCCACCCATTTTGCAATTATTCCATCAATGGAGTGACTTGCCAACCGCTTCATTTTTTTAGATTTTTCACACGTGTTGCAGAAGATGTTTTGAATGAAGTGTTTATTAAAATACAAATTAATTTACGATTTGAACTAAGATCGAATGACCTCGCCCTTGATATGACATTGTGGGCTACACAAGAGGTTTATTTATTAAACTTGTTATTGTTAATGGTTTATTTAATTATTGGTGTTTAAGGTCACATATTTCTGCATAATGGCTGATCATGACTGCAACATGAAAATAAAGCCAAGTTTAGTCAATCGTTTATACTCATGTTGCCCATTTTAGAGAACTTCCACCCTAAGCATTAGTGACTGGGTCCTACTTTATTAGTAAAACAGAGCTTGTTTACCACAGTAAACAAGCACTGCTTCACTTCCTGGGGTTCCCATGGGGATGTTAGAGGTTGACTTGGACATTTCATGATGTGGGTTCTGGGCTATGGGTGGGGTCTTGTTGGAACACACATGTTACTGTGATGAACAGAGGGTAACACCCTCTGAGGTTTGTGGCTCGGAGCATATGTTCAACCTCATTGCTTTGCACCTCAGGTGAACATAAGCTCAAAGCCGCAAGCCTCAGCCCATATTATTTATTTATTTATTGGTGTTTAAGGTTACTTATTTCTGCACAATGGCTAACCATGACCGTGACAGTTTTATGGGTGGAGGAAGCCGGAGTACCCAGAGAGAACCACCGAGCAACTGTCAGCTCCTCAACATACCAACTCCACACAAGCAGGGTTAGCATTGGTTGAAGACAGGTGCACCATCGACGTGCAGTACGCCTTAGTACACAGCGTCACCGTGCCCCCACGTGGGCAATGGGGAAGGGGTGGTGAAGTGTCTTGCCCAAGGACACAACGCGGTTGCCGCAGGTGGGATTCGAACCGAGGACCTCTCGGCTTGCAGCCTGCACCTCTACCAACTGAGCCACCACGCCCCCCTCAGCCCATATTACAGTCAATTCATCACAGTAACCTATACAAATACCTTCCTCCACTTTGCACTGCTACTTTTGTTGGAAATGTTTCGTTGGGAATAGGGTATTAATTCATTCCTAAAAGGAGTTGGATTGAACCTTGCTTTCTGGATGGTGGAAAAAATAAACAAGCAGGCCAGAAAATAAGCAGTCTGACATTTGCAGAATGAGGTCCCCTGAGGGTGAATTTGATGATGCTATCCTATTTAGTGAGTCAATTTATCCTCTGGGTACCTCTTTCTGTTTAGTTTGTGAGACCCTGATTCAGATTGAGGTTCACAGAGGGTAAATTTAGTGATGCTACCCTGCTGTGCAGGGTAGCATCACTAAATTCACCCTCTTGGGTCCTCATTTTGCAGATGACAGACTGCTTATTTTTTGGCTTGCAAACAAGATATACAGTACAGGTGAAAATACAGGTTGATGAGGATCAGCACCATAATTTTCAATGATAATACCAAGACTTCATTTCTAGAAATCTCTTTTGGGAGCCTCCCAAAAATTTATATCAGAACCTGATATTATGCTGGGGGAAAACAAAAGCAAAGCTTGCATTCTGTTAACCTACAACTTACTTCCAGTGATAACTAAGAGGCAACTGGAAGATTATATTTTTTGAATGTACTTGTGGTGTCAGATGACCAAACTGCAACAAGTATACAGGTCATGAGGTCACCTGTTATACAAGGTTAAACTAACAAAAAAACATGAATTCAGTTTTACAGAGGCTGAAGAGAAAGGTAAGGGATGTTGGGAGTGGATACTGAATATCAGCTGTTGTGATTGATACAAAGCTGACAACTGTAATATTTTTAACTCTGAGAACAAAGGTACACCAATTTCTGAATCAATGTCAAGTCCAATAACAGAATAACCTGGATCTTTTAGGGATATTTAACTCCCTTCATACTGATGTTTAAAATGAAAATTTCAAGTGGTCAATTTTTCCCATAATTTTGTAACTAGGAATTTAACAAGTTCAATCTCTTTCTGACCGAGTGCATTGGTTAAATTCTCGGCTGCATTATAGAAAAAATGTACTTCTTGAAATTTTAATATTTTGACATCACTATGCACAGGACATGAACTTTTAGATAACCTTGATCTTTTTTAACTAAAGCAATGGCCATTTCCAGTCATCGCTATTCACAAAAATCACCATTCAAATTTTATTATTTTTTCATTCATGGGCTATCTTATGACCTCCCCAAATATTGAGCTCGCTCCAAAACGGGGGGCTAAAGCTACGTTTCTTAAGCAAAAAATGAAACTTTTTTAACTATTCAAAGTAATTTATCTCATGTGTTCTCTTCTGGTCAGGTTGAGCAATCACACAGAAGTCTGCCTACAATACTGAATGGTGGTTGGGTGTGTCCATCACTTTTTCATTTTTGAACACCAATTTGGGCAAAAAACAATATCTTTTAACCCCCACTAAATCTCCCCAATGCCACATTCAGCACCCTTTGTCCTGCACACAAACATTTGGGGAGGAACCCACAATATTGAGTGATGGTCCTTCACTTTTTAATTTTTTACCAAGAATTTGGGTAAAAAACAAGATCTTTTAACCACCACTAAATCTCCCCAATGTGACATTCAGCACTATTTGTCATACACACAAAAATTCGGGGCAGAACCAACAAATAAAATAGTATATAAGTTTCTAGCTAAAATAATGTTTTACATCTGATTTGCAATCATGTTTGACCTGCTGGGGTTGCAGGTCACTATTGGCAAGACTGCTGCTCAGCAGACCTGGCTGCAAGAGGTAGTGAATTTACATCAATTTACATTGTGGTACTGTTTGTGAACTTTTATTATGGTCCTTCAAATATTACATTAAATCGGCTGCAAAAGCACAAACATGGTAAAGTACATTTTTGGATCTGTCAATGTTCAGTTTGGAAAAACAAGTTAACTTTAACATCTGGCACCACTTAAAATGGCTCAACATATTCAATACTCTAACTTAACAATAAAGCAACTTGAAAACTGTGTGACTTAATAACTTATTTGTGGACTATTTAACTGCCCTACACCTTTCTCTTACTCAGTGGACGGAATGTTTTTTGTGCGCCAAAGGCACACATAGATGCTATGGGGCAAGCCCTTTTCGACCCTCAGTGACTATTTATGATCTATTAGTTTCATGTCAAGGCGTGTTGAAGGAGGAAAAGGTTCAGGTACTCGGCAGATGTCCCTGGCTAATGTGTCATGGGTGTTGGGTTGACTTCGTTGACTGATGTTGATTGAACCCTCGGGTGAGGACCAGTGTGTGAGGTTGGGTCCTCTCACAAAGGTACAACCTCTCCCCGAGGGTGCTGTGGTGTTATATTTTTGGGCAAGTATAGTCTGCTACTTCAGAGATGGTAGCGATGGCTGGCCATCATTGGCAAGTCTAGTCTGCCTCAGTCTGTCTTAGTCGGTTTTCAGGTTTGTGGTAGGACGTCTTTGGAAAGAAAACAACAACGACCCCTTTCGGGGACCACCAGTAAGAAGACCCGAACTTCCCTTGTTCGGAGGCAGGCCTGCATTGTAATCCTATTTGGCTGGGTCAAAAATGTGCAATACAGGCACTTACAAAAAAGGGCAGAGGTGGGAAGCAGGACCAACACTCGCCTCCCTTGAAGTGGTTGACCACTTCTAGGGATGGAGTGGAGGATGTTCAGGAATCATGGAGGTTATAGATTCCATAACGGTTATAGTTTCCATAGTGGTTATTGGGGTGCTGGTCAAAAAGCATCTCTGTGTACCTGCTAAAAGAAGGCAGAATTAGTTTTCATTAAAATATATAAGTTGCAAAAAAGAAGAGTAAATTAATTTTATATAATTTTTGTATATAGAGTAATTTTAGCTGAGTCGGTGAAGACAGTCCTTTCTGGTAGAAGGCCACAGCTGAGCTGTTAATCTGCCTTTGTAATCACCTACTTGTTTACGTTTTTATTTTTGAATTTCTTATTTTTAGTGATTTTAGCCGAGTCGGTGAAGGCAGCCCTTTCTGGTAGAAGGCCACAGCTGAGCTCTTAATCTGCCTGTTAGTTCGCCTTCTCGTTCCCTATTTTATTTTGAGGCTTTCGATTTTTAGTGATTTTTAGTAGAGTCGGTGAAGGTAGCCCTTTCTGGTAGAAGGCCACAGCTGAGCTGTTAATCTGCCTGTTAGTTCACCTTCTCGTTCCCTCTTTTATTTTGAGGCTTTCAATTTTTAGTGATTTTTAGTAGATTCGGTGAGGGCAGCCCTTTCTGGTAGAAGGCTGCAGCTGAGCTGTTAATCTGCCTTTATATTCACCTTCTCATTCCTGATTGGATCCTATTTATCTTCTAGTCACATTGTATTTTAGTTTTCCTGATTGGTCGGTGAGATTATTTCTCCATGATTTGGCGTGTTTGGGTTTTTGTCAGCTTTTGCAAATTACTTCAAGCTCAGAAATTAGATGGCTGTTGGCTAACCGATTATAGTTTTTGGCAGTTAGGGAGGCAAGGCGGTCTTTTATGGTGGGGATTTCGGCTCTCTCGTGGAGTGTTTTGATAGGTTATCCCATGGGGCACGGAGGCCAACCCTAAGCACGTGATTTTGGACCTTCTAAAATTTCCCCATATTTGTTTGACTGAGCTCAGTTAGGATGATGGCCCCATATTCGAGTACTGGGCGCACAAAGGGTTTGTATAGTTTAAGTAGGGTAGACTGATTGGCTCCCAAGTAAGTTCCCTTATAACATTTCAGAAAGCTAATACATTTGGTTGCTTTACTGGCAATGTCGTTGGTGTGTTTATTGAAGGATAGGTTTTGATCAATGGTAATGCTGAGGAATTTTGCCTCTTTGCATTCTGGGAGGACTTTGTCCAATAGTTTCAGGTCAAGGTCACGTTTGCTTGTCTTGCGAGTGAAGATGATTTGTTGGGTTTTGTTGGCGTTCAGCTTTATTCTCCATTTGCCAGTGTTCTAGGTCGTCGAGAAGGCGTTGAAGAGGTTTTTGGAGTAGATTGGCTGTATTGTTAAAGTCCCAGAGGCCCTTGTCATCCGCAAACTGTGAGACTTGAATGCAATCATCGGAGAATTTGAGGTCGTTGACGTAGACGATGTACAGGAGGGGGCTGAGAACGGACCCTCGGGGGGTGCCTGCTTCTAGTGGGACACTGTCGGACATTTCGTTGTTTACTCTAACTTTAATTTCGCGATCATTTAGGAAGGAGGAGAGTAACCTAAGCAGTTTCATGGGGAGTTTCATTTTAGATAGTTTGAGGCGAATTCCGTTGTGCCATACAGAGTCGAATGCTTTTTCGACGTCTAACAGAACTGCCATGCCTATTTGTTGATTATCAATCGCGGTTTTCATTTGAGTGACTAGGCGGTAGACATGCTCGATGCTTTCTTTACGGTTTCTATAGGCTCTTTGCCATTTATTGAAAAACTTGTTATCTTCAAGGTGCCCCTCAGTCGATTGGTAAGGATTCGTTCAAATACCTTACCAATGCAACTGAGGAGGCTGATTGGGCAGTAGCTGGCCGGATCGGAGAGGACTTTGTCAGGTTTTGGTATCATGACACCAATGGCTATTTTCCAACATTTAAGAAAGTAGCCATGGGTGAGTCATGCATTGAACAGTTTGTTGAGTTTGTCTATTAGGGAGTTTGGGCTTTCGTTTTAGAATTTTGTAACTCACTTTATCCTCACCAGGCGAGGAAGAATTTCTACATTTTTTTATGATGTTGATGATTTCGTCATTGGTGATGGGGGAGACGAGGTCATCATCATCCCCATCTTCTGCCTGATTATCGAATTTAGGACTCTTACTCAGGAGCTTGCAAAATCTTTTTGTATCACAAAGGTTTCATCATCAATCTGCAGGTGACAGGCAATGTATGCTCCACCTATAATCCCACCCAGCCCCCTTTGATTGGTCTAGACTGATAGTTCTACCCAGTTACCCTGGACAGGAAAACAGCCATCTTGTGAATTTGTTAATGGGAGCTCAAGGTGGATAGATCCACTTTGTGTGGGGTTTATGTTCCAAAAATGACTTTGGTCTGACAACTGTCTACTCAAGAACCCATTAATGCAGAACAGTCCACTTTCTGGGAATATGGCTGGTCATTTCACAGAGGTCTTCACTTCATTAAGATTAGTCCACTTCTGTGAACTTGACTGGCTGCAACAGGCGTTTCTATTTATAGCAGGCATGCTATTAAATCTCTTTGTCTCTTTGTTCTCAGCTGCTGTACTGTTAAAATACTTTCCTTCCTACTCTGTGCAATTAACATCTGAGAACAATTATTGAAGAAATATCCACCACCATCCCCCCTCCACATCTGCAGTATGCTCTCTTCCTTAATTGGACTGAGACATCTCTGGACACTCTGGATAAAGAGTGGCCAATTCACACCTTTGCCATGTCACCGTGAAGTGGCAAAGCTGTCAATGGTCCTCAAAAAATTTCTTGGTATGTCCAAACCACACCTAAACATGTATGCCCACCGCGTGGCACAATCTTAAGATACATTGGTCAGGGCTTCATACATTGTCCATGTAGCCACTGGTAAGGAGTCTTGGGGAATGTCCTGCATGTACCTTCACATGTGTATGTAGCCAGCTGGATACTGAGTCCCGGTTACATGCATCAACGCATTTTAATACACATGTGCTCCCCATTAACTTGGCAGCCGTCTCCGATCCAAGGTTTCATATGTGGGCAAGTGCAGCCTTTCAGGACTGGGGCTTCCCAGGACGTGTAGATACATGCATATGTAGCTAGATCATACTATTTTACACGATGGTTCTATACATGTGCATGTGTCGTTACATGACTGGCTCCTCCAGCCCAAAACACTTATCAGCTATAGGTTCCACACAGAACAGATATGGGTTTGTAGCCACAGTGGATACGGTTTCCAGTAAGGTCTCATACGTCAACCCATCATGGTACCTGTAGCGACATGTATTAGCATCAGAGTGTACAAGAGTCTGTCTTAGGTTAGACCAAAGTTTAATGACAGACCTTAGATAAAGAAAACTGTTGTCTTTTACTTGAAAGATTCCAGTTGAAGATAAGGTTCTCATTACACAATTTTACAGGAAATGAAGCACCTAATCCCAGCAGGGTAGATTTCCAATCACCTAATTTGTTTTATAAATTGTTTTAAGAGATATTTACCATACAGATAGCCTGGGGGGGGGGGGGGGGGGGAAGCAGGTGGGCTGAACATTAGGAACATCTTAAAATTATACAGCTAGAAGGAAAAGAGTGTGCCAAGCAACAGAAAATAAAAAATATTATTTTCTCCAACTGGACACACTGAATTTTTTGTAACTGGTTATACATGTACAAGTTATTTTAAATGGTGATTATAATCAGTCTGTAGCTTCCAAACTCTGTGTTTTATTGTGATGAAAGAGATGAATAATACTGCAGCTATAACTAAGGTGTTGATTTGTGGTGTTTCTTCGAGGAGCAAGCTTTGTATTACAAATACATCTCACTAGTTAGTTTAAACAATATTTTATTTCCTTAATTTGACAGAATTTGACAGAATATTATTATACATTTCATCAAGATACATAAATGTGAAAGACGATTCAGCAGCAAGCTATAGCTTATGTAAGCTGTCTCCTTGTAACAAATTACTCATACGAAGCAACATAACGAAAGAAGTTCAAACACGAAACGATGAAAATGTGGAAATAAATTATCGTACATGGGGTGAACATAACAGAAAAGAGTAAGAGATATAATGAAATGAGAGAATGTGAGGAAAGGAATGTATGGTGAAGGTATAAAGGAGGAAAAGCCCAGGTTGTTTGGAATGGTTCCATGTATAATCTAACAACTATTCCCACGGGAAAAGCATCCGATGTTGGTAACGTTATTCAATCTTGGTAGAAACACTGGTTGTAGCTTGGTCAAACGACCCCGCACAATATCCTGGTTGCACTGTCATCCTGCCATAAGACGAGACTCACGGATCCCTGCACCCGTGAGTTGTAAATAATTGAGAGGTATTCGGGTAACCAATTTGGACATTTGTAATCACAGTTACCCATGTTACTTGAGATACATGTACTTGAAAAGACAACAGGGATAAGATGTTGATACGGATCGTGATTGACTGAATAATATATCTTTATTCTGCAGTATACTAGTACATTAACAACATAACATTACAATCTATAAGAACATAACCTAGTACACAGCATGGAAATAGCATAGCCTAAAAGGCTGTCTTCCTGCCATTCCCACAAAAAAAAAAAAAAAAAATATATATATATATATATATATATATCAACATGGTTTGGCATCAGTGTAACAAACGTTCTTTTCAAAGACAGGAATATTTAATAGTTTGTTTTTGAATCATGCGGCTAGATGGGATCAATAGGTCATGTGCTGGGAGGAGGATGAGATACCAGAGAGTTTTGATGGCTGATACAATCGGGACAGGCTGGGTTGTCGCACTTGAAGTTTGGGCTGGAATACGTACTTAAAATTTTATGCGTTAATGATTTTTTGAACTTGGGTCTACTATATTGCTGAGTTAGAGGGTCTATACTATTCCAAATTCTTGGGAAGGAGTGAAACGGCAATTCTGAATTGGAGAGGGGCGTGGATTGGGTTTGAATGTATGATATGTACTGCGGTTGTAAAAAAACAAAGCATAACAAACCAAAAACTTGTGGGTCCCTTCGGTAACTTGCTAGTGTGATTACCACCATTCAGGCAACGTCACATTAAAATCTACTTGTTGCCTCATTATATGCGTGGACGTATTTGAATATTGTCTCATTGATTTCAGGGGGATAAGAGGTACTTCTATATAGAAGAGTATATGTGTCAATAGTGTGTGGTAGGGTTTCAAGCATTTCAGTTCTGATGTCCAAATACAACTGGCAGTTAAAGAAATAGTGATCAGTCATTTCACGCTCTTCACACATACAAAGGGGCGAACTGGACAGATGATTATTATAGAGGTGATCATTTAAATTGCTACAAGGTAGCTGTAATCTTCAGTGGTGTATTTGGGTTTTGCGTGACTTTAGGAAGTAAAAAATCTTGGGAGTGGGTAATCTGTCCCTGTTTAAGTACAACGTAAATTGGTAAAATGAACTATTCTCCCTGATCTCAGTGGGTATGCTATTCCATACATTGGTTGTGGAGGGTATGAATGAGTCTTGATGTGAGGTAGTGCGACAATAAGGAATAGATAGATCACTGTTCCTACAAAGGGAATAGTGGGGGCACGATGACGCCGTGCACGTCGATGGTGCGCATGTCTTCAACCAATCTAACCCTGCCTGTGCTGCAGTGCGGAGTTACGATGTTGGGGAGCTGGCAGCTGCTCGTCGTTGCTCGGTGGTTCTCTCCGGGTACTCCGGCTTCCTCCACCCGTAAAACTGTCACGGTCATGATTAGCCATTGTGCATAAATATGTGACCTTAAACATCAATAAATAAATAAATAATAATACAAAGGGAATAGCCATGAGCAACCAAAGAGGATGGGGGAATTAATGTTGATAAATAACCAGGGACGAGGTGGTGGTACATTTTATAAAATTGTTTTAGTTTATGTTTTTCTCTTCGAGTTTTCAACTTTTCCCACCCCGTCTCGGCATATAATGAAGCTTTATTGGCACTTCTAGTTGCTCCGGTAACTATTCGGGCCGCCTCAACCTGAATTTTTTCCAACTCCGTTACTTCCCCTTCGGAACAGTTATCCCGAACAGTGTCAGCATATTCCAGCACGGGGCGTACAAAGGCAAAGTAAATTTTTTCCAGGGTTTTACGGTCGAGAGAAAATTGATATGTCCTGTGAAGGGATATTCTTTTCCAGGCTTTCGATGTTATGTCAGCGATATGATCTCTCCATGAACCACGGTTGTTGAAGATTAGACCAAGATGTTTGTGACTGCTAACCTCTCTTATGGTAGTGCACGACATACTCAGAGAAGGATGTATTGCTCCAGAAACTCTACGCAAACTTATCAGCGATTCAGTTTTAGTCGGGTTAAAATCTACTAACCATTGACCCGCCCAATTCTCAATCCCTCTTAAGTCATCTCCTATAAGTTTTGCAGCTCTACCAGGGTCTTCAACAATGAGGTAAAGGGATGTGTCATCCACAAATAAATGGATGTTACAGAAGACGTCGTCAACAATGTCATTTATGTATATTAAATGAAAGTGTCAATGACACTGTAGCTCAACTTGTTTAAGACATGTACATGTATAGTATGTGACACAGCAATGACAAACATCTAGGTAATGACCTGATAACAAAGGTACATGTAAAGTATTGTTAACGGTCTGTACATAAATGCTGACCGTAGCCTGTAACAAATATATAGGTAAAGTATTGTAAAAGTGGGGTGACAGTTAGATGATAAACTAGAAAAGAAATCTTGGAGTCCCAGAGTGGGTCTGACTGAACCCCAAAATATTTGTTTTCATAGCACAGTGATAACAAAGGCACCCAAAAACACTCGTTCCTGTCACAAGGTGATAACAAAGGTACCCCAAGAAGTTTCATGAAGACCAGTTCATAAATACAGACTCTAGCCTGAGCCGCATTGACATGTGCACTTATTGTGTATAAGAAGCACTGAACAAATCAAAGTTCATCTAATTTGCATAATTTCTGCACGAGAAAAAAACCTGTATTATATGTGATGTATTCTATGTTACTAAACATTCTTACAAAAATTTATTCAAATCAGAACTTTCATACAGAAGTTCTGTACAAAAAACTGATTGCTGGTGGCCATCTTGAATTTTGAACCGCACCCAAAAACACTCGTTCTCGTTCCACGGTAATAACAAAGGTACCCAAAAGTTTCGTAAAGATTGGTTCATAAATACGGCCTCCAGCCTGAGCCGTATAGAAGTTGTGTACAAAAAACTGATTGGTCCTAATTTTGGTACAAAATGCCACTGGCAGCCATCTTGAATTTTGAACCGCACCCAGAAACACTCGTTCTCATCCCAAGGTGATAACAAAGGTACCCAAGAAGTTTCGTGAAGATCAGTTCATAAATATAGACTCTAGCCCGAGCCGCATTGACATGTGCACTTACTGTGTATAAGTAGCACTGAATAAATCAAAGTTCATCTAATTTGCATAATTCTTGCACAAGAAAAAAACCTGTATTATATGTGATGTATTCCATGTTACTAAACATTCATACAGAAATTTATTCAAATCAGAACTTTCATACAAAAGTTCTGTACAAAAAACTGATTGCACCAATTTCGGTACAGAATGGCTGCCGGCAGCCATCTTGAATTTCGGACTACACCCAAAAACACTCGTTCTCGTCCCAAGGTGATAACAAAGGTGCCCAAGAAGTTTCGTAACAAGAGGCCCCAAGGGGCCTTAATCGCTCACCGGGCAAAGTGATTGAAACAAAGTGGTTCAAAGAAGTATCTGGGGTTACATTCAGTTAGACATGGTTCATCAACACTACAAAGGAATGAAGTCATGAGAGACAAATTTTTTGGAACTAGGGACATGGCTTAAACAAACTTGAATCTTACCCCCCTAAGGATGCTGCATACCAAATATCAAAAGCATTCATCTGCTGGATCTGAAGAAGAAGATTTTTAAAGAAAATTCCTCATTTTGAACTAAGTTATCATTCGGGCTCCCTCAGTGAGCCCAAATATGAACCCAGGGACTTGGCTTTAACAAACTTGAATCTCACCCCCCTAAGGATGCTACACACCACATATCAAAGCATTCCGACTGTTGGATCTGAAGAAGAAGATTTTTCAAGAAAATTCCTCATTTCGAACTAAGTTACAATTCAAGCTCCCACAGTGAGCCCAAATATGGACCTAGGGATATGGCTTGAACAAACTTGAATCTCAACCCCCCAAGGATGCTGCATACCAAATATCAAAATATTCCGACTGCTGGATCTGAAGAAGATTTTTTAAAAAAATTCCTCATTTTGAACTAAGTTATTATTAGGGCTCCCACAGGGAGCCCAAATATGGACTTAGGGACATGGTTTGAACAAACTTGAATCTCCCCCCCCCCCCCCCCCCTAAAGATGCTGCATACCAAATATCAAAACATTCAGACTGCTGGATCTGAAGAAGATTTTTAAAGAAAATTCCTCATTTTGAACTAAGTTATAATTCGGGCTACCACAGTGAGCCCAAATATGAACCTAGGGACTTGGCTTCAACAAACTTGAATCTCACCCCCCTAAGCATGCTGCATACCCAATATCAAAAGATTCTGCCTGCTGGATCTTGAGAAGTAGATTTTTAAAGAAATTTGCCTGAAATGCATTAAGTTCGAATTCGAGCTTCTATACTGAGCCCAAATATGAACCCAGGGGGCTGATTTGAACAAACTTGAATCAGATCCACCCCACAATGTTGCATACCAAATATCAAAAGATTCTGCCAGCTGGATCTGGAGAAGAAGATTTTTTAAGAAATTTGCCTGAAATGCACTAAGTTCGAATTTGGGCTTCTATAGTGTGCCCAAATATGAACCCGGGGGGCCGATTTGAACAAACTTGAATCAGATCCATCCCACAATGTTGCATACCAAATATCAAAAGATTCTGCCTGCTGGATCTGGAGAAGAAGATTTTTTAAGAAATTTGCCTGAAATGCACTAAGTTCGAATTTGGGCTTCTATAGTGTGCCCAAATATGAACCCGGGGGGCCGATTTGAACAAACTTGAATCAGAGCCATACCAAGATGCTGCATACCAAGTATCAAAAGATTCTGCCCACTGGTTCTGGAGAAGATTTTTTAATAATTTTTCTATAATTCATACGGTGCTATCAGATTTATGCCCCAAATAGAGCCCCCATGGGACATGGCCATTTCATTTGAACAAACGTGAATTGCCATATAGTAATGAACATCCACATGAAGTTTCGTGAAAACTGGACCAGTGGTTTCAGAGGAGAAGTCGTTTGAAAAATGTTCACGACGACGGACGGCCGGTGATAAGTTAAGCTCCCCTCGGTGAGCTAAAAATTGGTTCATAAATATGGCCTCTAGCCCGAGCCGTATTGGCATTTGCATTTACAGTGCTGAAAGTAACATTAAATAGATCAAAGTTAGTCTAATTTGCATAATTTATGCACAAGAAAAAAACCCATATTATATGTGATGTATCCCATGGTACTAAACCTTCACACAGAAAATTATTCAAATCAGCGCTTTCATATGAAGTTCTGCGCAAAAATCTGATTGCACCTAATTTTGTACAAAATGGCCACCAGTGGCCATCTTGAATTTCAGACCGGACCCAAAAACACTCGTTATCGTCCCACGGTGATAACAAAGGTACCCAAGAAGTTTCGTAAAGATTGGTTCATAAATACGGCCTCTAGCCCGTGCCGTATTGGCATTTGCACTTACAGTGCAGAAAGTAACACTAAATAAATCAAAGTTAGTCTAATTTGCATAATTTACGCACGAGAGAAAACCCCGTATTATATGTGATGTATCCCATGGTACTAAACATTCATACAAAAAAATATTCAAATCGGAGCTTTCATATGGAAGTTCTGAGCAAAAATCTGATTGCACCTAATTGTGTACAAAATGGCTGCCATCGACTGTCTTGAATTTCGGACTGGACCCCAAAATACTCGTTCTCGTCTCACGGTGATAACAAAGGTACCCAAGAAGTTTTGTAAAGATCGGTTCATAAATACGGCCTCTAGCCCGAGCCGTGTGTATGGCGTGACGGACGGCCAGACGGACAACGGGCCATGGCATTACCTCAAATTTGGGTTCGCCAAAGTTGAGCTAAAAATTTGATGAAATGAAATAATAGTATAGTGTGGAATCGTAGTACAGGGTGGAATATTATTATCTAATACTGAAGTTTCAAACTGACATTAAACATTTCAATGTGGCACATCCTGAATAATTGACCTCACAGTTCTCAAAAACTCCCAACTTTGTACAGTTTTGGCAAAATTTAAGAGTTTAGACCAAAATAGTGCATCCTGATAATGGAGTAGAAACTGGTGAAAATAAAAAAAAACATAGTGGTCCATATAAGAATCATATGGGAATGGAAATTTTTTTTAAAAAATTAATAATAGTACAGGTATGATTATTTGGAACATGAGAGTACCTATGCTGCTGTCATGTAATAGCCATAGATGCTGACTGTGACCTTAACCCTTATGTCCGCAGATTAATTTTATGTTAATACCTACTGTATATACATGTACATAACAGTGTTTCTCTATTATTGTTGGCTGCCTGTATAATACAATACAAATGGGGCAGTCTGTCCCTGTATGGGGACTTAAGAGTTAAACATTAAAAAACGCCAAAAATAAACAAATTTAATTAACACGGACAGGGTTCCACTGAATCCATAATGAGCTCAGTGACCCCGAACAACTCACTTGATTTATTTTTATTGCTCCTATTATAAATTTATTATGGTGATGACAGATGTGACGTATTCCATGGGTCTTCTGAAATTAGAGCAACCTAGGTTACCTTAACCCTTTACAAAAACATGAAAGGCAGACGACACTTGCAAATAAGATTTTAGAATAACTAATAAATTTTTTTCATTTTTTTTGCATCAAAACATAGGTTATGACTCCTCATTAGAATGAGCTCTGTGAAATCGTTCCAATGAGGGGTCATAAGCTATGTTTTTTGACATAAATTTTTTGTTTAAAATAAGGAAATTTGAATAGTGATTTTTCGTGAATAGTACCAGCCAGTTTTGGCTGTTATGTTGGGTAAATGGATAATTATTTGAAGCAATTCATTTTTCCAGATTTTCTCAAGGAAGAAAACTGTATTTCAATTTACTGGAGAGTCAGGTCATGCTTGTACAAATGTTTTGTTCCTTTATTATTTGGCTTGAAAAAATAGCCTCAAAGTTTTGTTTATTTACCAATACATGCATTACTTAAGGAATAGTGCATGTCTTGTCGTTGACTACGTCCATATAGAACCCAGTGAGGTGGTGTAGTTCCCGATGTGAAGCAGAGGGAACTACACCACCTCAATGGGCACTTTATGGGCATAGTCAATGACAAGACATGCACTAATCCTTATATTATATCGAACATCCATCAAAAAATGCATCTGTCCGATTTGTTAATCTTTTACCAAGGTAGCAGCCCTACCAACAATAAACTCCTCCTGCTCATCATCGCCAGATCGATTGTAGTTTAAATCTCAATTTGAAGTTGTCATTCTCGTTATGAAACACTAACTTGGATTATTGATATGAGCAAAAGACAAATCTTGAATCGGTCGGCAAGGGTAAACAAAACATTTCCCCCAAACGGAACTGTGTATTCTAGAATCGCGCAACTCGCGAATGAAAGCTAAAATTTTCAAAATTTGACAACGCAGTTTAATTATTTCCACACATTTGTCACACATATACATTACCGAATGGGTCAGTATGGGATACAAAACTCTGAAGATTCAAATGAATTCCATTATTTATTCGTTTACTGCCCAAAACATACAATTAAACAAACGATTTTTCATATCCGGATGCGTTCTCATGAAAGTTGTACCCAGGTATGAATCTTTCTCTTCGAAACGAGATATGGATCATCTTCTCAAGGAATAAAATGAATGCCTCAGAAAATGTGACTTCAACAATGGAAAAGCGATACATTTTTCCACAATGATTTCTTTCCGGGTCGTTTTGTGGATGTTGTGCCTCTGTGAATCGATATTTAAATTTAGCCTGATTAGTTTTATTCGCCCAGTATGAAAAGAAAACTGATATAGTAGTGTGCTAAAAACAGAAAACGTGTAGTGCCTGGGTGTAGTGCCTGGTCAGTTCTGTGGATGCAATATTATTTATTTATTTATTGGTGTTTAAGGTCACCTACTTCTGCACAATGGCTAATCATGACCACAACATGGAGATAAAGTCAAGGTCAGTCAATCGTTTATACCCCATGTTGCCTATTTTAGAGGACTTGCATCCCAAGCATTGGTGACTGGGTCCTATTTTACCACTGAAACAAAGCTTGTTTACCACAGTAAACAAGCACTGCTTCACTTCCCGGGGTTCCTGTGGGGGCTGTGGATACAAACTACATGAAATAGGGGTGCAGCATTCGTCCAATCAGGAGCCTAGAAGGTCACGTGAGATATAATATTACACAGTAGATGCTAGCAATACACAAAGCATCACCCGGAAAGGGAATTTATGCCTCTTTCCTATTTTTGTAGCAAATTCATTCTAGTTTCAGGATCCTTTTGGTGCAGAACAAATTTCTGGGGCAAAATGCCTTTCACCCAACACGTTTTTAATGGGCATCTACATGTACTGGACAACTTTAAATTTTATTTACACCATTTTACACATCAGATTAGTGAGGGATACTGTTCAGTATGATTATAAATCTGGACTTTCAAGTCCAGGCATCCTTCCAGTGCTAAAGAATGAATTTGTGAACCTTTCTGACATGGATTTGAACATTTTCCAACCGCATAATTTATCATCCGCCATTATTTATTTATTGGTCACTTAGATCACATATTTCTGTAGAATGGCTAATTGTGACTGCAACATGGATATAAAGTTAAGTCCAGCCAACTCTTTATTTGCATTTAGCCCATTTTTGAGGACTTCCACCCCAGGCATTTTCAGCCCAATTTCCAAAACCTGTGTGTTCTCCTTCTATGACTGATACATTTATTAACTTAACTATTCTAAAATTTAATAACACAAATAATTTGAGACAAAAATGATGCAAAGTCTTTTACACTATTTGGTTTACAGAAAAACTAGAGGGGGTATCAGTACCCAGAGGCTCACCAGCAGGTGGCCAATGTAAAGGGGGTGGCTGGAGTAAAAAAAAAAGTCCAAAACCTGCACACAAAAGTTCAAAATTAAAGTAATTAAGCAGCTAAAGGGTTAAATAATATAATAATAGCCCCAAGAAGCATGCTAACATAAAATAGGAACCATGGCAATATGCTATAAGGTAAGTCTCCACTTTGAAGAAAAGAAAGACAAACCTCAAAACCTGCACATGAAAGTAAAAAAAAAAAGTTTAACATTTGTTTCAATGGGTTAAAATTGAGAAAAATACCCTGATAATGTCACAGTAACCACCATGGCAATATGCCAGTAAGGTGAAACTCTGCCTGAAAAGTATCCACTTGGAAGAAAAGAAAGAAAAACCTCAAAACCTGCACATAAAAGACCAAAAAGTATCACATTTGTTTCAAAGGGTTAAAATTTAGAAAAATACCCTGAAAATGTTACAGTGACCACCATGGCAATATGCCAGTGAGGTAAAACTCCACTTAAAAAAAAATATCAAAATCTGTACACAAAAGTCAAAAACCTGCACACAAAAGTAAAAAATTAAGGTAAATAAGCAGCTAAAGGGTTAAATAATACTAACTCCAAGAAGCACCCTAACATAAAATAGGAACCATGGTAATATGCTACAAGGTAAGTCGCCACTTGGAAGAAAAAAAAGACAAACCTCAAAACCTGCACATAAAAGTCAAAAAAAGTATCACATATGTTTCAAAGGGTTAAAATTGAGAAAAATCCCCTGCAAATGTCACAGTAACTACAATGGCAATATGCCAGTAAGGTGAAACTCTACATGAAAAATATCCACTTGGAAGAAAAGAAAGACAAACCTCAAAACCTGCACATAAAAGTCAAAAAAGTATCATATTTATTTCAAAGGGTTAAAATTGAGAAAAATACCCTGAAATGTTAAGGTAACCACCATGGCAAAATGCCAGTAAGGTAAAACTCCCCTCGAAGACAAAATTTCAAAACCTGTACACAAAAGTCAAAAACCTGCACAGAAAAGTCAAAAACCTGTGCACAAAAGTCCAAAATTCAAGTAACTAAGCATGGAAAGGATTTGTATAAAATATTACTATCCCCGAAAAGCATGCTGACATAAAAAACAATCGAAACCTGCACGCTAAAGTTCAAAATGAAGGAATAAAATAATAAGCTAAAGGGTTAAATAATATAATAATAGCCCCAAGAAGCATGCTAACATAAAATAGGAACCATGGCAATATGCTACAAGGTAAGTCTTTTGAAGAAAAGAAAGACAAACCTCAAAACCTGCACATAAAAGTAAAAAAAAAAGTATAACATTTTCTTCAATGGGTTAAAATTGAGAAAAATATCCTGATAATGTCACAGTAACCACCATGGCAATATGCCAGTAAGGTGAAACTCTGCCTGAAAAATATCCTCTTGGAAGAAAAGAAAGACAAACCTCAAAACCTGCACATAAAAGTCAACAAGGGCAACGCCCCCGGTCCCCCGACCAAGATGGCAAATTCAAGGGAGCTGTTAGGATGCAATTTGTTTGCAGAGCATGGCCATTTTTTAACTTGACCTGTATTTCCAACCAATTAAACCACATACTTAGTTTCGTTTCAATCAAATGATCCAAAGTAAAGTTATCATCCGGACAACACAAAAACCGTATTTTCTAAGTCGAAAAAGGGAAATAAATCCAGTAAAAATCAGTGGAGCATGCCCATTTTCGAACTTGACCTGCATTTCCACCCAAATAGGCGGCATACTAAATTTCGTTTCAATCAAATGATCCTAACTAAAGTTATCATCCGGACAACACAAAAACTGTATTTTTTAAGTCGAAAAAGGGGAATAAATCCAGTAGAAATCAGTGGAGCGTGCCCATTTTCGAACTTGACCTGCATTTCCACCCAAGTAAGACACATACCAAATTTAGTTTCAGTAAAATCATCCAAACTAAGGTTATCCAGACAAGGGTGTGATGGACGGACGGACATTCTTACACGTTCTTACTTGTGGGGTTTTTCTCATGTTAAACCCTAACTCCACAAGGTCAAAAAATTAACCCCACAGTGCAAAAAATAACCCCACAAGTGGCCACTGTACTAACACAACCCCACAACTACCACTGACCCTAAATTGTAAACCCCACAATGTACCTCTGCTAAGCCCGGACGGACGGACGGATGGACGGACGGACAGACGGGCGGACGGACGGACGGACACTGCTGATTACAATAGTCCCCCGAAGGGTCGGGGGACAAAAAAAGTATCCTATTTGTTTCAAAGGGTTAAAATTGAGAAAAATACCCCAAATGTTAAGGTAACCACCATGGCAATATGCCAGTAAGGTAAAACTCCACTTGAAGACAAAATTTCAAAACCTGTACACAAAAGTCAAAAACCTGCACAGAAAAGTCAACTAGAGGGGGTATCAGTACCCCGTGGCTCACCAACAGGTGGCCAATGTAAAGGGGTGGCTGGAGTAAAAAAAAAAAGTTCAAAACCTGCACACAAAAGTCCAAAATTAAAGAAAATAAGCAGCTAAAGGGTTAAATAATATAATAATAACCCCTAGGAAGCATGCTAACATAAAATAGGAACCATGGCAATATGCTACAAGGTAAGTCTCCACTTTGAAAAACAGAAAGACAAACCTCAAAACCTGCACATAAAAGAAAAAAAAAAAAGTATCACATTTGTTTCAATGGGTTAAAATTGAGAAAATTACACTGATAATGTCACAGTAACCACCATGGCAATATGCCTGTAAGGTGAAACCCTAACTGAAAAATATCCTCTTGGAAGAAAAGAAAGAAAAACCTCAAAACCTGCACATAAAAGTAAAAAAAGTATCACATTTGTTTCAAAGGGTTAAAATTTAGAAAAATACCCTGAATATGTTACAGTAACCACCATGGCAATATGCCAGTGAGGTAAAACTCCACTTAAAAAAAAATATCAAAACCTGTACACAAAAGTACAAAACCTGCACGCAAAAGTCCAAAATTAAAGTAAATAAGCAGCTGAAGGGTTAAATAATATAATAATAGCCCCCAAGAAGCATCCTAACATAAAATAGGAACCATGGCAATATGCTACAAGGTAAGTCACCACTTGGAAGAGAAGAAAGACAAACCTCAAAACCTGCACATGAAAGTAAAAAAAACATCAAAACCTGCACACAAACGTCAAAATAAGTCCAAAATTTGATTCATAGGGTTAAAATTAAGACAAAGTACCCTGGAAAAGAGTTAAATGTTATCATGAACCCCCAAAGCAATATGCAAAGAAGAAATTTTTTTTTTAAAAAGCACAAAAATCCAAACCTGTAAACAAAAGTCCAAAATTGAAGTAATTCAGCAGGAAAAGGGTTAAATAATACAAACATAGCCTTAAGATGCATGTATACATACAATAGAAAGCATGGACATATGCTGCAAGGTAAATCTCCACTTGGAAGAAAGGAAAAAAAAACCATCAAAACCTGCACGCAAACATCAAAATAAGTCTAAAATTTGATTCAAAGGGTTAAAATGAACACAAAATACCCTGGAAAAGAGTTAAATGTTATAGTGAACCACCATAGCAATATACAGAAAATCTACACTTGGAAGAAAGGAAAAAAAAAAAAAACATGAAAACCTGCACGCAAACGTCAAAATAAGTCTAAAAATCTATTGAAGGGGTTAAAATTTTTTTAAAAATGCACTGGAAAGATATCAATGTTATAATAACCACCACTGCAATATGCAGTGAGGTCAACCTCACTTGAAATTGTTTTTTTTTATCACAACCTGTACATAAAAGTAAGAAGCTGTAAGCCTAAGTCCAAAAGCTGTACATAAAAGTCCAAAATTGAAGTAATTCAGCAGGAAAAGGGTTAAATAATACAAACATAGCCCTAAGATGCATGTTTACATACAATAGAAAGCATGGACATATGCTGCAAGGTAAATCCCCACTTGAAAGAAAGGAAAAAAAAACAACATCAAAACCTGCACGCAAACATCAAAATAAGTCTAAAATTTGATTCAAAGGGTTAAAATTACGACAAAATACCCTGGAAAAGAGTTAAATGTTATAGCGAACCACTATAGCAATATGCTGAAACTAAAAAAAAATTTGAAAAGCCAAAAAATCAAAACCTGTACACAAAAGTTCAAAATATTTGAGAGCAGACGCCGACGCCGACATGAGGGCTATGCCATAGGCTCACACAACTAACGTTGGTGAGCCAAAAACCTGTACACAAAAGTCCAAAATTCAAGTAACTAAGCATGGAAAGGGTTGAATAAAATATTACTATCCTTGAAAAGCATGGTGACATAAAAATCAAAAAAAAAAAATCAAAAAAAAATCAAAACCTGCACACAAAAGTTCAAAATGAATGAATCCGGACGCCAACGCAGACGCCAACAATGCTGACATGAGGGCTGTGCCATAGGCTCACACAACTATCGTTGGTAAGCCAACAGTGTTTTAGCCAGCGAGCCGTGCACCCATGTTTTGCACGCCCAGTTTTAGTAAAACACGGCCAAAAAATCCCCTGTAAATGCCCTTGAATTATGTTGCTTTTTACATGGAAAAGAAGACGTGTTTATAAAACATATATTTATTATTATCATCACAAAAATGAGACTGAATAATCGTATTCAATTTTCAACGTGTATTGAAAATCAACAACAACATTGAACTATGTTGCGTGCAATCGACTGGTTTCACGTAAACTTGGCCGTACTACAATCCACAACCGAAACGCAGAGGTGAGTCTGGATTTGTACATTACAACCGCTTAATACTCACTTCACATACGTTTGAACGATCCAGTATAGTAACGAGTGAAGGTAATGAAACACAGAGAAATTGTTGATCGGTTGACGGGGCGAATTGAGGCATCTCGCATAATGGGCGAAAAAGAATGAAGATCCTCAATTGAACCAACGCTTGGAAGACGGGAAACTTAATTTAAAATGGGCGAAAACAAGAACTTATTTTCTTTTCAAAGACAGTTTCAATTTGATGTGATATCAATGGTCAGCGTTGTGCAATGCGCACAAAAATCACCCCCAAACGAATCGAGCAGACCTTCTTTATGAAATCAAGCTGTTTGATTGGCTGTTTATTTTTTCTATCCAAAACCCCTTCTCGGCCGCGGAATTTTGTTGTGATCTCTTCAAGAAAATAAAATATATTTCATTTAAATTGGAGTCTGTGTTATTTTAACTGTTCAGTGTATTTCCAAAGTTCCTGTCAGTGTCAAATTAGTGTAATCAAACAAGAAAACGTATACATATACATGGTTATGATTCAAGAAATCTTTCTATTACCCTGGGCTTTTATCACCTTCCAGTTGGCATATTTGGAGTATGGTAAGAATATTTTGATTCAAAGTTGCACCATTGTTATTTTACTTGTTCAGTGATTTTTAAACTTCCTGCCTGTTTATTGTTTTAGAATTCTAATTCATTTTGACAAACTAAAATGTATTTCATCATACCATTTGAAAAATTGTTGTTTTAGTTTTCATGTCAATTGTTTTTTCATTATAATTATTTTCAGCACAACAAATTCAATTTAAATTTGATTTCATAATATTTTGTTGCAAACTTCAGCTGAATGTTCAGAAAATGCAATGCATGTAAGCAAAAACAATGGACTTTATTTGCCATCTGAAACTCTTTAAAACCCACTTAACTGCACTCTTTTAAACCCATTTTTTTCAAAATTTTCCCGGGACCCCCACCTGTGGGAGGGGGTCTCCCCCCTCCCACACCCTCCCCACTCGGCACTACGTGCCTCGGGTGCTGCCTTTGGCAGCACATGGATAGACACTCCCAAAACTCTCAGTATGCACTCCCTGTTTTCAAATTCTGGCTAAAACACTGTAAGCCAATATTTATTTATTTATTTATTTATTTATTTATTTATTTATTTATTTATTGATGTTTAAGGTCACATATTTATGTACAATGGCTAATGATGACCGTGGCAGTTTTACGGGTGGAGGAAGCCGGAGTACCCGGAGAGAACCACCGAGCAACGACGAGCAGCTGCCAGCTCCCCAACATCGTAACTCCGCACTGCAGCACAGGCAGGGTTAGGATTGGTTGAAGACATGCGTACCATCGACGTGCAGTACGCCGTAGTACACAGCGTCAACGTGCCCCCACGCGGGCAATGGAGGTAAGCCAATAAAAACCAAAATACTTATCAATTAGTCCAAAATAAAGGTCAATAGAAATCAGTAATCCAAAGATGGAAGAAACTTTCCAGCTGGTATTATAATGTCCAAGAATGTGTCTGCAGAAACAGTATCCAATAAACTGTAATGAAATGTTCACTCAAATATTTCAGCAGTCTCCAATAATTTCCAATAAAGCACACAGTAAAATTCAAATGGAATTAATATCCAATAAGTATTGGCGCCACAGGGCACAGGTACTTTTAAAATAATCCAGAGAAATCCCAGCTTTTCCAAAAGTAAATTCTGTTTCACAGCTAGTATAATAGATCCTCTTCAAAAATTTGGAAACACTTTTCCAATACACAAAGATATTCCATAGAATATATATAAAACTCAGCTGCTTCTAAAAACAAGAGGCCCCATAGGGCCTGAGGGCGCTCACCTGACATGGTAGTCTAAATATCAAACCAGGGACTTGACTTGAATAAGCTGCATACGCCCCTCCTAAGAAAAGCAACTACCAACCAGATGAAGCAATTGTGCCCGCACAGTACACAGGATTTTCCTTCTATTTTCATTTCCGGCACTTTTACGTCCCAAAATTGAGATAAACACATAAAAAACAGATTTTTTTTTATTTTTGTTCAGAAATTTTCGAAGTCCCAAACGAAATATTTTCAGATTAAAATTTTTTTTCTTCTTAAAATTGATCAAAATGCATAAAAAAACCCAAAAACTAATTTCGGGATTTTGGTCCAAAATTTCAAAGTCCCACCCGGACCCCAAATTTTCAGTGTAAAAAAAAAAAAAATTGTCTTAAAATTCACCAAAATGCATAAAAAACAAAAACAAGAGGCCCCAAGGGGCCTGAGGGTGCTCACCTGACATGGTAGCCTAAATATCAACCCAGAGAATTGATTTCAACAAGTTGCATCTGCTCCTCCTAAGAAAAGCTTATACCAAATATCCAAAGATTCTGACCAGTGGATCTAAAAAAAAAGAAGATTTTAAAAGAATATTCCTCATATTGAACTAAGTTATAATTCAGGCTCCATATATGAACCCAGGGACTTGGCTTTAACAAACTTGAATCTCTACCCCCTAAGGATGCTGCACACCAAATATCAAAACATTCTGACTGCTGGATTTAAAGAAGAAGATTTTTAAAGAAAATTCCTCATTTTGAACTAAGTTACAATTCAAGCTCCCACAGTGAGTCCATATATGGACCTAGGGATATGGCTTGAACAAACTTGAATCTCACCCCCCTAAGGATGCTGCATATCAAATATCAAAACATTCCAACTGCAGAATCTGAAGAAGATTTTTAAAGAAAATTCCTCATTTTGAACTAAGTTATACTTCGGGCTACCACAGTGAGCCCAAATATGAACCCAGGGACTTGGCTTGAACAAACTTGAATCTCACCCCCCTAAGCATGGTGCACACCCACTATCAAAAGATTCTGCCTGCTGGATCTTGAGAAGATTTTCAAAGAAATTTGCCTGAAATGCACTAAGTTCGAATTCGGGCTTCTATAGTGAGCCCAAATATGAATCTAGGGAGCCGATTTGAACAAACTTGAATCAGATCCACCCCACAATGTTGCATACCAAATATCAAAAGATTCTGCCTGCTGAATCTGGAGAAGATTTTTTTTAAAATTTGCCTGAAATGCACTTAGTTCGAATTTGGGCTTCTATAGTGAGCCCAAATATGAATCCAGGGGGCTGATTTGAACAAACTTGAATCAGATCCACCCCACAATGTTGCATACCAAATATCAAAAGATTCTGCCTGCTGGATCTGGAGAAGATTTTTTAAGAAATTTGCCTGAAATACACTAAGTTCGAATTCGAGCTTCTATAGTGAGCCCAAATATGAATCCAGGGGGCCGATTTGAACAAACTTGAATCAGATCCACCCCTCAATGTTGCATACCAAATATCAAAAGATTCTGCCTGCTGGATCTGGGAAGAAGATTTTTTAAGAAATTTGCCTGAAATGCACTAAGTTCGAATTCGAGCTGCTATACTGACACCAAATATAAACCCAGGGGGCCGATTTGAACAAACTTGAATCAGATCCACCCCACAATGTTGCATACCAAATATCAAAAGATTCTGCCTGCTGGAACTGGAGAAGAAGATTTTTTAAGGAATTTGCCTGAAATGCACTAATTTCGAATTCAGGCTTCTATAGTGAGCCCAAATATGAATCCAGGGGGCCGATTTGAACAAACTTGAATCAGATCCACCCCACAATGTTGCATCCCAAATATCAAAAGATTCTGCCTGCTGGATCTGCTGAAGATTTTCTAAGAAATTTGCCTGAAATGCACTAAGTTTGAATTCGAGCTTCTATAGTGAGCCCAAATATAAACCCATGGGGCCGATTTGAACAAACTTGAATCAGATCCACCCCACAATGTTGCATACCAAATATCAAAAGATTCTGCCTGCTGGATCTGGAGAAGAAGATTTTTGAAGAAATTTGCCTGAAATGCACTAAGTTCGAATTCAGGCTTCTATAGTGAGCCCAAATATGAATCCAGGGGGCCGATTTGAACAAACTTGAATCAGATCCACCCCACAATGTTGCATACCAAATATCAAAAGATTCTGCCTGCTGGGTCTGGAGAAGAAGATTTTTTAAGAAATTTGCCTGAAATGCATTAAGTTCGAATTCGGGCTTCTATAGTGAGCCCAAATATGAATCCAGGGGGCCGATTTGAACAAACTTGAATCAGATCCACCCCACAATGTTGCATACCAAATATCAAAAGATTCTGCCTGCTGGGTCTGGAGAAGAAGATTTTTGAAGAAATTTGCCTGAAATGCACTAAGTTCGAATTCAGGCTTCTATAGTGAGCCCAAATATGAATCCAGGGGGCCGATTTGAACAAACTTGAATCAGATCCACCCCACAATGTTGCATACCAAATATCAAAAGATTCTGCCTGCTGGGTCTGGAGAAGAAGATTTTTTAAGAAATTTGCCTGAAATGCATTAAGTTCGAATTCGGGCTTCTATAGTGAGCCCAAATATGAATCCAGGGGGCCGATTTGAACAAACTTGAATCAGATCCACCCCACAATGTTGCATACCAAATATCAAAAGATTCTGCCTGCTGGGTCTGGAGAAGAAGATTTTTGAAGAAATTTGCCTGAAATGCACTAAGTTTGAAATCGGGCTCCTATACTGTGCCCAAATATGAACCCAGGGGGCAGATTTGAACAAACTTGAATCAGATCCACCCTGCAATGTTGCATACCAAATATCAAAAGATTCTGCCTGCTGGATCTGGAGAAGAAGATTTTTTAATCTTTTTCCCATTGCCTACAGTGTTAAAAAGTGCTGACTCAGCACTTTTTCAAAAGTCCAGAAAAAAGTTCCTTGTGATCAAACCGATAGGGATTTTTTTTAACCATTCTATTCTACTGGATAAAAGTAAGCTTTATACAAAATAAGAATTATCTGTGCTGTGTAGTTTTGGAGATATGGCAGTTTTAAGGTTTTTCCTATTTTTAGCTCCCGAGGTTCCCACGGGGCAATGAGAAAAATTTTTTTTGCATCAATCAACTACTTATGACCCATTATCATCTCATATCAAATTTGGTTCAAATCGACCTCACGGTTCTGAAAATAGAAATGTTAGGCGTGGCCAAAATTTTTGCCCCTCCCATAACGAAGGCAAATAATGCGCGACAAACTTCTCTTGAACAAACTTGATTCTAAACCTCAAAAGGACTCTGCATACCACATATCAAGTCTCTGCTACTGGTGGTTCATTAGAAGAAGATTTTCAAAAAAATTTGCCATTTTTTCCCCACAACTCTGCTCAATACGAGCCGAAACCTATTTTGGCTAAAAATCAAAATGCCCCTATATAACCACTACTTACATGAAATTTAATTAAAATGGGGCCAGTGGTTTAGGAGAAAGAGGCTCAAACACCACCTTCACGCAGGACGACGGACGACAGACGACGGACGACAGACGACAGACGACAGACGAAGAGTGATAAGAAAAGCTCACCCTGACTTTCAGTCAGGTGAGCTAAAAACTCATTTCCAGAATTTGGTCCAAAATTTTCTATGTCCCACCCAGACCCCAAATTTTCAGAGTAAAAAAAAAAAAAAAATTTGTCTTAAAATTCACCAAAATGCATAAATACAAAAAAACCTCATTTCTGGATTTTGGACCAAAATTTTCTAAGTCCCACCCAGCCCCCAAATTTTCAGTGTAAAAAAGAAAATTTTTGTCTTAAAATTGACCGAAATGCATAAAAAAACCAAAAAACTCATTTCTGGATTTGGGTTTAAAATTTCTAAGTCCGGACCAGGACCCCAAATTTTCAGCCTAAATATGAACCCAGGGACTTGGCTTAAACAAACTTGAATCTCACCCCCCTGAGCATGCTGCATACCAAATATCAAAAGATTCTTATTGGTAGATCTGAAGAAGAATATTTTTAAAGAATATTCCTCATACTGCACTAATTTGAACATTTGGGCTCCCATAGGGAACCCAAATATGGACTGAGGGATTTGATTTCAACAAATATGTGAATCAATGTTCCAAAGATGTTATATGTAAACTAGAGAAACAGAATTTACTGCCCCCAGTAAATTCAAGTCCGTGTGAAAAGGGTTAAAGTATCAGGAATAAACTATAGAGAATTTATGGAGGCTTATTTTCTGGAGTAAAATATTTTTTAAACAAACCAGATATGGGTTTTCGTTAACAGCATTTACAGGTATTAATACAGGAATCAGAACAATTTTTTATAAAAAAACCCAGAAAAGGCATATATGTGACCAGCATTCAAAGGGTTCGATACACGAATCAGAAATGGACATGTTTGGCTCTGCCCACTAGTTTAAGTGATGAAATACATTCATAAACTTTAGAAATGCATTAAGGTGTAATAAAATGCATTTCCCAGTCATTCTGAATAATATGCACTTGATGACCTTGGTGACCTCTTTCAGGTTCACCATATATTGAACCTCAAGCAACTTTTAACTCAGTCGGTATAGTCCCATGTATACATTCATTTTAAAGTAATGGCTCCACCAACTACAGATCTGTCATTTTTGGGTGATGACAGCAAATATTTATTATGATTTAGAAGCCTCTCAGGCAATCAGCCTACTGTATCACACACAAGGCCTCACATGAGCTGAAAAAACATAGAGGAGTGCAAACTGGTTGTTGGTAACCAGCATGCCAAAACGAATAGAGATAGGATGATTTGTATTTGAGTTATCGAGCCGATAAAGGGTGTATAGACTCTATATTGGGGATAGTGCTATAAAAACCTTAAAAGCCCCAAGAGCTTGTTTAAAGGCCTACTCTTTAGAGCATTTAGTGCCCTAAACAAGGCATATATAAAATAAGATGATGGAATCTTGAAGCATGGCATTTGTGTAAAGACAGGCAATATGGCAGGAAGCGTGCAAAAGGTTCTGCAGTCATAAGTTAAACGATGTTGCTTGCTCTGAAGTATGAAGTGGGCGGTGAAGTATGAAGAGGGTTAATGACATACCATTTAAATATTCCATTTCATTAAATCATAATTGTGATAAGTGTTTTGAGAAAGCCACTTACCACTCGGCCCGAATCCTGTTGATCTGTTGATCTCGAGTTATGATTGAGAATGGAAAAAAGATTAAAAAATGCATTGAAAGGTGAAGGGTTATTTATTTAACTACAATTAATCAAGTTTTATAAGATAGAGCTGTATAATAAACAAATTTTCTTGCACTCAAAGGGTTTCTTTCAACTTGCTTTGGGATGGAATTTAATTCTGACCACAACAGCTGATAAGAGTAGATGTGTGTCGGCAAAAGCAACTTCTCTCTAATTTGAATGTTTATATTATTCTCTTGTGTATATAAATATAAAACAGCTATTTCTTTATGATGCATTTCTGTTATAAAGAAATTAGGGGGTGTAAAAAACTCTGTGACCCAATGGGCCACACCCAAAGGTTCCCTAAAAACATAGCTGGGCCAGTACTAGTGACAGGCTGCCAGTATGCCAAACAGCACAGGACAAGATGATTTGTTTTTGAGTTATCGTCAAGACAAAAGGAAGGGGATAGAAGTATGCATATGAGACATTATCACAAACTTGAGATATTTGCCTGACCATTTTTATTGGAGTTTAACAGCACTTTCAACAAAGAGGTTGAAGTTCACCTCATATTGGACAGTTTTATTACAGGCGATGTCAACCAGAGTACCTGAATAGATATGCCGAGCGCCGATCAGCAACTATCAAAATTCACAACATACTAACTACACACAAGCAGGGTGAGCATTGGTCGATCTAAGTGCAGTACGCCTTTGTACACAATGTCGCTGTGCCCCAATGGGGGTAATCAGGACTGAGTGCCTTACCTAAGACAAATCGCAGTTGCATTTGGTGGTGCATGTACCTGGACCTTTCAATTTTAAAGTCCAATGCCGTAACCAGTGAGTCACTACTCTCCCGACTGAGCCATTGAACGGCATATAGAGTCTTAAACAAGGCATACTGGAAATAAGAAGTTGGTTGGATCTCAAGACTGGCTTTTGTGTACAGTGTGGCAATGTGACAGATGTGTACAAAACGTTTTACAGCTGTGAGTTACATTAAATGAAAGCATTCGGGCACACATTGAAGTACTGAGGGAGTTAAAATAACACCACTTGAATATTCCATTTCCTTCATTCGTAATTGTGATAGGTATTTCAAGGAAGACACTCGCCATTCCACACAGGCACGTATCTATGGGGGTGGGGTGGAGGCAAGGGTGTAGGAGCGGTGTCTAACCTCCCCAATATTTGACCCAAAATCAAGATAATTGGAAATTTTTCAGGCCAAAATTCCAACAGTTGCAAATTCGAAGCATTGTTGTAACAGATTTTTTTTTCTGACTGTGGTTTTGCATTTCCGTTAAAATTCCGACAACTCACACAGACAGGATTCTGATTGAACAACGCAAAATTTCTTCACTACCTGGTGGATTCTAGGTTTATTCCACAACCATGGTCATGCTACTCATTTTGTTCTCTGCTATGTCTAACCTTACTCATATTAGTGAACGCAGTTAAATATTGTAATAATAAAAAAAGGTCCTGGCTTCAAAACTGGGGGAGAAGTTAGCCGAAGAAATCACATATCATACAGGTGAAATTCTATAATGAAAGTGTCAATGACACTGTAGCTCAACTTGTTTAAGACATGTACATGTATAGTATGTGACACAGCAATGACAAACATCTAGGTAATGACCTGATAACAAAGGTACATGCAAAGTATTGTAACAGTCTGTACATAAATGCTGACCGTAGCTTGTAACAAATATATAGGTGAAGTATTGTAAAGGTGGGGGACAGTTAGATGCTAAACTAGACAAGAGAAATGTTACTAAGGTAACACATGCCCCCCACCTTGACCTTACGGACCTAGTTGTAGTGTGTGACACATCCACCCGTTTTCCTTTATAATTGAGCGAGGTTAGATGATTGTAGCCCTAATAGTTTTGGAGTTATGCTTGAGACACAATTTGTGACGCTGAACATATGAAGGTCAACTGTGACCTTCACCTTGCAGATGCGGCGGAAAATATTATACGCGACACACCTTCTGACTGTCCTTAACATTTGTAAAAAGTTTAACAATTGTACTATGATTCGTGTCCGAGTTATGGCTGAGACACGAATATGCACTGATTTTTAGTGTGACATTGAAATGTGACCTTGACCTTGAAGGTACGAACCCGACTATGGTGTGTGACACATCCTCCCATGGTCCTTTATAATTGTGTGAAGTTTGATGACTGTGGCCCGAACAGCTTTCGAATTATTGGCTCAGGCACACACACACACTGTCACACACACGGATGGACACACGCACACTTCAATCACTGTATGCCACCTGACTTTAGTCGGGGGGCATAAAAAGATATCTTTCAGTCCCAGAGTGGGTCTGACTGAACCCAAAAATATTTGTTCTCATAGCACAGTGATAACAAAGGCACCCAAATACATTCATTCCTGTCACAAGGAAATAACAAAGGTACCCCAAGAAGTTTTGAGAAGATCGGCTCATAATACAGACTCTAGCCTGGGCCATATTAACATAGGCACTTGCTGTGTATAAGTAACACTGAACAAATCAAAGTTCATCTAATTTGCATAATTTCTGCACAAGAAAAAACCCTGTATTATATGTGATGTATTCCATGTTACTAAACATTCCTACAAAAATTTATTCAACTCAGAACTTTCATACAGAAGTTCTGTACAAAAAACTAATTGCACTAATTTTGGTACAAAGTGGCTGCTAGCAGCCATCTTGAATTTTGGACCGCACCCGAAACCACTCATTCTCGTCCCACGGTGATAATAAAGGTACCCAAGAAGTTTCGTAAAGATCGGTTCATAAATACAGCCTCTAGCCTGTGCCGTATAGAAGTTGTGTACAAAAAACTGATTGGACCTAATTTCGGTACAAAATGGCCACTGGCAGCTATCTTGAATTTTGGACCGCACCCAGAAACACTCATTCTTGTCCCAAAGTGATAACAAAGGTACCCAAGAAGTTTAGTGAAGATCGGTTCATAAATACAGCCTCTAGACCGCAACGTGCACTTACTCTGTATTAGTAGCACTGAATAAATCAAAGTTCATCTAATTTGCATAATTTCTGCTCGAGAAAAAAAATCTGTACTATATGTGATGTATCCCATGGTACTAAACATTCATACAAAAATTTATTCAAATCACAACTTTCATACATAAGTTCTGAACAAAAAACTGATTGCACTAACTACAGTACAAAATGGCTGCTGGTGGCCATCTTGAATTTTGGACCACATCCAAAACCACTCGTTCTCGTCCCACGGTGATAACAAAGGTACTCAAGAAGTTTCGTAAAGATCAGTTCATAAATACAGCCTCTAGCCCAAGCCGTATTGGCATTTGCAGTTACAGTGCTGAAAATAACATTAAATAGATCAAAGTTAGTCTAATTGGCATAATTTATGTACAAGAAAAAAACCCATATTATATGTGATGTATCCCATGGTACTAAATATTCACACAAAAAATTATTCAAATCAGCGCTTTCATATGGAAGTTCTGTGCAAAAATCTGATTGCACCTAATTTTGTACAAAATGGCTGCCAGCGACCATCTTGAATTTCAGACCAGACCCCAAAACACTCGTTCTCGTCCCACGGTGACAACAAAGGTACCCAAGAAGTTTCTTAAAGATCGCTTCATAAATACGGCCTCTAGCCCGAGCCGTATTGGTATTTGCACTTACAGTGCTGAAAGTAACACTAATTAAATCAAAGTTAGTCTAATTTGCATAATTTACGCACGAGAAAAAAAACCCCGTATTATATGCGATGTATTCCATGGTATTAAACATGCATACAAAAAATTATTCAAATCAGAGCTTTCATATGGAAGTTCTGCGCAAAAAAATCTGATTGCACCTAATTTTGTACAGAATGGCTGCCAGTGGCCATCTTGAATAACGGACGGGACCCAAAAACACTTGTTCTCATCTCACAGTGACAACAAAGGTACCCAAGAAGTTTTGTAAAGATCGGTTGAGTTCATAAATATGGCCTCTAGCCCAAGCCGTGTGTACGGCAAGACAGATGGACAGACTGACGATGGGCCATGAGAATACCTCGAATTTGGCTTCGCCAAAGTTGAGCTAAAAATGGACTAAGTTTAACAACCAGTAGTTTTGTAAAATATTGAGGCAAGTCAAATTCTGACAATATGCACACATCTGGAAAATGTAGAAACATCCTGTGAAATAAAAAAGTAATACCTTGAAAATTACAAGAGGCCTCACGTGGCCTGAAGCGCTCATCTTGAACAAAACACAATTTAAACAGAGTTAAACAGATTGTGAGAATGAGTACATTAAGCAAGCCATCTCCAAAGGCTACACTCTTAATTCTTGAGTCACTCAGTAGTGACAAAAATAATACGGGCATCATGCCTTTTCTTCAGTTGATCATAAAGTAAGATGTAGAGCTCCCAAATGAAGCCCCTTGATACAACCTTTGTGGATTAATCTTAGTTACACACCATTAGAGAATACTGAATACAAAATTTTTAATTCTTCAGCAAAATGGCCAATTCCGGCTCCATAGGGAGCCCAAATATTAACCAAAGCTCTCGATTTGAACACAGTTGAATCTGACTTCCCTAGAGATGTTGTGTACCAAATATGAAAGCATTCTGACTTTTGGATCTGAAGAAGAGAAATTTTAAAGAAATGTCTTCATATTGCATCAATTAAAATTTGGGCTACCATAGCGAGCCCAAATATTAACCTAGGTATCCGATTTAAACAAACTTGAATCTGCCCCCCCCACCCCCCCCCCCCCCCCCACCCCAAGATGTTGTATACCAAATATGAAAGCATTCTGACTAGTGGATCTGAAGAAGATTTTTGAAGAAATTCCCTCATATTGTACTAAGTTCAATTTCAGGTTCCCATATGGAGCCCAAATATTAACCAAGGCACTCGAATTGAACAAACTGGAATCTGGTCCCCTAGAGATGTTGTATATCAAATATGAAAGCATTCTGACTGGTGGATCTGAAGAAGAAGATTTTTAAAGAAATTTCCTCATATTGCACTAAGTAAAAATTTGGGCTACCATAGCGAGCCCAAATATAAACCTAGGGATCTGATTTGAACAAACTTGAATCTGCACCCCCCCTTCCCCCCCCCCCCCCCCCCTAGAGATGTTGCATACCAAATATGAAAGCATTCTGACTGGTGGATCTGAAGAAGAAGATTTTTTTAAATTACCCCCGTATTGAACAAAGAAAAAATTTGGGCTTCTGTAGGAAGCCCAAATATCAACCTAGGGACTTGATTTGAACAATCTTGAATCTGACCCTTGTAACAATGATGCATGGTTTATACTGGACCATCGGTTCAGAAAATAGAAATTTTGGGTGGGGTCAAAAATCTTACCCCTCCCATTACAACGCCAAATATTGCTTCATGAACTTCGTTTGAACAAACTTAATTCTACAACCGAAAAGGAAGTTCCATAGCAAATATCAAGTCATTGTACACACTGGTTCTTGAGAAGAAGATTTTAAAAATATTTTGGAGCATTTTCCCCACTCCCTTCCTATGGGACTGGGCATGTTGAGTTGAACAAAAATGCAATGCCCCTTTGGAACCATGACTCACACAAACTTTCACTTGAATTGGCCCAGTGGCTTTGGAGGAGAAGACCAAAAAATGGTGTTGACGGACGACGGACGGAGAGCGATGAGATTAGGTCAGCTTGCCTTTGTCAAGATGAGCTAATAAGAGGGCTTAGACGGACAAACAATGTACCCTATATGCAAAAAGATAGAGGGAAAGACAGGGGTAAAACAATATGCCCGCTGACTATTCGTTGTGGGCATAACAAGGACATACGCCAATTGTAACCATCCAACGCAGCCACTTGAAATTCTGAGAATGTGTTCTACTATCCCCGCTCAACAGTTTAGTATCTTTCTTGAGTCCTGCGACCGGGTGAAAACACTGTGGATGTACCCATAAGGGAAGTCTCAAATCTGCCAAGGGTTTAAACGTTTATTAATAACATGATATAAAACTAAAAGGGTGGTTAGGACTGCCGGCAGGTCATAAAAAGTATACACTCCGTTCCATGTACAGTAGATTGTGGAGAGAGTTTTTGGAGTAGCGACTCGAAATTTTCAACGTTTGTTCTAGAAGCTCTGCCCAACTCGACCTGTGCCTGAAAAATCCAACAACCAAGTGCGTAGCCCGTGGGAGCCTCACGCACATGCGCTCTTTTCGAATTGGATTTGAGGAAATGCACAATTCATGTCGTCTTTCCAGGCATCCGATGGAGCAACTATTCGTGAATGCTGAGTGAAAATTTCGTGGAAATCTGCGGAGAATTTGCTGGTAATTTTCTGAATTTGGTCTTTTTCAAGACAGAGCGAAAGAAGAGGGTGGGAATGGGCGCAGTCTCTCATGGTGCCCCCTCTCTGGGGTAGGTCCACTTAAAAGTTACAATAGAGCATGACCAGACACGTTAACCTCCAGAATAATTTTTCAGGGAACCTGAGGGTGATTTTCAGGGAAATGGGATGGATTTCAGGGAAAAGTTCGTGCGGGGGCGAAATAAAAGAAAAAATCTTGTGAATTTTCAGCTCACGGACCACTATTAACACAAGGTTATATCCAGAACTAGTTGTCAACTATGCTGATGCATTTATGCTATGTTGAAAAATTAAAAAAATCATAAAATAACTGTTGATTTGACCCCCCCCCCCCCCCCCCCCGGTATCCTCTACTTCCTGAGTCCCCCCCCCCCCCCCCCCCCCCCCCCCCCCCCCCACACACACACAGTCCCACAGAGCACATCCACCTGTGGTTTGCTCTTATCAAAGTCTATTTAGCTAATAATTTCCCAAGTCTGGAAATGTTAAAAGGAAAGATGTCCTGTTGTTCAGTTACTTCAAGAACATTAGTACGGTTGTCACTAAAAAGTGTACTCCAACCCCGACTCCGAAATTACCGACTCCAAAAATATTTCTTTTTATAACTCTTTTATTAATGGATCAGTTACACTGAAATTCAACATAAATGTACAGAATTATGTGTAGTATACATATAATCATATAAATGTTACAAAAAAATTATGATTTTCATTAAATTGACTTTTATTGAGTTTTGACTCACTAAAAAGTGTACTCGGCGATTTCAACGAAATTTCATTCTCTCATTCATATAATACATTCTTCCAGCTAATTTGTTGCAGTATTAAGAATATATTGGTATTTTACGATGTCTAAAGCAAGTTTTATAATCAGTTTTGAAATTAATCGTGCTTAAAATGGACATTTATTCGAAGATCAGAATCGCCGACTCCAGCTTCATTTGAGGTTGCATGTAAAATTCAAACTTGCAATTGGCGGATCAATAGTAAGAGGTTTTCCCGGATTGTGGTAAGTGACGCAGATAAGGAAATTGTTTTACGGCAATTAAGTTTAACGCCTGTCAGTAGCAGGGAAGGGCATAATGTTTTTCGATAAGAAGTTGGACCCTAAGGTTGTAAAATAATTTCCAGTGCTATATATCTCTGAAGGCAAAAAGTATCGAGAATTATATTATAACGATAGAGTCTATAGCGCCTGTCACTTATGTTTATTGAATAAAATGATCAAAGACGAACAAAATATTGAGCATTAAAATGTTGTTGCTACAGCCTTGCACACACAAAACATACATTTCACTGAGAAAAAGAAGGATCCAACAAACTACCTATGAAAAAATCACTTTCAACGCCTCCTCTTGCATGTTAACTGCGTCACTTACCACAATCCGGGAAAACCTCTGACTACTGATCCACCAATTGCAAGTTTGAATTTTACATGCAACCTCAAATGAAGCCGGAGTCGGCGATTCTGATCTTCGAATAAATGTCCATTTCAAGCACGATTAATTTCAAAATTGATTATAAAACTTGCTTTAGACATCGTAAAATACCAATATATTCTTAATACTGCAACAAATTAGCTGGAAGAATGTATTATATGAATGAGAGAATGAAATTTCGTTGAAATCGCCGAGTACACTTTTTAGTGAGTCAAAACTCAATAAAAGTCAATTTAATGAAAATCATAATTTTTTTGTAACATTTATATGATTATATGTATACTACACATAATTCTGTACACTTATGTTGAATTTCAGTGTAACTGGTCCATTAATAAAAGAGTTATAAAAAAAAATATTTTTGGAGTCGGCAATTTCGGAGTCGGGGTCGGGGTCGGAGTACACTTTTTAGTGACAACCCATTAGTACTCAGAAAGTATCTTTATCAAACTTCATGCATGTGGGACGCTTATGCACTACACAAAACTTTTCTTTTCATCACTGAAGCATTTTTGTTCAATTCCATTCAAAATCTTCTGGTTACAGATGGCCAACAGTTAACAGTTCTGTAGTCAGCACAACAGAATAAATGTGGTGTTAGAAAAAAAGTCCATTGTGTTTAAATATGCTGTTATAATTTTTCGGCATCCTAAGCGACATTAACCTACTTTTAAGCTGTGCTAAATAGTTGATGTTTACGTTTTGATTTTGGAAAAGGGATGAGAATTAAAGCTATTCTATGAAGGAATAAATAAATATATATTATTTAATTCCTTTTCATATATTTTAATTTCCAAAAACTGCATTTAAATGAAGGTGGAGTTTTCAATTTTTTGAAAGTAAGTCACCTATTTTCACTTCGACACTCGCACATTTATCACAAATCTCCGAAGAAAAACCCCAGAAATAAACATGAACACAGTTGAAATATATATCGTAAAATAGCCTTTTCTTAAATAAATTTAACTTAAATCCATATTTTACTGCTTCGCGAGTTTTTACCAGAGTTTGAAATGCATGTGATTTGACTCCGAACGTTTTTCATAAGTTACAACGGGAACGAAATATTTGACTGTTGTTTTCCGGGATTTTTGGTCCAAAACTGATTCCCGTCCGGGAGGCCGGGAACTACACTGAAATTCCGGGATTTTCCCGGGCATTCCGGGAGAGTTAACATGTCTGAGCGTGACTGACGGAGAGATGGCTGTAAATCGAAGTAGCTTCTTTAAGAACAGCACCCAGGGATCCCATCGCAACCTTGAAAGCTTTGAGAATCGTCGGAAGTTAAAAGTGAAAAGAAAACGGCGGTGAGTTGTTTTTTAGCGGGAAAAGATTAATGAAAATTTGCATATTAGACATTAAAATAGCACTTCAGATATACACGAACTGTGTCCAGACTGCTGAAGGCAGCGACTTGCAATTTTCAGAATTTGTTCCACGAAGCCTGGCCGACATTTGGGCATGAAATCGAGTGTTCTGACTGCGTGGAAAACACCACGCCTCGCATGGAAACCATTGGAACGGTTCGTTGCCACTTTATTTTCAATGCAATGAAATTTCCTTTCATTATTTATCTGTCAACGGCAGAGTTTGGCATTATTTCTGTCTGATGAACTGTTCAATTTTAACTATTTGCACCTTTATATAAGACCGAAAGATCATGCTTACCAATATTCAGGGACTGATTTTACGAAAATAACAATTATTTCAACAGTACCCACTTGGGAACTCTCAAATCTGCCAAGGATTAAACTTTTAATAATAACGTGTAAAACAAAAGTTGTCATACTTTCCTTGCCGCATGCACCCATAGACAACATTCAGCACTCAATCAATTAGGAATGGAGTAAATTGCGACTTAAACTTACCAAATTCTGAAAAATGGAGTTATTTTCGACGGCACCTATCTTTATGCAACCGAAACAGGGATTGGGTTAAACTTTACAGCTACCTTATAACAGAAAATCTTCTTGGACTTGAACTGTGAATCTGAATGTCAACAGAATTTTCAGATATTACGAAAATCACAATTATTCAGACAGTACCCATATGGGAGTCTCAAATCTGCTAAGGGTTAAACTTTTAATACTCACATATAAAACAAAAGTTTTCATACTATGACTGCTGCATGCAGCTATTGAAAACATGCAGCATTCAATCAATTAGGAATGGAGTAAATTGTCACTTAATCGTACCAAATTCTGAAAAAGCGTGAGTTTTTTGGACAGCATCTATCTTTAAGGAAACAGAATGAGCATATGGTTAAACTTTACAACCAAACGTACAACAGAAAATATGCTCGATAGGTAATTGTGAATACGAACATGTAAATCATTTTTCGATATACCATTCATAAATGGAAGAAAAATGAACTAAGAATGAGCCATTTTTGTGAACAAGTTAAGGGTACTCGAATTCAAGGCTCGAAAACGGGTTGAAGGTTAAAACTTTGAATAGGATATATAACAGCCAAATTATTCTTGGATGAATGCCCAAACTTCTCATAGGAAATGCTTTGAAAAAATGTAGCAGCAGAGCTGAGAAACTGCATGTGAAAATTGACCAGTTTTTCCAAAATTACACTTTGCTCGGAATTTTGAGGTCAAAAGGGAGCAACGTGGGTAATACAGCTTATGTAGTCAGATGTAGTAAGTCATGCTACAAATATTATGAAAGCTCTAGCCAAATCATCCAGGGTCTTGTTTGAGAATTGTGGCAAAACGTAACATTGTGACAACATTTTGCACAGTTTTGGCAGAAAACGAAAAACTTCAGAAATGCCATGATCCAGATGAGAAACTTCTAATGAAGCTCCACATATGTGCCAAATTTCAGTAGAATAGTAAAGAATCCATCAGACAATGAAAGTGTCAATGACACTGTAGCTCAACTTGACAAACTTGAACTCGGTAAGTTATAAATGAAATGGCAAAATTGAAGAACAGAGTAATCCAACAATTTTTAAATGTAAACTGTAAGACTGGCTAAAGGAAGAATGTTGATACACAAATGCAGTATGTTCAGAGGTTATTGTAAATGGCAACTTTTTTCACAGAAATGAATGCTAATCAATAGTTCTTATCGAAAGGTCTTGTCTAATGAGCACACCAAATTAAACAAGCATACCAGGTTTCAAAGCAATCCAATCATAAATGTGCCCTGTAGGGTGTGCCAAAGAGAAATATTGACGTCTGACTAAACTAAGTTCTAAGAACGTTGGCTGCGGCAACATTTTCTTACAGAAATTGAAGAAAATCGATAGCTTCCATCTAGAGGTCACCCCAAACAAGCATGCCAGGTTTCAAAGCAATCCAATCATAAGTTGCCCTGTCGGGTGTGCCAAAGGGAAATATTGAGGTCTGACTAAACTAAGTTCTAAGAACGTTGGCAGCGGCAACATTTTTTGATGGAAATGGAAGAAAATCGATAGCTCACATCTAGAGGTCTCCCCAAACAAGCATACCAGCTTTCAAAGCAATCCGATCATAAATGTGCCCTGTAGGGTGTGCCAAAGGGAAATATTGAGGTCTGACTAAACTAAGTTCTAAGAACGTTGGCCTTGGCAACATTTTTTGACGGAAATGGAAGAAAATCGATAGCTCACATCTAGAGCTCAACCCAAACAAGCATGCCCAGTTTCAAAGCAATCCGATCATAAATGTGTCCTGTTGGGTGTGCCAAAGAGAAATATCGAGATCTTCTGACTGAACTAAGTTCTAAGAACGTTGGCCGCGGCAACATTTTTTGACGGAAATGGAAAATGAAAGTGTCAATGACACTGTAGCTCAACTTGTCAAGACAAAGACATGTACATGTATAGAGTGTGACACAGCAATGACAAACACCTAGGTAATGACCTGATAACAAAGGTACATATAAAGTATTGTAACGGTCTGTACATAAATACTGGGCGTTGCCTGTAACAAAGTCAGATGCTAAACTAGAAAAAATCTTTGAGTCCCAGAGTGGGTCTGACTGAACCCCAAAATATTTGTTCTCATAGCACAGTGATAACAAAGGCACCCCAAAACACACTCATTCCTGTCCCAAGGTGAAAACAAACGTACCCAAGAAGTTTCGTGAAGATCAGTTCACAAATATGAGCTGTGTAGAAGTTGAGACAAAAAACTGATTAGACCTAATTTCGATACAAAATGGCCACTGGCAGCCATCTTGAATTTTGGACCGCACCCAGAAACACCCGTTCTCGTCCCAAGGTGATAACAAAGGTACCCAAGACGTTTCGTGAAGATCGGTTCATAAATACAGACTCTAGCCCGAGCCGTATTGACATGTGTACTTACTGTGTGTAAGCAGCACTGAAACAATCAAAGTTCATCTAATTTGCATAATTTCTGCACGAGAAAAAAACCTGTATTATATGTGATGTATCCCATGGTACTAAACATTCACACAAAAAATTATTCAAATCAGCGCTTTCAAAAGGAAGTTCTGTGCAAAAATCTGATTGCACCAAATTTCGTACAAAATGGCTGCCATCGGCCATCTTGAATTTCGGACCAGACCCCAAAACACTCGTTCTCGTCCCACGGTGATAACAAAGGTACCCAAGAAGTTTCGTAAAGATCGGTTCATAAATACGGCCTCTAGCCCGAGCCGTATTGGCATTTGCACTTACAATGCTGAAAGTAACACCAAAAAACATCAAAGTTAGTCTAATTTGCATAATTTACGCACAAGAAAAAAACCCGTATTATATGTGATGTATCCCATGGTACTAAACATTCCTACAAAAAATTATTCAAATTAGAGCTTTCATATGGAAGTTCTGTACAAAAAACAGATTTCTGCATCGTCGGTACAAAATGGCAGCTGGCAGCCATCTTGAATTTCGGACCGCACCCAAAAACACTCGTTCTCGTCCCACAGTCATAACAAAGGTACCCAAGAAGTTTCGTAAAGATCGATTCATATATACGGCCTCTAGCCTGAGCCATAGCAGCTTGGCACTTACAGCTCTGAAAGTAACACTAAATAAATCAAAGTCAGTCTAATTTGCCTAATTTACACACGAGAAAAAAAACCCGTATTATATGTGATGTATCCCATGGTACTAAACATTTATACAAAACTTTATTCAAATCAGAACTTTCATACAGAAGTTCTGTACAAAAAACTGATTTTTGCATCATCGGTACAAAATGGCCGCTGGCAGCCATCTTGAATTTCGGACCACACCTAAAAACACTCGTTCCCGTCCCAGGGTCATAACAAAGGTACACAAGAAGTTTCGTAAAGATCGGTTCATAAATACGACCTCTAGCCCGAGCCATAGCCAATTGTTGATGTACGGACAGGCGGACGGACGGACAGACGGACGACGGATGACTGGCCATGACAATAGCTCAAATTTGCCTTTGTCAAAGTTGAGCTAAAAATCTATAGCTCCCATCTAGAGGTCACCCCAAAGAAGCATACCAGGTTTCAAAGCAATCCAATCATAAATTTGCCCAGTAGGGTGTGCCAAAGGGAAATATTGAGGTCTGACTAAACTAAGTTCCAAGAACGTTGGCCGTGGCAACATTTTCTTATGGAAATTGAAGAAAATCGATAGCTCCCATCTAGAGGTAACCCCAAACAAGCATGCCAGGTTTCAAAGCAATCCGATCATAAATGTGCCTTGTAGGGTTTGCCAAAGGAAAATATTGAGGTCTGACTAAACTAAGTTCTAAGAACGTTGGCCGCGGCAACAATTTTAGACAAAAATGGAAGAAAATCGATAGCTCCCCTCTGGACGTCTCCCCAAACAAGCATGCCAGGTTTCAAAGCAATCCAATCATAAATGTGGCCTGTAGGGTGTGGCAAAAGGAAATATTGAGATCTGACTAAACCAAGTTCTAAGAACGTTGCCCGCGGCAACATTTTTTTATGGAAATTGAAGAAAATCGATAGCTCCCATTTAGAGGTCACCCCAAATAAGCATACCAAGTTTAAAACCAATCTGATCATAAATGCAACCTGTGAGGTGTGCCAAAGTAAATTGTGGATGTACGTACGTTCGTAACTATGCCGACGGACAAGAAGTGATGGCAATAGCTCAGCTTGACTTTGCCAAGTTGAGCTAAAAATGCTGACTCAGCATTTTTTCAAAGTCTCGAAAAAGTACCTTATGACAAAACCGATGGCAATTTTTTTTTACCATTCCTTTCTGTTGGTCCCAAGGAAGCCTCACACCAAATAAAAATTCTCAGTGCCATGCAGTTTTGGAGATATGGACGTTTTTGTTTTTTTCTATTTTTTGCTCCTGAGGTTCCCATGGGGCTGCAGGAAATATTATTTTTTTTTGCATAACTCAAGTACTTATTACCCAATAATATCTCATATTAAATTTGGTTCAAATTGGCCTCTTGGTTCAGAAAATAAAAATTCTTGCCCCTCTCAGAACAAAGGCAAATATTGCTCATCAAACTTCTCTTTAACAAACCTGAGTCTACACCTCAAATGGAAGCTGCATACCAAATATCAAGTCTCTGCTGCAGATGGTTCATGAGAAGAAGATGTTTTAAAATTTTGTGCATTTTGGCCGCACCCCCCTCCACAATATGAGCAGAAACCCAATTTGAAGAAAAACCCAAATGCCCCTATATAACTGCAACTCATGTTAATTTTCATTGAACTGCAGCCAGTGGCTTGGGAGAAAATGACCCAAACACCACCTTCACGACGTACGACAGACAAGAAGTGATCAGAATAGCTCACCCTGACTTTCAGTCAGGTGAACTAAAAAATGTGCTGTCCTGTAATAATAACTCCAATGTTCAATTAATGCTGAATGTAAACAAATGACTTCTCAATGCTCTGCTTATGAATAGAATGCATGAATTCTGTTGACACAGGTTATTTAAATAGCCTTCAGACAGAAAGTTCCAGAATGGGAAATTTCTCCAATGTTCTATTTTCCATTCATTATCATTGGCTGAATAAAGTCACCTCATTTAGCTTCTAGATGACTGTCTAATTTTAAGTAAACAAGTGTGGCCCAATTAAACAATCAGTGAGCTACCTGTACAGTGAACTAAAAATAGATTCTGTGAAACACTACATGTATCTGTAAATATGTCGATAGGTACATTCAAAGGTCACTCAGTTCAAAATAAGTGTTCACACAAGGCAGAGTCTGCTTATTCTATATAAAAAAAAAAACCTTGTAGGAAAATATTGTGTATAATTATTAACTGAAGCCATATCAATTCTGATATTATAATAGGGGGGCATAACACATGAGAAATAACAGATTTAGTTGAAGGGGAAGTGAAAGAATGTGTGACTGAAAGGGACATTCTCGGTGGCTTGCTGGATTCTGGTTATGTACAGAAACCATCTGTTGATAATGATAAGTACTATCCTATTGATAGGGCCCAGTACCAATATCGTTAGGGTACCACATCAGCTATTATACACATGATGATAAGGTATCCAGTGGAGATACAGTTGGTGAATATATCTCGTCTAATGACAACATGGATGACAAGGATGATCACAGTGAAGAATTAATCCATACCCCAAAAGCTGATGTATCCATGTGACCAATTGCTAGTTCATCCTCCTTAATTCCACTAATACACATACATTTCTAATGCAATGAAAGTGTCAATGACACTGTAGCTCAACTTGTCAAGACAAGTACATGTATAGTATGTGACACAGCAATGACAAACATCTAGGCAATGACCTGATAACAAAGGTATATATAAAGTATTGTAACGGCCTGTACATAAATACTGACCGTAGCCTGTATCAAATGTATAGGTAAAGTATTATAAAGGTGGGTGACAGCCAGATGCTAAACTAGAAAAGAAATCTTGAGTCCCAGAGTGGGTCTGACTGAACCCCAAAATATTTGTTCTCATAGAACAGTGATAACAAAGGCACCCCAAAACACACTCATTCCTGTCCCAAGGTGAAAACAAAGGTACCCAAGAAGTTTCGTGAAGATCAGTTCATAAATACGAGCTGTATAGAAGTTGTGACAAAAAACTGATTGGACCTAATTTCGGTACAAAATGGCCACTGGCAGCCAGCTTGAATTTTGGAGCGCACTCAGAAACACTAGTTCTCGTCTCAAGGTGATAACAAAGGTACCCAAGAAGTTTCGTGAAGATCGGTTGATAAATACAGCCTCAAACCCGAGCCGTATTGACATGTGCACTCACAGTGCATAAGTAGCACTAAATAAATCAAAATTCATCTAATTTGCATAATTTCTGCACGAGAAAACAACCCGTACTGTATGTGATGTATTCCATGTTACTAAACATTCATACAAAAAATTATTCAAATCAGAACTTTCATACAGAAGTTCTGTACAAAAGACTGATTGCACTAATTTTGGTACAAAATGGCTGCTGGTGGCCATCTTGAATTTCGGACCACACCCAAAAACACCCGTTCTCATCCCATGGTGATAACAAAGGTACCCAAGACGTTTCGTAAAGATTGGTTCATAAATATGGCCTCTAGCCTGAGCCGTATAGAAGTTGTGTACAAAAAACTGATTAGATCTAATTTCGATACAAAATGGCCACTGGCAGCCATCTTGAATTTCAGACCGCACTCAGAAACACTCGTTCTCGTCCCAAGGTGATAGCAGGATACACAAGACGTTTCGTGAAAATCGGTTGATAAATACAGCCTCTAGCCTGAGCCGTATTGACATGTGTACTTACTGTGTGTAAGAAGCACTGAAATGAAAGTGTCAATGACACTGTAGCTCAACTTGTCAAGACAAAGACATGTACATGTATAGTATGTGACACAGCAATGACAAACATCTAGGTAATGACCTGATAACAAAGGTACATATAAAGTATTGTAACGGTCTGTACATAAATACTGACCGTTGCCTGTAACAAATGTATAGGTAAAGTATTGTAAAGGTGGGCTACAGTCAGATGCTAAACTAGAAAAGAAATCTTGAGTCCCAGAGTGGGCCTGACTGAACCCCAAAATATTTGTTTTCATAGCACAGTGATAACAAAGGCACCCCAAAACACACTCGTTCCTGTCCCAAGGTGAAAAAAAAGGTACCCAAGAAGTTTTGTGAAGATCAGTTCATAAATACGAGCTGTATAGAACTTGTGACAAAAAACTGATTGGACCAAATTTTGGTACAAAATGGCCACTGCCAGCCATCTTGAATTTTGGACCGCACCCAGAAACACTCATTCTCGTCCCAAGGTGATAACAACGGTACCCAAGAAGTTTTGTGAAGATCAGTTCATAAATACAGCCTCTACCCTGAGCCGTATTGACATGTGTGCTTACATTGTGTAAGTAGCATTGAATAAATCAAAGTTCATCTAATTTGCATAATTTCTGCACGAAAAAAAAAAAAACTTACAATATGTGATGTATTCCATGTTACTAAACATTCATACAAAAATTTATTCAAATCAAAACTTTCATACAGAAGTTCTGTACAAAAGACTGATTGCACTAATTTTGGTACAAAATGGCTGCTGGTGGCCATCTTGAATTTCGGACCACACCCCAAAACACTCGCTCTCATCCCACGGTGATAACAAAGGTACCCAAGAAGTTTCGTAAAGATTGGTTCATAAATATGGCCTCTAGCCTGAGCCGTATAGAAGTTGTGTACAAAAAACTGATTAGACCTAATTTTGGTACAAAATGGCCACTGGCAGCCATCTTGAATTTTAGACCACACCCAGAAACACTCGTTCTCGTCCCAAGGTGATAACAAAGGTACCCAAGACATTTCGTGAAGATCAGTTCATAAATACAGACTCTAACCCGAGCCGTATTGCCATGTGTACTTACTGTGTGTGAGTCGCAATGAAAAAATCAAAGTTCATCTAATTTGCATAATTTCTGCACGAGAAAAAAACCCGTATTATATGTGATGTATCCCATGGTACTAAACATTCACACAAAAAATTATTCAAATCAGCGCTTTCATATGGAAGTTCTGTGCAAAAATCTGATTGCACCTAATTTTGTACAAAATGGCTGCCATCGGCCATCTTGCATTTCGGACCGTACCCAAAAACACTCACTCTCGTCCCACGGAGATACCAAAGGTACCCAAGAAGTTTCGTAAAGATTGGTTCATAAATACGGCCTCAAGCCCGAGCCGTATTGGCATTTGCACTTACAGTGCTGAAAGTAACACCAAAAAACATCAAAATTAGTCTCATCTGCACAATTTACGCACGAGAAAAAAACCCGTATTATATGTGATGTATCCCATGGTACTAAACATTCATACAAAAAATTATTCAAATCAGCGCTTTCATATGGAAGTTCTGTGCAAAAAACAGATTTCTGCATCATCGGTACAAAATGGTGGCTGGCTGCCATCTTGAATTTTGGACCGAACCCAAAAACACTCGTTCTCGTCCCACGGTCATAACAAAGGTACCCAAGAAGTTTCGTAAAGATTGGTTCATAAACATGGCCTCTAGCCCGAGCCGTATTGAATTGTTGACGGACAGACGGATGACTGGCCATGGCATAAGCTCAAGTTTGGCTTCGCCAAAGTTGAGCTAAAAATGTGTGTTCTCGCACGTTCTGCTTTGGAACTATCCGGGATTTTCCTATATTTCTCTTTTGGCACTTTTGGCTATGTTTGGTGAGAAAACTTCAATTTTGAAACAAAAACATTATATTTTGGCAGGAATGGTTTTCACTGGTTGAATTATACTGCCCAAAAACCCGACTTTCAGGGCTGGAAATGAACAAAATTGACGGGTGAAGTTTTAATTTAAGCTCCTGTGAAATCAAAGACGTGTGTAAATTGCACCCGTAAAATGCTAGTATACTATTAAAAAAAAGTAGGGGATATTTGATAAAAGTGAGATATATGAAGAAATATATTTATATTTTCATTAAAAAGACAGTTGAGGCATTGAACTGTGACATCTGGTGAATGATTGCGGCGATAGTTGGGTGTCTGACAAGCACACATTCCACGCACAGAGCTGTAGAAGACATGAATGATCAGAGAATTTACCACATTCAGTCCAAGACCTCAGTACCTTGTAAATCCTCCTTGGTTTGCGAGACAAGCGCGGGTCCGACAGGGCATACTCCTCACCAAGCGTTCAATACCAGCTTGAGTGATGTTATTCCATTCTTCCTGCAGTGCAGCGGCGAGTTCCTGGATATTGGTATGGGGCTGTTGGCATTGTCATAGGCACCTGCCAAGCATATATCAGACGTGCTTGATTGGTGAAAGGTCTGGACTTAGTCCTGGCCAAGGCAGTGTTGTGATATTCTGCTCCTGGAGGAATTCTGTAGTGACACGGTCCGTGTGCTCTTGCACTGTCATCTTCAAAAATTAATCAATGGCCGTGTCGTCACGCAAATGGCACCACATGAGCTGCTAACATGTTGTCACGGTAATACTGCCCTGTGACACGCCTTGGATGACATGCAATGCTGTTCTGCTTGTCATGGTTATTTCTCGCCACACCATAACCGATCCACCACCAAAACGATCATGCTGCCTGATGGTTACTTCATGGTATCGTTCGTTTTGCAGCCACCACACTCTGTTTCGCCTGTTGTGGAAGTCGAGAATGAAGCTTGATTCATTGGAAAATATGGCATTGCTCCACCGGCGATTGTCCCAGTGCTGTCGTTCTCCACACCAATTATGCCTTGCTGCGATGTTACATTCAGTCACATGTGCAATTATTCGAGGTTGTCAAGCTTACAAATTCCAGCTGAGTGGGCGATTTCGGATAGTCTGACCACTGACTCGCACATCTGTCGCTCGGTGCAGCTGCTGTCAATTTCTGAGGCACTTTGATGGCGGTTTATACGTAATGCTGCGGTTTTGATGAAATGGTCCTGGTTAGCAATTGTCGCCTTTGGACCACCTGACCAACGTCTGTCATCAACATTGCCTGTCTGACAGTAGGGTGACCACAATCTGCTAATCACCAATTGAGTAACTTTGAGAATTTGAGCCACTGCAGTCTGTCTGTTGCCAGTTTCCAACATGCCAACAGCGGGTAAACGTTCATCACGTGTCAGTCTTCGCATACCTCAAAAGTTATGTTTCAACCAGAAACTATTGATGAACGAATTTATACCAAGAAAAGAACGATAAGACTTCCAAAGAAGCCTGTCCGGAACAAATGAAAATTTCAAAATGTACCCCACAGACATTAAAGCGGCACTCCTGCGAAAAACCTGCACAAAGTTTTTGCGGTCCAGTGACATTCATGATCCATGCTAAACTTGGTAACATATTGATGTGTCCAATCATGCGTGTCCAATACCATTTTCCGAAAATATCAACATCAGTTTGGATATCCCCTACTTTTTGGAATAGTATGTATGAATTTTCAAGGGAATACTGTCACCAAACAACAGAAGCCTTAAATGTGTAAGGAATTGCTGAATTATGACAGTAATTTGCCTCTGGCCACAGAGTGCAGCTTTCTCAAAACAACACACATTTATATGCCCTCGCAGCATATTGGTGCGCCACAATATTTTTCAACAAGTGCATTTTCTAGCTCCCAAAAAATAGAAAGCATGGATGCTGACGGGAGCAATTGCACTTGCAGTCTTGCACCCATCTCATTTCCAGGGCTGAGCTTTTTCTATAAGTGTTACATAGCTTAATATTCCACATTATTTGAAACAATAGAAAGTAAAGGTGGTAATCTCTTCCAATTTTCAATTTGGTGATGTCACTCAGACCCTACTTTCAGCATGAGGGGGTTGGATAAATATGTTGTGCTTCAATTTCGGATCAGATCAAATATCAGTTATTTATGGTCACTGTCATGTTGTCAGTACACCTAGGTTCATGAAAACATTAATAATGTGAGTAGATCATGTTTAGGCATAGAACTAGACAACACTAAAGAAGTCTGTAGAGCTGACTCGACGAGAATCTCAATGCAAACTCACTTATTTGAAGTCATAACATGACATCCACACACACATGTAGGAAATTTTTGATCAATTTGTCTGCTCTACATACATATAACAATAGTATAACGAATGTCGCACAACATTTCCGCATAACCGACATAGTATATATATGCAGTTGTTTAGAAGGAAGAAGCAGTGTGCCTAAAATTAGTCTACAAATTGAGTAGGTGTCTATTAAAAGTGTTCCAAAAAAGGCATTTTTTCCTAGAAATTCATTTTGCACAACCAGATACCAAAACTATAATGAATTTGCTACAAAAATAGGATAGTGGCATAAATTTCCTCTCCTGGTGACACCTTTGTGTATTCCTTGCCATTATTAGCACTAACATCTTAGCCAAAGAGCAAGAAAGTGAACTGCTGTTCACTAACATCTTAGCCAAAGAGCAAGTAAGTGAACTGCTGTAATTGCTCTCAATCGCATTTTTTAACCCAATAAGAAACATGATTTGCTTTGCCTTCATAATAATGCCAAAAAGCAATGTCCTTTGACTTCACTTTGAAAGTGAAATGAAGTGATGTTTAACACACTGGTGGAAGAGAGGGCTCTCTGAGCCTTTTCCACAAGTGTATTACATCAAAGCATATTTTTGGCTTCATGGAAGAAATGCATGAAAAAGCTGTAGTATTTTAGGTTACTTTTCAGATTATGAAACAATATTGGTAAAGATGTGTTATTTTGCACATCTTCATGTTTAAATAACCCAGTCAAAAATTAATTCTGATTTGTGATTTAAAATCAGCACTTTTTATTGACACGCTGACATGTACCAAAGCTTTAACTTAGTCTAATTTGGATATATCACAGACTCGATAGCTCAGCTCTCTGGAACTCTTAATAAATGTCCTTTTCTTGCTTTTCATGGCTCAAACTGATGAATGTCTAAAAACAGCTATTAAATTTTTTCTAGTGAAACAGAAGAAACATGAAAAAAACAGGACAAATTAGCTGAGCATGTCATGTATTGGTCATGTCTCTAATTTGGGGATGATCCTGTAATTTGGGCACCAACGTACCTTTGTAAAAGGGTTTTCATAAGCTGTATGCTCATGGGGAGCAATGCACTTGTATAACGCTTGCAAGTTGCAATGCCCATTTGGTGTTATCTAGCTTCTTTTTTTTTTAAATCCAGGGTGGTGAAAAATCGCCCACCTGGGAGCTATTTAGGCAAGCAAATTGCTCTCCTGAACTACATGTATTTTTCATTGTTTTGCTTCACAAACATCCTCTAAAAACCTAGTAAATGGTATGTGTTCTCCATGCAATGCATTTAAGCCAATCAATGCCAATAAATTGTTCTTGATTATGTGTTCATTTTTTTTATAAAACCACTTACCTCAGTATGGATTCCAGGCAGAACTTATCACTCAATTGGCCATTTGGGGGATAGGGGGTTTGTAAAAATTCAAACAATTCTTATGAGAACAGAGACTACTGTATGTAAAACTGAAATAATATTATAGATAATATAACAATTAATAATATGTTTTTGAAGGACACTGCGGTTTATTGATGGCTCAACAGGCATGATTAGCATCCTGACTTGCCCCAGACTGATTGGACCTAGTAATTTTACTTTTTTGAAGGTTCAAGATAAAAGGCATTCTGTTTCATCCTTTGCGAAGGGAGCTGTCGGAGTGTCCAAGATACCAGTGATTACAAAACACACTTACATGGGATTAAATTGCATTTGCAGTAGGCATGCATAAAAATATATTGCATGCACCAGATTTCCATCACTATATTTTTGTTTTTCATAATTTACATGGAAAACTAGGCAGGTGGAGGAAGTCCTAGTACCCAAAGAGAACCAACAAGCAGTGGTAAGCATCTAACAGACATTCTACCATACTAACTAGGCTGAAGTCCTAGTTGCATTGGTTCAACTTGAAAGCACAAGGTGTGCCATGATCCTTTGAGCAATCAAGGATTAAGTGTCTCGCTCAAGGACACAACTCAAATGGCATGGGTCAGGACCAAACCCAGAACCAATGGGAATTGGGGGGGGGGGGGGGGGGATTTAAAAGTCTGTGGTACCAATGTTAATCACAACAGACCTGCTGTTTTCAAAATTTTGCATAACCAATTAATCTCTAACCTGGTCTGGACTTTGATAACTTACTGTTTGTTCCCCTGTACTTGATTCAGGTAACCCATCAGGTAACTTAAATACATATGTACATGTATCGTAACTATGCCGATATATGGACTGTTGGATCATAACCAAGTTCTTGCTCCTATGGGCAATATCTTGATGAATAAAGATGAATCCTTTGGAACAATCATGAGGCTGTGTTGCAGCCAATTCAGAAACAAATTAGTTGCAATTATAGCCTAACTAATCTTGGCATGGGCTAGCATGCTGCAGAAGAGTATGGCATCCATAATCACTATTTGCGGCAGAGACATGTATTATTGCCATTTCCTGATTTTGCATCTATGCAAATGATCAACAATTTAAAAATGATTGCATTTGCCTGAAGTATGGCTGCTCTGTTAGTCAACAATTGGCCAGCAGAGCAGTTATACTTCAGACAGATGCAAATACCTGTGCAGCTGATGATTGGTTGATGCTCAATATCATCCCAATTTCAACCATTCATTCGTACTAGATCGTTCAACTTGACAAAAATTTTGCGTGACCCAGCGACAATTTGGTGTGACATATTTTTCGTTCACATGTTTTTCATTTTAGGTAACCTTCACGCGACCCAAACGGCCATTCGCCTCAAATCCACAGGCCTGGAATTCGGGGAATTTTACAAGTCTGTGGTACCAATGTTAATAACAAAATCATTTTAAGCTTAATAGATCTAGTGTGGAGTAATCAAACCTGATGCATGACATGAACACACTGTGTAAGTTAACTGATAATGCAACACCAAACAAGGTATGTTGTGAAGTGATTTTACTTTTTCCAGACTAATTCAGTGCAGTATCATATCTGGTCACATGCATGACTTTATTGCAAAAGCCTTTACAATGAGAACTGAGAACCTAATAAATCTATAGAACTGGTATCAGAGGAGGAACATCGTAAAATGAGCACATACACACACAAAAATTATCCCATTTTTTCCTTTGAAACCATTATTAAACTCCATAAGTACCTTTTACTATACTTTGGAAATGTAACCTTTGCAGGGACCTCTCAATTAGGAAAATCAATGACATTGAAAAGAAACTGTACGTTATGAAAACTTATTCTCTCCACAGCACCCCTCAACCAACCAACCCCCCCCCCCCCACCCCCAAAAAGACTATTTGTTTGGCTAACAGGGGTTCCCAATTTAATGGCAGAGGTGAAAGTGGTGAAAAATTGTATTTGGAATGGGAGCCCTAACCAAACCTTATGGATAGCCAGGAGAATCCCTGACCTCTGACACTGACTGTTGATCAGTGTTCGAGAGTTCTGTATATGGAGCACGCCAGCCTCAAAGCAGCATTACTCTATTCGGCTATACAGTATACACAATGTAGACAGCACAGGACATGTAGGGTTTGGTTCACTCATTCAAGCCTAGAAATATATACATGTACTATTGCAGGGTGAATTCTGCAGCATGTTTAAGTTAATAATACGCCTTTGTATTTTAATTATATACATGTATCATATCAGAGTATGATCCAAGTGGTCCTCGGTTCGAATCCCACCTGCAGCAACCGCGTTGTGTCCTTGGGCAAGACACTTCACCCTGATTGTCTACATGGGGGCATGATGACGCTGTGTACTGAGGCGTACTACACGTCGACGGTGCGCATGTCTTCAACCAATCTAACCCTGCCTGTGCTGCAGTGCAGAGTTACGATGTTGGAGAGCTGACAGCTGCTCGTCGTTGCTCGGTGTTCTCTCCGGGTACTCCGGCTTCCTCCACCCGTAAAACTGTCACGGTCACGATTCGCCATAGTGCATAAGTATGTGACCTTAAACACCAATAAATAAATAAATAAATATGATCCAAGTACATTGGGAAACTCCGAAAGGAGCCTTTTCTTAGTCTAGGGAAAATAATTGGTCATCTAAACGTAAATCCAAGTTTTTTCCAGAGAGAATACAGGTTAAAATGGGTAGTATCACTTTATTAAGATTACCTACCAGAAAAGCACAGTGGCTATGTAACCTGATTACGCTGTATAAATTGGGGATAATTAATAATGTTTTGTGTCAGAAATTTGGAATTTTATAGCATGTACATGTAATCCATTAAGCCCCAAAAAGTCTTTAGATTAAACCCTGGAATAATATACAGATCTAACAATAATCTTGACTTGTTATCATTTATTGAAGCTCTCTGTAAGAGAGCTTTCCAATAAATGATCATAAATCTAGAAATAGGAGTTAGTAGTGCCTCCAAAAATTGAACATGTTTTTTGAGTTGCATACATGAACAGTATGTACAGGTTCTAAGCTAAGAGAAACTGCATTGTTCATTAAGTCAGGTGCCCACAACTTCGCCACACAGACGCTTGTCAGACATAAAAGATGAACCTGTCAACCCCAAGCTGCTTATTTTCAGACTTGATAGGAAGCTTTCAAGAATCATTTTCTGAAAATGGAGAACACTTTTTGCAAGAAGAAACTTTAAATCTCATGTGGACATAAATAATTTTTTCACTGGCTAAAGATATCAATTGTTAAGTAGAGTGATTATTTAAATAAATTACAATAACAATTGATATTGACTCTGAAGATCTGTTAAAACATTTATGCCAATATAGATGTGACTTTCTGGGGGCTGTTGCTACTGCATGGGGGTGGGGGTGGGGGGGGGGGGGGAGGGGGGGAAGAAATCAGGTAACATAACTCTGGCATGAAATGGCCAAAATCAAATATTGAAGTATCATAAACAATTGCTGTAATACTTGTTCCTCTGTTCCACTGTGATTCAAAAACCCAGAACATCTGTATACCTATCTTCTAGAACTCATAGAGAACACTTTTAGGCTTAGGCTACTTACCTTTTCACTTACTAAACAAGTCAGAATTTATAACCCTAAACTTTCAATAGACTGTCCAGACATCTCTGAGGAAGACTGGCCTTTTTTGCCGAAGAAAAATTTCCAGTGAGCCCCCCCACTTGGGAGTCCCCTGGAGTGCCACAACATAACCTCCATTGAAATATTGTCATTATAAGACTCCAGTTAGTATGTCAACAAATTCAAATGTCCGAGAAGCAAGAATTTTTCATCTTTTTGGCCCAGAAAGGCAATTTTCAATTTTTTCTCCTCAGGACCAAACTATGATAGCTTTGTAGGTTCGACGCCATTGAAATTTTCTTGTTATAACATGCAACTCTGGGCATCAACAAATGTCTCAGATGCAAGAATTGGGCATATTTTACACTGTACACTTTGACCTGCACTCAGAGCAAATACATGTACCTCTATGTTAGGATTTTATCTCGATTTACACCTGAAAATCAAAATTTTCTCACTCATGGTAATCCTCGTGGTTAAATACTATTGAAATTATCTCGTCAATAATAATAACACTTCGGCCGGCCGCTGATTTGTCGCGGTTCTCGTATGAGAAGGCCTTGGTTACCCATGTTCTACCAACTGCCTCCCTATTCCCGCGCTTCTTCTCTCCTCCCAACACTCGGAGACGAACTGCTTGATGACATCCCTTGCCCCATTCCTCCCAATCTTTTTGATTAGTATATTAACCCTCTCCTTTGAGTCGCCCCCTAACCACATGTCCTTCATTCTCCCATCCCACTTCCCCATTATACTCCCTGTGAAACTTGTTCTTTTAGACTGGTATTTTGGGCATTCTATAAGAAAGTGCTCCAGGGTCTCCACCACGCCCAAGTTACACATTTGGCACTACTTTTCATTGTTTTTTCCAATTTTTCCCCTCAGCTCCAGAGACTGCGACCTCAGCTTGAACAACAATGACCCCCAAAGGTGCCATCAAGGTACTCTTCAAAACCAGGCTTCTCTTTATCACGCAGGCCACCCAAAGATCTCTTTGATTTGATCCCCTCTCGCCAATTACGGTTACAATCCTCCATGACCCTTTCCAGGGTTCATACAAAAATTTGCTCACAAAGTTCAAGGATTTTTCAAGGGCTTCTTTTTTTTTTTTTTCAAGGGCTACATATACTATTCAGCTTGTTGTATGAGCTCTAAGAATCTAAGATTCATGTGACACGGATCTGACTTTGGAAGTCAGGAAGTACTGGTACCCAAAGTGTGATCTGTGTTACAGTAATCTTGGTAATACGTTCCATACTTTTTTATGTTTTTTTTTAACCGAGCGACGCGAGTGCAACAAACAAGTAAAAGGCGAGTACACATATACAAGTATTAACAATGCCCAGGAAATAGCTTGGTATTCAAGGGTTTTTCAAGAGATTTCTGAAAGTTCAAGGGTTTCTCAAGGGCTAATTTCAAATTCCAGGGTTTTTCAAGAAAAAACTCATTTTCAAGGGTTTTTCAAGAGCTGTATGAACCCTGCTTTCTCTGACGATCTTTTTGCCCTGGTTTGCCCCAACGTCAAGGTCCAAGATCTCCAATGAGTAGTTTTCTACTAGCTCCCTTACTTGGACCATCCACCCAGTCTTGATATTTGAGTTGAAAGTTCTCAGGAACATTACTTTACACCATCGGCTATCGGGGAGATTTACCAAATAATTAAGATAACCAAGTTTCAATAGGTCTATCCTGTCCTTGATCCTCATCCACCCAAGCTCACCCCCTCGTCGCTATGCAGGAGTTCATCTCCTAAACCTTTGATGTACAATGCAAAAAGGATTGGCGAAAGGATACACCCCTGTTTTAGGCCTATCTCCATAGGCACACGTTTTGTTGTAATGTTTCCCAGGCTAAGTTCACTCTGTACATCTTTATATAATGCTTTCATAATCCCAACAAACTCGCCCCCCAAGCCCAGAGCCTCCAGCTTGCACCACATACCCTCCCTCCATACTCTATCATATGCCTTTTTAACATCCAAAAAAGGCCATGAATATCTTTTTCTTTTTTGCTTTCGCGGATTCTATCATTTGGGAAAGCATGAAAAGATGGTCAGTGACTCTCCTTCCCTTCCTGAAGCCATTCTGGATTTCTCCCAAAAAACCCTTCTCTTCAATCACCTCCTCCAATCTCCCATACAGGACTTTACAAAAGACTTTTCCAATGTTGCTGCTGAGAGAGATCCCTCGATAGTTATCCAAGACGTCTTTTTCCCCATTTTTGTGAATAAATGTCACTTTACTTTCCCTCCACTCCTTTGGGACCTCTTGTTTTCTCTGGCTAAATTGAATAGGGCAGTTAGGCTTTCCAAGAGTTCCTCTCCCCCTTTTTTGATAAACTCGTTAGGAATTTTGTCCACCCCTCCCACTTTTCCATTCCTTAATTTCGAGATCACCCTTCGCACCTTCTCTGTTTTGATTTCGCTGCACACGAAGTTCGATAGATTTTCTTCGACCTGGTTCTGACATTCTGGTGGGTTCCCCATGCCCCATCGCTTATCGTTTACCTTTTCCCAGTGCTTGACTTGTTCTAATGCGATTTGATCTCGCTCTTCTGTAACTCTGCCATCTACTTTAATGCTCCGTGGGTTATTCCCTTTGTTACGTTTGTTCACCCATTTCCAAAATACGCTCAAGCTCGACCCCCCCCCTGTCGTTCTTATCGTCCTAATAAGACTGCTATTTCGCACTCTCCGGTTGTCGTCTTTAATCTTGTTTACTTTATTTCGTGCTTGTTGGTATTCTTCCTTTGCTATCATGGCCTCATTGCTTTCCATCCCCTTAAGTTTTCTACTTCTCCTGTATGCAGCACATTTAGCTTTTCTAATCTTTATAGCCCTTTTCAGTTCTTCGTTCACTCTGTACCCAAGTTCCTGTGTTGGCACCCTAATCTTTCCTACACTTTCCTTCCCTGCCTCCACTAGGCTCGCAACTATGGCGTCGGCCATCTTCTGGACACAGCCCCCCTTGTGTACGGCTGCAAGCTTTGGTTTCAGTTTTTCTTCGAACTTCGCCCAGTCGCCATCCTTTTTGAGTTCCCAAACCTCCTTGAAGCTTCCTCTGCTTTTCTCTAGGTTTTTGCCCCTCATCGTCACTGTAATCAAGTTGTGATCACTATCCAACTCCATTTTTCCCTCATCATCCACTTCTACCCCTATCATCTCCCTCCATAAATTCATATCTGTGAGAATGTAGTCAATTATTGATTTTCTGTCGTTTCTCTCCCAGGTCCATTTCCCCTTACATCTAGCGTCCCTGTTCAGAATCTTCTGACTGAGCTCATTTGTGAAGTTCAACAGCTTCCTTCCATTCCTGTTGACTTTCTTGTCCCCCACCCTCTATGCCTTCTTCCTTATCACCTATGTGTCCATTAAAGTCACCCATCAGAATTATACCGAGCCCCCTGTTTTCTACTTCAGTGATATTGGACCTTAGTGTTGAGTATATCGAGTCATTCCACTTGGGTTTACTTCCCTCCATTGCACAGTACACAATCCCAAGGGCAATACTTTTGTTTCTCAGACTGATCTTTACCCATCCAATTTCTTTTGACACCTCAGCCGAGGTTATGATATCTTCCAGATCTGTGATCAGTGATCAGTTTTAAATCCTCTTTAATGTACATGCCTACCCCTCCCCCCTTTTTCTGGCCTTCCGTTCGCCCTACACCTATCCACACACACCCGCTTACTTGGTCTACCCGTTCCTTGTGTCTTACCCACATCTCGCTTAAGCCCACGACATCAAACTCCTCTGCCTCGATCAATGTAGCAATTTCACTTACTTTCCGGTGGAGACCCTGGATCTTGCTATAACCCACTTTCAGGGTACCGAGGTTCATTGGCTTCTGCCTACTGGGCCCATTGTTTTCTGGCGCTAGTCCTGGTAAACTTATTCTGTCCCCTTCACTCTTAATTATCCCACCTATGTCCACTCTACTTATACTTGCCTCTGACCTCCCACCCCGCTCCTCTCCAAAAAGGGCTCTGCTACCCGTAGAATTTTTTCCCCCAATACTCGTTTCCCCACCCTGCTAAGATGCAGCCCGTCACGCCTGTTCATGCTCCCATTGCCCCAAAACGTGTCCCAATGGTCGATAAAGGGTATTCCCAGATCAACACAGTAGTCCTCCAACTCTTCATTTAGGGCCAAAATCCTTGAGTTCTGTTCGTCCCCACCTCCAAGGACAGGAAGGACCCCAGATACGACTACCCTTGCATTCCTACTTAGCAGTTTGCCGACTAAGCCTCTATAAGACTCCACCAAACTTACTGACCTTCTCTCCTTGATGTTGTTGGTCCCCACATGGACCACCACTACCGGTTCCGGTCCTGGCCCTGCCACAATGCCATCTACCCGGTCCCTGAGATCCTCCACCTTCGCCCCCGGAAAGCACAAGACTGTTCGATTGGAACTATCAGGGCCACAAACTACATTGTCAATCCCACGTACAATGCTGCTCCCTGCTACAACTAATTTTCTTCTTCTGGCCCCAGTTCCTATATCATCTGCACCTCCTCTCGTTTTGCAAGCTCCTGGCCCCCTCTTTCTCTTGCCCGCCCTCCTTACCCCATCTGGCCTATCATCATCAACAACCATCTCACCCCCCACACTTTCCCCCTCACTCTCGTCCACAGGGGTATCTGAATCTAAAACACTAAACCTGTTTTCTAAACACAGCCTAGTAACCTTGGCAGCCTTACGCCGACTCTGGCTTCCGGACTCGACGCAGCCCTGACCTGATGCCACCTTCCGAATTTTCCTACTAGAACCCCCACATCAAGCATTATTCCCCCACGTTTCCTGCTTCCCAGTTTCCTCCTTAAGTCCACAACCACCTTCCACCCACCTTCAACCTCACCATCGTAGGCAACCTTCAACGGAGTAACACCAGATACACCGGCCCTCCCCAACCTCCCTCTCAGCTCTGCAATCTCCCGCTCGAATCCAACACACTTCTCTAACAACTGTAAAATATCCCTGCAATTCGCACATACCCCACTACTCTCCATTGGCCGACCACCACCATACCTCATATTACACTGTCTACACGCCTCCGTATCCTCACTCTCCCCCTCACCTGCACCCCTCGACTCACCTCCTCCAGACCTCCCTTAACACCCATACTTACCTCCGTCTGAACACCCGTTGTGCACTTACCATTCATGATTACAAATATTATACAGAATCCAATGACCGAAAACGATAAAAACACCAGGGCAACAAACACACACGAAAAAAGGTAACTAAGGTAAACAAACAACAAAATTGGAAAAACCTATCAACTAAACCTCCTTATTACACCCTATGGTCCTCCCAAAACACACTTGCAAAACTAAATATATAAAAACTTCCCTGAAATAAAACTAATATTAAAAAAAAATACTTATAAACAGTTCAGAGCAGAAAATTTTCTTCTTCTCTTCGTGAGTAGTATTCACGATCTGTGTGATCATTATAACACACAATTTGGGATACCGAAATATATCTCTGATGAAAGGCTTGGGCATCTTTTCCCGGGCACTCCCCAAAATTAAACACTACCAAGGATGTCAATAAAAATGTCAAATGCGAGGATTTGGTCTCCATTCAGGCCTGAAAATCAATACATACCACAGGGACGAATCATGGTTGGCTCTGTGGGTTATGCAACAGTGCAATTTTTTCATTATTACGTTCTATCCTCAAATGTGAGGAGTTTGCATCTTCGGTGTGTGGAAAATAAAATTTTTCTCCCACAGAGCCAAACGATGGTTGTCTTCATGGGTTATATACGGTATACCGGGATACCATTGAAATGATCTCATGATAACACACTAACCAGGATAAAGACAAATGTCTCCGATGCAAGGATTGGGCTCAGGAGTCGATTTAATTTTTTTTTTAAATTTAATAGCAGTTTTCGAACTTGGAGAAATCTGGATCAGCATTTACAATTATTTACATGACTTTTCATTTGAATCTGATTAGCTTTAGTTGAAAATTGATTTGAAAGCTGCTATGCGAATCCAGGCAAATCGAACCCTGATTGGGCTTCTTTTTGGTACCGGTACAGAAAATTAAAAAAAAATATGGGATTTTTTCTACATTTGTATCAGACGATTCAGAGAGCTTTCCAAGAACCACTGTCAAGTTGAAGGCATGTGGCAGAAGTAGTCCAAACATCTTCTTAAAGTCCGTAATATAATTTTTGGCTTTGGTACGTACCAAACCCCAAAATTATATTATGGACATTCAGCAATTTCAGGACGTTTGTTTGGAGTAGTGGCACTGGCAGAAGCTGATACGCGATCTATTATCAATATCATGAAATGTTCCGTCTCCCACAACCAACTTTTGACTGTATCTTTTAAAAAGCTGTACATAATCAGTATAAGCATTACTAAATAAATCATGAATTATAATCATACACAAATACCAGAATTCAATTAGTACTGGCTCTGTGGATTTCACGTTGATTGTTGTCAACCTGATACTGACATGAACGTGCCCAAGTTTCTGTAACTTTCACTCAAATGAAACTGAAAGTTGAAAGCCGGCCTGACAGAATATCCAACTCGATTGTAATGTAACAACGGAGCGACCAAACAGCAGTAGCCATAACTCTTTCTGCTTGTCCAATTGGTTGCCATCTCATGTTTTCAGTTTAAAAACTAACAAACATGTCATGGGACTATTTTTTGAGGACATTCAAAGAGGACGCTGAGCGTCGAATTTCAAACTTGCGCAGATTGACTGATACATGTGATAGAGAACGAACCACGTGAGGCATGGCATCAGAAGGTAATTGATAACTTGTCCGTGTGGAATATAAATTATTATTCATTGAAAAGTATCAATATTTTATATTATACAGGGCCTGGACAATACCTGTCTAACCTTTTCAGCTACTGTCATTCGATTTATGAAAAATAATTGACGAATTAGTGCATGCTTTTTTTCGAAGCTCGAAATTAGGTGAGACTTTAAGGAAGAATGGCGGTGAATTCGACCCACCGTGATTTCGAACCAAAGTGATTTCGACCCACTTCGGTGAATTCGACCCAATTCGGTGAATTCGACCCAGAGTGATTTCGACCCATTTAGGTGAATTCGACCCAACTCTGTGAATTCGCCCTGTTAAGAAAAAAATAAGTAATCATTGATTTTTCATGATATACATCTTAAAAATATTTTCTGTCAGTGAATATTAATAAATAATGCCAAGCCAGTTGAAACAGTGTTTTGATACGGGGGTCTGGACAAAATGTCCGATTGCCAAAATGTCCGATTGCCAAAATGTCCGATTTTCTGGACGGAATGTCTGATTTCATTGGACGAAATGTCCGATTTTTTTTGACATAATCGTCCGATCGCTGGACGAAATGTCTGATTTCTTTGGACATAATGTCTGATTTTTTTAGACATTATGTACAGTACATAATGTCTAAAAAAAATCGGACATTATGTCCAAAAAATCGATTTATGTAAGAATTTTTGTGCTGCTCTGAGTGTTTTATCCCAGGGAAAATGAGCTGAGCAATATTAAATAACAACAAAACGTTTGCTGACTTGACTTAATTTTATTGACCAAAAAAAACAAACTTAAAACAAACAAGAGGCCCCAAGGGGCCTTAATCGCTCACCGGGCAAAGTGGTTCAAAGAAGTATTAGGGGTCACATTCAGTTAGACATGGTTCATCAACACTACAAAGGAATGAAGTCATGAGAGACAAATTTTTTGGAACTAGGGACATGGCTTAAACAAACTTGAATCTTACCCCCCTAAGGATGTTGCATACCAAATATCAGAAGCATTCATCTGCTGGATCTGAAGAAGAAGATTTTTAAAGAAAATTCCTCATTTTGAACTAAGTTATCATTCGGGCTCCCACAGTGAGCCCAAATATGAACCCAAGGACTTGGCTTGAACAAACTTGAATCTCACCCCCTAAGGATGCTGCTTGCCAAATATCAAAACATTCTGACTGCTGAATCTGAAGAAGACTTTTAAAGAAAAATTCCTCATATTGACTAAGTTATAATTAGGGGTCACGTTCAGTTAGACATGGTTCATCAACACTACAAAGGAATGAAGTCATGAGAGACAAATTTTATGGAACTAGGGACGTGGCTTGAACAAACTTGAATCTTACCCCCCTAAGGATGTTGCATACCAAATATCAAAAGCATTCATGTGCTGGATCTGAAGAAGAAGATTTTTAAAGAAAATTCCTCATTTTGAACTAAGTTATCATTTCGGGCTCCCACAGTGAGCCCAAATATGGACCCAGGGACTTGGCTTTAACAAACTTGAATCCCCCCCCCACCCCCCCCCCAAGGATGGTACACACCAAATATCAAAACATTCCGACTGCTGGATCTGAAGAAGATTTTTGAACTAAGTTATAATACGGGCTACCACAGTGAGCCCAAATATGAACCCAGGGACTTGGCTTGAAAAACTTGAATCTCACCCCCCCCCTAAGCATGCTGCATACCCAATATCAAAAGATTCTGCTTGCTGAATCTTGAGAAGAAGATTTTTAAAGAAATTTGCCTGAAATGAACTGAGTTCAAATTTGGGCTCCTATACTGAGCCCAAATATGAACCCAGGGGGCCGATTTGAACAAACTTGAATCAGATCCACCCCACAATGTTTCATACCAAATATCAAAAGATTCTGCCTGCTGGATCTGGAGAAGAAGATTTTTTAAGAAATTTGCTTGAAATGCACTAAGTTCGAATTTGGGCTTCTATACTGAGCCCAAATATGAATCCAGGGGGCCGATTTGAACAAACTTGAATCAGACCCATACCAAGATGCTGCATACCAAGTATCAAAAGATTCTGCCCACTGGTTCTGGAAAAGATTTTTTAATAATTTTTCTATAATTCATATGGTGCTATCAGAGTTATGCACCATACAAAGCCCCCATGGGACGTGGCCATTTCATTTGAACAAACATGAATTGCCATATAGTAATGAACATCCACATGAAGTTTCGTGAAAATCGGACCAGTGGTTTCAGAGGAGAACTCGTTTGAAAAATGTTCACAATGACGGACGACGCCGGACGGCCGGTGATAAGCTCCCTTCGGTGAGCTAAAAACAAAACATTAAACAAAATAGCAGGGCTTGATTTAATCTCAAAATTTTGAATAGCAATTTACTATTCACCCAGGAAAATTGATTAGCAGTTGATTCAAAAGCACTTCAGACTAATAAGTATTGAATAGCAAAATTCAGAAATTGGAGAGCGAAATGCTATGCTAATCCAGTTAAATCGAGCCCTGTATAGATGCAATAAGCAAATACACAGAAAATAACAGTAAGAGGTTATTCAGAACACAGAGTAAAAAAAACAATGGACAGACAACAAGTTGTACCTGTACTATATTGATAAACTGTCCCTTAGAATATGTCTACTGACAATACAAATAAAGTCCCTAAAGAATGTGTACACCGGCAACTCGACCATGTTGTTACAGTCGAGTTTACATTAAATTGACTGCAACAAGTTGTACCTATAATATTATTTAATAAAACACTTCCTCAGAATATGTCTATCGACAATACGAATAAAGTCCCAAAAGAATGTGTATACCAGCAACTTCTGGAGGTCAATTTAATAATGACTACTTGACCATGTTGTTATAGTCAAGTTTACATTAAATTGACTGCAACAAGTTGTACCTATAATATTATTTAATAAAACACTTCCTTGTTTTCGTACATTTTTGTCCAGTGACCATCGGACATTTTGTCTAAAACTATCGGACATTTTGTCTAAAAAGATCGGATATTCTGTCCAGCCATCGGACATTTTGACAATCAGACATTTTGTCGATCGGACATTTTGTCTAGTAATCTTTGATATGGATAAAAAATAGTTCACCTTATCAGTTAGTATATGATTAAAGAATACAAGCAGACTAATTATTTTCAGTTACTCAGTGTAATAACAACAAAGATGTGTGACAGTGGTTTGATTGTCCTGATATTTCAGTTTCATCTTTGTCGGTATATATCAAAGTATCCTGAGTTAACAATCAACAAAACCAGTTCACAGATTTACTAGTAGTACACATAACAGGACTAATCACTTTTCATAGCAATTTAGTGTTTGTATTACTTACACACACAAATGCTATATATTACCAGGCCATTAACAGCAAAATCAGAATCTCCTCTTGACGATATAGCAGTACAATGTCAGATAGTTGTATTCAGTGCCAAAACACTGTTCGTCCCCGACAAGAGGGTGTTCAGTGTGATTTATGTGATAGATGGCAGCATAGAACATGTAGCACAGGTATCAGTCGCGTTGAGTATAGGCGAGCTATTCGACAAGGTCAGAATATTGACTGGACTTGTGCTGAATATGCTGAACAAAATAGCAACGGGAGATGCGCCCAACTTCACAATAGTCAATGGTGTGCACCCAAGCCGAACCGTCCCCACCAGGGCTCGCCTTGAATAAAATGGTCGGGGCCTAAAAAAAGTGCCCCACATATTGAGGTCGGGGCCTTTTCGGGGCTGATTTTCCATTTTATCCATTATTGTTAGTGCTTTTTTGTGGAAAATGTCGGGGCTTGAAAAAAAGCCCCTAGCAAGTGCTCCTCGGGGCCTGGGCTGATCAGCCCCGACTGAAGGCAAGCCTTGCCCCACACTATTTTACCCAAACCGTCCCCTAGGTCAGTGACTCCAGTTGGTAATTAATGACTAACAAGGCCAAACTTTATGATTTATTAGGCTTTTCCCTCAGGAAAAGACTATTGTTTTTCTACGGATTATTATTTTTTTTTTGGGGGGGGGGGGGGGTTTTCCACACATTTTGTCCGCACGATTCCGAAGCCATTTTCGGGCCGATTTTCACAAAATTCTGCACACGCATAGAGGGGCACAAAATCTAAAAATGTACCGAAGCGGAATTTTCGATTTAACCCTTATTTCGCCAGAATTGGCAAAAAACTGTCAAAATTGGGGTTTATCGGCACTTTCTCGAAACACGTCTTGTAGATTTTTTTTAAACCTTTATCATTGATAGACCTGTCTGTGCCACTACCTTTGATACACATGACATATCTGGCGATGCATATGGTAACCCTCCACAGGCTGCCAAACATCAAAATTTTGATGAAATGGGCCGGTTTTAGGCCCCCAGAGAACCCAAACGATACACGAGAGATAAACATAACTTCCTTTATTGGAAGTGAAATTCACCAGAGATAATTTTTGTAAGTAATAAGTGTGTTCAAAAAACCAAGCGTCAACCCGTTTTGGGCTGGTTAAACAGCAATACCCCCATAAAGCTAAAAAATTCAGGTTTTCCGTGGATTTCTCTAAACGTGTCTTGTAGATTTTCAAGAAAAAATTGTCACTCCCAGGCCTTGATGTGACAATAGAAGTTGCATAGACAAAATACTGCGGTGAGCATTTGTTAACACTCCATGGGCTGCTAAAAGTCAAAATTGTGATAAAATGGGCTGTATTTGGACGCCAACAGCACCCAACGGGTACGCCACAAAGAAAAGTGATTTCTTTCATCGAGCGCACAATCTATAGGGAAACATTTTTGTAAGTAGTAAGGGTATTCAAAAAACGAAGTCTTAACCCATTTTGGGCAGGCTAAAGAGAGAGACCCCTTAAAATCTTAAAATTCCCATTTTCTGTGGATTTCTCTAAATACATTCCATAGGTTTTCAAGAAAAATTGACGACTTGCAGGTCTTTGTGTGACATTACAAGTGGCATGGACAAAATATTCCGCTGAGCGTTTATTAACCCTCTACAGAATGCCAAGCATCATAATTTTGTTGAAATGGGCTGTTTTCGGACACACACAGCACGCAATGTATGTCCGAGAGTTACACATAATCTCCTTTGTTGGAAGTGGAATTCACTGAGGACCATTTTTGTAAGTAATAAGGGTATTCAAAAACCCAAGCGTTAACCCCTTTTGGGGTTGTTATTAGCGATACCCATCAAAAGCTAAAAAAAAAAATTATGTTTTCCGTGGATTTCGTTACAAACATCTTGTAAGTTTTCAACAGAAAATGGCCATTGATAGGTCTTGGAGTCACATTACCGGTTGCATGGATAAAATATTTTTATACTGTACCAATGACCCAGACTTAGCTGGTGCTAACTCCAACAAAAACCAGGGCCAAACACAAATTTTGCCCCCCAATCCCCAAAATTTGCATCCAAAACAAAAAGAAATCATGTCCTAAAGGACCTCCATAGTACGTCTCTACTGCGCATGCGCAGTGACGCAGTCGTCCCGAAATTGGCGCCAAATATCATTCTCTGTTTGGCCCTTCATCAGTCAACATCTCACTGATCTTTGTGCTTGTAAATCTCAGTTTAAAGGATGCCAGACACGTAATTTTTGGAGAAAATGTGATTCTAAGGAGGATAGAAGGAGGAGAGGAAAAAAGAAGTGGCAAAAAATAATCAGGGCTGTACTTAAAATTTTTTGTTGAAATTATGTTAAGTTGCCTATTTTCGAGGCATGGGCCTCTTGTTGTCATTCTTGCTAATTGTTGCACTGCTTATTCAGTGTTTCCTCTCCCCTAGCCTTCTAAAGTCCCCCCTTGCAATTCTCCCATGCTTTTGGCATATTTTTGAGAAGTTTCATTTCTAAAATTTCCTGGGAGAGTTGCTTGGTTACAGAATGTTTTCTGTTATTTTCCCCATAGTTACGTTTTCACCCATGGGTGTATAACGTTTGTGTTCTGCATCTTCCATCTGATGTTCTGCAGATTCTCCCCTGGGAGTCTCTGTTTTGCATCAGATAGAGTGTAATTGATAACTGATTCCGGGCCAGTTTTTTCAGTGCCTGGAGTCATGTTTTCTAGTGTGTTTACACTGTTTGTTTTCATTGGCAACAGCCTTTTTTGAGGGGGGCTGTTTGCCTTTGTGGTAGTTTATCTCATTATAAGATACATTTATATTATCCGAAAGTGTCTCATTAATTATTTTATATAAATTTAAAATTTTTGACCACACTTTGCCATCGGATCCATCGGGGCTCAACGTTACTTTTCAGCAACTTGGGCTTCTCTGAAAAAATATTTTTTCAAAATTATTTTGTTTTGCAATTGTTTTTTCATTTATTAATGGATCATGTTATTATGTATCTTTGTGTCAGGGGTTTTTGCGAGTAACTAGGACTTATTGTTGTTCTTTCACAATGAAGGGACATTGTTCAAATTGTAATAGGAAGAAATCTTCCTCTGACTTTCATGATCATTGTATTAATTGTAGTCAGTGTTCTCGCATTAATCCCTGTCCTATATGTGAACATTGGGATGAGAAACATTGGAAACGTGTGTCACGATATGTTGTTTCTGGAGAAAGAGCGATGCCGGCTCTTTCTCCGCAAGGTCACTCTACTCTCTCAGTTTCTATTTCAGAGGAACCAGAACAGGGTGATGTTTCCATGTTATCTTCTTCAAGTGTGCGTCCGTCATCACAAATGAATTCAGAGCTAGCGGCAAAAGTGCTCATGGAGATTAGACAAATGTCGTCCGCTAGCTCGCCCGGTGTAGCGTCCATTCACCGAATGGTTCGGCAGCCGGGTTCGTCCGATGCGGTCCAAGAGGAAATTTTGGGTGATGCGAGCACTATAAACATAATAGATGCACACCCAGTGACGGCGGATAGTAAACGAGAACGGAGGAAGCCTTTTAGTCCGGTTCCTAGCTCGTCCAGGTCCAGCCGGGCCGCGAGCGAGAGAGGCCCCTCTCTCGTACAACAACATCTGGGACCAGATGTTGTGGTACAAAATGTGTCTTTAGCGGAGCATACGTCCGTCGCTCGGGACGCTCCGTTGTATAAGCAGTCCGCAGAGACTGTTAAGGCTTCCTCTTCTCGTCGGCGCACACGACCGCACCTTGGCTGCGTGACCTCCGATATTTTGCCAGCTTCGCCGATCAAGGATTCTTCGGCGACCAGGTCACACCATCCGGCAGCCAGGGATTCGAGACCGATGGACTCCGGACGTTCGCATAGGAAGAGTATGCGGGAGCCATCTGATGCGGAGCTGCCCTCGGCGAAGCAGCGAAAGACCGCTCCTCCGCAGGTCTCGACGTCGGACATTCTAGTGCAGATAGCACAGCTTATCGCAGCATCCCAGCAGCCGACAGAAACGGTGTCGGATCGAGAATTATCCGACGGCGCTGGGTCGGTACGCTCCGCCGAAGCATCGGGGGCGGACGACCGGGAACATCGGGAGGTCCGACCGGATGGTGAAAGGGATACGGATGAATTGGAGCTATCCCTTTCGGAACAACATAAAGCTGCCGTGGACTTCATCCGGCACTTTCTCCCTCAAGTTGTTCCGTCGGGCCAGACTGCTGCGCTTCCGGACAAGAGAATTATAGCGTCATTGGACTCTGAATTTTTTGAGCGGTTCAGGGACATCGCTCCCGAGTTTCCGTCGCAGTCCAATAATGTTGCAAGAACATTTGAATTATTGAACGACGCTATTTTTAAACTTGCTTCCAGGACGGGGAAAGCAGGTTTCTTGTCCGCAAATACTCTCAACCTGCCTTTCATTAATGCAAGGAATAAATTCGACACGGCAGGACAGGGTATACCGAGAGTTCCTCTGCGTATGGACGACGAGGCGGAAGACTTAGAGCTATCATTACCGTCGTCAGCTTCTATTCCAACCGCAGTGTTGGAAACAGCTATTGCGTCTAACAGAGCCAATTTAGATGCCTTATCTTACGCAGATCACCTTACTAAGGCGTTATCACTGCGCCTTCAAGGGGAAGAGTTTCAGGATATACAATCCTCTTTAAGACTTCTTTCAAGGGCAGTAGCTTATTCCACGTGTAACTCCGCCCTTTCAGTGGCAAATTTGGAGTTGGTTAGACGTGACGCAGCCCTGGCTACATCCACACTAGTGGATTCTAAGGTGAAGAACTCTCTTAGAGTCGCTTCGGTCTCAGGAGAACTTCTCTTTGACGGCAAGCTTTCTGCTATTTATGATAGTATTAAAAAGAAAGCTAGTGATTCTCTGTTGTTCAGATCCGCTCCTAAAAGGTCGGATACAGCAGACACGAATAAGGCGGGCACTTCTGGGTCTAATGCGCCCAAGAGAGGTTCCTATAGAGGTTCCGGTGCGTCCTCTTGGTCTTATTCGAGAGACCGTCAGGATAGCGACTCTTGTTCGGGACGTCCTTCAGGCCGGGACAATCGGTCGGACGCCCCGAGGTCGACGAGGCGAGGTGCGGGTCGTGGAAGACGTGGTTTCTCCTACCGCAGGCCTCGCAGATCCAAGAGGTGATGGCTTAAACCTCTATCGCGTTCCGGTTGGCGGAAGGTTGTCGAGTTTTTCACAAGAGTGGGCGTCGATTACGGACGACCCGTGGGTGAGAGGAGTGACTTCGGAAGGTCTAAAGATATCCTTCAAACGAAAGCCTCCATTAACTCGAAGTCCAAAGTGGACTCATCTTCCGTCAAATCCTCAGAAAAGAGACGCTCTGTTATCAGAGGTGCAGTCTCTTTTAATGAAGAACGCGGTAGAGGTCGTAGAAAACCAGGAATCGCTGGGATTCTACAGCCATCTGTTTCTGGTTCCGAAACCAGACGGCTCGTTCCGTCCAGTCATAGATTTGAGCTGGATAAACAAGCTGATCGTCGCTCCGAAGTTTTATATGGAGACGATTCGATCGGTCAGAGCGAGTATTCGGGTGAACGATTATGCAACGAGCATAGATCTCAAAGATGCGTACTTTCACGTCATGGTACATCCGACATTCCGAAAGTATCTACGCTTCGCAGTCCTAGGAGTGGTGTATCAGTTCCGGGCCATGTGCTTCGGATTGAATCTAGCACCCTGGGCTTTCACTCGGGTAATGAACTCGGTAATGATCTACTTCCGAGCTCATTCGTCTGCGGTAACGTCGGCCTACCTGGACGACATTCTTCAGAGGTACGGCAACGAGTTAACGCTTCAGAACGATGTTCAGAATCTTCTTCTATTGCTCCGACGTCTCGGTTTCATAGTAAACGAGGAGAAGTCGGATCTGGTGCCGTCCAAGTCATTCACTCATCTGGGAATGAGCTTAGAGATGCACAACAATCTCGTTCGTCTGCCGTTAACCAGAGCGAAATTAGTCAGTTGTTACGCTCGCTATTGTCTGAATACAGACAAAGTCACGGCGAGAGAATTTATGAGACTGATAGGTCTGTGCGGAGCCGCCGCGGATCTCATTCCGATGGGACGGCTACGCACACGTCCTCTTCAAATTTTCCTGACTCAGAATTGGAGTGTGAAAATCCATTCGCTCGATGTAGACGTTCTCTTGTCAGATCAAGTGAAACAAGAGATTCAGACTTGGGCAAACATTCAGTGGTTAACTCGAGGAGTTCCGCTGCAGTTGCCGGATCCGAGTTTTACCATTATGACGGATGCCAGTCAAACAGGTTGGGGTGCATCATTAATCCCAACGGATTCGAGATGCCAGGGTCTTTGGGATCCGCAATTCCTGTGCAAGCACATAAACATCAAGGAAATGATGTCAATTTGGCTTGCGTTACGTCACTGGATGGACATTATTCACGATGCTCATGTCCAAATCCTATCCGACAATACGACAGTAGTGGCGTATATACGGAATCAGGGAGGCACTCATTCAGTTCCGTTGTTCAATCTAACGGAAAGAATCCTTCTGTTTGCGTTGGAACATCACGTTCTTCTTTCGGTCCGTCACATACCGGGTCGTCTGAATGTGCTAGCAGACTCCCTTTCACGAAAGGGTCGCTTGTTGCCGTCGGAGTGGACTCTCAACAAACAAGTATTCAATCAGATTTGCTACCAATGGGAACGGCCAATGATAGACTTATTTGCGACACATCTCAACAATCAGTTGCAGACGTATGTGTCCCCGTGTCCGGATGCAAGAGCATTTGCAGTAGACGCTCTGTCGATCCCTTGGGACGGAATGATAGGATATGCGTATCCTCCAGCGCCGTTAATTCAACAAGTATTGCTAAAGATAAAACAATCTCAATGCAAGATTCTGTTGGTAGCATCTCTGTCGCCACAGAGACCGTGGATAAATCTACTCAGGTGTCTGTTGTGGGACCTACCGCGGAAGCTTCCTCCACGAGAGGATCTTCTTTCGCAGGGGAAATCGCGCCAACTCCATCACAACCCGCAAGGTCTCAACCTTCACGTTTTTCCGTTGTGCGGTCCTTCTTGCATGGCAAGCACTTTACAGGACGAGCAGTGGACGCGATTTCTAACTGTAGGAGGACCTCCTCTTTGCTAAACTATGCGGTTAAGTGGAAGGTTTTCCGTCGTTGGTGTAGGGATCATTCTGTAGATATATTTGATCCCTCTATACCAGACATTGCAAACTTTCTAGTATACTTGTTTGACGAAATCAAACTGCAGCCTGTTACTATAAAGGGTTATAGATCTATGTTATCTGATACCTATGCACATCATGATAGTTTACAAATGGGATCTAATGTCTCTTTATCGAAATTGGTTAGAAACTTTTCGATAAATAGACCCAGAACTCTTAGATTAATTCCTAAGTGGAATTTAGCTTGGGTTCTCCTTAAATTGAAGGAAAAGCCATTTGAACCTCTTGGGACAGTAGATTTCAAATTCTTATCTTATAAGACAGCTTTTCTCTTAGCTTTCTCTTCTGCCAGAAGAGTCAGTGAGCTTCATGCACTATCGGTGGATGATTCTCATTATCGTAGTGTTGGGAACACTATCACCTTCACTACTAATGTGGGTTTTTTAGCTAAGAATCAGGCTCCTAATAAATATCCGGAACCTATTGTTATTAAGGCTCTTCCGTCTTCAGACGGGCGTAGGCCTTTACTCTGTCCTGTTAGAGCACTACGTATCTATAAACAGAGATCTCAGTTCATCAGAAAGGGACGGAAACGTTTCTTTCTGTCTTTGATGCCTAATAGAAAGGACATTTCAGTCCATTCTATTGCTAGATGGATTCAGTTAACTATCCGTACTGCGTATGAAGATTTATCTTCTTCTCAGCAGTCTGTGCTTAAGATTTCTGCTCACGAAGTAAGAGCTCTTTCTACTTCCTGGGCTTATGCTAATTGTGTTGCTATTACAGATTTAATGAAGGCTGCTTATTGGTCTCAGCCATCCACATTTACCAATTTTTATCTCAGAAATATTGAGTCCATTTCTGGAGACCTGCATTGTTTAGGTCCGTTATCTGTTGCTCAGAATGTCGTCCACTAAACAGTTGCAACTATAGTTATGCAGGCTTTCTGTTCCGGCAGTGACTCCGTCCGGCTGCCCTCTTCGCTCTGGGCTATTTGACCCAGGGCAAGGGGAAGGGGGGGGGGGGGGGGCGGGTGTTCCCTTAGGTCACCTGCTTTATAGTGAAAAGCAAGGGAATGCCTCCTCCAAGACAGTATTTCTGAGTCGCTTCCGGGATGGTTTTAAAGTGTAATATTAATGTTTAATTTCATTCATGTCTTATTTTTAAAGTGTAGCTCGGTGTGAAGCATTTGTATATGTCAAGTGTCAAACGGGCTTTAATATACAATACTCGGACACTTTTAAATGATTATAAAGAGTCTCAATTCTCTGGACTACTTTATTTATTGGCTTGCTTTAAAAATAATTAGTATAAGGGTTATACTGGATGTTAATAGAGAACATGAATGTTATTGTGCTCAATTATTAAGGGTAGTGTATCTTTCTAATTTAATATTAAATAAGAAAGATACATGTAAAGCCTAATACTCCTTTTCTCCTTAAGGGGTTACCTCTTTATTATATAATTGAGCTTATTGGATTTTCCTCTATGTCCTAGGCCCTCCAGCCTGTTTACTATTCAGCTAAGTCTGGATCATTGGTACAGTATAAAAATGTTAAAAAATTTATAGTAATTTATATATTTTTTATACTTACCAATGACCCAGACGGGGATGGCCCTCCCTGAGTTGGGAACTCTTGCCTCCCCGCTGAGTACATAGCGCTGACCAGGCACTGCCAGTAAGAATGATATTTGGCGCCAATTTCGGGACGACTGCGTCACTGCACATGCGCAGTAGAGACGTACTATGGAGGTCCTTTAGGACATGATTTCTTTTTGTTTTGGATGCAAATTTTGGGGATTGGGGGGCAAAATTTGTGTTTGGCCCTGGTTTTTGTTGGAGTTAGCACCAGCTAAGTCTGGGTCATTGGTAAGTATAAAAAATATATAAATTACTATAAATTTTTTAACATTCCAGTAAGCATTTGTTAACCCTTCATGGGCTGCTAAATGTCAACATTTTGAAAAAATAGTCTGTTTTTGGACACCAACAACAACAAATGGGAATGCCACAGAGATACATAACTTCTTTTACCGGATGCAAAACTGACAGAGAAAAATTTAGTAAGTAGTAAGGGTATTCAAAAAATCGAGGTCTTAACCCATTTTCGCCTGGTTAAGATGTACCCCTTAAAAGCTTAAAATTGCAGTTTTCTGTGGATTTCTCCAAAAAATCTAGTAAGTATTCAAGAAAAATTGACCATTTGCAGGTCTTGGAGTGACATTACAAGTTACATAGACAAAATATTCCGGTAAGCGTTTGTTAACTCTCCAGAGATGCAAAGCATAGAAATTTTGAGAAAATGGACTGTTCTTGGGCACCCATTGCACGCAATGTGTACCTGCGAGATAACCATATCCTCCTTCTTTGGAAGTGGAATTCATCAGACCAAGCATTAACCCATTTAGTGCTGGTCTTAACCCGTTTTGGGCTGGTTAAACAGCGGTACCCATCAAAGACTTAAAATTTCATGTTTTCCCTGGATTTCTTTAAAAACATCTTGTAGATTTCAAGAAAAAATGGCCATTCACGGGTCTTCATGTGACATTACCAGTTACATGGACAAAATATTCCGTTGAGCATTCGTTAACTCTCCACGAGCTGCTAAACATCAAAATGTTGATAAAATGGATTGTTTTCAGACACCAAGAGCACCCAATGGATATGTAACAGAGAAATATAACTTCTTTTACTCGCGTAGAATTCACAGAGGATCAGTTTTGTAAGTAGTAAGGGTGTTTAAAAGAATGAAACTTAACCTATTTTAGACTGGATAAGGAGAGATACCCCTTAAAAGCTTAAAATTTACATTTTCTGTGGATTTCGCTAACTGCTTGTTGGCGATTTTCAAGAACAATTGGACATTGGCAGGTCTTACAAATTGCATAGATAGAATATTCCGCTAGTCGTTTGTTAATCCCGCTACAGGCTGCTAAACGTCAAAATTTTGATAAAATCGGCTGTTTTCGGGCAGCAAATGGGTATGTAATAGGTAAACATAACCTCTTTTATCAGACTCAGAATTCATGAGGGATAATGTATGATAGTGTTAAGGGTATTCAAGGGAGCGTGGTGGCTCAGTGGTAGACTGTTGTACTTCTATGCTAGAGGTCCCGAGTCCGATCCCCGTCCGGGACGACTCACGTTGTGTCCTTGGGCAAGGCACTTTAGCCCGGTTGCCGACATGGGGGCACGATGACGCCGTGTACTAAGGCATACTGCACGTCGATGGAACATATGTCTTCACCCTCTGTAACCCTGCTTGAGCGGAGCTTGAACAGAGTTAGAATGTTGAGGAGCTGACAGTTGCTCGTCGTTGCTTGGTGGTTCTCTCCGTGTACTCTGGCTTCCTCCACCTATAAAACTGTCACGGTCACGATTAGCCATTGTGCATAAGTATGTGACCTTAAACACCAATAAATAAATAAATAAATAAATAAATAAGGGTATTCAAAAAGCCAAGCCTTAACCCTGTTTATAGGATTAAAGACAGACAGCCCATGCGGTGTACGCTGCCTACATTACTTGTAAAATCGACACCCCCACTAAATCTACTTCGAGGTGCGGTGTCGGACCCGACCACCTGACGGTTCTGACCTCATTAGATAACACTCCTTCGTTGTATTTAGCAGCATGGATTTCCCCAAGAAGCAAAGACAAAAATACGTCTGCGGAAAATAATGGCAAATATTTTATTTAGTCTGTATTTTGTCCGTATAGAAAATGTCTCGCCCACATATACCTAAACATGATTCAATGATACAATTGGACATATTTCTCTCGTAAAACCTGAAAAAGACTTGATTTATTTCATTTTAGGATTGCGCGTGTATATTCTTAGAAGATTCTCTGTGTGTTATTAATATACAGCGTCAGTCTTTGATCTCGTTTGGGACGATCAGTGATTAACACCTTTTCGACAAGAGCCATCGAAATTGAAAATAAAAAAAAAATCAAACTTCACTAAAACCTTTTGCAGAATCGTGTTTTTCAGAAAACTCTTTCGCGATTGCATGTGTCGTTTTCAAAATTCCGATCAGTAATCACAAAATTATAAATATGTTGTTGTCAATAACAAAATTGAAAGCATGTCCGTCAAACTTGCATGACGTCAGAACTCGACTCGGGTGAAATACTGCAGTGATGCAGTGAAAGTTCGAGAGTAATAAACGCTGATATCGCAGTAGGCTTTAAACTGTCCATGGAATGGTTCTAAAATCATGTTTATATTTGCAGCTTTACTGCAAATAGGTTTCCCGTTGTTTCTTGTTGAAGTGTTGTTTCCGTCAAGGCCAAGTACCATAGAAAATTTGGAACACCGAGCAGTGGGCCTGCCCCATGAACACCTGCCTGTTATTAAAATTAATTAGCGGGGACATCTGCCCCCCCCCCCCCCCCTTCCTGCTGTTTTTTTTTTGCCTAGGACACCTGCCCCCTATTGTTTCTTTTACCTAGGCCACGTGCCCCCCCCCCCCCCCTGCTGTTTTTCACCAACTACACCTGCCCCCGTTTGTTTGCTAATGGGCCCCTCCCCATTGACCTTTCTATCTTTAGAAGCACCCGGGCCGACGGGGAGAGGGCGTGGTTGTGAGCATGGCTAGATTTCGCTGAAGGAAGGTACCCTCAAATCTGGGTCGAAAGTGGCGAAAATGACAAAAGGCTACTTCAACGTATGGTAACGGTATAAACTTCAGACGATCTGGGCGATGTACAGACGAAAGATCATACCTTGGAGCCGGTTAGGTAATTTGGCACAAAAAAACTCCGATTTTATGCTCAATCGCTGCTCTACAGTAGTCTACAATAGTGCCCAATTCCATTCCAAACTGATAGAGTCGGGACGAATAGTACTCTCACTTTCCACGCGATGCGTGGTGTTCTCCACGCGGTCTCGACACTTGCAACAGATGCCGAAATGTCGGCCAGGGTGCGTAGAACAAGTTCTGAAAATTAGAAGTCGCTGCCTTCGGCGGTCTGGACACGGTTCGTGTTTGTGAGAAGTGCAATTTTAATGTCTTTTCACTGCAACTTCTTCCGATTATCTAAGGTTTAAAGATAGTGTCAGGATACACCCCCCCCCCCCCCCCCCCCCCCCCCCCGCACCGAAACCTGAGACTTTAAGCTCAATCGCAGCTCCACAGTCGTCTACAACACTGCCCATTTCCATTCTGAACTGATAGAGTCAGGACGAATAGTACTCACTTCTTCCAAGCGATGCGTGGTGTTTTCCAGGCGGCTCGGACGCTCCAAACAGATCCCAAAATGTCGGCCAGGGTTCGTAGAACAAGTTCTGAAAATTTCAAGTCGCTGCCTCCAGCGGTCTGGACACGGTTCGTGTATGTCAGAAGTGCTATTTTAATGTCCAATATGCAAATCTTCGTCAATTTTTTCCTGCCTGCCAGAAACCCAATCACCGCCAATTTCTTTTCATTTTAAACTTCTGACGATTCTCTTAGGTTTAAAGGTTGTGTTGGGATCCCTGGGTGGCGGTCTTAAAGAAGCAACTTCCATTTACAGAGAGGGGGGGGGGGGTTCTAATGGAGTCTGCGTCCATTCACGGCGTCTTTTTTTCGAACTGGCTTGAAAAGGAAGGACCAAATTCAAACAGTTACCTCCTCTCTTCAAAACGCTATATCCCAACCAATTCTAGGCAGATTTCCATGAACTTTTCACTCCTTGTTCATGGATAGTTGCGGCATCACTTTCCATGAAGAGTGGTACGAATTTCGCATTTCGTCACGTCGAATTCGAAAAGAGCGCATGCGCATGGATTTCTCTGAAAACATCTTATAGATTTTAAGTAAAAATGGCCATTCGCACTTTTTGGTTTGAAATTGCAAGTTGCATGAATAAATATGCCTGTTAGCACATGTTAACCCTCTACAATTGGCCAGACATCAATATTTTGGATACATTTGAGATAAAATTGACCATTTTCAAATAGACAGAGCACTCAAAGGGTATGTGTCAAACAAACATAACTCCTTTTGTTGGTCATTAACTTGTGGGACGACGATATTGATATTAACCCACTCTACCATTAATGATGGTTTTTACCTAAACAATTTTTTTATAAAACTGAGTCATTTGAGACTACTATAACCACCTTTCTCATAACATCAATGTAAGAACTTCAGTGAGACAGTTAAAAACAATTCATCAGACACTGTGGGGGCATGAAAAATCAAGGAATCTCATCGGGAAAAGCCATGATTCTCCAGAATCATAAAGTCTAGTTTTAATACAAAATTGTTTGGAAGAAGTGACCTTAAAATGTTTTGTGATTGTTGTGAGTATTGGTTATTTGAAGTTGAAACGTGGATGCTTAGAGTAAACACTCTTTGAAGTAGCGATTCAGAGACAGTCACAGAGTGTTTGTGTAAACATTCTTTGAAGCCGAAAAGAGTAATCACGGTGTTATTAGTCCCCTACGGGAACCGTAAGGGGACTATAGGATTGCACTCCATCCGTGCATCTATCCATCCATCTGTCCGTCTGTCTGTCTGTCTGTTTTTTATGTTACCACCTCTCCCTCCAACATGCTTTAAGCTACACCTTTCATATTTGGTACATGGATAAATGGTCCTGAGGGGATGATGCACGTTCAATTTTTTTTTTTTCTAAATCCAAGATGGCGGAATGGCAGCCATTTTTGTTGTGTTTTTTAAGCTTTTTTTCTCTATTTTCATGTTATCACCCCTCCCACCAACATGGTTCAAGCTACACCTTTTATATTTGGTACATGGATAAATGGTTCTGAGAGGATGATGCAGGCTCAAAATTTTTTTTTCAAAATCCAAGATGGCGGAATGACGGCCATTTTTGTTGTATTTTTTAAGCTTTTTTTCTCTATTTTCATGTTACCACCCCTCCCACCAACATGGTTCAAGCTACACCTTTCATATTTGGTACATGGATAGAGGGTTGGGAGGGGATGATGCATGTTAAATATTTTTTCTTCAAAATCCAAGATGGCGGCATGACGGACATTTTTGTTGTGTTTTTTAAGCTTTTTTCTGTATTTTATGTTACCACCCCTCACTCCAACATGGTTCAAGCCAGGGGTCAGCCGAGTGGGCGACTTGGGCGAAGAAGTCGCCTTGTCATTCCTCAAGTCGCCTTGGCTTACATTGGGGGCGAAATTCAAGTCGCCCTCCCAAACTTCCTTGGGAGACATGGCAGTTTACTGTATTTTCTTATGTTTTATTTTTTAAAAACACACGCTTCCGCAAAAAACAGTAAACACGGTTGCTGTTAAAGTCCGTCACACGGCTATGAAAATAGCCTAAACTAGCCCAATTTTATATTTCTGAAAAGAATTGCAATGGCGTAGTCGTTCGAACAATTCGCCCCAACTGATAGCAACCAGCACAAAATGGCTATTTAAAAACAAAGTACCAGACAACAACGAATCACACAAGACACGCATCGAGTTAATTAGAATTTATTAAAGTTAACCATCGTTTCAAAACAAAAAAAAATGTATTGGAGACAGTTCGTCCATATCAAAATTGCTTGTGGTTACGCTCTGTTCCATTGAAAAATTGGCTGCATTGAAATTCGCCCCGCAATTTGCATTGAATGTTTTTCTTTGAAAACTTGTGAAGTTTGTTGGAAGGGGGTTAAATGTAATAAGGCTACAATAGAAATCACAGGTATTTGGATGGATAAGAATGGCAGACCTTCAAAGCACCAATCGCACGTGTCAGTGAAAGATGGTTGGCAGAAATTGTCAGTTTTCTGAACAGTGTATTATTAGTTTACCCAGCGCAGCCGGGAAGGGAGACAACTGAAATGTTTTGTCATTTACCAAAGAAATTAATTAACTCAAATTGTTAATAACGCTTAATTTACGAAGGATATCGAAAACTTTTTTAACTACGCTTTTCAACTCAGTTAGGGTATTCAGAAACCATGAATGACCCAGCTTCTTATATGAACTTGAAATTTATTTTAAACACTTTAAATATTTTTTTAAAAAGAATATACCTTCTGTTACAGAGAAGAACACTCTCACCATGGGTCATACTAAATTTCAAATCCACATCGTTCAGGCAAATACAAAATCAACTGCACGGTAACCTTAGTCATCACTGTTAGGCAAAGAGTTAGGGGGTATTCAGAAACCATGAACGACACAGTTTTTTGTAGGGTGGGGTGGGGGATTTTAACCTACATTCTGTTTTGTAACCATCTTGACTTAGTTTTGTGTGTGTTTGTATAAACTTTTATTTATTTTTTTCTCCACAATTGTGTCCTCTATGTTCATTTATTTTGTCACGATGTCATATACGTTTTATGTTTTTTTTTTCTGATTTCTCCTTCATGTCCACTGACTTCTCCCTCCTGGGTCCTGACTTCTCCCTAAAGTCTCTGAAGGGAGAAGTCACTTCTCCCTAAAATCAGCTGCCAGGCTGACCCCTGGTTCAAGCTACACTTTTTATATCTGGCATATGGATAGAGGGTTGTAATGGGATGTTGCACGTTCAATATTTGTTTTAGGGGACTATAGGATTGCTGTCCGTCCGTCTGTCTGTCTGTCTGCCTGTCTGTGTGTTTTTTATGTTACCATCTCTCCCTCCAACATGCTTAAAGCTACACCTTTCATATTTGGTACATGGATAAATAGTTCTGAGGGGATGATGCACGCTCAAAAATTTTTTTTCAAAATCCAAGATGGCGGAATGTCGGCCATTTTTGTTGTGTTTTTTAAGCTTTTTTTCCTCTATTTTCATGTTATCACCCCTCCCACCAACATGGTTCAAGCTACACCTTTCATATTTGGTACATGGATAAATGGTTCTGAGGGGATGATGCACGCATAAAATTTTTTTTTCAAAATGCAAGATAGCGGAATGGCGGCCATTTTTGTTGTGTTTTTTAAGCTTTTTTTCTCTATTTTCATGTTACCACCCCTCCCAACAACATGGTTCAAGCTACACCTTTCATATTTGGTACATGGATAAATGGTTCTGAGGCGATGATGCACGCTCAAAATTTATTTTTCAAAATCCAAGATGGCGGCCCTTTTTGTGTTTTTTAAGCTTTTTTTCTCTATTTTCATGTTACCACCCCTCCCATCAACACGGTTCAAGCTACACCTTTCATTTTTGCTACATGGATAAATGGTTCTGAGGGGATGATGCACGCTCAAAATTTTTTTTTCAAAATCCAAGATGGCGGAATGGCGGCCATTTTTGTTGTGTTTTTTAAACTTTTTTTTCTCTATATTCATGTTACCACCCCACCCACCAACATGGTTCAAGCTACACCTTTTATATTTGGTACATGGATAAATGGTTCTGAGAGGATGATGCAGGCTCAAAATTTTTTTTTCAAAATCCAAGATGGCGGAATGGCGACCATTTTTGTTGTGTTTTTTAAGCTTTTTTTCTCTATTTTCATGTTACCACCCCTCCCACCAACATGGTTTAAGCTACACCTTTCATATTTAGTACATGGATAGAGGGTTGGGAGGGGATGATACACGTTAAATATTTTTTCTTCAAAATACAAGATGGTGGCATGGCGGCCATTTTTGTTGTGTTTTTTAAGCTTTTTTCTCTATTTTACATTACCACCCATCACTCCAACATGGTTCAAGCTACACTTTTTATATCTGGCACATGGATAGAGGGTTGTAATGGGATGTTGCACGTTCAATATTTGTTTTCCAAAATTCAAGATGGCGCCATGGCAACCATTTCTGTTGTGTTTTTTAAGCTTTTTTCTCTATTTTATGTTACCACCCCTCACTCCAACATGGTTCAAGCTGCACTTTTCATATATGGTACATGGATAAAGGGGTTGTGAGGGGATTATGCACGCTCAATATTTTTTTTTTCAAAATCTAACGTCTGTCTGTCTGTCTGTCTGTCTGTTTTTATGTTACTACCTCTCCCTCTAATATGCTTCAAGCTACACCTTTCATATTTGGTACATGGATAAATGGTTCTGAGGGGATGATGCACAGTCAATATTTATTTTTCAAAATCCAAGATGACAGAATGGCGGCCATTATTGTGTTTTTTAAGCTTTACTCTCTATTTTATGTTACCACCCCTCCCTCCAACATGGTTCAAGCTACACCCTTCATATATGGTACATGGATAAAGGGTTGTGAGGGGATTATGCACGCTCAATATTTTTTTTTCAAAATCCAATCTTGATGCTTATATACTTTGTCTTCTGTGACAAAAACACCTTATGTCACAAAAGCGCCGTAGGGGACTAATACCACCTCGGTGGTCAAACACTTGTTCTTGTTAAAACATGCTGATAGCATGTCAGATGAGTGCAACCTGTCATCGTCACAGAAATCAACTAAGTTTGTATTTTTCATTCATTTCAATTTCCAATACGTCTGAATCAGATAAGTGAGTGATAAAGATCCTAGTGCATGAAAATTGGGCTTTATCTCATTCATTCTGCTGGATTTAATGTAATTCACAATCGGATATAATTTTATTCATTTGCTTATAATTTGTTGGTTTTGATGATTCTCTTTTGGGTAAGTGGTTTTGCATAAAAATAAATATGTATAAAAATAATAATAAAAAATAATAATAATAATGACGTGGGGACGGTTTGGATTTCGGGGGTTGAGGACGGTTTGGGTAAAATAGCGGGGGAGGAATTCGTCACATACAGGTGAATTGTGCACTTGGTGATACCTTCTTGAAATTTGGCACACTGTTAGTGTAGGCTATGAGGTTCTCAAAAACGATCGGCTACAAGTTGACACCGACCGGTGGCGACCAGTAGCGGCACAATCCAAAATGGCCGCCAGCGGCTGAAGGGAACCTCCTTTTCGACGGTCTACCGACTATACATCCGATTGTAAGGGCGCGAAAGTGAACTCTGATCCACGCACGTGTTGGAAACAGACGTGGGAGATGATGTAGAATAAAACGAGATTCTCTATACGGACGCATCAATTTCTTGGAACTTGAAAAGAGCGTTGTTTCTCCGGGATCAGCGTCATTCAGGCAAACCTGAATGACGCTGATCCCGGAGAAACAACGCTCTTTATGAAGCAGTCTCTTTGCCATACAATCTCTTGTTTGGCGTAATTCCGCAAGCAATTCTGATTTGTCTGTCGAAATTAATTCGAGAACGCGATTGTTCACAAAAATCATTCACAGAATGAGTGAGAATCCTCTTCGTGTACGGACTAGTACTGACTGGGAACGTTGTTGCTTTTGCCAGCAAGACAGTTCCAAGAAATTGATGCGTCCGTATAGAGAATCTCGTTTTCATGACGCCTATAAAGCTATTGAGGAAGACATAACGCGCTTCCTAGATAATGGCGTTGAGCTTCCATATAATTTGACCATTGATTGTTTGATGAGAGAGAGTGATGAGTGTATGTCGATGTCACTGTTGACGAATAAGGCAATATATCATAAGACATGCCGTGACAGTATTCGGACTCACATCGTACAGCGCGTGCTACACAAGCGAGAGCGAAATGAGGCAGTGGCATCCTGCTCCACGCTGAGTCCTAAAAGAACACGGACAAGTTTTGAATCTGGCTGTGACAGGAAACTGCCCCAGTGTGTTTATTGTCACAAACGCGAAGGTGACAGCAGTGAGCCTATTTGCAGATCAATGTCTGATAACAATAAACTCAAAATTATGGCAAAGGAAGCCGAGAACTGGGTTGTTTTTTCTCGGGTCAATGCAGCATTTGATTCCGCTGCTAGTGATCTTTACTATCACAAAACCTGTTATTGTAAGCTTGCCAATGAAGCACGAGCGGCTAAATCTAAAAAGTCGAAGAACGCCGAACATTCCGCGTCAGGCCTGCCCTATGACCCTCTCGTTATGGCAGAGCTCATAACATTTGTTGAACACAACGATTCCGCGATGAAGCTTGTCGATCTCAAGAATCTGTACAGTCGGAGGTTGAAGCAAGTCGGTTCTGATTGGCTTAGTGAAGAAATACATTCCACTCGATTCAAAGAACATTTGTTGCAGAAATTGGGCGATGGCTGGGACGCCTTCACACAGGGTAGAGATGTGTTTATTTCAAGTAGGTTTCGAGTTGGCTCCTTGTTGTCCGAATCTTTAACTCGTATAGTGTCTGAGGAAGAGGCAAAAAAGATAGTTGATGTGGGTCTTCTTCTGCGTAAACACATACTCATATCTCAAGCTCCTTTCACGGGATCATTTTCATCTTATTGCTTGAGCGAGCCTGTACCCAACTCACTCCTGACTCTTCTTAGAGTTCTACTTGAGGGCACATGTAGTATACAGAACTTAGGCGATGATGAGACTGTTAATGCCAAGACTCGAGTGGCTTGTACTATTTCACAGATGTTGATCAGCAATTCAGCGAAACGCTCCGAACATGCACAAAATGTTCACCAGAGACGTGACAGAGAAACTCCAATGCCTCTTTATGTGGGTTTGAAGTTGCATGCCCATGATCGTATGAAAAATCTTATCAGAGATTTTCATCAAATGGGACTCTCTGTCTCTTATGATCGCGTAATGGATGTTCGCAGGAGTTTCGCGAGAGCTGTTTCACTGCGGTTCAAGAACGAAGGTGTTGTAGTCCCAGCTAACTGCAAACGTAATGTTTTCTCGATAGGAACCACTGATAACATTGATGTATCTGGTAGATCTGATATGCATGGTACGTCCATCACACTCATTGGTCAACTGAGCAGGGACAATGTGGGTACTGATCCCCCACCACTGAGTTTAGATGTTCCAGAAGACACACAAATTGAACTCCCAGACGACTATGCATTTGTTCCTTTCGTTGAAGACTTTGGTGGGGACATCAGGCTTGAATCTCCAGATGAATGTAATGTACGGCCCAATGAATATGCAGATTTGAACGTGGGAGAGAATGACTGGTTGTCTCATGTGTCACAGATCAGCAATAAAGGGAAGGTTGATGGCAGCTGGCAGCTTGAAGAAGTCCCTGTGACCTTTTCAGGCTTCTTTTCAAAACATGAAGATCAAGACAATGTCAAACCTCGTGCAGTTATTGGGGTATTCCCTGTTTTCAGTGAGCAGAAAGCGGACTCACTCAGTATGCAGAAGCATGCTATGTATGTGGTCAGGGAAGCTACTGCTTTCGTAAACCCCGGCCAGATACCTGTCATTGAAGGTGACTGTCCGTTGTATGCCAGGCAGAAAAAATGTCAATGGCTGTTCCCAGAGGAGATAGGTGAGGATCGAATGGTGTGTATGATTGGATTCCTGCATCTTGAAATGTGCACCCAAGAAGCTGGTGGTAAGCTTATGGGTGGTTCTGGTTGGGAGCGAATGTTTCACCTCGCAAAGATATTCACACCCGGTGTAGCATCATCCCTACTTGGTGGGAAACATGTCAAGAGGACGCGACAGGCATATCTTCTCACTCTAGCTTGGCTTGAGATCCTCAGAAAGAATGCTTATGAGATTTACTGTCAGCAGACTGGGCCCCATGAGTCATTTGAAATGTGGGAACAGAGGATTCTTTCACAATCTCCAACTGCGCGCTATTGGGGTGAAATCGTTCGGAACTTTCTCTTGACAAGCTGTCAATTCGTTCGGAACCAACGAATCGGTAACTGGCCTGGTACACTGTGTTCTATCGATGAGTTGTGCAGTTACTTTTTTGCCCTAGGACATACAAATTATTGTCGGTGGGTCCCCGTATTTCTGAGAGACATGTCTCAGCTACCCAGGCGGCATCCTTCAATCCACAACAAATTCATGGAAGGCCATTTTGTGGTCCAGCGTAGTGAGAGGAAGTTCAGTATGATGGGTTTAGATCAGAGCCAAGAACATAGTATCCAACTACTCAAAGAAGACAGTGGTCCAAAAGGTCTCTATGGCCAGGCTGAAGAGAAAGTCGTTATTGAGCTTTCAAGGTCAGAAGTTCTGCGTGTTATAGATGAGTATGAATATGCAAGTTTCCACACAACATCATCAGATAACACGGAACACCCGGAAAGTTCGGTATCAGAGCAGAAAAAATTTCTGAATCAATTGAAATCTCTCCTCGATCTGGTGAATCAGGGACTCATTATCAACCCTTATGATGAAACTAGTGGTCAGCTGGTGACATTAGATACTGGTGAATATATGGACCCCGAAGTTAGTAAGAGTTTACGGTCATTACCCGAAAGGGGCAAGCATTTATATTCCACTTTCTTGAAGGAAAGGCTTGTGGAATGCACCGTACCCCTGAATGATGTTATTCCCAAGGCAAATATATATACCTTCCTTAACCCACCCCCAGCCAACCTGGACAAAGGCCGAGACAAACTCATGTCAAGTAAAGCAACTGCCGCAATAGTTACCCAGATGTTCGTTTCACTGCAAGCCCGGCCTGATTCAAACATGGATGAGTTTTTCATGCACGAGAATGCACGTGATCCGCCAGCATTATCCGATAGAGGTAAGCTACGGAGTGGGACAAAATCTCAAATTCTCAATTGTTTACCAGCTATTCCTGCACAAGGGAAGAATTCAGCAGCTAGACAAGCTTCAGTTGTCATCTTGGATATGCCTGCTGTAGTCCATGTAATCAAACCACAGAAAGCGGATCTGTTTGGAGAATATGCTCGATTGCAATTATTGCCATACATCGAATCTCTGATTAACACGAACACCACAAGGGTTGATGCGATCTATGACTGTTACCCCGAAGGCAGTTTGAAGAATCAGACGCGAGCAAAACGCCTCGGTGAGACAGCAGTTAGGTTGATACGGGTGTCCGAGAACGTCCCTTTACCTAAAGGGAAGAATTGGCAGGCATTCTTGAAAGTTAGTGAGAATAAAGACGAATTTTTCAAGTTCCTGTCTGCTGAACTGCTGAAATTAACATCAACATCCGAGTACCAGTTGTTAACGACATCAGGAGAATATGTACTATGCAATAAGGATGTTAGCTTATGTGACATATCTCCATCGAACCACGAGGAAGCAGACACGCGCATGATGCTTCATCTCAACCATGCAGTCTCACAAGGTCACAAAATAGCTTTTCTTCGCACGGTTGATTCTGATGTCGTCATTCTGTCTTTGCACCATTTCGCAACATTCCGTGACCTTGGACTCAGTGAGCTGTGGATTGGGTTTGGAATTGGAAAGGCATATAAAGATATGCCAATTCATGAGATAGCTTCACAACTTGGACCTGATTACTGTAAGGCCCTGACTTTCTTCCACGCCTTCACAGGTTGTGATGTAACATCCAGCATGCTCGGCATTGGGAAGAAGACAGGATGGAATGCATGGATGAATTTTCCCGCATCAACTGAAATGATGATAGAATTGACTGAGAATCCGCAAGTCTTTTCAGAGGATTCCCCTCATATGCAGCATATCGAAAAACTCACCATACAGATGTACAGTAACAGTTGTGTCAGTACACGTGTCAATGATGCGAGACGGCATATGTTCACACATGGCCTTAAGTCTATGGAAAACATCCCGCCCACCAAAGCAGCTCTGTATCAACATGTAAAAAGGGTAATTCTTGTGTCATCTTTCATTTGGCATCGTGCTCTGCAGAAACACTTATGTGTGCCAGACCCATCACAGTACGGATGGGAGTGGAATCCACGTCTCAATATTCTGGTCCCATTTTGGACTCACCTAGGAGACGCAAGTGCTGCATGTGCACTGATGCTCCACTGTAGTTGTGCCAAGGCCTGCAAGGGCAATTGCAAATGCTTGAAAGCTGGATTAAGGTGCACACCTTTGTGTAAGTGTGAAGGTGGCTGTTGTAACAATATTGAGTAGTATACTGTCATGTTAGGACCAGTCATCTCCTATTCTGGTATTTTTTTTTCCATTTTCGGCCAGTTAACACATGTCATGTTTCTAGTTGAGTTGATTTTGCTAACAAATGTTCATCCCATGTGGCTTGCTACATTGTCCGGGGTATAGGAATACAGTTTTAGATTTCGGAAAATAGTCTGTTATTTACTGCACAAGACGGTGTTAATTCATGCATAGCATGATACAATATCCCCAACTATTTTGCCTCTGTACAACAGTTGATACCTTCGTTCACCCGTGTGTTCATCTATGGTATCCTTGTCTTTCTCTGGCCATAGGCCACATGTGACTAGTCAGTTCCTACTCCATAGCAAATCAACTTGGAAATCCTTCATCTTGTAGCGCACTCATGTCTCAATGAATCCATACCTGAGTTGATCTAATAAATCTAACGTAAGGTATCAAATTGCCATACCGGATCATATTTCGATAAGTTATTCGCTAAAACATTTCGACCACTCATCGACATCAAAGGTCATGTTTTGGCTCCCAGTGGTGGCTATATCTCTATATCCCTGGTAAAGTAGCATACCATGAGGGATGGGCATTAAGTGTCGGCAACATTAATCCTGACTTGGAACACACCACATCTTAACTGGCCGAAAATGAAGAATACTACTTGTAGTCAAAAAATATTCCTGTACCTCGAATGACTGCAAACATACACTCACCCCTTCTAGTCCCATTTTGCCAATGTTCTATACTGGCAAGATAACATTGTATAATTAACAACGGGAACTAATGCATCCCGAGTTCATTCCAGCACTGCCCTTGCTGGCAGACGTGTCGCTATGGTGTTGAGATTGAACCAGAACTCCTCTAGAAATTTGATAGTTTTATTTTCTTAGAAAATAAATCTATCGAAAATGCCGGAAGTTGAGAATAGACTGTCACTTTAATTGGATTATCAAATGTCCAAGTATCCCCACTGCTGCATACTATCGAGTACCCTTGTTCATGTGTTGACAGGAATCTCTCATACCATGTTCATTTGACCATTGCATTCCCGAGAAACATTCAACACTAATTTATCTACGGACGGACGATCATACTGACTCTCAGACACACAGACGCACACATCGACGGAAATTCTGATCCCATTATCCATTAATCTTCCCCCCAACTTGTTCCAAGGGCTTCACTCCATCATTCACATCAATTACAGCACATGTATGGTGTTAGGTTTGGAGCTTCAGTTGTGCGATCGGCGAAAATAGCTTTTTTTCGATCCGCTTGGCGGCCATTTTGGATTTCGCTGCTAGTGGTGGCTAGAGGATGGTGCCAACTTGTAGCCGATCGATTTTGAAATCTCTGATGCCTACCCTTACATCATGCCAAATTTCAGGAAGGTATCACCAAGTGCACAATTCTAGCGAATTCCTCCCCCGCTAAAATAGGTGGGGACGGTTTTGGTTGCTTAGTTGGGGACGGCTCGGCTTGGGGACGGTTTGCGTGCTATTCTAGTCAATTCCATAGTTGATTCAACAGATACAATACCAACAGCAGAAAGTACTTGAATGGACACAACTCCTACGCATTAAACCAGCGTTCTTGACGCCGATAGAGCCCAAAATGTCACAACTCAAAGAGCAGACACGCCTGTGCTGAGCTTTGTTGTGCCGGAACAAGTTGATGAATCATCATTAATGGAGCCTTCGCTATCATCTTCAACTACCTTCCTAATTCCTTAGTTCCAGACACTAAATAATACTTCTTGGGGAAAAGATAAGCTTTATGACAGCATTGGACAGGTTACTCCTACACCAAAAAGAGAGAAACAAGTAAGTATTTTTCAAAATACATTTATTAATACTACAGAATTGTAATTTGTTGGACAAATTTTGGGCTTCTGCTCGTTAGAGCCCTTTCACATGGCTCGGCAAGGTCAGGATCACTTTCCTGTTCCTGATTTTAAAGAAGTGCGGGAAATGACATTCAAGGATGTCCCCCTATCACTCTCAGGTGTAGTGGCCATTTTACAATTTCTGGAGGAGTCGTCGCACTGACTCAGACATGTCTGAGACAAATCAATGTCTTCAGAATCCGTAATTCTGTGATTATACCCCCGCTACGAAGAAGTGGGGGCTATATAGGAATCGCCCTGTACGTCCGTCCGTCCGTCCGTACGTCCGTCCGTACGTCTTTCCGGACATGAAATTCTTGTGTGCGCAACTCCTCCTACATTTATCAGTCAATTTGGACAAAACTTTTCAGACATCATCACTACTAAGTGAATTTGTGCATATTCCAAGATTTTTGATCTGCGACAATTTTAACCAGGTTTTCTCCCTTTGACTTAGATTTATTGTGTCTTTCCATCCGAACAAATTCTTGTGTGCGCAACTCCTCCTACATTAATGAACCGATTTTGATGAAACCTTTCAAACATCATCTCTACTAAGTGAACATGTGCATATTCCAAACTTTTTAATCTGCGACAATTTTAACCAGGTTATCTCTCTTGAACTTTGATTTAATATGGGTTTCTACATGAAATTCTTGTGTGCGCAACTCCTCCTACATTTATCAATCAATTTGGACAAAACTTTTCAGACATCATCACTACTAAGTAAACATGCGCATATTCCAAGATTTTTGATCTGCGACAATTTTAACCAGGTTATCTCCCTTTGACTTAGATTTATTATGTCTTTCTGTTCGAACAAATTCTTGTGTGCGCAACTCCTCCTACATTAATGAACCGATTTTGATGAAACCTTTCAAACATCATCTCTACTAAGTGAACATGTGCATATTCCAAACTTTTTAATCTGCGACAATTTTAACCAGGTTATCTCTCTTGAACTTTGATTTAATATGGGTTTCTGCATGAAATTCTTGTGTGCGCAACTCCTCCTACATTTATCAATCAATTTGGACGAAAGTTTACAGACATCATCACTACTAAGTAAACATGCGCATATTCCAAAATGTTTGAACTGTGGCAATTTTAACTAGGTTATCTCCCTTTAACTTAGATTTATTATGGGTTTCTGCATGAAATTCTTGTGCGTGCAACTCCTCCTACATTTATCAATCAATTTTGACGAAACCTTTCAAACATTATCACAACTAAGTGAACATACGCATATTCCCAAATTTTTGATCTGCGACAATTTTAACCAGGTTATCTCCCTTTAACTTGGATTTATTATGGGTTTTCAAATGGGATTCTTGTGTGTGCAACTCCTCCTACATTAATGAACCGATTTTGAATACATGTTGCACATTGTAAATGTGTTTTTCCAAATGTAAACCATATATGTGTGGGCTCTTTAAGTATTCAGTGCTGTTCTGTGGAAGGCCACATGCAAATACAAATTTCAACAACAAAAAATGATCTTTATGTATACATTTCCTTATGGCCTTCGCCTACATGATCAGAAGTGCATTCCTCTAAAAACCCAAAGCGGGGGTATTAATCACCTTCAGTGATAGTTCTAGTTGTTCTTATCCTCAGCTTTGCTGTTCAAATCATCACAATCAAGGTTGTTATCAACCTCAGCTTTCTTTGCCATGGACCGAGTCACAGCACATGCTGGAAAGGCAAAAAAAAAATTCCTTCAAATTAATAATACTTTCATCTGTGCTCGGCTTATCCACCACTTGAGGTTCGACAGTGACTTTGTCACCAGCTGAGTCATTTCCCAATAATAAAGAAATACCTTTTACAGGTAGAGTAGGTCTGATTCCTACTGTCACAGTCCCATTTACTAAACTACTACTTAAATTTATTTTATGAAGTGGGACATTTTAAGAGTTTCACTCAATACCCGATACTAGAACTTGTGCCCCTGTAGCACTTTCTTCAGAAAATGTCAAAATGCCTTCTAACATTAAAGACTGAGTAGCCCCTGAATCTCTCAGTATTTTTATTAGTAAGGAACAGTGCTTATCCCCCCCTCCAGGGAAACAAAGCCTTCAGAAATAAATGGTTTATAATTTTCTAAAGCATAATGCTTTATTACATAATTTTCAGGGCATAGTGCACATGCTAGTGCGTTCTGTGAAATTGACTCATTTTTCCTTTTAACAGCCAGCAATCAGATAGTTAATGACCTGGTTTCTTACAATAATTACAAGTTTTAGTTGAACTGTCGGGTTGAAATGGTGTAGGGCTGGCATAAGAGGTTTTATTTTCACCAGATTTCTTATTAAATTTGGGCGGTGAAAAATTTGGACGATTGGAAGGATGACTTTTATCTGAAGTTGGTCAAGGTCCATTTTGGAAAGAATTCTTGTGGAGCCAAAAATTTGTGGAGTTACGACTCATTTTATGAGTTAAGGCATAGTCATTTGCTAGTATTGCTGCTCTGTTTAATGTGTCAACTTTTTTGTTCATCCAGGTGGACCTTTATATCTGAATGTATCTTTGCTTTGAACTCTTCAATTAGCATCATTTCCTTGAATTTTGAAAACTCTTTCCCTATTTCTTTTGAATGGCACCATCTCAAATAAATTTTGCTTTTCTCTGGCAAATTCCACATGAGTTTGATTTTCATTTTTATAATAATTTCTGAATTTCTCCCTATAGGCCTCTGGAACAAGTTCATATGCCTTGAGTATAGCCTCTTTAACAGTGTCATAATTATTGCTTTGCTCAGAAGATAGAGCAGAATAGATTTCTTGGGCCTTCCCTTTCAAAACACTTTGCAATAGCAACGTCCAGAGACTCCTGACATCCCTTGGCCATTCTCAACTTGTTTCCTCTTTTTCAAAATGTGAAAAATATTTATCATCTTCTTTTTCTTGAAAGGGGGGAACTAGCCTAACATGTTTGGTTGCATCAAATCTACTTTGTGAAATTACATTTGAGCCTTGATGTTGAGATTCCAATTCTTTTATTTTTATTTCTTTTTGGGCCTGAATTTCTGGTTCTCTTAAATGCATTTCTTTTTGGGCCTGAATCTGTATTTGTTCCCTTTCTTTTTTAGCTTCAATTTCTTTTAATTATACGCCCGTTTTGAAAAAAACGGTCGTATTATGGTATACCGCTGTCTGTCCGGTCACATGTTGTACGATCACTCAAGAACGCTTTGAGAGATTTTCATGATTTTTGGGTAGGTGGTGTATATCGATGGAGGGAAGCTCCCTTTCGTTTAGCATCGCCGTTCGATCAGTCATTCCAGAGTTATGGGACTTTATTACTTAGAAAATTGTTGATTTTTTACACGTCGTATGATAACTCGAGAACGCTTTGAGAGATTTTCACGATTTTTGGGTAGGTGGTTTATGTTGATGGAAGGAAGCTCCCTTTCGGTTGGTGTTGCCGTTCGATTAGTCATTCCAGAGTTATGGGACTTTATTTTTTACATGTCGAACAATAACTTGAAAATGCTTAGAGCAATTTTTATGATTTTTTGGTTGCAAGTATATGTTGAGAGAAGGAATCTCCCTTTCAATTTGTGTCGCTGTCCGATTTGTCATTCCAGAGTTATGGGACTTTATTCATCAAAATATAGGCAATTTTCCACATGTTGGACTTTGAGCAATTTTCATGATTTTTTAGTGGCAAGTATATGTAACCTGACAAGTACACATGTATACTAATATTGTGTGGTTCCCTCTTGTAATTAATAACGGGCGTATCATGCGCTCATGGCGCAACTGTTTATTTTAATTCCCTATCCTCTTTTTCTTTTTGTGCTTCAATTTCATTTCATTTTATTTCATTTTCCAGTCTTTTCATTTCTTGTTGCATTTCAAATCTCTTTAGTTCCAATTCTAACTTTTTAGTTCAAGGACATCAGTAGGTTGTGGTTCAGAGGGTGGAGTTTCAGACTGAGACAAAAGGCCTTCTTCCATATAATGATTAACAATGAGCTGTTTAAGTATATGTTTGTTCAGGCCAGGGGTGGCAGGTAATTTTAGATTATTAGCAAGTTGGAATAAATCCTCCTTAAGAGATTCTAAAAGGGCCAAACTAGGAGAGCTTTCAAACTCAACTAAATTCTGTCACAATAAATACCATGATGAAAAAGCTTGCTGGTTCTGAGATTATGTAAATAATAATACTGAAATTTTCTAAGAAAGTTTAAATGTTCTGAAAGTGAGCCAAAATAATAATTGCAATATGCAAATAAGGCTTTCTCTTTACCTTATATTCAATCTCGGCAACGAGCCCCAATTTCTGTTAGGCTGTGGAAATATTATTGATATTGGTAACAGAAAGAAATTTGAGAATCAGCAACAATTACTATGTTAATTATTCTGAAATTTAATTAAAAAAAAATTTAATATAAAAAAAAAATGATACAAAGATCTTTTACACTAATTGGTATACAGAAAATAAAAACAGTGGTACTTATCAGTTATTGAATTAGTCCAAAATACAGTTTGACAGAATCCAGTAATCCAGTGGTGAAGTATCTCGTGAAGAAATTTTCCAGCTGGTAGTATTAAATCCAAAAATGTGTTTTCAGAAACAGTATCCCGTAGATTTGTAATAAATTTTTCACTTGGAAATTTTAGCAGTCTCCAATAAAATATAATAAAATGCTCTGCAAAATTCAAATGGAGTAAAAATCCAAGAAGTATTGGCACCACAGGTAATTTCCAAATAATCCAGTAGAATCCTGGCTTTTCACAAAATAATGTTATTCTGTTTCACAGAAAGTATAAATTGTCTTTTACAAGATGAATAAATTCCCTTAAAAATTCCCTTTTGGAAACACTTTCCAAATTCACAAAGAAGCACTGCTTCTATAATAAATGCACTGTCCTAGAACAATAATAATCTCCAATGGAAACAACTGCTGTGTTTTAACTGAAGTGAGTCTTTCTGAAATGGCTTTCTAAAAATGAGTATCTGAATTCTGTTGACAAACCTTTACATATATATAGTACCCAGATAGAATGTCCTAGAAGAATGCCCTAAGTTCTGTTTTCTATCAGTTTCTATGTGATTCTGTCATAATTCAAGTAAACAAGGTCTTTGACCTACTTAAACAATCAACAGCTATATGTACAATAGATTAGTGTAACAAAGATGTAAACAAAGGTCACTCAGTGCAATGAGTCAGACCAGTCAGAAAATGCAGAAAAATATCAATCTCAAAGGATTATCAACTATGGATATATCAGTTTCATGGGACTATAACATTGCTTTGAAACCTGGCATGTTTGTTTGGGGTGACCTCCAGATGGGAGCTATCGATTTTCTTCCATTTCCGTCAAAATATGTTGCCACATCCAACGTTCTTAGAACTTAGTTTAGTCAGACCTCAATATTTTCCTTTGGCAAACCCTACAGGGCACATTTATGATCAGATTGCATTGAAACCTGGCATGCTTGTTAGGGGTGACCTCTAGATGGGAGCTATCGATTTCCTTCCATTTCCGTTAAAAAATGTTGCCACGACCAACGTTCTTAGAACTTAGTTTAGTCAAACCTCAATATTTCCCTTTGGCACACCATACAGGGCACATTTATGATTGGATGTCTTTGAAACCTGGCATGCTTGTTTGGAGTGACCTCTAGATGGGAGCTATCGATTTTCTTCCATTTCCATCCGTCAAAAAATGTTGCCGCTGGCAAAGATCTTTGAACTTAGTTTAGTCAGGCATCAATATACTCCTTTGGCACTCCGTACAGAGCACATTCTTTATCAGTTCGGTTTGAAACTTGGTATGATTGTTTGGGGTTACCTCTAGATGGGAGCTATCGATTTTCTGCTATATCTGCCAATAAATGTTGCCGCTGGCAAGGACCTTTGATGAACTTAGTGGTTTTGCATCAAAATTTCCCCTTGGCACACCCTGCAGGCCACATTTATTATTGGATCACTTTGAAACTTGGTTTGCTTGTTTGGGGTGACCTCTAGATGGGTGCTATCGACTTTCTTCCATTTCTGTTTAAAAATGTTGCCGTTGGCAACATTCTTAGAACTTTGTTTAGTCAGACCTCAATATTTCCCTTTGGCACACCCTACAGGGCACATTTATGATCGGATTGCTTTGAAATCTGGCATGCTTGTTTGGAGTGACCTCTACATGGGAGCTATTGATTTCTTCTATTTTCCGTCTAAAAATGTTGTCACTGGCAACGACCGTTGAACTTAGTTTAGTCAGGGATCAACATTGTCATTTGGCTCACCCTGCAGGGAACATTTATGATCAGGATGGTTTGAAACTTGGTATGTTTGTTTGGGGTTACCACTAGATGGGAGCTATTGATTTTCTTCCATTTCAGTCAAAAATAGTTGCCATTGGTAACAACCTCTGATGAACTCAGTAAAAACTTAGTGCAGTTAAGCATCAATATTTCCCTTTGACACACCCTGCAGAGCACATTTATGATTGGATCGCTTGCAAACTTGGTGTGCTTGTGTGGGGTGACATCTATATGGGAGCTGTCGATTTTCTTCCATTTCTGTCAAAAAATGTTGCTGCTGACCTTTGAACTTAGTTTTGTCAGACCTCAATATTTCCCTTTAAAACACCGTTCAGAGCACATTTATGATTGGATCACTTTGAAACTTGGTATGTGTGTTCGGGGTGACCTCTAGATGTGAGCAATTGCTTTTTTCATTTCCATAAAAAATTATTGTCATTATCACCAGCCTTTGAACTTACTGCATTTGTGCATCAACTTGTCCCTTTTGCACTCTGTGCAGTGTTTGTTTATGAATTTCCATAAAAAAACATTGCCACAAGCAATGACCTTCTACTTAGTGCATTTTTGCATTAACATCTTCCTTTGGCATGCCTCAGCGGGCACATTTATTATCTGGTTGTTTTGAAACTTTGTATGCTTATGCAGGGTGACAAAGATAGGAGCTATTGATTTTCTTTTCATTTCCATCAAAAACTGTTGCTGCTAGCAACAAACTTTGAATTTATTGCATTTGCGCATCAATATTCTTCTTTTACATGGTCTACAGGCCACATTTATCATAGGATTGTTTTTGAACTTGGGGTGCTCATTAGGCGAGATCTTTAGATAAGAGCTGTTGATCAGCATTAATTTCTGTGAAGAAAGTTGCCATTTACAATAACCTCTGAATATACTGCATTTGTGTATCAACATTTTTCCTTTAGCCAGTCTTACAGTTTACATTTAAAATGCATGGATTACTCTGATGTTGTTATAGCACCCATATTATATTGAGATTGATATATCCTTAATGGATAATTATATTAAGTTTGATATTTTTCAGCATTTTCTGACTGGTCTGACTCATTTGCACTGAGTGACCTTTGTTTACATCCTTGTTACACTAATATATTGTACATATAGCTGTTGATTGTTTAAGTAGGCCAAGGACCTTGTTTACTTAAATTATGACAGAATCACCTAGAAACTGACAGAACATTGCAGAGATTTCATCTTCTAGAACATTCTATCTGGTTACTATATAAAGGTTTGTCAACAGAATTCAAAAACTCATTTTTAGAAAGCCATTTCAAAAAGACTCACTTCAGTTAAAACACAGCAGTTGTTTCCATTGGAGATTATTATTGTTCTAGGACAGTGCCTTTATTATAGAAGCAGTGCTTCTTTGTGAATTTGGAAGATTGATTCCAAAGAGAATTTTGAAGAGAATCTATTCATCTTGGAAAAGAGAATTTATACTTTCTGTGAAACAGAATATTATTTTGTGAAAAGCCAGGATTCTACTGGATTATTTGGAAATTACCTGTGGCGCCAATACTTCTTGGATTTTTACTCCATTTGAATTTTGTGGAGCATTTTGTTATATGTTATTGGAGACTGCTGAAATTTCTAAGTGAAAATTTTATTACAAATCTACGGGATACTGTTTCTGAAGAGACATTCTTGGATTTAATACGGTACCATCCCATAAGTTACACATCCCATTTGTCACTAGGTCTAAATGACTATAAAAACACCACCCTTGCACACCTATTATTGGTGTTAATCCTCTCTTCTGAATTAATTTCATTCAGTGACCATTTTCATCATCAGGGGATTTAAAAAAAAAACAACAAATTAAATGGGTTTTGATGTTTATTGCTAATGAAATTATTGGGGGTAAATATAAACATTATAGGAAGAGGCATCTACCGGAACCACACAAATAAATTGATTCTGAAGGGGAAGCAAATCCTTAACCAAATGAAACTTATAGGGAGAAACAGTTTCAATAAGGTTTTCGTGGGGAAAACCATTTGGGAAATGGTGGGGGCTGCCAAGTATAACATACGGTACGGAAGTGGTACCCCTAAATCAGACAGCCGTAAAGAGCTTGGAAATCCTGCAGAACGATGCAGGCCGATGGATAACGGGGTCGAGTAATGCCGCAGTGCTAGAAGCAATCAGGGGTGATCTTGGGTGGATGAGGATGGAGGACAGGATAGACCTGTTGAAGCTTGGTTATCTTAATTATTTGGTAAATCTCCCCGACAGCCGATGGTGTAAAGTAATGTTCCTGAGAATTTTCAACTCAAATATCAAAACGGGATGGATGGTCCAAGTGAGGGAGCTAATAGAAAACCACTCATTGGAGATCTCGGACCTGGGCGTTGGGGCAAACCAGGGTAAACAAATCGTCAGAGAAAGGGTCATGGAGGATTGTAACCGTAATTGGCGAGAGGGGGTCAAATCAAAGAGGTCTTTGGGTGGACTGCGTGATAAAGAGAAGTCAGGTTTTGAAGAGTACCTTGATGGCACCTTTGAGGGGGCACTGTTGTTCAAGCTGAGGTCGCGATCCCTGGAGCTGAGGGGAAAAATTTGGAAAAACAGTGAAAAGGAGTGCCAGATGTGTAACTTGGGCGTGGTGGAGACCCTGGAACACTTTCTTCTAGAATGCCCAAAGTATCAGTCTAAAAGAATGAGATTCAGTGGGAGTATAATGGGGAAGTGGGATGGGAGAATGAAGGACATGTGGTTAGGGGGAGACTCAAAGGAGAGGGTTAATATGCTAATCGGTGAGATTGGGAAGAATGGGGCAAGGGATGTCATCAAGCAGTTCGTCTCCGAGTGTTGGGAGGAGAGGAGAAGCGTGGGAATAGGGAGGCAGTTGGGAGTTCAGGTGTAACCATGGCCTTCTCGTCCGAGAACCGCGACAAATCAGCGGCTGGACAAAGTGTTATTATTATGTGACAGAATTTATATCTGAATTTGAAAGCTCTCCTAGTTTGGCCCTTTTAGAATCTCTTAAGGAGGAGGATTTATTCCAACTTGTTCATTATCTAAATTACCTGCCACCCCTGGTCTGAACAAACCTAAACTTAAACAGCTCCTTGTTAATCATTATATTGAGGAGGGGCTTTTGCCTCAGTCTGAAATTCCCCCCTTTGAACCACAACCTCCTGATGCCCTTGAACTCAAACAGTTAGAATTGGAATTAATAAAGTTAGAAATGCAACAAAAAATAGGGAAATTGAAATTCAGGCCCAAAAAGAAAGGGAACAAATTCAGGCCCAAAAAGAAAAAGAAGAAAGAGAAAATTAAATTAAATTAAAGGAATTAGAAGCTCGTCAAAAAGAAAAAGAATTGGAAGCTCAAATAGAAAGGGGACAAATTCAGGCTCAAAAAGAGGATAGGGAATTAAAATTAAGGGAAATAGAAGCTCAAAAAGAAATGCACTTAAAAGAATTAGAAATTAAGGCCCAAAAGGAAATAAAAATAAAAGAATTAGATTCACAGCGTCAAGGCTCAAATGTAATTTCCCCAAGTAGATTTGATGCAACTAAACATGTTAGGCTAGTTCCCCCCTTTCAAGAAAAAGTAGTTGATAAATATTTTTTACATTTTGAAAAAGTGGCAACAAGTTGAGAATGGCCAAGGGATGTCTGGACTTTGCTATTGCAAAGTGTTTTGAAAGGGAAGGCCCAAGAAATCTATTCTGCTCTATCTTCGGAGCAAAGCAATAATTATGACACTATTAAAGAGGCTATACTTAAGGGATATGAACTTGTTCCAGAGGCCTGTAGGCAGAAATTCAGAAATTATTATAAAAATGAAAATCAAACTCGTGTGGAATTTGCCAGAGAGAAGCAAAATTTATTTGACAGGTGGTGCCATTCCAAAGAAATTGGGAAAGATTTTTCTAAATTAAAAGAAATGATGCTGATTGAAGAGTTTAAAGGAAAGATACATTCAGATATAAAAGCCCACCTGGATGAACAAAAAGTTGACACATTAAACAGAGCTGCAGTGCTAGCAGATGACTATGCCTTAACTCATAAAATGAGTCGTAACTCTACAAATTTTTGGCTTCACAAGAATTCTTTCCCAAGTGGTCCTGGACCAGCTTCAGATAAAACTCATCCTTCCAATCCTCCAAACTTTTGCCTGCCCAAATTTGAAAAGAAATTTGGTGAAAACAAAACCTCTAATGCCAGCCTTACACCATTATGACCCAACAGTTCAACTAAAACTTGTAATTATTGTAAGAAACCAGGTCATTTATTATCTGATTGCTGGCTGTTAAAAAGGAAAAATGAGTCCTCTTCTTCACAGAATGCACTAACATGTGCTCCATGCCCTGAAAATGATGTTACAAAGCAAGACGCTTTAGAAAATTATAAGCCATTTATTTCTGAAGGCTTTGTTTCCCTTGATGGGGATAAGAACTGTTCCTTACCAATAAAAATACTGAGAGACACAGGGGCTGCTCATTCTTTAATGTTAGAAGGCATTTTGCCATTTTCTGAAGAAAGTGCTACAGGGGCACAAGTTCTAGTATCAGGTATTGAGTGAATTTGAGTCAAACTCTTTAAATGTCCCACTTCATAAAATAAATTTAAGAAGTAGTTAAGTAAATGGGACTGTGACGGTTGGAATCAGACCAACTCTACCTGTAAAAGGTATTTCTTTATTATTGGGAAATGATTTAGCTGGTGACAAAGTCACTGTAGAACCTCAAGTGGTGGATAAGCAGGGCTCGCCTTGAATAAAATGGTCGGGGCCTAAAAAAAGTGCCCCACATATTGAGGTCGGGGCCTTTTCGGGGCTGATTTTCCATTTTGTTCATTATTGTTAGTGCTTTTTTGTGGAAAATGTCGGGGCTTGAAAAAAAGCCCCCAGCAAGTGCTCCTCGGGGCTGATCTCGGGGCATGGGCTGATCAGCCCCGACTGAAGGCAAGCCCTGGATAAGCTGAGCACAGTTGAAAGTATCATTAATTTGAAGGAATGTTTTCCTTTTGCCTTTCCAGCATGTGCTGTGACTCGGTCCATGGCAAAGAAAGCTGAGGTTGGTACCAACCTCAATTGTGTTGATTTGAACAGCAGAGCTGAGGATAAGAAGAGTCACAGAATTACGAATTCTGAAGACATTGATTTGTCTCAGACATATTTGAGTCAGTGTGATGACTCCTCCAGATATTGTAAAGAGGCCACTGCACCTGAGAGTGATAGGGGGGACCTCCTTGAATGTCATTTCCCGGTCTTCTTTAATTCAGGAACAGGAATGTGATCCTGACCTTGCCGAGCCACGTGAAAGGGCTCTAACAGAGGCTGAGGCCCAAATCTCCCCTGTCTGTTATTTCAAAAAAATCTGATGTACTCATGAGAAAATGGCGACCACCAGAAGTACCCTCCAATAGTGATTGGGAGGTTATTTAACAAATAGTTGTCCCCACTAAATACCGGAATGAAATAATAAGTCTGGCTCATGAAAATCCAATGGCTGGACATTTGGGAGTTAGGAAAACCTACTCTCGTATTCAACAATGTTTTTGCTGGCCCAAGCTTCGACAGGATGTCAAATTTTGTAAAACCAGCCACACCTGTCAAATTGTAGGAAAACCCAACCAGAAGATTCCTCCTGCTCCCCTTCAACCAATCCCTGCTTTTGAGGAGCCATTTAGTAGAATTATTATTGATTGTGTTGGACCATTGCCCAGAACAAGATCTGGAAATGAATATCTTCTTACCATCATGTGTGCTTCTACACGATTTCCTGAGGCTGTACCTCTAAGAAATATAAAAATAAGACTATTGTTAAGGCTTTAATAAAAAATTTTACGACTTTCGGTCTCTCCAGATCAGTGCAATCAGACCAAGGCTCAAATTTTATGTCAAACATTTTTCAGCAGGTGATGTATGAGCTCAAAATTAAGCAGTACACATCAAGTGCCTACCATCCGTAAAGTCAAGGAGCTCTAGAACGCTTTCATCAAACATTGAAGACCATGATAAAGGCCTGTGGGGAGGATAATGAAAAGGATTGGGATGAAGGAGCACATCTCCTTTTATTTGCAGTCTGTGAGACTATACAGGAATCTCAGGGGTTCAGTCCTTTTGAATTAGTGTTTGGACACTCAGTGAGGGGTCCACTCACTGCTTTGAAAGAGAAATGGCTCGAGGAAGAGCCACCTGAAATTTCTCTCCTGGACTATGTGTCCACTTTTAAGGCAAAATTGCACCAGGCCAGAGAAATGGCAAATAAACATTTACAGAAAGCCCAGAGTCAAATGAAGACCTGGTATGATAAAAAAGCGAAATTTCGCACTTTTAAACCTCGGGACAAGGTGCTAGTATTATTCCCTTTTAAGGGCAATGCTTTACAAACAAGATATTCAGGCCCTTATATTGTTAAGCACAAGATCAGTGATACTGATTATGTTGTTGAGACTCCCGATAGACTCAAAAATACTCAGGGGCTAGAGGCCGTATTTATGAACTGATCTTTATGAAACTTATTGGGTACCTTTGTTATCACCGTGAGATGAGAACGAGTGTTTTGGGGTCCGGTCCGAAATTCAAGACGGCCGCTGGCAGCCATTTTGTACCAAAATTAAGTGCAATCAGATTTTTGCGCAGAACTTCCACATGAAAGCTCAGATTTGAATAATATTTTTTGTATGAATGTTTAGTACCATGGGATACATCACATATAATACGGGTTTTTTCTCATCCGTAAATTATGCAAATTAGACTAACTTTGATTTATTTTTTAGTGTTACTTTAAGCACTGTAAGTGCAAATGCCAATACAGCTCGGGCTAGAGGCCGTATTTATGAACCGATCTTTACGAAACTTCTTGGGTACCTTTGTTATCACCGTGGGACGAGAACGAGTGTTTTGGGGTCCAGTCTGAAATTCAAGATGGCTGCTGGCAGCCAGTTTGTACAAAATTAGGTGCAATCAGATTTTTGCGCAGAACTTCCATATGAAAGTGCTGATTTGAATAATTTTCTGTTTGAACGTTTAGTACCATGGGATACATCACATATAATACAGGTTTTTTTCTTGTGCATAAATTATGCCAATTAGACTAACTTTGATCTATTTAATGTTACTTTCAGCACTGTAACTGCAAATGCCAATACGGCTTGGGCTAGAGGCCGTATTTATGAACCGATCTTTACGAAAATTCTTGGGTACCTTTGTTATCACCTTGGGACGAGAACAAGTGTTTTTGAGTGCAGTCCAAAATTCAAGATGGCTTCCAGTGGCCATTTTGTACCAAAATTAGTGCAATCAGTTTTTTGTACAGAACTTTTGTATGAAAGTTCTGATTTGAATAAATTTCTGTATGAATGTTTAGTAACATGGAATACATCACATATAATACAAGTTTTTTCTCGTGCAAAAATTATGCAAATTAGATGAACTTTGATTTATTCAGTGCTTTACATGTTCTTATGCACAGTAAGTGCACATGTCAATACAGCTGGGGCTAGAGTCTGTATTTATGAACCGATCTTCACAAAACTTCTTGGGTACCTTTGTTATCACCTTGGGATGAGAACGAGTGTTTCTGGGTGCGGTCCAAAATTCAAGATGGCTGCCAGTGGCCATTTTGTACCGAAATTAGGTCCAATCAGTTTTTAGCTCACCTGACTGAAAGTCAAGGTGAGCTTTTCTTATCACTCTTTGCCCATCTTCCCTCCGTCGTCCTGCGTGAAGGTGGTGTTCGAGCCTCTTTCTCCTAAACCACTGGCCACATTTTAATTAAATTTCATGTAAGTAGTGGTTATAGGGGCATTTGGGTTTTTCTTCAAATTGGATTTCTGCTCATATTGTGGAGGTGGGGTGGGGCCAAAATGCACAAAATTTTTAAAAATCTTCTCATGAACCAGCCATAGCAGAGACTTGATATTTGGTATGCAGCTTCCATTTAAGGTGTAGACTCAGGTTTGTTCAAGAGAAGTTTGACGGGCAATATTTACCTTTGTTTTGAGAGGGGCAAGAATTTTTGCCCCGCCCAAAATTTCTATTTTCTGAACCTATAATCCGATTTGAACCAAATTTATTATGAGGTATTATTGGGTTATAAGTACTTGATTTATGCCAAAAAATGTTTTCCGGCAGCCCCGTGGGAACCGCCGGAGCTAAAAATAGAAAAAAATTAAAATGCCCATATCTCCAAAACTGCACGGCATCGAGAATTTTTATTTGGTGTGAAGCTTCCTTAGGACAAACAGAAAGGATGCAGGACTGAGTCAGCACTTTTTAACACTGTAGGCAATAGGAAGAACATTAAAAAATCTTCTCCAGATCCAGCAGGCAGAATCTTTTGATATTTGGTATGCAACATTGTAGGGTGGATCTGATTCAAGTTTGTTCAAATTTGCCCCCTGGGTTCATGTTTGGGCTCAGTATAGGAGCCTGATTTCGAACTTAGTGCATTTCAGGCAAATTTCTTAAAAAATCTTCTTCTTCAGATCCAGCAGGCAGAATCTTTTGATATTTGGTATGCTACATTGTGGGGTGGATCTGATTCAAGTTTGTTCAAATCGGCCCCCTGGATTCATATTTGGGCTCACTATAGAAGCTCGAATTGGAACTTAGTGCATTTCAGGCAAATTTCTTTAAAAATCTTCTTCTCCAGATCCAGCAGGCAGAATCTTTTGATATTTGGTATGCAACTTTGTTGGGTGGATCTGATTCAAGTTTGTTCAAATCAGCCCCCTGGATTCATATTTGAGCTCAGTATAGGAGCCCAAATTTGAACTTAGTGCATTTTGGGCAAATTTCTTTGAAAATCTTCTTCTCAAGATCCAGCCGGCAGAATCTTTTGATATTGGGTATGCACCATGCTTAGGGGGGTGAGATTCAATTTTGTTCAAGCCAAGTCCCTGGGTTCATATTTATCTCACTGTGGGAGCCCGAATGATAACTTCAAAATGAGGAATTTTCTTCAAAAATCTTCTTCTTCAGATCCAGCAGTCGGAATGTTTTGATATTTGGTATGCAGCATCCTTATTAAATTAAAACGCCCATATCTCCAAAATTGCACGGCATCGAAAATTTTTATTTGGTGTGAAGCTTCCTTAGGACAAACAGAAAGGATTGGTAAAACAAAATTGCCATCGGTTTTATCATAGGGTCCAGTTTTGGGACTGAGTCAGTGCTTTTTAACACTGTAGGCAATAGGAAGAACATTAAAAAATCTTCTTCTCCAGATCCAGCAGGCAGAATCTTCTGATATTTGGTATGCAACATTGTAGGGTGGATCTGATTCAAGTTTGTTCAAATTGCCCCCCTGGGTTCATATTTGGGCTCAGTATAGGAGCCCGATTTCGAACATAGTGCATTTCAGACAAATTTCTTAAAAAATCTTCTTCTCCAGATCCAGCAGGCAGAATCTTTTGATATTTGGTATGCAACATTGTGGGGTGGATCTGATTCAAGTTTGTTCAAATCGGCTCCCTGGATTCATATTTGGACTCACTATAGAAGCTCGAATTGAAACTTATTGCATTTCAGGCAAATTTCTTAAAAAATCTTCTCCAGATCCAGCAGGCAGAATCTTTTGATATTTGGTATGCAACATTGTGGGGTGGATCTGATTCAAGTTTGTTCAAATCGGCCCCCTGGTTTTATATTTGGGTTCAGTATAGGAGCCCAAATTTGAACTTAGTGCATTTCAGGCAAATTTCTTTGAAAATCATCTTCTCAAGATCCAGCAGGCAGAATCTTTTGATATTGGGTATGCACCATGCTTAGGGGGGGTGAGATTCAATTTTGTTCAAGCCAAGTTCCTGGGTTCATATTTATCTCACTGTGGGAGCCCGAATGATAACTTAGTTCAAAATGAGGAATTTTCTTTAAAAATCTTCTTCAGATCCAGCAGTCGGAATGTTTTGATATTTGGTATGCAGCATCCTTAGGGGGATGAGATTCAAATTTGTTCAAGCTATGTCCCTAGGTCCATATTTGGGTTCACTGTGGGAGCCCGAATGATAACTTAGTTCAAAATGAGGAATTTTCTTCAAAAATCTTCTTCAAATCCAGCAGTCGGAATATTTTGATATTTGGTATGCAGCATCCTTAGGGGGGTGAGATTCAAGTTTGTTCAAGCCATGTCCCTAGGTCCATATTTGGGCTTACTGTGGGAGCTTGAATTGTAACTTAGTTCGAAATGAGGAATTTTCTTAAAAAATCTTCTTCAGATCCAGCAGTCGGAATGTTTTGATATTTGGTATGCAGCATCCTTAGGGGGATGAGATTCAAGTTTGTTCAAGCTATGTCCCTAGGTCCATATTTGGGCTCACTGTGGGAGCTCGAATGATAACTTAGTTCAAAATGAGGAATTTTCTTCAAAAATCTTCTTCTTCAAATCCAGCAGTCGGAATGTTTTGATATTTGGTATGCAGTATCCCTAGGGGGGTGAGATTCAAGTTTGTTCAAGCCATGTCCCTAGGTCCATATTTGGGCTTACTGTGGGAGCTTGAATTGTAACTTAGTTCGAAATGAGGAATTTTCTTAAAAAATCTTCTTCAGATCCAGCAGTCAGAATGTTTTGATATGTGGTGTATAGCATCCTTGGGGGGGGGGGGGGGGGGGGGGGGGGGGGGGGGAGATTCAAGTTTGTTAAAGGCAAGTCCATATTTGGGCCGAATTATAACTTAGTCAATATGAGGAATTTTTCTTTAAAAATCTTCTTCTTCATATTCAGTAGTTGGAATGTTTTGATATTTGGCATGCAGCAACCTTAGGGGGCTGAGATTCAAGTTTGTTCAAGCCAAGTCCCTTGGTTTATATTTGGGCTCACTATGGGAGCCCGAATGACAACTTAGTTCAAAATGAGGAATTTTATTTAAAAATCTTCTTCAGATCCAGCAGATGAATGCTTTTGATATTTTTTTATGCAGCATCCTTGGGGGGTAAGATTCAAGTTTGTTCAAGCCATGTCCCTAGGTCCATATTTGGGCTCATTGTGGGAGCTTGAATTGTAACTTAATTCAAAATGAGGAATTTTCTTTAAAGATCTTCTTCATATCAAGCAGTCGGAATGTTTTGATATTTGGTGTGCAGCATCCTTAGAGGGGTGGGATTCAAGTTTGTTAACTGGTAGAGTGCTGGAAGCCCTATTTTGGGCTTTACTAAAAGTTACAGGCAATAACTCTGTAGTTACATTCTGCCTGAGGAAGCCTTTATTGTCCCTGATATGAATCAGATTTGTTATATAATACCTTGCTCTCTGACATTTAATTGGATAGAGCCTATAAGGCACTATCCAATTAAATGTAAGAGAGCAGTATATGATGAGCTTTGATTTGTTGCCAGAAAAAACTCAGCACTTTACCAGTTAAAGCCAAGTCCCTGGGTTCACATATGGGCTCCCTGTGGGAGCCCAAATTATAACTTAGTTCAATATGAGGAATATTCTTTAAAAATCTGGGTTTTTTTAGATCCACTGGTCAGAATCTTTGGATATTTTGTATAAGCTTTTCTTAGGAGGAGCAGATGCAACTTGTTGAAATCAATTCTCTGGGTTGATATTTAGGCTACCATGTCAGGTGAGTGCCCTCAGGCCCCCTGGGGCCTCTTGTTTGTACACAACTTCTATACGGCTCAGACTAGAGGCCATATTTATGAACCGATCTTTACGAAACTTCTTGGGTACCTTTGTTATCGCCGTTGAACGAAAATGAGTGTTTTTGGGTGCTGTCCAAAATTCAAGATGGCCACCAGCAGCCTTTTTGTACCAAAATTAGTGCAATCAGTTTTTTGTACAGAACTTCTGTATGAAAGTTCTGATTTGAATAAATTTTTGAAGGAATGTTTAGTAACATAGAATGCATCACATATAATACAGGTTTTTTTCTCGTGCAGAAATTATGCAAATTAGATGAACTTTGATTTGTTTAGTGCTACTTATACACAATACATGTAAGTGCACATGTCAGTATGGCTCGGGCTAGATTCTGTATTTATGAACTGATTTTCACAAAACTTCTTGGGGTACCTTTGTTATCACCTTGTGACAGGAACGAGTATTTTTGGGTGCCTTTGTTATCACTGTGCTAAGAGAACAAATATTTTTGGGTTCAGTCAGACCCACTCTGGGACTCAAAGATTTCTTTTCTAGTTTAGCATCTAACTGTCTCCCATCTTTACAATACTTTACCTATACATTTGTTACAGGCTACGGTCAGCATTTATGTACAGACCGTTACAATACTTTACATGTGGCTTTGTTATCAGGTCATTACCTAGATGTTTGTCATTGCTTTGTCACATACTATACATGTACATGTCTTAAACAATTTGAGCTACAGTGTCATTGACACTTTCATTTCATTTATATAAAACAGTGGGTGGACAGATGGCAAGCAGACAAACGACGGACAAGTTTACAGATCTGTATTAAACCGGGTGGATTCAATTCTGCAATTATCTGCATTTATATATTCAAAATTGGCCAGACTTTAATATGGCAAGACGATATTAAAAGGCTGATTGGGTTTATAATTCTGTCTCTTTAACCTATGCCAGTACAATATTATGTTGAAAAAACCCATTCTTTTTGATGCCTTGAAATGTCAGACACATGTTAACTTGTACACCGGTCGAATGTCGAATGCATGCAGAGGGTGTTGTATCTGAAGGACCAATGGAAATTTAATATGCGTGCCCCCCTCCCCCCACCCCCCCCCCCCCCCCCCCTTTCAAGAAGCGTTAAAATCGATCGGATGAAATTTGCATATTAATATCAGTTGATGAATTCGCCCAATGATTAAGGGATTTTCCTTGAGTGCTGCATTAAAAAATACCACATGTCTGTCAGAATAAACAGTGAACAAACCTGCAGTCTTTTCCACTGTCAGACCAAGGAGAATATATTTGTCGGTGTACATTAAAAATTAAACCGAAGGAAAGAAAACAACAATGCAAGAATTCAAACGTTGGCGTCAATATTCTTGGCAAAATTTAATATATATAATTACCCAAAATTTGTATCTGTTGATAGCAAATAATATATGCAAATACGCTTAACTTTGGGGTTCTCCAGGAAATACCACGAATTCCAAGGGCTTGCGGATTGTGCAACGTTCACGAAGCATACACACAAACATTTTCATAAACATTTATAAAATAAAAGGCCTCTTACCTGTGCGTCTTTCTCCTTATATTTGATTGAAGCATTGGCTGTTCGATTCATCTTATAATCGAACGCTGTCACATTATTCATATATGTTGAGGCTGAACTGCATGGAACTTAAGTTCGTTTACCAACACACTCTGGCTTAAATGTCTTATGTGTGTCCGACCTGCCCCATGAAAACATGTTTCGAGTATAACTTTAATTAAAATAAGGCTTGATGCCATCATTGCCCAAGTCGAAGAGAAAGTGGAACCTCGATCTTCGGAAAAACATGTGCGTTTATGACATCACGAGCGTGCCAACAAATGGATTAGGGTTGCAAATAAGTAAATGAGAACCAATTTTCAAGTCGACGGAATTTAAACGCAATAAAATGTTTAGGGTCGGGGCTATTTTTTAGGGGTGGTCGGGTTACCCTAAACACAGGTTGTTTTTTTTTTGCCTATGTCTAGATGAGAACGTCCTCTTTTGGTCACGATTATTCAGCTGTGATGGCTGCCTGAGCCCCAAAACCCGAAAACCTTTAGCACAGTCAGTCTACAGGTTGTATTCATGGAGGGATTTCATTGTAACTTGGTAGGATGACACCATATAATGTCTAGATGATAACATCCCCTTTTGGTCAAGATTGGTCAACTGTGATGGCTACAGGGACCTGAAGTCCAAAAATCTTTAGCACAGTCTACAGGTCATATTTATGAAGGCATTTCATTGTAACTTGGTAGGATGACTCCAGATCATTCCTAGATGAGAACTTCCCCTTTTGGTCATGATCATTCAACCATGATGGCTGCCTAAGCCCAAAACCCCAAACTTCACAGACTACACGTCGTATTTATGAAGGAATTTCATTGTAATTTGGTAGGATGACTCAGTATAATATCTAGATGAGGACTTCACCTTTTGGTTGCGATGAGTTCACTGTGATGGCTACACAGGGCCGAAAACGTTTAGCACAGTCTACAGGCCGTATTTATGAAGGGATTCCATTGTAACTTGATAGGCTGACTCGTTAGCTCACCTGACTGAAAGTCAGGGTGAGCTATTCTGATCACTTTTCATCCGTCGTCCGTCGTGAAGGTGGTGTTTGGGCCTTTTTTTCCCAAACCACTGGCCGCATATTAATGAAATTTCAAGTGAGTAGGGGTTATATAAGGGCATTTTGATTTTTTGTCAAATTAGGTTTCGGCTCACATTGAGCAGAGGGATGGGGCAAAAATGCTCCCAATTCTTAAAAAATCTTCTCAAGAACCAGCAATAGCAGAGACTTGATATTTGGTATGCAGCTTCCTTTTGAGGTGTAGACTCAAGTTTGTTCAAGAGAAGTTGGAGGGGATATATTTGTCGATGTCAAAGGAGGGGCAAAAATTTTGGCCCCACCCCAAATTTCTATTTTCCAAACCGCGAGGCCGATTTGAACCAAATTTTACGTGAGTGCTTATTGGGTCATAAGTACCTAATTTATGCAGAAATTTTTTTCCCCATAGCCCCGTGGGAACCACAGGAGCTAAAAATAGAAAAAAATTAAAACGTCCATATCTCCAAAACTACACGGCACTGAGAATTCTTATTTGTTGTGAAGCTTCCTTAGGACCAACAGAATGGAATGGTCAAAAAAATTGCCATCGGTTTTATCATGGGGTACTTTTTGGGGACTTTTTTAACACTGTGGGTAATGGGAAAAACATAAGACTACTTTTCTCCGAAACCACTGCTCCAAAAGCTTTCAAATTTCACATATAACATCTTTGGAAGATTGTTTCACATGTTCATTGAAATGTTCATTGAAATCAATTGCCTGGGTCGATATTTGGGCTCTCTATGGGAGCCCAAATGTTTAAATTAGTGCAGTATGAGGAGTATTTTTGAAAAATCTTCTTCAGATCAACCAATAAGAATCTTTTGATATTTGGTATGCAGCATCCTTAGGGGGGTGAGATTCAAGTTTGTTGAAGCCAAATCCCTGGGTTCATATTTTGGCTGAAAATTTGGGGGTCCCGTTGCAGACTTCGAATTTTTGGACCAAAATCTGAAAAAAAAATTTTTTTGTTTTTTCTGCGTTTCGGTCAATTTTAAGACAAAAAATTTTTTTTTTTTTTCCCTTAAAATTTGGGGTCCGGGTGGGACTTGAAAAATTTTGGATCAAAATCCGAAATTTTTTGGGGGGGGGGGGGGGGGGGGGAGGGGAGGGGGGTTCTGCGTTTCAGTCAATTTTAAGACAAAAAAAAAAAAAAAATTTTCCCCCTGAAAATTTTGGGTCTGGGTGGGACTTAAAAAATTTTGGACCAAAATCCGAAAAAAAAATTTTGGGTTTTTTTCTGCATTTCGGTCAATTTTAAGACAAAAAAAAATTTTTTTTTTCCCCTGAAAATTTTGGGTCCAGGTGGGACTTTTGGACCAAAATCCGTAATTTTTTGGGGGGGGGGGGGGGGGGGGGGGTTTTATGCATTTCTGTCAATTTTAAGACCCCAAAAAAATTATTTTTTTTTACACCCAAAATTTGGGGTCCGGGTGGGACTTAGAAAATTTTGGACCAAAATCCGTAAAAATTTTTTTTTTTTTTGTTTTTTTATGCGTTTCTGTCAATTTTAAGACAGAAAATTTTTTTTTTTTTACACCGAAAATTTGGGGTCCGGGTGGGACCAAAATCCGAAAATTTAGTTTTATCGTTTTTTATGCATTTTAAGAAGAAGAAAAAAATTTAGGCTGAATGTATTTTGTTTGGGAAAAAATCTGTTTTTTATGCGTTTATCTCAATTTTGAGACGTAAAAGTGCAGGAATTGAAAATAGAAGGAAAATCCTGTGTATTGTGTGGGCACAATCGCTTCATCTAGTTGGTATATGCTTTTCTTGGGAGGGGGCGTATGCAGCTTATTCAAGTCAAGTCCCTGGTTTGATATTTAGACTACCATGTCAGGTGAGTGCCCTCACGCCCCCTGGGGCCTCTTGTTTTGGAATAATTTCACTGACTTGGTAACTTTTGTTGACATGAGGGCCACATGCATTAACTGTGAGGGCCACATTAACCCACCCCTCAATTCTTTAGTAAGTCTACACCTCATATTATTTTTATTGAAAACATAGCATACAGGGAACAGAAATTAACATATTCCCAATTATCACAATTGTTGTCTATTTCATAATCCTTTCATAAACATTGAACATTGTCCTTTTCATCAAACACAGCACACAGACAAGTTAAGTTACAGTGTCATTGACACTTTCATTTTTTTGTTTGGGGTGGGGGAGTTATTGGTGCCATTGTAGTAATGCAGAAATGACTTTTCTGTAGTCTGTACTGGGGAAATGAAAATAAATTACCACCAACCCATTGCTAAAAATCTTGGGTAAGGTGGGAATGAAACCATGAAGAGGGGAGGGCTGGTCAATACAAGTGTCCTGATGCATCACAGTGTAAATTTTATGAGATGTCTCCAAGAAAAACAATTATTAGGATGTTAAAACAGGCCTGGACTTTTTGAAAAATCCAGAAGAGCTACTTAGGCTTCCTAAACCTGTGCCAGGAGAGCTATTCTGTGCTTTGTCAGTTATTAATAAGGAAATTGAAGGTTAAAGGAGAGCTATCATAGCTGTTAAGCAGAGCAATTACGGCTCTCCTTAAATTGATTTTGCAGGAGCCATGGAGGGCAAGGAGCTATAGCTCCCCTCAACAGACCAGGCCTGTTTAAAACATAGACAGTATTGCAATATTTTCCAAACATAGATTGATGTGCAAGTTAAAATGACTGAAATTTAATAATTTTTCCTCTTCTGTTTGGTACAAGAATATAATTCTGAATATTATTATTTTGATTAAACACCCAGGATCAATATTTAAATCGAATGCCATCTGTTAATTGTAAGAGCTACATGGGTGTATCAGATGGGGGACATTGTTGTCAGCCTGCAGTTTCACCCCCTTCACCAGCGACCAGCTAATTTAGCAGTTTTCATGGCAAGTGCATGGTATTTTCATTACAAATTGTACAGAGGGAAGTGTATTCTTTTTTTTAATTTTGGCAAATTTCAGGACAGTAGGCAGAGAATTTTTAAGGCTACATGGCAAATCCAAGGTAGGCACAGTTTAATTGGCCAGCCCCCCTCCTCCCCCCCACCTCCAACAAAATGCTCTTCAAAGCCTCTCATTTGCCATATTCTATCAGTCCTCTTTAAAACTACTCTTGTGTTGCAAATAATTGTAGGGTGCTGATTAATAGTAGGGGTGGACATTATTGCCAAAATAAATAATCGGGTGTAGTTGAAGGTGTGATATTTATGAGTATCCACCCATGAAATCAGCCATACACTGAATATATTAACCCAGGATGTTCAGAAAACTTCAGTTGGATGAATCCATTGAACCAATTAAGAGGCATAACTTCTAAAAAAAAGCATTTCTGCTGTCTGTTAGTGAGAAAAACTACTGGCCCAAATAAAGTTCATAGTGGGTGAAAAAAATTTGGAAAAAAATTTTAAAAATATTACTAGTATGGGTTTGATTATTTGGAACACTAGATTACTAAATGCAAATTCAAAATAATTCCAAATTTAAAATTGAGAAGATATAGGACCAGACATCTAAAAAATTTTTTTTGTTTTGAACCCGATACCAAGAAAAAAAATATCGATAGAGCAATTCGGGGTAACAAGTTGGTGACTTGGTCAGGTATAGATGTACCAACTAAAGAAAATATACATCAATTTTTAAATATATTATCAATAGAAATAAGTTGGAGCTACATGTAACTGGTGTGAACAACCCCACTTCCTTTATTTCTCTTTCAGTTTCAGCATCTGACAAAGGCTTCGATGGTACTCATTTCGGGAGCTTTTGAGAAAACTCTATTTGGAAATATTTGGGGTGGGGGGGGGGGGGGGGGGGGTAATTGTGCAAAACTCGTGGAGAGAACAAAATATCTGACATTTTCTTGCAGTTGTCCTGAAAGTTGTTTCTTGCTTTGTATGTAGTAAATGTGGCCTACCTAAAATCTATATTGTTAGTGCGGGCCAAATAAAAAGAAGGCTAAATTTCAAATCAGAAACTTTAAATTATAGTGAGGAATAAAACTTACCAAGAATTCACTCAGAAATTGGACTCGCAAACAGTCCTACTAAATGATCGAATGAAGCTCCAGAACGTTAATTATTGCACAGAAATATCTTTTGTTGTCCCGTTTGTACTTTTTTTTACAGTACAGAACAGAAATGGCCAATGTCATCAAACAATAGCCTAATGCACAAACAGCACAGCCAATCCAAGTTCAACTTCGGTTTCAGCTCAAAAAGCATGAAATTTAAATAGAGCAACCAAGTCACATCGTATTTAAATTAAAAATAGTTTCCATCCTCCAGATGTAATGATGCCTGTACACACAAACTTTTCAAAACAAATTTTAGAGCTTGTGCTTTCCTATGTCTGATGTGGACTGTAAGGTTTTGGGTTTGGATGTTCCAACAATTTTTCGGGAACAAAATGAATCAACAACGATTCTACATGTGGCAAGGTCAAAGACTCAAGACTGGTTCTCTGACAAAATTGCTTGTTTCCCGGTACAATCAGATGAACCGTTCAAATCATCGACTATTTAATTCAATTAGCGATTAATTACATTGAATTCTTTGGGTTGGGTGTGTAATAAATACAGAACCACATTTATGTTTGAATGGGTTAACGATTACTGGACTCGAGCAAGTGGCGGTGGGATACCGCTCGAGCCTAACAGCCCTTGTGGTATCCCTGTGCCACTCGCTCTCTTCCAGTAATCGTTAACCCATTCAATCATAAGTGTGGTTCTGTATATGTATTGTACAAATATTGTGAAATGTTCAGTATGGTCATCATACAAAAGATATTTTTCTTGATAGATCATGATCAGAATGCAACACACTTACCTGCCAGTGTGTCAAAATTTCATAAATAAAATATTCCAAAATCAAAACTGATTCATGAAAAACAAACAAAAGTAACTGTTTGGATTCGATGTTAGCTGGAGCCCTGGAAATCAAAATTTCAATCCTCGAATTGAATTGGGGTCTGATGCTGACATTGGCATTGAATTGAACTGCAAACAGCTGGAAATAGTTTTCATGAAATTACTTGTTATTTTACCTAATTACCATGCGTATGCCATTGTGGTTTGTACATGCTGCGGGTACTCATAGTATTAGTACCCGAGTGAAGATGTCACAAATTATATTCCTACTACAGCAGTACAATGGAGCGCACTTAATTGGATATCTCTTTTCTGAATAACCCTGTTAATTGAATATATTTTCCCAACACAAATCCATTTACCAAACCAGTACAAATTTGACCTGTTAATTGAATATAGGTTATAGAGTAAACTCGTGTTAATTGAATAAAAATCTTGTAACCTGTTGAGAAATTACCCTGACTCTCCCCAGTTTTCCTTTGTTTATAGACTTATTTGGCCTCAGTGCATCCAGTACAGGCATTTAATCTATTATATCTTGTTTGGCAGAGCTCATAGAGCTCTGTCAAACAAGATATAATAGAGTAAATGCTAAGTTTATCTCTAGAATAAAGGAAAATGACACAATCCCTGTTAAAACGAATAACCCTGTTAATTGAATAATTTCCATTGGCAAAGTGGCTATTCAATTAACAGGGCTCCACAGTACTTATAAAGTGGGACGTGGGATTCCTTCTCTCCACTTTATAAGTACTGTTGGAACATTGTAATTTGTAAGGCAGACTATTAGCATGTTGATAAGCCAAGTGAACTGAAAAGACATTTATTTGTCATCGTCTTTTCAATTCATGAAAAAAATATGAGTTATCTGATTTGAAAATATTTACGAATCAGGAAGCTGATTCAGTGTCTGTGCTGAATCATTCATCAATGTTGACATCAAATTGAATGTTGAAGCTTCTCAGATGTATTGTTAGCACACTTTTTCAAGTGGAGAGATTCTACATTGCAGTCACTGTGGGAAGATAAGTGGAAAGATAATCTGATAATATTGACCTAGTTGCCATCTAATCAAAATAATCTGTCCTTTTGGGGGATTTCAGTACTATAAAATATATATTTTAATTTGACAGAAAAAAATCAGTTTTGAAGTTAACATTCCTTTATATTCTTTAAGATTCTATTTACACAGAATTATATTCTTAACGATCTAATTTACACTGAACGAACTGTGCTATATCTACATGTATAGTTGCAAACCAGTTCAGTCCTTTTTTACTGCTTTTCAGAGTTGAAACTTGGGGATGTTGTCATTGAAGGAAAGACAAAAATAGTTTACAGTCTTCCTGACTGTCCAGGTCAAGTTCTTCTGCAGTCCAAGGACAGGATAACAGCAGGTGATGGAGCACGTGCACATGATTTAGAGGGCAAGGCCAAAATATCTACAACAACTACTTGTGCCATATTTCAACTTTTAAAGGATGCAGGTAACTTATTAAACTACTTGAGTAATCCGAATTGCCAAATATGTACCAACATGTGTACAGTGGTGTGATCACAAAAGTGGAAGAGGACTATCGACCGCGTCGTAACGCAATCGAGATCGACATGATGAGGTTTCTGAGACTTACAACAATTAAAGCGCGATCGAAGCGATGCAGATTCCCGATTTAGTTTACAAGTGTGAACACGATAATCAACACAGTCGCGATTTTACAATTGCCACAATCAACATAAATATACATGTGTACTCACGCATTTTCTCTATAAATGGAAAACTCCACAAATACAGAATGAATATGGGTATATGCCAATTCGGGCAATTCCAAGGCAAATTGTGTTTTGAGAAACAGAAATCAGGTCCCGCGATACCTATTTTGCGACACTCCGTCCTTACTTTGTTTACATGTGGAGAGATTAAAATTAAAAGAAAACAAATTAAAGCTATATTTTGAAAAGAAAATTGAAACGAAGAAATGATGACTGTGTAGCGTTTGTGGAAGAATGGAAACGGAAAGTAGAAATGGAAACCAAAAGTCGAAATGCATGCCTATGGGGACAGGTAACGCATGTTGACATGGTGGTTAAATGTCGATTCAACCCTTGACATTTTCGACCGATTAATTTCGGACGCAATACGACAATTGTAGAACACCCGTATAATATGATTCCACGCTGTTAATCACTTCTGTTGGGCAGCTGATGAAACGCAGTGCCCTTGACTGTCATGTTATTGTTATATTATACCTCAAATTGGAAGAAATAGGTGGACATTTTTTTTTTTTGTGAAGTCTCGTTTAGTGACATTGACAATTTATGCTTCATTTTTACTTTAACTTTAAATGTAGCATGGATTGTCAAGGGGCGGGGGGGGGGGAGGGGGGGGGGGGGGCAAGGGCCGCTGAACTGACAAAACTTGGCGGGGTCTCGTTGTCTGAACTAAATCTAATAGAAATTCTGTTTTCAATTTCCCCATCTGACATTTCTCTATGCAGATAATCCTCAACGGACATTTCTCCACTGGCCTCATCATGAATTCAGGGAATGAATATCTTGACACATTTATGAATGTAATCTCATGTGTTCCCGTGTGGATAATAAAATTCCTCACAAAATCATCGTAGGGAGTGTTTGTTTTATTTATTCTTACCCTCTCAAAAAGAGATAAAACCTGAAGCCAAGTTGATCAACATTTCCACCAATCGTTGTAAACTTGTAGTACTCACGAAAAATATAACTTTTTGGTTTGGAGGAAACAGCAGAAAGGACACGATAGTAAAGGATTCTCAAAAAACTTAACCTAAGTATTTACATGGAGGCCTTTGCAACTCTTTGTACACCCTACGAGTACCTGCCCCACCCCACACCCAAACTACATGCATCTACTTTCAACAATCGGGGATTTCCTAAAACATAGGTCGGGCATGTTCACGTACCGTTAAGCTTGAATGATTCTATACAGGTGTGTGTGGTTGGGGGGAGGGGGTCAGGCACGGTCAGTTACCGTTCGGCATGGCCATTTTGGAGATGAGTGAATCGATATTCTGATTGTAATCGTTTTGTGCGGTGTCTACATAAATGGCATTGTCAACTTATGTCAAGTTATTAAAATTACAACAATTAATTTTCTTTTCTTTTTTTCACAATGCAACTCCCCCCACCCCCCACCCCCCAAAAAAAAAAAATTGTCTTCATTTTCAGGCACAATCAGTCGATCTGACATGGCCATTAGGCTACTGAATAACCGGAATTGGAAACAAATTCTCCCCATCTCAGTTTGATTCTGGCACCTATCGTGTTGAGTGTCTGCGTTAATTTGGGGAAAAAATTGATAAATGTACCGGTATTTCCCCCATTCCGTTAAACAAATGCTCCAGAGAGGCGGGGGAGAAGTAATGTTACTAATGTACATGTTAACGTTTGAGGCGACTTGGTGTAGTTTCTTTTAGAAATGTATTTACAAAATACAAATTGGGGGGAGGCAAAGACACCGGAAGGTTGGAAGGGTTAGTGACTAATCTAAGGGGAGGGGGCTGCACTGTGCTTCACATGATCCTTTTAAACGATGTAGACACTGACACTATTAGTGATTGTATTATGGAGTCAAGGGTGGCATGGATTTGAACCACAATTTGAAGAGCATGGACTAAAGAAACATATAATCGACTTTAGAGGTGGCTCAAAACTGGATCGACCCACTCGGACCACCGACCTATCGAAAATCTACACATCCGGATTGGCCTGAAATTAAAACGATTCAATTTCAAGTACCACATTATTCAAGCCACTGATAGCTTTTTTTGCATGCTCCCTCCAAACATTGTTGACACCTCTGAATCCAAGGTGTGAAATGAATGCACAGCTGTGAGCGTCGGGAGGCTTATATAATTATCGGTAGCTGTTTGATTCTGTTTCTAGAAACTAATCCCATTGTGGCGACTGTCTCTTTAAAAGCGTATTGACATTGGTTTTAATTACTGAATAAACTACTGTTATTAATAGTCATCTGTGCAAACTGGATAGACATACTGACATGCGACTTATATGTATCCAGTCATTTTCTTGGGGTGAGTGTCAAAATTGTCAGCTGTCTGAATTCTATGAATTGTCTCTTGAGTTCCCCCAAAAAATCAAAAAAATAAATAAATAAATAACTAAGAACTCGTTCTGGATTCCAGCTGTCTGCGTTATCATAGCAAGGCTGTTATCTATCATATCCACCCTGAGATTAAAGGAACCATTTATCAACCAAAGAAAGCGTACCAAGAAAAAAGGAGTTCTAAGTTATATCGCCAGGCTTTTTTGTTTTCAGTCAGTTCGACAGTCAGGCAATGGAGAGTACGTGATAATCCTCATCGGACATTTCTCCACAGGCCTCATCATGAATTCAGGGAAGGAATACCTTGACACATTTATGAATGTAATCTCACGTGCTCACGTCACATGAACTTTTCTGCGTAGTTTCACAGTACTTGAGTTATACCCAGTTGAATTTCCACTCGGTGGGTGTTTCCAAATGCATCCACTATCCACGTACTGAGTTTGAGCTTGCATTCGGTTACTGAACAACTGCAGACAAAATTTGGATCGTCCACAGTACAAGACTAGTTTTAATTGAATATAAAGCGATGGGTCGAGTTGTATTTGGAACGAAAATTACAGTGCGCCCAGTTATAAAAATTCTAAAACGCGAGCACGTGTTTGAATGTTGTGGAAAATCTTTGTCCCTGTGGACTAACATGCTTCCTGCTCTATTCTTTCAAACGTTATTGATGAATAAATAGCTAAAATACACACCCATTGCTTTCATTTGTCACTCCAACAGGCTTAACTTTACGAAATTTGTTAAATAACATAACGTGCATGCAAACGATTCACCCCAAACAACCGCCTCTCTGGTGAGTGAACGTCCGACCACCAAAGCGACTTTTCAGTAATTTTTTTTTTGCTGCAACTCCATGGGAAAACAGCCTAATTTTCCAGTACAACTGGACACCAGAACTACACGCCTGGTTGGCATTGCTGTTTTTATTTATTTATTCATTTTACTTATTTAAAAAATCAAATTTATTACTTTGATCACATTCAAACTGTTCCCATGCTGACCAGCATTTGGGGGGGGGGGGGGGGGGGCATTAGAGGTGCAGGGGAGGTACAACTTGTTCAGATTCTCTGTTTTGCATAATCACACTCCCTGTTGGCTTCGAAGCTTTTTAATCAACATTTTAATGTCTATTATTGAATCCTTGAAAAAATAATTAATGGCCATGTAAGGTGGGGAGAGCTGCAGTTTAAGTGCGCTTATAGGCCGCATTACTAGTGCGGGCTTATTACACACTTGCAATTAACAACTATAACGTCTCTTTCTGAGATCTAAGTTTTTGGTCTGTATGATTTCGTTTTCACTTTTAATTTTATCTTGTGTCATGCCTATTAAAATATCAATATATCTTGTGTCATGCCTATTAAAATATCAATAGTTCAACTTTTTGGAAATTTTCTCGACTAATATCGAGTGGCATGTTACTTTTTTATCCATATTCCTTAATGAGGCCTAACTCTCAAATGTGAATACAGAGTTTGTACAAGCGTGTGTGATTTCGAGGGGTGGGGGTGTAGGGTCCTTGAAAAACGAGTCATCAACGACAACGATCACAGATCTAGCGAGTGACATATTGTTGAATGTGTCCCAATACAGCTCCAGTAGGTATGCGGTTAGACGATCAAAAATAGGGGCATATCGTCGATCTATCTGGATATTATTCATTCTGTTCCATCAATTTCTTAATATCTCTGTGACCCCTCACTACAGGGTATTTCATTTTGAACACCAGACATGGTTCACCCGCTGGGCTTTAAACAGGATTACGTTCAGATGCACATTAGATGAAACTTGTGTTTCGCTTTTTAACCCAATAATGAGCGGGGTTTCGAAATATGAAGGTTAAATTAAATTACTGGTTGTACCCAGTATGGTTCATGAACTGATAATGTGGTCGAGTTTCTTGTGCTTTTGGGGTCCAAATTAGCCTGGCCCCGAATTAGTCGAGGTCCAAACTGCAAAGTGTGTTCAGCTGTGAGGGGACGAACGTCACATTTTGCAATGAACTTAGGAAATATAATATATTAAAATTCAAATTGTTCCGAGATAAATTTCGCTTGGTAATCCGTGGAATTGAATCGAAAAGAAATATAGGCTTCACAAACAACTTTGTAAGTTCGTTGGGAATACGAAAATGATTTTTTAATAGCAACATTTAATTGTTCATTTTTTCCATAACATCATGAAAAAATCCACGTTCACAGGACAGCACGAGTATCACTATCGTTTAACTTCATTATACCCGTAGCTGAAATTTTCACAAGAACGGTCGTGTACAGTAAAAGTCAGCCGACCAATAATTTCATGCAAATCGCGACCCCGTCGTTTTAATCAATGAACTCGCAGTTTGTGCAGTATCGATTCCGCTTCTATTTCGGCTCGATTTACTTGACGCATTATCAATTAAATCGCGATTACGCTTTCAATTGCGTTTCGTTTTTATCGATGCGGAAACGAAATTTCTTCCACTTTTGTGATCACACCACTGTAGAACTTGCAGACTGACCAGGGCCATATCCAGGGATAATTTGGAGACACTTATCAAAATATGCCACAGGCATAACCAAATGTGATAGATAGTAGAGACGGAAACTGAAAGTAGGATTTCTGTACCAAATGCAACGTTTTTAAAAGACACAAAAGTTGAAATTACCATAATGCCTCCAAGTGTCTTCCACTTACCTGTTCGTGCATTTTTTTTTTTATCAGAGTGCAATTGTATCGGATGTATTTTTAGTCTGCTAAAGTATCGTAGTTCGAGATTCAGGGGATTAGCTTCATGTTGGTTTTAGTCATGTATAATTTTTGCTAAATTTTGACCATTTTAGCAAACTTGGGATGAGGATTATACACAAATGTAATGAGTTTGGCTGTCTAAACCAGTATCAGAAACGTCCTGGATATGACCTTCCGACCCGTCCCAGGACCGATGGCCCTGCTCATGCAATGGAAAATCTCGTCTTTGATTGCATATCAATTTTTAGCTGGACATGGATTGACTGAATCACAGAGTCACAATATCACACACTCGCCATTTATATAATACATAAGTTGCAATTTTCTCCCAGTTCATATGAATCAATACCATGTACTAACCCCTAAGGATTTGTAGAATTTTGTATATTTTTTCTACACTTTGACAGTCTATATTCTGTGGCTTTGCAGTCATTTCTAGGGAATTCTTGATTGCTTATATAAGCAGCCAAGACTAGCTGAGAAACAACTGCCAAGGTACTTAAAATGTAACTTGCAAGTATCCCCAGAGACGGCATGTTGAGGAAGGAATTTGGCAGCTCATTGGACTTTAAAATGAAAGGTTGATGGTTGTTCTTGAATGGTGTCATCTGCACTGTCCTCGGGGCAAGACACTTAACCCGGGACTTCCCACATGGAGGAATGGTGGCGACGTGTACTGAAGTGTACTGTACGTCGATGGTGTACTTGCCTTCAGCTGCTGCTAAATCTGCTTGTTCCAGGTTAGTAACTTGGAGAGTCTGGCAGTTTATCGCTGCTCCTTGGTGGTTCTTTCTGGATACTTTGGTTTCCTTCCACCTTAAAACTATCTGACATGATATGACCCTGGCTGTTAAAAGTGTCTCTAAACCCTGAAAAACAGGTTTAACACCTGTTTTGTTGCAGTAGAAAGCTTTCCAACTTGGAATTAGGCCCTTAAGGGTTAATGTGGGATTTTTCTCTGACAGTGCCCTTCCTCTGGAAACACCAGGTCAGGTCATTGAGTGTGTCTTGTCCAACAAATTTTCAGGTTCCAAATTTGGCTAAAAGGTACGTAACAGAATCAAGTCTAAATTAATGTTAGGAAGGAATAGAAAAGAATCCTCTTAACTTTGTATAACTGTGTCCAGCAGCATGGTTTGATGACACAGATCATGGCGTAACTATCCAGCAAGTTGTGTTCTTTTGTTTAAATCATGACATCATTGGTGTGTACTGTCAAAATAGTTACAAAATGAGGATGAATGTTGTTGCACAAGCATCAATGTAGCGGGGGAGGAATTCGCTAGAATTGTGCACTTGGTGATACCTTCCTGAAATTTGGCATGATGTAAGGGTAGGCATCAGAGATTTCAAAATCGATCGGCTACAAGTTGGCACCATCCTCTAGCCACCACTAGCAGCGAAATCCAAAATGGCCGCCAAGCGGATCGAAAAAAAGCTATTTTCGCCGATCGCACAACTGAAGCTCCAAACCTAACACCATACATGTGCTGTAATTGATGTGAATGATGGAGTGAAGCCCTTGGAACAAGTTGGGGGGAAGATTAATGGATAATGGGATCAGAATTTCCGTCGATGTGTGCGTCTGTGTGTCTGACTGTCAGTATGATCGTCCGTCCGTAGATAAATTAGTGTTGAATGTTTCTCGGGAATGCAATGGTCAAATGAACATGGTATGAGAGATTCCTGTCAACACATGAACAAGGGTACTCGATAGTATGCAGCAGTGGGGATACTTGGACATTTGATAATCCAATTAAAGTGACAGTCTATTCTCAACTTCCGGCATTTTCGATAGATTTATTTTCTAAGAAAATAAAACTATCAAATTTCTAGAGGAGTTCTGGTTCAATCTCAACACCATAGCGACACGTCTGCCAGCAAGGGCAGTGCTGGAATGAACTCGGGATGCATTAGTTCCCGTTGTTAATTATACAATGTTATCTTGCCAGTATAGAACATTGGCAAAATGGGACTAGAAGGGGTGAGTGTATGTTTGCAGTCATTCGAGGTACAGGAATATTTTTTGACTACAAGTAGTATTCTTCATTTTCGGCCAGTTAAGATGTGGTGTGTTCCAAGTCAGGATTAATGTTGCCGACACTTAATGCCCATCCCTCATGGTATGCTACTTTACCAGGGATATAGAGATATAGCCACCACTGGGAGCCAAAACATGACCTTTGATGTCGATGAGTGGTCGAAATGTTTTAGCGAATAACTTATCGAAATATGATCCGGTATGGCAATTTGATACCTTACGTTAGATTTATTAGATCAACTCAGGTATGGATTCATTGAGACATGAGTGCGCTACAAGATGAAGGATTTCCAAGTTGATTTGCTATGGAGTAGGAACTGACTAGTCACATGTGGCCTATGGCCAGAGAAAGACAAGGATACCATAGATGAACACACGGGTGAACGAAGGTATCAACTGTTGTACAGAGGCAAAATAGTTGGGGATATTGTATCATGCTATGCATGAATTAACACCGTCTTGTGCAGTAAATAACAGACTATTTTCCGAAATCTAAAACTGTATTCCTATACCCCGGACAATGTAGCAAGCCACATGGGATGAACATTTGTTAGCAAAATCAACTCAACTAGAAACATGACATGTGTTAACTGGCCGAAAATGGAAAAAAAAATACCAGAATAGGAGATGACTGGTCCTAACATGACAGTATACTACTCAATATTGTTACAACAGCCACCTTCACACTTACACAAAGGTGTGCACCTTAATCCAGCTTTCAAGCATTTGCAATTGCCCTTGCAGGCCTTGGCACAACTACAGTGGAGCATCAGTGCACATGCAGCACTTGCGTCTCCTAGGTGAGTCCAAAATGGGACCAGAATATTGAGACGTGGATTCCACTCCCATCCGTACTGTGATGGGTCTGGCACACATAAGTGTTTCTGCAGAGCACGATGCCAAATGAAAGATGACACAAGAATTACCCTTTTTACATGTTGATACAGAGCTGCTTTGGTGGGCGGGATGTTTTCCATAGACTTAAGGCCATGTGTGAACATATGCCGTCTCGCATCATTGACACGTGTACTGACACAACTGTTACTGTACATCTGTATGGTGAGTTTTTCGATATGCTGCATATGAGGGGAATCCTCTGAAAAGACTTGCGGATTCTCAGTCAATTCTATCATCATTTCAGTTGATGCGGGAAAATTCATCCATGCATTCCATCCTGTCTTCTTCCCAATGCCGAGCATGCTGGATGTTACATCACAACCTGTGAAGGCGTGGAAGAAAGTCAGGGCCTTACAGTAATCAGGTCCAAGTTGTGAAGCTATCTCATGAATTGGCATATCTTTATATGCCTTTCCAATTCCAAACCCAATCCACAGCTCACTGAGTCCAAGGTCACGGAATGTTGCGAAATGGTGCAAAGACAGAATGACGACATCAGAATCAACCGTGCGAAGAAAAGCTATTTTGTGACCTTGTGAGACTGCATGGTTGAGATGAAGCATCATGCGCGTGTCTGCTTCCTCGTGGTTCGATGGAGATATGTCACATAAGCTAACATCCTTATTGCATAGTACATATTCTCCTGATGTCGTTAACAACTGGTACTCGGATGTTGATGTTAATTTCAGCAGTTCAGCAGACAGGAACTTGAAAAATTCGTCTTTATTCTCACTAACTTTCAAGAATGCCTGCCAATTCTTCCCTTTAGGTAAAGGGACGTTCTCGGACACCCGTATCAACCTAACTGCTGTCTCACCGAGGCGTTTTGCTCGCGTCTGATTCTTCAAACTGCCTTCGGGGTAACAGTCATAGATCGCATCAACCCTTGTGGTGTTCGTGTTAATCAGAGATTCGATGTATGGCAATAATTGCAATCGAGCATATTCTCCAAACAGATCCGCTTTCTGTGGTTTGATTACATGGACTACAGCAGGCATATCCAAGATGACAACTGAAGCTTGTCTAGCTGCTGAATTCTTCCCTTGTGCAGGAATAGCTGGTAAACAATTGAGAATTTGAGATTTTGTCCCACTCCGTAGCTTACCTCTATCGGATAATGCTGGCGGATCACGTGCATTCTCGTGCATGAAAAACTCATCCATGTTTGAATCAGGCCGGGCTTGCAGTGAAACGAACATCTGGGTAACTATTGCGGCAGTTGCTTTACTTGACATGAGTTTGTCTCGGCCTTTGTCCAGGTTGGCTGGGGGTGGGTTAAGGAAGGTATATATATTTGCCTTGGGAATAACATCATTCAGGGGTACGGTGCATTCCACAAGCCTTTCCTTCAAGAAAGTGGAATATAAATGCTTGCCCCTTTCGGGTAATGACCGTAAACTCTTACTAACTTCGGGGTCCATATATTCACCAGTATCTAATGTCACCAGCTGACCACTAGTTTCATCATAAGGGTTGATAATGAGTCCCTGATTCACCAGATCGAGGAGAGATTTCAATTGATTCAGAAATTTTTTCTGCTCTGATACCGAACTTTCCGGGTGTTCCGTGTTATCTGATGATGTTGTGTGGAAACTTGCATATTCATACTCATCTATAACACGCAGAACTTCTGACCTTGAAAGCTCAATAACGACTTTCTCTTCAGCCTGGCCATAGAGACCTTTTGGACCACTGTCTTCTTTGAGTAGTTGGATACTATGTTCTTGGCTCTGATCTAAACCCATCATACTGAACTTCCTCTCACTACGCTGGACCACAAAATGGCCTTCCATGAATTTGTTGTGGATTGAAGGATGCCGCCTGGGTAGCTGAGACATGTCTCTCAGAAATACGGGGACCCACCGACAATAATTTGTATGTCCTAGGGCAAAAAAGTAACTGCACAACTCATCGATAGAACACAGTGTACCAGGCCAGTTACCGATTCGTTGGTTCCGAACGAATTGACAGCTTGTCAAGAGAAAGTTCCGAACGATTTCACCCCAATAGCGCGCAGTTGGAGATTGTGAAAGAATCCTCTGTTCCCACATTTCAAATGACTCATGGGGCCCAGTCTGCTGACAGTAAATCTCATAAGCATTCTTTCTGAGGATCTCAAGCCAAGCTAGAGTGAGAAGATATGCCTGTCGCGTCCTCTTGACATGTTTCCCACCAAGTAGGGATGATGCTACACCGGGTGTGAATATCTTTGCGAGGTGAAACATTCGCTCCCAACCAGAACCACCCATAAGCTTACCACCAGCTTCTTGGGTGCACATTTCAAGATGCAGGAATCCAATCATACACACCATTCGATCCTCACCTATCTCCTCTGGGAACAGCCATTGACATTTTTTCTGCCTGGCATACAACGGACAGTCACCTTCAATGACAGGTATCTGGCCGGGGTTTACGAAAGCAGTAGCTTCCCTGACCACATACATAGCATGCTTCTGCATACTGAGTGAGTCCGCTTTCTGCTCACTGAAAACAGGGAATACCCCAATAACTGCACGAGGTTTGACATTGTCTTGATCTTCATGTTTTGAAAAGAAGCCTGAAAAGGTCACAGGGACTTCATCAAGCTGCCAGCTGCCATCAACCTTCCCTTTATTGCAGATCTGTGACACATGAGACAACCAGTCATTCTCTCCCACGTTCAAATCTGCATATTCATTGGGCCGTACATTACATTCATCTGGAGATTCAAGCCTGATGTCCCCACCAAAGTCTTCAACGAAAGGAACAAATGCATAGTCGTCTGGGAGTTCAATTTGTGTGTCTTCTGGAACATCTAAACTCAGTGGTGGGGGATCAGTACCCACATTGTCCCTGCTCAGTTGACCAATGAGTGTGATGGACGTACCATGCATATCAGATCTACCAGATACATCAATGTTATCAGTGGTTCCTATCGAGAAAACATTACGTTCGCAGTTAGCTGGGACTACAACACCTTCGTTCTTGAACCGCAGTGAAACAGCTCTCGCGAAACTCCTGCGAACATCCATTACGCGATCATAAGAGACAGAGAGTCCCATTTGATGAAAATCTCTGATAAGATTTTTCATACGATCATGGGCATGCAACTTCAAACCCACATAAAGAGGCATTGGAGTTTCTCTGTCACGTCTCTGGTGAACATTTTGTGCATGTTCGGAGCGTTTCGCTGAATTGCTGATCAACATCTGTGAAATAGTACAAGCCACTCGAGTCTTGGCATTAACAGTCTCATCATCGCCTAAGTTCTGTATACTACATGTGCCCTCAAGTAGAACTCTAAGAAGAGTCAGGAGTGAGTTGGGTACAGGCTCGCTCAAGCAATAAGATGAAAATGATCCTGTGAAAGGAGCTTGAGATATGAGTATGTGTTTACGCAGAAGAAGACCCACATCAACTATCTTTTTTGCCTCTTCCTCAGACACTATACGAGTTAAAGATTCGGACAACAAGGAGCCAACTCGAAACCTACTTGAAATAAACACATCTCTACCCTGTGTGAAGGCGTCCCAGCCATCGCCCAATTTCTGCAACAAATGTTCTTTGAATCGAGTGGAATGTATTTCTTCACTAAGCCAATCAGAACCGACTTGCTTCAACCTCCGACTGTACAGATTCTTGAGATCGACAAGCTTCATCGCGGAATCGTTGTGTTCAACAAATGTTATGAGCTCTGCCATAACGAGAGGGTCATAGGGCAGGCCTGACGCGGAATGTTCGGCGTTCTTCGACTTTTTAGATTTAGCCGCTCGTGCTTCATTGGCAAGCTTACAATAACAGGTTTTGTGATAGTAAAGATCACTAGCAGCGGAATCAAATGCTGCATTGACCCGAGAAAAAACAACCCAGTTCTCGGCTTCCTTTGCCATAATTTTGAGTTTATTGTTATCAGACATTGATCTGCAAATAGGCTCACTGCTGTCACCTTCGCGTTTGTGACAATAAACACACTGGGGCAGTTTCCTGTCACAGCCAGATTCAAAACTTGTCCGTGTTCTTTTAGGACTCAGCGTGGAGCAGGATGCCACTGCCTCATTTCGCTCTCGCTTGTGTAGCACGCGCTGTACGATGTGAGTCCGAATACTGTCACGGCATGTCTTATGATATATTGCCTTATTCGTCAACAGTGACATCGACATACACTCATCACTCTCTCTCATCAAACAATCAATGGTCAAATTATATGGAAGCTCAACGCCATTATCTAGGAAGCGCGTTATGTCTTCCTCAATAGCTTTATAGGCGTCATGAAAACGAGATTCTCTATACGGACGCATCAATTTCTTGGAACTGTCTTGCTGGCAAAAGCAACAACGTTCCCAGTCAGTACTAGTCCGTACACGAAGAGGATTCTCACTCATTCTGTGAATGATTTTTGTGAACAATCGCGTTCTCGAATTAATTTCGACAGACAAATCAGAATTGCTTGCGGAATTACGCCAAACAAGAGATTGTATGGCAAAGAGACTGCTTCATAAAGAGCGTTGTTTCTCCGGGATCAGCGTCATTCAGGTTTGCCTGAATGACGCTGATCCCGGAGAAACAACGCTCTTTTCAAGTTCCAAGAAATTGATGCGTCCGTATAGAGAATCTCGTTTTATTCTACATCATCTCCCACGTCTGTTTCCAACACGTGCGTGGATCAGAGTTCACTTTCGCGCCCTTACAATCGGATGTATAGTCGGTAGACCGTCGAAAAGGAGGTTCCCTTCAGCCGCTGGCGGCCATTTTGGATTGTGCCGCTACTGGTCGCCACCGGTCGGTGTCAACTTGTAGCCGATCGTTTTTGAGAACCTCATAGCCTACACTAACAGTGTGCCAAATTTCAAGAAGGTATCACCAAGTGCACAATTCACCTGTATGTGACGAATTCCTCCCCCGCTAAATGTTAGTTTTATCGATATTGGTGAAAATTAAAACTCTCTATCTAAAAATTTGCAAAGTTTCTTTATCTCAGAATAAACAAGACCCATTTCATCAATTATCCGACTCCTATACATTCCCTAATTATCCCACATCCCCCAGTTTAAATTAAGAGGGATATAGCCATTGCGCTGTCTGTCCATCCATCCACATCTAGACAGAGTTGGTTTCTGCTCTGCAACTAAAATTCTGATTGGCCAACTGAAACCAAACTTGGCATGTGGGTTAGGCATGATGAGAGGAAGAACTCTATTTATTTTTGGATCATTGTGCCAAAGGTCAGATTGACGTTGAACTTTAATTTTTTTTTTTTTTTTTTTTTTTTTTTTTATCAGTGTTTGTTTCTGCTCTGTTTTTAAAGTTCAGCTTGGCCAACAGAAGCCAAACTTTGCATGTGGGTTAGGCATGATGAGAGGGGAGAACACTATTTATTTTGGGATCATTATGCCAAAGGTCATGTTGCAGTGACCTTGAACTTCAATGTTTATCAGTGTTGGTTTCAGCTCTGTGATTAATGTTCTGTTTGGCCAACTGAAACCCAAATTAGCATGTGGGTTAGGCATGTTGAGGGGGAGAACCCTATTTATTTTTAGGTTATTGTACCAGAGTTCAAGGTCACAGTGACCTTGGCCTTAAACATTTAATAAAGTTGGCTTTTCTAATTGAAATCTTGCTTGCCAGATTGACACTTAACTTTGCCTGTGGCTTGAGCATGATGAAAGGAAGAACCCTATTTATTTTTATGTTATTATGCCAAAGATCAAGATAACAGTGACCTTGAAATTGAAATTTTATCAGAGCCTGTTTTGGTTCTCTTAATTATTAAAATTATGCATTCCCTATGGAAACTCAACTTGGCATATGGGTTGAGCATGATGAGAGGAAGAACCCTACATATTTTCAGGTCATTGTGCTGAAGATCAAGGTCTCAATGGCCTTAAACTTTGAAATTTTATTGGTTCCAATCGAAACTAAACTTGACATGTCATCAAATGCAGGTAATCTTATCTGTATTAGTTGAGTAAATAATACCAACAGTGCCTGTGTTAATTTAATGTCATATATTACCAAGGTTACTGTATCAGAGTGGTTTTTAGGGGGGATTTGCCACCTTTGTGATCTTTCTAATCTTTGTGATATAACAGTACTAAATAATTCCCAAAGATGGCCATTATAACATATGTGTTAAAAAAAAAAGCATTCCATCATTTCTAACTGCCTCTTTCCAAGGGATGCACTGGATACTGGTTCTGGCTGAACATTTTTGGTCGGATTTCACTTCTAGTTCTGATTCCAGTTCCAACAGGAACTTACTCAATATCTGTCCAGAACCTAGTTTTCTTCAAAGCGTGCACTGCTGTGAAAAATTAAGCAATTGTAATAGTTCTATTTTCAATTGTATATTTTCTCATTTCTGGTTAACATAAAAGGATGGAGCTTGGTGGTTCAGTGGCTATTGGATTAGACATCAAACCAAGAGGTCCACAGTTCAATCCCCATCTGAGGTAGCTGCATTGTATCCATGGGCAAGGCACTTAATCTGATTGCCCGCATGGGGGCAAGGTGGTGCTGTGTACAAAGGCATGCATGTTGATGGTGCACTTGTCATCAACCAATGTACATTGGGGAGTCTGACAGTTGCTTGCTGTTGCTCTGTGGTTCTCTCTGAGTGCTCCAGCTTCAACCAGCTAAAACTATCTGACACAAGGTGTGCTAAACCCCAATAAAGAAATAAAATGAATGTTAATTTAACAGCCATTGAAGAATATTCAACTAACAGCAGTATTCAAAAAACAAATTTTGTCATTCTATATTCTTGGGATAACCTCTGCATTTATTCTATTATATCTTGCTTAAAAGAACTCAAGACAAGTAGAAAAATTAGTGTACCTAAATTCATTAAGGGGGGCTAAAATTGTTACCACAAAAATTACACCGCATTTTTAGTGTACATACATTCTGAGATCAGGTAGGCTGAACCAACAAATTTACATTAATGGATGGTAGGCTCATTTTGTTTTTTTTTAAAATGAGGGGCGCAAAAAATTCCTCTACTGAGAGCTACTTAGGCAAGCAAATTGCTCTCTTGAACTATGTTTTACTAACCAAACATCCTATAAGTGTTCATTTGTTTTTTTTGGTTTTTTTACAAAATCTTCTTCCTCAATATGGGCAGATTGAGTAAGAAGTTCTGCCTGGATTCCAGACAGAACTTCCAGCTCAGGTGGCCCATACTGGAGTGGAGTGGTTTGTAAAAATTCCAGGCAGAACTTCCAGCTCAGCTGGCCCATACTGGAGTGGAGTGGTTTGTAAAAATTCAAACAATTCTCCTCGTGAGAACAAATACTGCTGTATGCAAAACTGAAATAGTATTGTAGATAATATAATAAATAATAACATTATTTTGGAGGGCACTGCAGTTTATTTATTGGGGGGCGCGATGGTGTTGCCGTAACCGGTTCTCGTCAGATCACCGAAGTTAAGCAATGTCAAGCCCGGTTAGTCCTTGGTTGGGTGACCGTCTGAGCAATCGATTTGGTCTCCTGCATTGTGTCCTTGGACAAGGCACTTAACCCTGATTGTCCACATGGGAGCACGATGACGACATCATGACGTGCTAAGGTGTACTGCACGTCGATGGTGCACATGTCTTCAACCAGTCTAACCCTGTCTGTGCTGCAGTGCAGAGTTTCAATGTTGGTGAGTTGGCAGCTGCTCGACGTTGCTCAGTGGTTCTCTCCGGGTACTCTGGCTTCCTCTACGCATAAAACTGTTACCGAGACAATATGCCCTTGGCTGTTCAAGTGTCATTAAGCCTTAATAAATAATACTGAAGTTTATTGATGGTCCTACAGGAATGATTAACAGCCTGACTCACCCTGGTCTGATCGATCTCAGTAGAGATGGGCAATATACCAAGAAGTCGAAAAGATTTGGGCTGTTGCGACAATCAATTTTCATAGTCGAATAATCACTAGCATTAATCGGCAGTTAGTCAATTAATAGTCATTTCCCCATAAATTCAGCAAGCAATCAAATTTAAAACTGATAACATTTGAATGTGTACATTTCTGTGTTGAGATAAAGTGGAAATACCGTAATATCTCTGATTGATCTGAAGAATTTCAACAACATTTGTGCAAATGTAACTGATTTCTAAAAATTTCAAACCTAAACCTCTTTCCATTCTACACAAGTTCCAACTTAGTACTTACAAGTGAACTGACAGTTGTGAGTCTTGTGACAATTTTCTCCCTTTTACAGTTTGGATTGTTCCATGAGGTCGTTCGAGTGTACAAACCCAAAGATTTGTATTTACTAAGATTTTACTCTGCAGTTTGCAATGACTTTCCAAACTGTGAATTATTCAACAGTACACTGTTTGAACAATATTCTTCAGTACTGATTAACAGGGTGCTGGTTAATACTACAGAGAACAGGGATTGATCAAATGGAAAGGCTCAGTGTTTTTAAAATTACCTTGTTGCACAATCATGCAGAAAACAAAGGCATGGGATATTACAAATGACTACGAGTACGGTTTTATTTTTTAAAGGTTAATAATCTAGCTGTTCATTCACCTCATTACACAGTACAATTTAAACCTGACTTGTACTACTTTAAAAATGAATGCGGATGACTAAAAATAAAAACCATTGACTACCACAGCAGTTGATCATTAGTCGACTAATCAAATAATTGTGACTGCCCTAGAATGGATACCGAAAAAACAAACCCCAAACGTCCATAGCAAAATGCTATACCATGATATATTTTATATAACCTGGTCGCACAATGACACATCACTAGTTCTAAGCAAATGGAGGAGCTTGGGTGGATGAAGGACCGGATAGACATATTGAAACTCTGTTATCTTAACTACTTGGTAAATCTCCCCGATAGCCGATGGTGTAAAGTAAAATTCTGGAATATTTGGAATTCAAGTACAAAGACAGGATGGATGGTCCAAGTGAGAGAGTTAATAGAGAACTGCTCACTAGAGATCTCGGACTTAGAAGTGGGGACAACCCAGGGTAAAAAAATCGTCAGAGAAAGAGTCATGGAGCATGGTAACCTCAATTGGTGACGGGGTCAAATCAAAGAGGTCTTTGGATGGTCTGTGTGATAAAGAGAAGCCAGGTTTTGAAAAGTACCTTGATAGCACCTTTGGGGGAACACTGTTATTCAAGCTGAGGTCAAGGTTCCTGGAGCTTAGGGGGAAAAACACTGAAAAGGAGTGCCAGATGTGTAATTTAGGTGTGATGGAGACCCTGGAACACCAGGCCTCGACAATTGAGGCGCCTGGAGGTTACGCAAACATAAAAACCGGCGAACGGACGTCCGGTTAATCAAAATCATAAATCCGTTAACCATTTTTTTTAAATTATCAAAGTCCGAACGTCCGCGGTACGATATTCAGATAAGTGTGTGAGACAGAGAATTGTGAATCTGCGGTGAACAAGTTCGATTAGTGGATTTCTGGGGCTCTAAATTTCGAGAACTTTGCTTGCGTAGGTCAACTGTATAACACTGGTTGAATGGATGTTTTTTTCGCGATGCATCCGCAGTTGCAGGGCTTGACAATTCAAAATTTGGGGGAACCTATTTGGAGGTTGCGTCAACCAATTTTCGTTAACCTTTTGATCGGTTGCCTTAAAATTTTTGGTGAACCTCTTGGTTAACCATTTCACGATTTACGTTTGATATAATAAAGTTGTTGGAAAACAACCGTGTCAGTAGCAGCTGTGAACCTTAAATAACAATATTACTATGGTTTATTGACGGCTCTACAAAAATGTTTGACAGCCCGAGGGTTCATTAGAAGGCCGAGACGAAGTCGAGGGCCTTTAATGGCCCGTGAGATATTAACCTATCTGTAGGCCGTTAATGAACTATGGCGCCCGACAAAATCGCGTTATTACTAATACTATTATTACCACCACCACCCGGTGCCATCAGCACTGTTGTAAACGGATATAAGAAAGAATAGCTTCTAGAAGTTCTATTGCCAATTTCCACTGCAAGCAAGGGTAACATCCAATCGATATGCGGAGCACTGTGTTTAAATATTCCTAGAATTCAACATGATTTCCGACTTTGATAAAAGATATTAACAAGATTTTTCCATGGGCGGTAAGGGTAACGTTGGGTTGGTAGACAGAGTCTGAAGAACTATGTTCAAATATTATTTGAACATAACTTATTGTTTTATTAACGTCTGGCAAATTGGTAATAATATTTAATTATTATTTTTAGGCGAAAAAAGTTTTCAAAAAATCATTTAGGTGCTAATCATTAAATGTGACATCCCATCATTGTAAACGCGACAACTCGTCCCGGCAGATATATTCAGATTGAGGACGAAGTAACAATTGCCAGATTGAGTCAAGTTACAATTTACATTTTACTTCACAAGTTCATGCAGGTTTGTCTCTGCATATCGCGTTAAGCCGTTTGCAACTTTGTTGAACAAACACCTTTGTGGTTTGTGTAAAATATGAGCGGTACAACTTATGCTGGGGCTGTTTTTCTCACATCATAATAACCACCGGATGTTTTCATATCCACCGGATGTTTTCTTCAATTGTTGAGTGGGGAATTCAAATGTTTGAAGAGACACGAATTCGAGAAAATATGACAGTTTTTTTCTTGAATCTTTGAAGATTTCAACGTGCATTTAGATCAAGAAAAATCGAGTATTGACTGTATTCATTCAAGAGGTAGGCACAGGATTTTTTCGTTAACCGATTCGCCGTTCACCCGATTTATTTTTTGCGTAACCAATAGGCGAACGTTACGAGCGTTCGCGTGAATTGTCAAGCCCTGCAGTTGGTTCTGATCATTTTCGTTTAAAAGTTGAAAAAAAAAACGGTGTTTGGTATTTCTAACAACAATCTGCTTTCTCTTTGAAAAAATTAGTCTTTCGCTAAAAATTAAATCACATCGAAACTTTTTGGGTGAATTTTATTATTTTAAAAACGTGGCGAAGTTTATCTGAGGAAAATTGATGACTTACACTTCAGACGAATCGCGCATGTGTTGTGAACGGGTCCAGGTCATTTCGTCCCCGGGACGATTCGTCCGCTACTTGGTCACTGTCCTATGGTCAGCCTGTATGAACAGCAGAATATAGGTAAATTGGGTTTCCATATGATATCGGAGCCAATAAATCTCGAGCATTATCGCATTGTTGGAAAGTAAAACTTTATACACTCATTTGATCAACTGCACCGGTCAGTCGCAATTCCTTGAATAGAATCAATGCGAAATATTAGTATGTATGCTTGTTCATCAAATCTGTTTTGTGGCAATTTGTTGACAAATGCCTTCGGGCATTCTCCAATAAACTGTCCAGGCCGGAGGATTTCTCGGTAACGATCATAACAACAGTCAACACGGTCAGATGCTCAAAATTCAATTCATGCATTTTTATCAAGAACATGATCCAAGGGAAGTAATCAAATTAACTCGCAAAGCATTTGAAGTATATGCAAGTGCACTTATTGGCAGAATATTATAAATAGATAAAAGCAACATTATCAATATCATCATTACGGTTACATCACACCCCACAAAATTTTATTTGTATCAAACTCTGGGAAAACATAAGCTCATCACAGGTTTTAATATAATAAATACATTTCTAATAAACGTTTTCAGTTATTGAATATTCCAAGTCACCGCTGTACTGCTAAGCTGACAGTCCTTCAAATTTATAGAAACATTCCAACATTTCATGGGCTAGTTAAGACATCAGCATTGCACGTAGTGAGTTTTCCACTCAGCTGGTAGATGGCTGGTTTGGGGTTCCAGTTTTAAAACGTCCCCCGCCCGTCTTGCCACATTGTGGCAATTTTGTTCATTCTGTTCGAGTGGAACAGGCATGAAAGTATGAATAATTCACGAATAGGGCAAGTATCATAATCAATCGAAGTTAAGCAATTTGCCCCCTTAAGTAAGTCACAGCCAGTGACAGGTGAGCGATTTTCAGCCACCCTGGATTTTTCAAAACACCAGGCCTGCAGCCAGATCCCTTCGGGATTTGGGTGCTATGATTCTAAGAAAAAGTTTTGGGATGAGGGCTAATAGCCCTCGTCAGTGGGTTAACATGGGCGATATTATAGCCCCCGTCAATTTTGTAAACGGCCGCCACCAGGCTTGGTATTTATTGAATTTTGACTCCTATACTTAAGGTAACAGTAAACAGTCGTTATGTACCAGTTGAATGATAATAAATTAACCCCAATAGTCTAGGTTCCATTGCAATAATGCTGATTTTAATGTACATCGTACCACATCTTACAATTTATTCTACTGTGTACAGTATATTCTATGGTTTAGTATATTTTAACAGTGAGTCACCATTATGATAGTGTCAGAAATCCTTGGTTAACCAACAGGTTAACAATAAAAAAATTGCGTAACCTTTAAAAAAGGTTAATGAACTCAAAACACGTAACCTATTGACAGGTTAACCCAAATCCTGAATTGTCAAGGACTGGAACACTTTCTTCTAGAATGCCTAAAATACCAGTCTAACAGAATAAGATTCACTAGGAATATAATGGGGAAATGGGATGGGAGAATGAAGGGCATGTGGTTAGTGAGTGATACAAAGGAGAGAGTTAATATGCTTATCAGAAAGATTGGGAAGAATGGGGCATGGGATGTCTTCGAGTGTTGGGAGGAGAGAAGAAGCGTGGGAATAGGGAGGCAGTTGGGAGCACAGGGGGAGCCAAGGCCATCTCACTTGAGAACCGCGACAAATCAGCAGCCGGCCGAAGTGTTATTATTAAATATAGCATTTTAGACAAAATGTATAGCATTTTTAGCTCAACTTTGGCAAAGCCAAATTTGAGGTATTGTCATGTCCCGTCATCCGTCCGTCTCTCACGCTATCAACACGGCTCGGGCAAGAGGCCGTATTTATGAACCGATTATTACAAAATTTCACCGTGGGACGAGAACGAGTGTTTTGGGGTCCGGTCCGAAATTCAAGATGGCCGATGGCAGCCATTTTGTACAAAATTAGCTGCAATCAGATTTTTGTGCAGAATTTCCATATGAAAGCTCTGATTTGAATAATTTTTTGTTTGAATGTTTAGTACTATGGGATACATCACATATAATACAGGGTTTTTTCTCGAGCATAAATTATGCAAAGTAGACTAATTTCAATTTATTTAGTGTTACTTTCAGCACTGTAAGTGCAAATGCCAATACCGCTGGGGCTAGAGGTCGTATTTAGGAACCCATCTTTACGAAACTTCTTGGGTACCTTTGTTATCACCGTTGGACAAGAACAAGTGTTTTGGGGTCCGGTCTGCAATTCAAGATGGCCGCTGGCAGCCATTTTGTACAAAATTAGGTGCAATCAGATTTTTGCGCAGAACTTCCATATGAAAGCACTGATTTGAATAATTTTTTGTGTGAATATTTAGTACCATGGGATACATCACATATAATATGGGTTTTTTTCTCGTGCAGAAATTATGCCAATTAGACTAACTTTGATCTATTTAGTGTTACTTTCAGCACTGTAAGTGCAAATGTCAATACGGCTCGGGCTAGAGGCCGTATTTATGAACCAGTCTTTACGAAACTTCTTGGATATCTTTGTTATCACCGAGAATGGGTGTTTTGGGGTCAGGTCCGAAATTCAAGATGGCCACCAGCAGCCTTTTTGTACAAAATTTTGTGCAATCAGTTTTTTGCTCAGAACTTCTATATGAAAGTTCTGATTTGAATAAATTTTTGTGTGAATGTTTACTAACATGGGATGCATCACATATAATACTTATGTCCATTTCTTTAGATCATTGCAGTCACCTTGTAATTGATTTACTATGGTTGACGTGGTCACAACAAAACTCCTTTTTCTCTTATTCATTATTGTTGACTTGGTCACCACAAATACTGATTCTTGACATATTCATTATTGTTGACCTGGTCCCAGCAAATGCTAATTCCTGTCATATTCAAAGTTGTGCTACAGTGTCATCCACACTTTCATTCTTAACTAATATTATTATCACTAAATCACAGACTACAGTTGTAAACAGTTTTGGAAACACAGTGACAAATCTATAAAGCATTTTTCAGAACTTTACGCCACAAGAGAACAAAGTCAGTAAACCCAATGTAAATTATTAACTTTATGTTGGAACGTTGTCCAACAAAATCAACATTTTGACATTAATAAGGTAAATAAATTATTAATTCTTGAGGCATTTCATTTCATTTGTATACTTTGCAAAACAGGCTAACTGCCTCCACAATGCATTCAGTGCAATGATCATTTTAATTGTTCTACATTTTCTGCCTCCAGCTGGGGGAAATCTGACTGCAACTGGCTGACAGTTTTTAGTATTGACTTCAAGGGTTGTACTGAACAAATTGCAAACCTGTTTGCTTTTGTTGAGGCTTGATAGCAGCTGAAGTCTTCATTTTCATGAAAAAAGTGATTGATTTTCTCTTCAATTTTGTAAACTCTTTGAAGACCTGGGCAATTGTCCTTAATCCCTGCTAGACTGCAACCTGTACATGTCAAGTTGCTGAGCAATGATTTCTAGTCAAGTCTTAACTGCCTGTTAAGGTAGCCAAGACTTTCCTCAAAAACACTGCCTAAGTGTTTTGTCTATTGTCAGCATAATGGATGTTCAGTGTCCACAGTGAAGATCCATATTGCATTAATGATGGCATGTTAACTGGTAGAGTGCTGGAAGCCCATATTTGGGCTTTACTCAGTAGTACAGGTACCACAACTTAAAGGCCTCATATTCAGTGGACGTGCTTCACTTTATCCTTGAAGTGAAATTATTTAGTCTGGTAGGATTTGCCTTGTTACAATTTATGGGAGAGTGCATATTGGCACTCTCCCATAAATTGTAACAAAGCAAAGACACATGAACAAATTCTAATGTAGAAAAATAATTTAACGCTCTACCAGTTAAGGGCACATGCTCTGAGACTGCAAAACCCTGAAATAGAGCTTTAAAGGTTCAAAATGCAATGTGTGCAACAAAGAAATAATTTCGGATCATGGAAATATACGGAGTCAAAAAAGAAAGTATAATAGAAGCAAATGTGACAAAATAGCATCAAGGATGAAATGTAATAGTTCTAATGTTGCATGTTTGTGGACAAGAAGTTGTGCAAAGAGTTTAATGACCTGTTCTTGTCCACCCAACCATATCTAATTTTGCTACGGATTTCAAAATAGCACGTGCTACCGAAGAATGTCAAATTGAATAGGTGACCGACGATTTTCTTTTGTTATGTTGTGCTAGAGAGCCTGGGTTATTGAGAAAACACGCTAGTTTTTGTCTTCCGACATTTTAAAAAATACCAATTTTAACCGAAAAGCAGAGGTTACGTGTCATTGGTATGCAAGAGGCTGGGGTATCTCCAGATGAGCTTGCTGCTGAGTTCGGAGTCACTGTGGCCACTATTTATCATCTCATTGGAAGGTATAGAACCACTGGATCTACTGCTGACCGACCCCTGCACAAGACCAACACATCAGGATGTCTCACTTGTGGGATCGCTTCCTTCCGGTGAGGACAGCAGCAGTTACTCCTGGTAGAACTAACAATAGAATCAGTGCACAAACTGTCCACAACAGACTCGCTGAACACGACATCTGAAGTAGGCGTCCATACCATGGATCGATCCTTACCCAAAGCCATCATACTGTCAGAATGGAATGGGTACGTCAGTGTGTTTGCTGGACTCAGCAGCGTTGGAGCACAGTTCTTTTTAGAGATGAATCACAATTTTGTCTACAGCGCGCTGATGGTAGGGCAAGAGTGTACAGACAAGAAGAACAGTTTTCTACTGCTTGCAGGCAGGAATGCATCCATTTCGGTGTGGATAGTGTAATGGTTTGGGCAGGATTTCCTTGCACCATCGAACGAGGTTGATCTTCATCGATTTGTAATCTGAATGGAATGGACAGCGATATAGGGATGAAATTCTTAAGACTGCAGTTGTTCAACGCTAAAGTCGGATTGCAGTTATTCCAGCAAGACAATGCCCAATGTCAAGTGGCACGTATTTGCCGTGACTTTCTTGAGGAGCAGAGCATCCAACCTCTTCCCTGGTCCCCACTTTTGCCAGATTTGTCGCCAGTCGAACATCTTTGGGATCAATTGAATTGTTGGTTACAACTTCAGGATATTCAGACATTAAGCTATTTGCGTAATGTTCTAAGGCAGGAGTGGAATGCAGTACCACAGGCTGACATCCAGAGACTTATCAGGTCCATGCACTGTCGATGTCTTGCCATCCAAGAGGTAAACGGTGGACGTACACGCTATTGACTGCATGTGTGAACTTTTCATTTCACCTCATGTCTGAATTGCGACTTCCTGACATGACGCTGGCAACAGTAAGAACATGAAATTATGCAAATTCATACAGCAAGACTTGAAATTTGAATTTACAATAATTTGTTTGGGATTAAAGTCGATAATACTAAAAAAATTGCTCCTCAAAGTTTATTATACTTTCTTTTTTGACTCATTATATTAATAATCTAACATGACTTGTGGAAAATAAACATGAGCAAGATTTCAATGAGTTGAAATGATGATGGAACGGTCTACACAAAAGGAAAAATCTAAAAGAGCAGGGTCAGTATATTGTTAATATGATAATGAAACCTAGACACACGTAATCGGCTAATAATCACATTGCCACAATTCAGATCTGTCTTTTAATTAATATAACTTGAAAAATACCTTAGTTTGGACATCAGTGGTCGTAAACAAAAATCACTTGAATCAGCAGAGAATTAAACTTATTGTTTTGAAATTGAAATCCTCCCTCCCCTCCCCAACATACACTGTTCAATGATTACGTCACTCAAATTTTGCACTATTTTTAGCATGCATTGTGTCTGGTAACTCTGGTAAAAAAAAATGTTCGCAACAGGATATTATAGAACTGAACCACACTTTGTACCATGGCATTTACCATATTCTGTTCCCTGATTCACCTTTTGTGCTCCTTTGCATGGTGATTTGTTACGAGTAACACTGCCAGACAATGTGATACATGAAAAGAATATCACATTTTACTAACACATTGAGCATTTTGTGTTTCAAGAATCCCCAACCCATCACTTCAAACAGACAAATACTCTATACTGAATGTGCTTCCCAATTCTGTATCGTACCATGGGAAATAAGTTAATTGCAACAGGCCATATCCAGGATGTCTAGGATGTTTTTGGTACCGGTATACCGCTTTGGGTGCCTAAACTTGAGCTGCCCAAACTCATTGTATTCGGGTATAATCTCCATCCCATAGTCTGCTAAAACATTCCAATTCAGCAGTAATTATACATGACTGAAACAACACAAAGCTAATCCCCTGAATCCCGAACTAGGATACTTTAGCTGACTAAAAATAAGCCTGAGACAATCGCACTCTGATAAAATAAAATGCTCGGAACAGGTATGTCGAAAGCATGTGGAGGCATTATGGTAATTTCAACTCTTGTGTCTTAAAAACGTTGCATTCAGTATGGTAACCCTACTTTCAGTTTCCATCTCTACGGCCTATGGCCTTTGGTTATATATAGTCAGGTGTCCCCAAAATTATCCCTGGATGTGCAAAAAGTATTATCAGTATTTGCCCTTCATTGATAGCACCAGTCAGACCCATCATTTCTTGGAAAGATCTTGCTCAGAATAATAATGCCACAGCCTTATCCTCTCTTTGAAGGGCAAATACTGATAATACTTTATAGCATTTATACTACAACTTATTTCCAGGGGTACTGTATTGACTTTTGAGACATAGAAGTGAACACTGTTGACTATTGTGGAGTTTCAACTGTCAGTGGTTGATGCTAAATATACTTTCTAATAAAAAATGAGTCCATGAGTCAACTCTTTTTCGAAAAAAATAAACCGAAGCCAAACCCGTGGAGAAAATTGAATAACCTCACGGCACTATTACCTATCAGTTCTAGAGCTTCAAAAATATCTGGAATAGGACATATCAAATAATTTCTTCAAGACACCTCAGACCAACTTTGGCTCTAAGCCCAAGAAGGCCTGGAGTGGGATAGAAGGTATTGGACATGATAAGACTCATTAGAAGTAAAGTACTTGCTTATTCTGAATGCACTGAGGTAGGATAGGTCTATAAATGTAGGGAATTCAGTGGTTGTTAGGGCAATTTTTTGACAGTTCCTAAGATTTTTATGCTCACCCAAAATATTTTTAGGTAGTAGATAGTCATTGCTTTGTCCATCCATGTGTCCATCCATTCATACTTCATCCATTCATACATCCACCTGCAGCAATATCTCAGCAGTGAGTGGATCAATTTTGATGATATTTAGTATGATGGATCGTTGTGACAAGCTTCTGCGCATGCTATAAAAAGTGTGACAGCATATTTTTGACCAGAGTTACAGTCCATACTTTGGCAGATTTTCATGATTTCTCTCAATATGCAGCAATATCTTACCAGTGCATGGATGAATTTCATTGAAATTTGGTATGTGGGATCCTTGTGACAAGCTGTTCCTGCACATGTTATAAAAAAGTTGCCTGCTTATTTTTCACCAGAATTACGACCCTTGCATTTCAAAGACATGCCAAATGATTTCCCAGAGAGGGAGACCACAATTTTATGAATCTGCTTGTTGACTAAGTCGACTGTTGGGGATCATCCATCAGTTTTACTGATTTTTTTGCTTATTCACTTAACAGGCGTTTCCACATGGGAACCCGAGAAGTGAAGCAGTGCTTGTGGTAAACAATCTTGGTTTTACTTGAAAATAGGACCAGGTCACCAATGCCTGGGAGAAAGTCCTCTAAAATTGGCAACATGGGCCTAAACAATTGTCTGGACTTGAATTTATATTCTTCTTGTGGTCGCAGTTGGCCATCAAGCAGAATTATGTGATCTTAAACACAAATAAATAAATAACAGGAGTTTATAATGTAGGCAAAATTAACAGGTCAACTTTGTATTGAAGGTATGGTAAATTGTGTGATGTTTGTGAGTTGTGTGCAATTAACGGGGTCATTATAATTAAGAAATAGCCAATTAAGGTTGCTCTGTTGTATTGCAGAAGTTGAGAACAGCTATTATTTGCTACTACTGTACATTGTCTGCATTAAACATCCATATGGCACCTGTAATGGTGGAAAAATAATAATGATATTGGTAACAGAAAGAAATCTGAGAATCAGCAACAATAACTATGAATTTAACTGTTCTGAAATTTAATTAAAAAAAATAATATATAAAAAAAAAATGATATAAATATCTGTTTCACTAATTGGTTTACAGAAAATAAAAACAGTGATACTTATCAATTATTAAATTAGTCCAAAATACAGTTCGGCAGACTCCAGTATGGTGAAGAATCTTGTGAAGAAATTTTCCAGCTGGTAGTATTAAGTCCAAGAATGTGTCTTCAGAAACAGTATCCCATAGATTTGTAATGAAATATTCACTTAGAAATTTTAGAAGTCTTCAATAAAATATAATAAACTGCTCAGCAGAATTTAAATGGAGTAAAAATCCAAGTATTGCCGCTGCAGGTAGTTTTAAAATAATTCCGTAGAATCCTGGCTTCTCACAAAAATATATTCTGTTTCACAGCTTGTGTAAATTCTCTTTTAAAAGACAAATAAATTCTCTTCAAAATCCTCTTTTGGAATCCCTTTTCCAAATTCACAAAGAAGATCTGCTTCTGTAATAATGCACTATCCTGCAACAATAAGAATCTCCAATGTAAACAACTGCTATGTTATGAATAGAATGTCTATCTGAAATGAGTCAATCTGAAAAGAGTTTCTGAATTCTGTTGACAAAGATATAGATCTCAGATAGAATGTTCTAGAAGAAGTTTCTTCAATGTTCTGTTTTCTTCATTGAGCTTTTAGGTGTTTCTGTCTTAACCCTTTACCCAAGGTAATGGCAAAAACCATCCAACGCTATTCACAAAATTCACCATCCAAATTTCAATATTTTTCTCATTTTTTTTGCGTGAAAAACATATCTTAGTACCCCTCACTGGAACAAACTCAACAAGCTCGTTCCAATAAGGGGTCATAAGCTATGTTTTTGACGCACAAAAATGAAGAAAAAAAATTAGTCATTCAAGAATTTTATTTGCAAGTGTCTTCCTTTCGTGTTCGGTAAAGGGTCAATTGATGTAAACAAGGATAACATACTTAAACAATCAACAGCTATATGTACAGTGATCTAAAAATAAATTCTGTGTAACAAGATGTAAACATGTTGATAGGTACACTCAAAGTTCACTTGCACAAATGAGTCACACCAGCCAGAATCTATTTATCTATAGATATGAATTATCAACTAAGGACATATAAATCTTGATATAATATGGGGGTTATAACACACTAACAGAATTTGTGTTAATGAAAATCTTACATTTTTTCACAGTATACCAATGGCCCAGACATAGCTGGTGCTAACTCTAAAATATCTAGGGCCAAACACAAATTTTGCCCCCCCCCCCCCCCCCCACCCACCATCCCCAAAATTTGCATGCAAAACCGAAAATTAGAAGTCCTATCTGGTCCTCCATACATTTACTCTCTGCGCATGCGCAGATGTCAGGAAGTGACCAGAATTGGCGCGAACACCATTCTTTGTTTGGCCCTTGTCAGATAACAACAAACTGACGTTTGTGCTTTTTTTAAATCTCAGTTTAGAATGATGCCAGGCACAAATCAGTGGTTAATTTGGTGGATCCAAGGACACAAATGGATGAAGGAAGGAAGAAACGGTGGTTTGAAACATTCAGGGCTGTAATTTTATAATATTTATAAAAATTAGTTCATGTTCCCCAATTTCGGGACATGGGCCTGACGTCATCATTGTTAATAATGATTTTTCCACTGTTGGTTTTAAAAGTATTCCTTCCCTACCCTCACTTGATCCCCCCCAGTTAAACTCCCAAGCTTTTTGGCTTGTTTTTGGAAATTTTTTATAAAATTTCTTGGGAGTTTAACATGTTACATAGAAAGTTTATTTTGTATATCCCCAGGGTTACGTCCTCACCCACCCACTCACGTCCTCGCTTTTTCTTCTGATGAAGATCTTGCCTTTCATCGGATAGTTAAAAATCTGTTACTGACTTCAGGCCGTGTTGCCTGGTGTCCTGTTTCCGGTTTTCAGTCTGAAGTTGTTTACATAAGCAACGTTTTTTAGCTTAACTTGACAAAGTCAAGCTGAGCTGTTGCCATCACTTCTCGTCCGGCGGTGTACGTACGTACAGATGTTTGTACGTACGTCCACAATTTCCTTTGGCACACCTCACAGGTCGCATTTATGATCAGATTGCTTTGAAACTTGGTATGCTTGTTTGGGGTGACCTCTAGATGGGAGCTATCAGTTTTCTTCAATTTCCGTCAAAAAATGTTGCTGCGGCCAACGTTCTTAGAACTTAGTTTAGTCAAACCTCAATATTTCCCTTTGGCACACCCTACAGGGCACATTTATGATCGGATTGCTTTGAAGCCTGGCATGCTTGTTTGGGGTGACCTCTAGATGGGATCTATCGATTTTTTTCTATTTCCGTCAAAAAATGTTGCCGCAGCCAACATTCTTAGAACTTAGTTTAGCCAGACCTCAATATTTCCCTTTGGCACACCCCACAGGATACATTTATGATCGGATTGCTTTGAAACCTGGCATGCTTGTTTGGGGTGACCTCTAGATGGGAGCTATCGATTTTCTTCCATTTCCGTCCGTCAAAAAATGTTGCCCATGGCAACGATCTTTGAACTCAGTTTAGTCAGGCATCAGTGTATTCCTTTGGCATGCCCTACAGGGCACATTGATGATCAGATCGCTTTGAAACTTTGTATGCTTGTTTGGGGTTACCTCTAGATGAGAGCTGTCTATTTTCTTCGATTTCCGTCAAAAAATGTCACTGGCAACTTCGTAAAAACTAAGTGCAGTTAAGCGCATCAATATTTCCCTTTGACACACCCTGCAGGGCACATTTATGAATGGATTGCTTTCAGACTTGGTGTGGTGTGACATCAATATGGAAGCTGTCGATTTTCTTCCATTTTTGTCAAAAAATGTTGCCGCTGACCTTTGAACTTAGTTTAGTCGGACCTCAATATTTCCCCTTGACACACCCTGGTATGTGTGTTGGTCGGGGTGACCTCTAGATGTGAGCTATTGCATTTTTTCATTTCCATAAAAAAATTATTGTTTTTATCACCAGCCTTTGAACTTACTGCATTTGTGCATCAACTTATCCCTTTTGCACGGGGCGCGGTGGCTCAGTTGGTAGAGGTGCAGGCTGCAAGCCGAGAGGTCCTCGGTTCGAATCCCACCTGCGGCAACCGCGTTGTGTCCTTGGGCAAGACACTTCCCCCGATTGCCTACATGGGGGCACGATGACGCTGTGTCTTGATGCGTACTGCACGTCGATGGTGCGCATGTCTTCAACCAATCTAACCCTGCCTGTGCTGCGGTGCAGAGTTCAGAGTTACGATGTTGGAGAGCTGACAGCTGCTCGTCGTTGCTCGGTGGTTCTCTCCGGGTACTCCGGCTTCCTCCACCCGTAAAACTGTCACGGTCACGATTAGCCATTGTGCATAAGTATGTGACCTTAAACACCAATAAATAATAATAATAATAATAATAATAATAATCCCTTTTGCACTCTCTGCAGGGTATATTTATGAATTTCCATAAAAAAACAAAAAAAAAAAACATTGCCACAAGCAATGACCTTCTACTTAGTGCATTTGTGCATTAACATCTTCCTTTGGCATGCCTGAGAGGGCACATTCATTATCAGGTTGTTTTGAAACTTTGTATGCTTATGCAGGGTGACAAAGATAGGAACTATTGATTTTCTTTTCATTTCCATAAAAAACTGTTGCTGTTAGCAACAATCTTTGAATTTATTACTTATGTGCATCAACATTCTTTGACATGGTCTACAGGCCACATTTATAATAGAATTGTTACTGTTTTTGAACTTGGTGTGCTCATTAGGCAACTTTAGATAAGAGCTATTGATTAGCATTCATTTCTGTGAAAAAAGTTGCCATTTACAATAACCTCTGAACATACTGCATTTGTATATCAGCATTCTTCCTTTAGCCACTCTTACAGTTTACATTTAAAAATGCATGGATTGCTCTGACGTTGTGCACACACAATGCTATTATGTTGAAATTTCATCAAATAACATTGGTACGAATTATCTTCAATTTTTGCCATTTCATTTATAACTTACCAAGTTCAAGTTTGTCAAGTTGAGCTACAGTGTCATTGACACTTTCATTTTATATATGTAGTTTCCTATTTATTATTTGGTAGGTCTGTTGTAAGATACATTTATCAGTCCCGTAGTGTAGCAGTTAATTTTTTGGATGAAAAAATTAATTTTTGTTCACACTTGGGCTCTTTTGGGATACATTTGGGCACTTCATTCCCTTTGGAAACTTGGGCTCCTGTCAAAATTTTTTGAAATTTTTTTTTGTGTAAACTATTTTTAGATTTATATTTTGAATGTTTCTGGTAATGTATCTTTTTATATTATTTAATGTGGAGTTGGTGGGAGTACAAGCAACTTAGTTTGCTTCATTATGTAAGCATATTGCTCAATGAGCAGGATTAGGAAGTCTTGCGTCTTATTTACATGTTGGTTGCCTTGCTTGTAGTCGATGTACTTCCACTAATTCTTACTCAACATGTGTCGCATGGGATGACAAACGTTGCTGACGGGTGTCATGGTATGTTGTTACCAAGGGGCTATTGCCTCTCGCGGTGAGAGGCTGCCGCCAGTCCTCTCACCCAAAGGTTGCTGTAGTTTTTTAGTTTCTATTTACAGAGGAACAAGAACATGGTGATGTTTACGTGACACCGTCAGAGAGTCTGCTTTCATCGTTGCATTTATCAGAGCTAGCGGCAAAAGTGCTCATGAATATTAGACAGGTCAATAAACCACAGCGTGGTTTCAGATCCCTGTTGCCAGCTAGCTCGATCGGTGAAGCGGTACACCGTCCGAGGGTACCGTGACGCCGGGTGTGTGCGGTCGAGGAGAGTAGAAAGGGTAGAGCTAGCATTATAAAATAATATCAGACTCACCCTGCGACGACGGAGAGGAAGAAGCCGGCAAGTTCAGCAGGAAGCTCGACAAGATCTGGATGACCGCGAGTGAGCGCCCCCCCCCCCCTCTCTCTCTTTTATAACAACATCTGGGGCCAGATGTTGTGGTTCAGAACTTACGTCAATTGGAGCATACGTCCATGCCTCCAGTCCGGTACGCCCCATTCCGTTTACAGCCGGGGTTGGCTTTAGTTATGGCTTATTCCTCAGCGTCTACCAAGCACACACGACCGCACCTTGGCTATGTGACTTCTGATATCCAGGTCCAACAGAAGACTGCTGCTCCTTAGGCCTCCGTAATGGACTTGTTGTCGCAGATTGCGCAGCTCAATGCAGCACCCAGCAAGTGCAGAAGCAAACGACAGCAGTCTCAGAACTTGAGCTGTTGGAGGGTGCTGGGTCGGTCCAGTCACCTGTGCGTTGAGATGCCGACGACCGTGAGTATAATCTGTAGAATTACCCTTCCCTTTCGAAACAGCACAGGGTGGTGATAGAGCTTATGCATCGATACTTCCCTGAGTTCGTTCCTGAGAATAAGAATTTTGCGACAGCTCGAAAGTAACACTATTCAGTAGCTAAGACGAGGCTTCATATATCGAGACGTCCGGAGAAAAGAGCCATCTTGGAATACTGTCCCGGGAGTAGCCGGCGGCCAGAATAGAAGACCACTGCTCCTCAGGCCTCTGTTACGGTTTTGCTGACGCAGATTGCGCAGCTCATCGCAGCAAGTGCAGAAGCAGCCAACTGCAGTCTCAGGACCTGAACTGTCGGATGGTGATGGGTCCGTCCAGTCATCTGCGCATTCAGATGCCACTGACCGTGATTTTCAACTGATTCAGACGAATGATGAAACGGATATGGAGGGGGATTACCCTTCCCTTTCGGAACAACACATGGTTGAGATGGATTTATTCCATCAACACTACCCTGAATTTGTTCCAACGAATCAGAATGCTGTGACTACTTACAAGAAACCACTAGCATTGTTGGACACTGACTTTATCCGGAAAAAGAGGAGGAAATGTCTTTCCCGGTTAAGTATAGACAGGTGTCGCATGCCTTTGGCCTTTTAGATGATGCCATATTCAACTTTCCAGTGGAAAGAAGTAAGGAGGTTTCTTGTCATCATCTTCTGTAATTTCACCGATTTCGGAAAACAGGCAAGATGTATTGAGAGTTCCTCTGCGTTTGAATGAGTAGGATAAGGACCTAGCTATGGCCTTACCTCCGTCATTCATTATTCACTAGGTCACAATTGTGACAGCATTTCTTCATTCAGAGTGAATTCAGATTCACTGTGTTATGCAGATCACCTTTAAGAACTGTGAGGAAACATCTCTACGGAAAGGAATTGGAGGATGTTCGTAAATCAATTAGAGTCCTTTCCAGGGCTATTATATTTATCACGTATAACTCAATCTTAACAGTTGCTAATTCGGAGTTAAACAGACGTGGCGGAGCCCTTGCATCGTCATCCTTAATAGATGACAAGGTGAAAAAGTCTCTTCGAGTCGCTCCGGTTTCTGGACACTAAGTTTTTAACGATAAGCTTTCATTGGTTTATGACTAAGCTGCAAAGAAAGCATCAATACTCTGCTCCTTAAGTCAACGTCTAATCGACCTGCAGTAGCAGAAAGGAGTAAGGGAGGACGTCTTAGACAGAAGGTCATCTATAAGGACTCCTCGTGAGGGTATAGTTAACCCTCCTATAATTACTCTAGGGATCGTCTTACAGCGACTCAGATATGGGGCTTAGGTCCACTGGGTCGAGGCTCTTCGCGAATGAGACACAGTTTCTCCTTCCATAGGCCTCGCAGGTACTACAGGTGTGGGTTAGGACCTCCATTGCTTAGCAGTTAACGGATGGTTATCAAGATTCACATCAAACTGGATAACTATTACGGAAGACCAGAAGGTGAGAAGTGTGGTTTTGGACGGCCTACAGCTCTCTTTCCGAGAGAACCACAACTAAGTTAATGTCTGATGGGCAATACTTCCGTCAAATCCTTGCATAAGAGTCTCTTCAATCGAAGATAAAGCTTATCTTGACAATGGAAGTAACAGATGTCGAGAATCAAGATTTTCTTGGATTCTGTAGTCACCCGTTACTCATCCGAAGCCATAGAGCTCGTTCCGACAGATAATAGACTGGAGCTGGATAACCAGTTTATCAAAGCTCTAAAAATTTATTTATGGTTATCATTTAGTCGGTTAAAGTGAGCATTCGAGTGAATAACTATGCTATAAGTATAGATCTAAGGACAGCTTCAGCTTCAGAACAAGTGTGGGTTTTGTTCCGCTCCACTGATTTTTACCAAAATTACGGCCCCATAGACTTTGAAAAGTTCATCAAAATTACAGTTTTCCAGGCTTTTTCTCGACATGATTCCAGATATTGAGCTGATTTTTGGTATGTATGTTTGTCTAACATGGTTGCCTACAGATCAAGTTTGCATTTTGTTCTGCTCCACTGATTTTTACCAAAATTACGGCCCTTCGACTTTGAAAAGTTCATCAAAATTACAGTTTTCCGGACTTTTTTCTACACGCTTTCAGATATTATCGAAATTACGGCCATTTTAGTATGTGAGTCTACCACAATGACTTACAGATCAAGTTTGCGTTTCGTTCTGCTCGGCTGATTTTTGCAGAAATTACGGGCCCTGGACTCTGAAAAATACAAGTAACAGATTTCCGGGTCATTTTCCTAAAAATTACAGTTTTCCGAGCTTGAAATATCGGGGCGCGTGGGGTATGTGAGCGTGCTCGCTAAGGTTCTATATTTTATATTGTTTTTTGGGACCCCTTTTCTTGTTTCCAGAGCTCTCCCCCTTTTCTTTTGAAGTCTTCTTCAAAAAAAGGGGTGGGGGGGGAGTGATTTTACCCCTAATCTGGCTTAAAATGTATGTATCTCTGAAGGAAGCTGTTTTAACCGTATTTATATCCTGCATACAGCTGAAATGTTATTGTAAGGCGTATGTTTGTGGAAGATTTTCTCTCATTCTCAGATACGCCATCCTAATTTTTGGGGGCTTAGTCCGGACTAGCCTTAAAAATTGGGAACTTGTCTTCATGCTTTCAATAAGGAATTACTTAAAATTGGGCTCCTTTTTTTAGAATATGTCTCCTCTATCACTGTATAGAGAGACTTGCATGTAATTCCTAATTATTCTAAGTTCCTTCAGCTTGGATTGAAGGATTGGAATTATTTCAGAAGCCCTAGGCTCTCCACCTATTTACGATTCAGCTATGCCTGGGCCATTGGTGTACTGTGTAAAAATATGATAAATTTATAGTAATTTGTATATTTTTATACTTACCAATGGCCCAGATGGGAAGGGCCCTCCCGTAAGTGGGCACTCATACCTCCCCACTGAATTATTATGTAATACTCTCTGTTACAAAGAATGGTGTTGGCGCCAATTCTGGTCACTTCCTGATGTCTGCGCATACGCAGAGAGTAAATGTATGGAGGACCAGATAGGACTTCTAATTTTTGGTTTTGCATGCAAATTTGGGGGATTGGGGGGCAAAATTTGTGTTTGGCCCTAGATATTTTAGAGTAAGCACCAGCTATGTCTGGGCCATTGGAGAGTATAAAAATATACAAATTACGATAAATTTATAATTTTTCAGGATTGAAAGTACATTTCATTAGACAGCATTCAGATACGGCTTTCATCGCAGAAAAATGTCACATGATACCATTGGAATGGGTAACAAGAAGAATTGCAACTGGGTCTTTTCTAAGAAGAAACCCTGGTGTTAAAGAAGGCTACAGGTTTTGTCCCCCGAAGCTGGAAACATTTTTTAAGGTAACCCTTGTCTTGACACTTTTTGTAACATAACTTCAATATCTGGGGAGCATAGTGGCTCAGTGGTTATGGCATTGGACTTCAAACAGAAAGGTTTGGACTCCCGCGTTGTGTCCTTGGGCAAGGCACTCAGCCCCAATAGTCCACATGGGGGCATGATGATGCCATGTACTAAGGCGGACTGCACGTCAATGGTGCATGTGTCTTCTACCAATCTAACCCTGCCTGTGCTGCAGTGCGCAGTTATGATGTTGGGGAGCTGGCAGCTGCTCATTATTGCTCGGTGGTTCTCTCCGGGTACTCCAGCTTCCTCCACCCGTAAAACCGTCACGGTCATCTTTAGCCATTGTGCATAAGTATGTGACCTTGAACACCATTAAATAAATAAATAAATAAATAACCACGTGTGACCCATCATCGGAATGAGCTCGGAACCCATTGAGGGGGTTTTGTTGAATTTGTTTGAAATGTATCTTTTCAGTCTCAAGCTGTATATGATATGGACAGATGACAGATGTGGATAATTCTTCAGGTAAAAAGTTAGCTAAATGCATTTTTCTGTGATGTATAATTTTATTCCAGGATGACGAGAATCATGATCCACAGTGGACTTATGAACAGTGTGTTGCTGCAGAACTCAAAGCTGGAGATACTGTGATACGCAAAGATGAGCTAGATATTATGGGAAAGATGACTGTTGCTGTCTTTGAAATTTTAGAAAGATCTTGGTCTTCACTTAACTGTTCTCTAGTTGATATGAAGATCGAGTTTGGTGTAACTTCATCAGGTTTGTACAAACCAGATAAAACTTTCAAAACTTATGAAAATTGTTGCATTGATCATTCATTTTACATATTTAGAATAGATATGGTTACTTCAAGTCTTGAAATTAACGAGATATTTGAATCGTAAAATTAACATTCTTTGCTTGTCTTTTGAGAATGGATAAAACCTTTTCGATTTCTAAGCTAATTTTTTTGCATCAATAAAGCACTGTTGAACTGGCATTTTGTTTCCATATTTTTTTTTGAGGGCCTTCAAGTGTCCAGGTTGTGAAATTTATGAAATTAGGTCAGTAAAGTAGGTATGGACCAGCAAAGGTTGCTGATTATTAGAGATATTAACTGCAGGTAAGTATTCATGCTTGTCATTTAATGTCTCAAATGACTGGGAGTTGCAAATGAATCAATACTTTCAATTTAGATACTTTCAAAATGCGAAATTTGTATAAAAATTCTTTTTCCACAAAAGTCTAAACTTGGATCCTAAGGGCAGTAAAATAATTTTTTTGTGTGGTGCATCCTCAGCCTGTATATGGTAGATATTAACAATATATCGAAAAACTGAACCATACCTATATCATTGGGATACCAAAAAAATGAACTGAATCAATCGGTGAATACAAAAAACGGCTGAATTTTCAAATTTTCCTGCACTCGTTATTTGAAAGTTTATTTGAAAGTTCCTGTTAAGGCTTGATAACAGTTGAAAGGTTCAGTTTCATGAAAGAAGTGACTGATTTTTCCTTTGAAACGATCCTGAATTCCCACTAGACTACAACCTGAACATGCCCCATTGCTTAGCAGTGATTTCTAGTTAAGTCTTGGCTGTCTGTTAAGGCAGCCAAGACCTGACGAGAAATCACCGCCCAGATGTTTTGTCTATTGTCAGCATGGTATGGTCAGGGCACATGCTCTGAGATCACAAAAGCCTGAAGTAGGTCTTTAAACATTAAGGTGCATTTTGAACAAGTCGCAAAATTGTAGATATGATTTGTGGTCGTAAAAGAATGGCACTTTTGAGCTCATTGGCAGTGTTATTTATAACATAGTAGAATGATACTACAACAACATATTCTGTTTTTCCTGATGTGAATTCTTCTTTGGTACTATAAGCAAATCTGGGTCAAGTCAGATACCTAACCGATACTGAGGTATACCACCTTAAAATTACCAAAACTGATACCAAAGTCAATATTGCCCACATCTGATATATGATAGCTCTGTTGGATTGCCACAGAAATTTAGGAGAATCCAAACAGCTAAAAACAGTTGTCAGAAGATCAGGCCTGATTTTGTTGGCATGGTTGTCAAGCTGAGTTGCCCAAAACGCTGCTTGTGTTAATTCCATTGCCCCTTTCAGCTCGAGTCCCTGCATGATATCTCCATTCACCCTGCTGTTTATGAAAAAAGGACAAATCTAGTTTTGAGGGAGGTTTAGTAATAATTCACCACTACAGCCCTAAATAATACAATCCTGCATCTCTGAAGGACAGTAGAATTGTATTACTTATAACCCTTTTTTCCTATTTATTGTTGATTGCAATGACCATTCACCAAACATTTTTTTATAAAGACATTCATACTGGGTTGAATGGGTTGAGCCAGTGATCTGCTGCTTTGTTATACCACATTGGAAAGTGTTCAAATAGCCTGTTTCAAAAGTAGCATTTTGTGTTCCAGCAAAAGAAAATGTACACCTGCATTTGGCCCACTACAAAAAGTCATGTGCTAACCTTTAGGGTCCTGCATAAGTGTCCTGAATTCCTTCCAGCCCACAGCCTTTATATGTCCAGAGGTTTAGGTTTAACAGGCAGTTAAGACTGTAACTAGAAACCACTGCCTAGATAATCTGCCTATTGTCAACAGAACCTCTACATGGTGGCATGTTAAAGGCACCTGTTCTGAGGTTGTAAAAGTTGGAAATAGGCCTTTAAGGGTTAAAACAGTTGCAGAGCTGCTTCCAGCTGTAGGAAATATACAAATATATTCCTAATTCCCAAATAAGACTTTATGCAAAAGCCAAGGTAAGATGTGTGCAGGTATTAAAATACTTTGTCTTGTAGCAAAAATGCCTTTGAAATAATTTTAGTTCACAGAGAAAGCTTTAGATTTGAAAAAATGTATTTAAAATCACATTTAACAAAAAAAGCATCCACTTTTGTAACAGCGTGTGCTAAAAACATGCCAAAAAGTAAAATAAAATGCAATTTGATAGCATTAATTCCACACCAATCAAGCAAAAATTTACTCAAATCAGGCCTCGAAATAAGAGGCAAACGCTTGTACATTTCGCCTATCGGTTACGCAGATTTGTTTTCAGACGAACGCTCAATCGGTTAAACAAAAATCGCACCAATGGCCGGCAAAGTTAGTTGTTATGGGATGAGAAAAGTTTTCAACGTTTTTCCTCCTACTGATTTAAAAGAAGCACTGCAGTGAACAAAACGAGAATGAAATGCTCATGTGGTTATCATACAGCTGCGTGTTTCAGTCATTACTGTACTTGTGGAGGTATACATCTATAGTATTAGCGGTACTGAAGATCTGCAGTACCAACTCGTGGCACCCTCTGGTTCTCGAGACAATTAATTTGTTTCTATTCTGAGAAAGACGATTGTCTGTTACAGCTAAAGGGAGCTAACTGCTTTGTTAATACATTTACCGCACGTGAGGTATTAACTCTCGCACTGTGCAAAGTTGAAAATAAGTCTTTGATACAATAAAAAGGAGACATATTGAAAATCAAATGAGCTGTTGTTAATTATTTGCATTCCACCCCTTTTTACCCTTCCAGTCCATGAGAAAACTTTTCGAACACATTATGGAAACGTCTTTTATTAGCTCAACTTTGGCAAAGCCAAATTTGAGCTTATGCCATGGCCAGTCGTCCGTCTGTCCATCAACAATTCAGTACGGCTCGGGCTAGAGGCCGTATTTATGAACCGATCTTTACGAAACTTCTTGGGTACCTTTGTTATGACCGTGGGACCAGAACGAGTGTTTTTGGGTCCGGTCCGAAATTCAAGATGGCTGCCAGCTGCCATTTTGTACCGACGATGCAGAAATCTGTTTTTTGCACAGAACTTCCATATGAAAGCGCTGATTTGAATCATTTTTTGTATGAATGTTTAGTACCATGGGATACATCACATATAATACGGGGTTTTTTCTCGTACGTAAATTATGCAAATTAGACTAACTTTGATGTATTTTGTGTTAACTTTCAGCACTGTCAGTGCAAATGCCAATACGGCTAGGGCTAGAGGCTGTATTTATCAACCGATCTTCACGAAACTTCTTGGGTACCTCTATCACCTTGGGACGAGAACGAGTGTTTCTGAGTGCGGTCTGAAATTCAAGATGGCTGCCAGTGGCCATTTTGTACTGAAATTAGGTCTAATCAGTTTTTTGTACACAACTTCTATATGGCTCAGGCTAGAGGCAGTATTTATGAACTGATCTTTACGAAACATTTTGGGTACCTTTGTTACCACCGTGGGATGAGAACGGGTGTTTTGGGGTGTGGTCCAAAATTCAACATGGCCACCAGCAGCCATTTTGTACCAAAATTAGTGCAATCAGTCTTTTGTACAGAACTTCTGTATGAAAGTTCTGATTTGAATAAATTTTTGTATGAATGTTAAGTAAAATGGAATACATCACATACAGTACGGGTTTTTTTCTTGTGCAGAAATTATGCAAATTAGATGAATTTTGATTTATTTAGTGCTACTTTTACACTAAGTGCACATGTCAATACGGCTTTGGCTAGAGGCTGTATTTATCAACCGATCTTCACGAAACTTCTGGGGTACCATTGTTATCACCTTGGGACGAGAACGAGTGTTGCGGTCCAAAATTCAAGATGGCTGCCAGTGGCCATTTTGTACCGAAATTAGATCCAATCAGTTTTTTGTCACAACTTCTATACAGCTCGTATTTATGAACTGATCTTCACAAAACTTCTTGGGTACCTTTGTTTTCACCTTGGGACAGGAATGAGTGTGTTTTGGAGTGCCTTTGTTATCACTGTGGTATGAGAACAAATATTTTGGGGTTCAGTCAGACCCACTCTGGGACTCAAAAGATTTCTTTTCTAGTTTAGCATCTAACTGTCACCCACCTTTACAATACTTTACCTATACATTTGTTACAGGCTACGGTCAGTATTTATGTACAGGCCGTTACAATACTTTATATGTACCTTTGTTATCAGGTCATTACCTAGATGTTTGTCATTGCTGTGTCACATACTATACATGTACATGTCTTGACAAGTTGAGCTACAGTGTCATTGACACTTTCATTCACCAATGCTGACTTCTTATTTACGTGCTTATTCCATTTGAATAAACAGCCAGCATGGTTGTGAACATGGGTTTTTCCAAATGATTTCAAACATTGTGGCACAAATAAAGTTTTAGTTTGGAACTTTGGATTACATTCTCCGGATTCCGAAATGATGGGGAAGGTAGATATGATTTACAATTGTTTCTTTTCCAATGTTAATCAGAGACTGCCAATGCAACTCCCATGCCCTAAAGTTCAATGTATTCGTAATACAGACGTCCATCGACGACGGTATTTGACCTCATCCCCACACAATTGTCCAATTCCTACTCCCAGTTTGAGACAATGTGTTTGGGACTTTGGGTTTTTGAAATAATAAGCCACCGAGCAAACTAAACAATTAAAATTCTTTAATTTTTATTAGACACAAAAATCATGTAAAGCAAAGAACAACAAATGGTAATGTGTGCATATGTGAATGTGCATGTGTATATGGGGAGGGGGCATGTGTGTGTACCTGTTTTGTACTGCGCCTGCCTTGGGTCCCTTGCGTCTAAACGCCAAACTAATTTGGGAGGAACTGTAGTTGGGTATGTCAGAAGCTTTGTCAGTATTTAATGCAATGGTTAACCAATAGGTTTATGAAAAAAATCTAGGTAACCGATCAACAGGTTAACCATTGTCAAATGGGGCAACCTGCTGGAAGGTTTATCAAAATCTTGTTATTTCGAGGCCTGCAAATATTTTTATGTGCCCGCTTTTTTAAAAAACGGGTGTATTATGGTATGACATTTGTGTGTCCAGGCATTAACTTTTCATGTCCAGGCCATAACTTTTTTAACTGGTTGAGTGGTACATTATTTTTGATGATCTGAATATGTTCATCAAAATTTGTTTTATTAGAAATTATTGAAGAGTGCCTTGAGGCACTCTTCAATAATTTGTGATAAAACAAATTTATATGAACAAAATATTATTTGTGTTTGACTGAATATAAAGCATGAGCAAGGAAAATGTTGGCTTTTTCTGTGGTACCTTCATTTTATTAAAAGCCCTGATAGTGGCTTCTGGCACTCAACCAGTTAACGGAAAGAGATAACCCAATGAAATTTACACAACATATGTACCATCTCTACTCTAAATAGTTTGTCACGTATAAAATTCATGACCAACCTGTAAAGTTTATACAGAGAGGTCAACGAATAGAATCGACATGCATGTCAGCGTTTTCATGTTCATTAACTTTTTAATGGAAAGAGATATCACAATGAAACTTGACAATTTAATTTATATACAACCACAAAATGGTGCATCATATACAAAAATTCATGACCAGCCTGCCAAGGTCAAGGTCTCTGATAGAGGTCAACACATAGCATCAGCATGCATATCAACATTTTCGTGTTTAAACCATAACTTTTCAGTGAAAGGAGATATTGCAATGAAACTTGCATAAACTATGGACCACCACTAGATGGTGTGTAATGTACAAAATTCATGAATGACATACCAAGATAAGGTCACAGAGGTCAACCAGTGGAATTGGCATGCACATGAACTTTTGTCAGTACAACCCTTAACCTTTTAGTGGAAGGAGATATAGCAATGAAAGTACACAACATAAATATTGCCACAAGGTGGTGTCTCACATACAAAATCGATGACAACCCACCAAATTCAGGGTCACAGATAGAGGTCAACACTTAGAATTGGCATGCACATCAACTTTTTCATGCCCAGGCCATAACTTTTTAATGGAAAGAGGTATTACAAAGGAACTTCTACAACATATGTACCACCACTAAACAGTGTGTCTCGTCTACCAAGGTCAAGACAACAGATACATGAAAACACACAGAATCAGCATCCGCCTCAACACATCTAGTGACTCCCACCAAGTTATATATAACAGGTGTATGAGGTTCCACTAGGCAGTGCTCTTGTTTATTTTGCAAATTATGCTGAGCACTTAAATTCAACACAGTTGCCTTGCAGTAAGAAAAGTGTAGTTGTGTGATTTACTGATCACAGCTCACCTCAAACTCTGAAATTTTTCCAAGTCGTATTATTTTCATAACCACTGTACCAGGCTAGCTTCAGGATGACCGATGAGGAAAGTATGACGAGTTTTGCACCACTCAAGATATATGGGAAGTGAACCAGTGCTTGTTTACTGTGGAAAACAAGTTTTGCTTCACCAGTAAAATAGCACTTGGTAATCAACACCATGGTGGAAGTCCTCTATAAAGTAGGCAGCATTGGTATGAACGATTGGTTAAACTCTACTTTGTACCTATGTTGTGGTCATGATATGGCCATGGTTGTTGAAAGTGACCTTAAACACAGATAAAATGGGACAGGTAAAAAATGCTGATGTGGAAGTCCTCAAAAGTGGGCATCATAGGCATACAAAATAATTAGGTAAAGTTTGTGTGTTGCGGTCATGCTATAGCCATAGATACTGAAAGGGAATTTAACCTCAATAAATAAATTCAATATATTATGTGTAGTATCAGTAGACTGTATCTCTGAATTCTGCATGCTATATATTACTGGGAATCCGCAAGAACATCTTTTACAAATTTCCCTAGGGCCATAGAATCAAGAAAAATGCTGGTTATATTGCAAACCCCCCTCACTATGCCATTTGCAATATTACTGTATAGTATGCATTTTTAACATTCACTAATCATTATTTGTAGGAGAACTTGTTGTTGCTGATGTAATTGATAATGATTCTTGGAGATTATGGCCTTCTGGCGATAGGCGATTGATGAAAGACAAACAAGTGTACAGAGAATTAAAGGAAGTAACTTCAGAGGCTTTAGAAACGGTCAAGAAAAATTTTACATGGGTAGCAGAACAGGTTCAGGTTAGTACATAAGGATGAGTCCATATGTGGAAGGCAAGGTGTTGGTTCTATCGTGTTATCCCCCCGCTGACGAAGTTGGGAGGAGGATATTGAAATGGTGTTCGTCTGTCGGTCAGTCCATCCATCCTTCCATCACAAACATTGTCCGGTTAACTCCTCCTACAGTTTTCAGTGGATTTTTATGAATCTTGGTCTAAAGTATCAGGATCAAGGGTAGATGTGCATGTGGTCAGGAATTTTTAGATGCAATTAATTTGCGTGATTACAGCCCTTGGAAATAGCAAAATTTCCATCACAAAGGCTTGTCTGCTTAACTCCTCCTACATTTTTTATTGGATTTTTATGAAACTTGGTGTGAAGTATCAATATAAAGTGTAGATATGTATGTGGTTAGGATTTTTCGATGCAATGAATTTTTGTGTGGTTATGGGACTGTAAATAGCAAAATTTCCATCACAGAATCTTGTCCACTTAACTGGTAAAGTGCTGAGTTTTTTCTGACAACAAATCAAAGTTCATCACATACTGCTCTATTACATTTAATTGGATAGTACCTTATAGGCACTATCCAATTAAATGTCAGAGAGCAAGGTATTGTATAAAAAATCTGATTCATATCAGGGACAATAAAGGCTTCCTCAGGCAGAATGTAGCTACAAACAGGTATTGCCTGTCACTTTTAGTAAAGCCCAAAATAGGGCTTCCAGCACTCTACCAGTTAACTCCGCCTACATTTTTCATTGGATTTTTACGAAATTTGGTCTCAAGTATCAGTATCAAGTGTAGATGTGCATGTGGTCAGTAGTGATGAATGGATTATCAAAACTTGCTATGAACTGATTACTGATTATTTTTCTGTCGATTCCAATAGCTGAAATAGGAGACCGAAGAAAATTTTTTGTTGTCTGTCTACTACAGACTTTCGTTGATAAATCATCAATTATGAAAGCTTAATACCACATAAGTTCTCAGAGTAATTATGTTTAGTACTGGGCAATATTAACCAAATTAAATTAATATTTTCATTTTTGGGGGATGGGTGAGGGAGTAAGGCTTCCACGTTTAGACAAAATTGTAAACGTTTAAACGACTGTCTGTAAACAAAACGGAAACGTTTACACGTACTAACAATGCAAGTAGTCAATATTTGATAGAAGTGTGTAATAATACTATTACACAGTAAGTTCATCATATCTTTGCGTACAGGGCATACAATTTATGTTATTGAGACAGCCGATTTACAGTTCGTCCAAAAACGATGTAGACGAACGATCACAGCATGCATGCAGGGGAATCCAAATTTTCAAACACCGCAAGTGCCAGTCTGTCTGTCAAACTCTATAAATCGATCCTAAGATCATCCCATGTGTGAATAATAAATTAATAATCCATGTCAGGTGAACGAAATCATTGAGAACAATTGTGTATCACTTTGGGAATATACATGTAAATCCGAATAAACTAAAACATCCCACACATGTTTCGAAGGAAACACCAAAGATAAGCACGTGCCATGCAGCTCACGTGACTGTGTCACATATGATATCACATGATTTGAAGATGATTTCGTTCGGTTACTGTCATGGTGCATTTCACTTTTATCCCGGAAGTTGTTTCAACTTTAGTGAAGAACCTCCACACATCGCTTTTCAGCTTTTTATCGTCGGTTACTTGAGATGCCATTAAAAATGGAAAACATGAAATTCGTGTTGTGAAGGGACTCGAGGGAAATTACTCTATTAAAACTTCATTCCGTGTACACGTTTACCAGAACTGTAAACGTTTAATGCCCATAAACGAAACGTTCACGTTTACACGTGTAAACGTGGAAGCCTTATGAGGGAGAAGATTATTATTAACAATACAATCACACATTATGGTTCTTGTGAAGATTGTGTTTATTGTTAATACGGTTTTGTGTAAAAATACAATATACTTGGCTGTATTAACCAGGAATATACTGAGCAACCATAACTTGTAACTTTGCTTTGATGTTAATGTGTTTTGTGAAGTTGTATAATGCATGGTTAAGAGAAGAGATACACACGCAACATGTGTTTACATGTACTCTGCAGTCAATGTTGGAGAGAAACATCAAGGGAGGTAACTGAATTAAAAAATTAATTTGATAAACTGAAAACGTGTTTGTGACCGTCATGCGACTTAAAATTCATGTTGCGTAACAATCATCTATCATTGAAAAAAGAGTGTTTTTTAGTTTAGTTTTTTCTCAAATTTTAATTTCTTATTGTATTGTGATGCTTGCATCATGAAATACTGCAGACAGACTGAACACATTTTATTTATAGATGTACCCAATGTGATGTTGTAGTTGTACAGCACCATGAATGATTGAAGGCCAGTGACTTCGATCAGCTGGAAAATGGTGGCGATCTCATACCGATTGCTGATGTTAAATTCCATAATATCTCAGCTCTGCAAATCCCTAAATATTCTGCTCTGCACTAAACACATTTTTAATGGGGAATCTTCATTGAAATAGCCAGACATCAAAGAGATTTTTAGTAGTCAGTGTTAAATAAAATATAGAATAAACGAAAACTGCTTCATCACTAGTTCATCACTAGTGGTCAGAATTTTTCGCTGCGACAAATTTTGCATGTTTACGGTCCTTTGGAATAGCAAAATTTCCTTCACAGAGGCTTGTCCTCTTAACTCCTACATTTTTTATTGCATTTTTACAAAATATGGTCAATATCCAGAGCTTGCATTTTAGAATTGTGACCAGGCTGATCGATAGGCCTGGTGAAGTGGTCGACCAGGCTCATTTTTCTTCACTGGGGCTGATTTATTTTTTTACACTTGCATGTGCATTTTATATTGATATTTCAAGTATATTGTGTTATTTGATGATTTGTTATGAATAAAGATTAATAATTCCAACCTAATTGTCTTCTATTAATTTGCTACGGGCTATTAATCAGACAACAATGTTACATTAATACCATTCAGATCCGTGTCTTGTATCTTGGCACATATTCGGGATTTAGTCAGGGGAGCTATAGTGATCACTCACCTTACATCGTCCGTGAACATGGTGTTTGCGTCTTTTCCTGAACCGCTGAACCAATTTAATTGATATTTGATAATAAGAATTTGCTATGACATCGATTTTTAATTTTGTTCAAATCAAGTTGCCTTGCCCCTCGGTAGGGCCACGCATAAAAAAGTGTGATTAAATCTTAAAAAATCTTCTCATGGACCAGCAGAAGCTGGGACTTGATATTTGGTGTGCAGCTTCCTTTTGAGGTGTAGACTCAGATTTGTTCAAGAGAAGTTCGAGGAGCTATATTTGCCTTCGTTATGGGAGGGGCAAGAATTTTCACTCTGCCCCAAATTTCTAGGGCCAAACACAAATTTTGCCCCCCCCCCCCCCCCCCCCAAATCCCCAAAATAAAATTTGCATGCAAAACCGAAAATTAAAAATCCTATCTGGCCCTCCATACATTTACTCTCTTTGCATACGTAGCCGTCAGGAAGTGACGGGAATTGGCGCCAACATCATTCTTTGGTTGGCCATTCTGTCAGTAACAACAAACTGACATCTGCACTTTTAAAATCTCAGTTTTAATGATGCCAGACACAAATCAGTGGTGAATTTGGTGGATCCAAGGACACAGCTGGATGATGGAAGGAAGAAACGGTGGTTTGAAATGTTCAGGGCTGTAACTTTATATTTTTATACTGGACCAATGACCCAGACTTAGCTGGTGCTAACTCTAAAATATTTAGGGCCAAACGCAAATTTTACCCCCCAATCCCCAAAATTTGCATCTAAAACCGAAAAATACATCTCCTATACGGTCCTCCATACTTTTACTCCACTGCGCATGCGCAGTGTCAAGGAGGTCTCGAAACTGCCGCCAAAAGTCATTCTTTCTTTGGCCCTCAATACAGTTACACTTCACTGTTATTTGTGCTTGTAAATCTCAGTTTTAAAGATGCCAGACGCATAATTATGAGAGAAATGGTGGATATATGGTGGAAATAGAAGGTGGAGAGGAAAAAACAGTGGAAACAAATGTTCAGGGCTGTAACTTATAATTATTTTACGAAATTATTACATGTTACCTATATTTTTATACTGTACCAATGACCCAGACATAGCTGGTGCTAACTCTTAAAAATCTAGGGCCAAACACAAATTTTGCCCCCCAATCCCCAAAATTTGCATCTAAAACCAAAAGAAATCATGTCCTGAAAGACCTCCATACTTTGCCCTTACTGCGCATGCGCAGTGTCAAGGACGTTCCGAAATTGGCGCCAATTATCATTCTTTGTTTGGCCCTTCATCAGTTAACATCTCACTGATCTTTGTGCTTGTAAATCTCAGTTTAAATGATGCCAGACACATAAATATTGGAGAAATGGTGATTCTAAGGAGGATATAGAAGGAGGAGAGGAAAAAGGAGTGACAGAAAATATTCAGGGCTGTAACTTAAAATTTTGTAATGAAATTATGTTAAGTTGCCTATTTTCGAGGCATGGGCCTGTTGTTGTCATTCTTGCTATGAAGTTGCACTGCTTATTCAGTGTTTCCTCTCTCCTTATCCTGTAAGTCCCCCCTTGATATTCTCCCATGCTTTTGGCATATTTTTGAGTAAGATTACTACTAAAATTTCTTGGGAGAATTAGCTTGGTTACAGAATGAATTCTGTTATTTTTCCCATGTTTACGTTCTCACCTATGGGTGTTTAGACGTTGTGTTCTGCATCTACCATCTGATGTTCTGCAGATTCTTCTCTGGAAGTCTCTGTTTTGCATCAGATAGTGTGTATTGTTGATAACTGATTTCGGGCCAGTATTGTCAGTGCCTGAAGTCATGTTTTCTGGTGTTTATACACTTCTTGTTTACATTGGCAACAGTCTCTTTTGAGGGGGGCTTTTTGCCTTTGGAGTAGTTTACTCATTACTAGATACATTATTATTATCCGTAAGTGTTGCATTAATTATTTAAAATAATTTTAAAATTTTTGACCACACTTACCCTTGGGATCCATTGGGACTCAACGTTACTTTTCAGAAAATTGGGCTTCGCTGAAAAAATATTTTTCAAAAATTATTTTGAATTTCATTTGCTTTTTTCAATGTTAATGGATCTTGTTATTATGTATCTTTGTGTTTAGGGGTTTGTGCGAGTACTAGGACTTGTCTTTTCACAATGAAATCTACGATAAAATTACTAAGAAAGCTTCGGATTCTCTGCTGTTTAAATCTGCTTCCAAAAAGTCGGATTCGGCAGATAAGAGTAAGACAGGCACTTCTGGGACTAATGCGCCCAAGAGAGGTTCCTATAGAGGTTCTGGTGCGTCCTCTTGGTCTTATTCAAGAGACCGTCCAGGCAGCGACTCACGTGCGGGACGTCCTTCGGGCCAGGACAATCGGTCGGACGCCCCCGAGGTCGACGGGACGAGGTGCGGGTCGTGGAGGACGTGGTTTCTCCACCCGCAGGCCTCGCAGGTCCAGGAGGTGATGGCTTCAACCTCTAACGTGTTCCGGTTGGCGGAAGGTTGTCGAGTTTTTCAGAAGAGTGGGTGTCGATTACGGACGACCCTTGGGTGAGAGGGGTGATTTCGGAAGGTCTAAGAATATCCTTCAAACGAAAGCCTCCTTTAATTCAAAGTCCAAAATGGACTCAACTTCCGTCAAATCCGCAGAAAAGAGACGCTCTGTTATCGGAGGTGCAGTCTCTTTTAATGAAGAACGCGGTAGAGGTCGTAGAAGACCAGGAAACACCAGGATTCTACAGCCATCTGTTTCTGGTTCCGAAACCAGACAGCTCGTTCCGTCCAGTCATAGATTTGAGCTGGATAAACAAGCTGATCGTCGCTCCGAAGTTCTATATGGAGACAATTCGATCGGTCAGAGCGAGTATTCGGGTGAACAATTATGCTACAAGCATAGATCTCAAAGATGCGTACTTTCATGTCATGGTACATCCGACATTCAGAAAGTATCTACGCTTCGCAGTCCAAGGAGTGGTGTATCAATTCCGGGCGATGTGCTTCGGATTGAACCTAGCACCCTGGGCTTTCACTCGGGTAATGAACTCGGTAATGATGTATTTCCGAGCTCATTCGTCTGCGGTAACGTCGGCCTATCTGGACGACATTCTTCAGAGGTACGGCAACGAGTTAACGCTTCAGAACGATGTGCAGAATCTGCTTCTATTGCTCCGACGTCTCGGTTTTGTTATAAACGAGGAGAAGTCGGATCTGGTGCCGTCCAAGTCATTCACTCATCTGGGAATGAGCTTCGAGACACACAACAATCTCGTTCGTCTGCTGTTAACCAGAGCGAAATTAGTCAGTTGTTACGCTCGCTATTGTCTTCATGCAGACAAAGTCACAGCGAGGGAGTTCATGAGACTGATAGGTCTGTGCGGAGCCGCTGCGGATCTCATTCCGATGGGGCGGTTACACACTCGTCCTCTCCATATTTTCTTGACTCAGAATTGGAGTGTGAAGATTCATTCGCTCGACATAGACGTTCTCTTGTCAGATCAAGTGAAACAAGAGATTCAGACTTGGGCAAACATTCAGTGGTTAACTCAGGGAGTTCCGCTGCAGTTGCCGGATCCGAGTTTTACGATTATGACGGATGCCAGTCAAACAGGTTGGGGTGCATCATTGATCCCAACGGATTCGAGGTGCCAGGGTCTTTGGGATCCACAGTTCCTAAGCAAGCACATAAACATCAAGGAAATGATGTCAATTTGGCTTGCGTTACATCATTGGATGGACATTATTCACAAAGCTCATGTCCAAATCCTGTCCGACAATACGACAGTAGTGGCGTATATACGGAACCAGGGAGGCACTCATTCCGTTCCGTTATTCAATTTAACGAAAGAATCCTTCTGTTTGCTCTAGAACATCAAGTTCTACTTTCGGTCCGTCATATACTGGGTCGTCTGAATGTACTAGCAGACTCCCTTTCACGGAAGGGTCGCTTGTTGCCGTCGGAGTGGACTCTCAACAAACAAGTATTCAATCAAATGGGAACGGCCAATGATAGACTTATTTGCGACACATCTCAACAATCAGTTGCAGACGTATGTGTCACCGTGCCCGGATCCAAGAGCATTTGCAGTAGACGCTCTATCGATCTCATGGAACGGAATGATAGGATATGCGTATCCTCCAGCGCCGTTGATTCAGCAAGTATTGCTAAAAATAAAACAATCCCAATGCAAGATTCTGTTGGTAGCATCTCTGTCTCCACAGAGACCGTGGATAAATCTACTCAGGTGTCTGTTGTGGGACCTACCGCGAAAGCTTCCTCCACGGGAGGATCTTCTTTCGCAGGGGAAACCGCATCAACTTCATCACAACCTGCAAGGTCTCAACCTTCACGTTTTTCCATTGTGCGGTCCTTCTTGCATGGCAAGCACTTTACAGGACGAGCAGTGGACGCGATTTCTAACTGTAGGAGGACCTCCTCTTCGCTAAACTATGCGGCTAAGTGGAAGGTTTTTCATCGTTTTTCGTCGTTGGTGTAGGGATCATTCTGTTGATATTTTTGATCCCTCCATACCAGACATTGCAAACTTTCTAGTATACTTGTTTGACGAAATCAAACTGCAGCCTGTTACTATTAAAGGTTATAGGTCTATGTTATCTGATACCTATGCACACCACGATAGTTTACAAATTGGATCTAATGTCTCTTTATCTAAGTTAGTTAGAAACTTCTCGATAAATAGACCCAGAACTCTTAAATTAATTCCTAAGTGGAATTTAGCTTGGGTTCTTCTTAAACTAAAGGAAAAGCCATTTGAGCCTCTTGGGACAGTAGATTTCAAATTCTTGTCTTATAAGACAGCTTTTCTCTTAGCTTTCTCTTCTGCTAGAAGAGTCAGTGAGCTTCATGCACTATCGGTGGACGATTCTCACTATCGTAGTGTCGGGAACACTATCACCTTCACTACTAATGTTGGATTTTTAGCTAAGAATCAGGCTCCTAATAAATATCCGGAACCTATTGTTATTAAGGCGCTGCCGTCTTCAGACGGGCGTAGGCCTTTACTCTGTCCTGTTAGAGCTTTATGTATTTATAAACAGAGATCTCAGTTTATCAGAAAGGGACGAAAACGTTTCTTTCTGACTCTGATGCCTAATAGAAAGGACATTTCGGTCCATTCTATTGCTAGATGGATTCAATTAACTATCCGTACTGCTTATGAAAATTTATCTTCTTCTCAGCAGTCTGTGCTTAAGATTTTGGCTCATGAAGTAAGAGCTCTTTCTACATCTTGGGCTTACGCAAATAGTGTGGCTATTACAGATTTAATGACGGCTGCTTATTGGTCTCAGCCATCCACATTCACAAATATTTATCTCAGAAATATTAAGTCCATTTCTGGAGACCTGCATTGTTTAGGTCCGTTATCTGTTGCTCAGAATGTCGTCCACTAAACAGTTGCAACTATAGTTATGCAGGCTTTCTGTTCCGGCAGTGACTCCGTCCTGCTGCCCTCTTCGCTCTGGGCTATTTGACCCAGGGCAAGGGGAAGGGGGGGGAGGGTGTTCCCTTAGGTCACCTGCTTTATAGTGAAAAGCAAGGGAATTCCTCCTCCGGAGTCAGTAATTCTGAGTCATTTCCGGGATGGTTTTAAAGTGTAATATTAATGTTAAAAATTCATTCATGTCATATTTTTAAAGTGTAGCTCGGTGTGAAGCATTTGTATATGTCAAGTGTCAAACGGGCGTTAATATACAATCCTCGGACACTTTTAAAGAATATAAAGAGTCTCAATTCTCTGGACTAACTTTATTTATAGGCTTACTTTAAAAATAATTAGTATAAAGGGTTATACTGGATGTTAATAGAGAACATGAATGTTATTGTGCTCAATTATGAAGGGTATTGTATCTTTCTAATTTATCATAAAATAAGAAAGATACATGTAAAGCCTAATACTCCTTTTCTCCTTGAGGGGTTGACTCTATATTATATAGTTGAGCTTATTGGATTTTCCTCTATGTCCTAGGCCCTCCAGCCTTTTTACTATTCAGCTATGTCTGGGTCATTGGTACAGTATAAAAATGTTAAAAAATTGATAGTAATTTATATATTTTTTATACTTACCAATGACCCAGACGGGGATGGCCCTCCCAGGAGTTGGGAACTCATACCTCCCCGCTGAGTACATAGTGCTGACCAGGCACTGCCTGTAAGAATGATAATTGGCACCAATTTCGGAACGTCCTTGACACTGCGCATGCACAGTAAGGGCAAAGTATGGAGGTCCTTCAGGACATGATTTCTTTTGGTTTTAGATGCAAATTTTGGGGATTGGGAGGCAAAATTTGTGTTTGGCCCTAGATTTTTAAGAGTTAGCACCAGCTATGTCTGGGTCATTGGTAAGTATAAAAAATATATAAATTACTATAAATTTTTTAACTTTCGTGGCATGACCTTATTGTGGTCATTCTTGATATGAATGTTCCATTGTTTAATCAGTGTTTCCTCTCTCCCTTTCCTTTATTCCCCCCTCGCTATTCTCCCATGCTTTTGGCTTATTTTTTGTAATGTTTATTACTAAAATTTCTTGGGAGTTTTTGCTTTGAAACAGAATTATTTTCTGTTTTTCCCCATGTTTACGTCCTCACCCTAGGGGGTGTTTAGGCGTTTTGGTCTGCATCTACCATCTGATGTTCTGCAGTTTCTTCTCTGGAAGACTCTGTTTTGCATCAGATAGTGTTTAAATTGGTAACTGCTTTCGGGCCATGTTTGTTTCAGTGCCTGGAGTTATGTTTCCGGTTTGTTGACACTTTTGCTTATGTTGACAACTGTTACTTCTGACAATGATTAGTTGTCTTCTGCTTAATTTAGTTCATAGCAAGATACATCAATATTGTCCATAAGTGTTACATTAATTTTTCAAAATGATTAAAAAAATTTGTCCACACTTAGGCTTTTTTGGGATCCTTTGGGCTCAGGGTTCCCATTGGGAACTTGGGCTCTTCTGAAAATTTTTTTTTTTTAAATTATTTTCTTTTGAAATGTTATAATGAATTATAATATATTATGTATATTTATTTCAAGAGTTAGTGAGAGTAATATGATGGTGTATATTTTTAGTCGAGTTGTGACGAAGTCAAACTCGACTTATAGTTTGGTGAATGGCGGACGGGCGGGCGGGCGGGCGGGCGTAAACAATTGGTTTCCGGATGATAACTTAATAGTGGTTCAACTCACATTCATTAAACTTCATACGTAGGTTGGTCTTGTTTCTGGTTGAAAAAATATTCTTCAATCGTAATGCGAGGATATCTTCCTCTAACTTACAAGTTCATTGTGTTTCTTATAGTCAATGTAGTCGCATTAATTCTTACTCTGTGTGTGTTGATTGATATGACAACATTGGAGTCGTGTCTCACGGTATTTTATTGCGGTGGGAGGTAGGGTCACTATATATTATCAGTTTCTTTTTCAGAATTCAGAGTGATGTTTCCGTGATGTCTTCAATAAGTGTGTCTCCGTCGTTGCAATATTAGGGCTAGCGGGAAGTGCTCAAAGTATTCCGACAATTGCTGGGAGTTAGCTAGTTCTATCGAAGGCATTGTCACCGCTAGTCCGCCCGGTGTCGCGACCATTCACCAGGAAAGAATGGCTCAGCACCCGGGTTAGTCCATTGCGGTCCAGGGAAGCAGATTGGGTGATGCGAGCACTATAAAACTTCAGATGTGCACACCCAGCAACGACAGATCCGAGAAAAGTACGGAGGAAGCCTGTCAGTCCGATAGCTAGCTCGTCCAGGTCCCCCATACCGCGAGCGAGAGAGGCCTTCTCTCTCTTGCATCAACATCTGCTCCGCGATGTTGTTGTGTGTTGTTCGCTTAGTCGGAGCTTACGTCCACTCCCCCTGCTCGGGACTCTCCGTCGCATGACAGCCCTACGCGGCTGTTATATTGGCTTCCTCATCCTCGTCAACACACACGACCGCACCTTGGCTATGTGACCACAGATTTCCAGGGGACGTTCACATATTATATAAATGCAGGATTGAACGTCCCTGGTGCCCCTGCTTTGCCGACCAAGGAATACACGTCGACCAGGTCACTCCATCTGCTAGCCAAGGATACGAGACCTTTCCAGTTGGGACGTTCGCATATTATATAAATGTAGGAATGAACGTCCCGGGAGCTTCCAGCGGATATTCACGTAGGACCGCGGCTCCACAGGTCTCATAGAGTAACATGAACTAGGTATTGTTACCGTGATGTCTTCGTAAAGTGTGCTTCCATTGTCACAGTCAAATGAAGAGTTAGCAGCAAAGTGTTCATGTAGATACGTTAATTGCCTGGAGTTCCCTAGTAGGATCGATGGCATTGGCGTCCGCTAGCTAGACCGGTGTCGCGACCATTCACCGAATGGCTCAGCACCCGGGTTTGTCCGTTGCAGTCCAGGAAGGAGATTTGGGTGATGCAAGCACTATAAAATACAATGCGCACACCCAGTGACGACGGATACGAGGATGGTACGGAGGAAGCCGCCTATTAGTCCGGTTCCTAGCTCATCCAGGTCCATCCGGGCTGTGAGGTCCCTCTCTCATATTACAACATCTGGGCCCAGATGTTGTGGTACAAAACGTTCCTCAGTCGGAGCATACGTCCACCGCTCGGGACGCTCTGTTATATAGACAGTCCGGAGAGACTGCTCTTTCGGCTTCTTCATCCTCACGGCAGCACACGCGACCGCACCTTGGCTACGTGACCTGTGATATTCAATCAATATCGCCGACCAGGGATTCTACGGCGACCAGGTCACGCCATCCAGTAGCCAAGGATATGAGGCCTTCATTCTCCGGATGTTCGCATATTAGATGTATGCAGGAGTGAACGTCCAAGGAGCTTCCAACGGCTAAATCCTATAAGACCGCAGCTCCACAGACCTCTGTTACAGACATGCTATCGCAGATAGCACAAATTATCGCAGCATCCCAGCAACCGACAGTAACTCTGTCGGATCAGGAATTATCCGAGGAAGCTGGGTTGGTACGTTTCGCTGCAGGTTCGGGCACGGACGACCAAGAATTTCAAGTGGTCCGACAGGATGGTGAAAGGGATACGGATGAGTTGTATTTTCCCTTTTTGGAACAACATAATTGCCATAGAGTGCATCCGGCATTGTCATCGGACGTTGTTCCTCTGGACCAAAATGCTGCGTTGCCGGATAAGAAACAGATAGCGCCACTGGACACAGAATTCTTAATCGGTTTAGGGACATCATCCCTTAGTTTCCGACATAGTCCAGATATGTTTCACGGACATTTGATCTGTTGAATGACGCTATATTTATATAACTTGCTACCTAAATGGGCAGGTCAGGTTTCTTATCGGCAATATGCTCTACATCTGCCTTTCATCAATTCATCGAATATTTTGAAGCAGCAGGACAGAGCATTCTGAGAGTTCTCTGCATCTAGACGACCAGGTCGGGAACTAATATTGTTTATCTGTCGTCTATGTCAATTTCAACCATGATGTTGGAAATAACAATATCGTCTAGCAGGGACAGCTTAGATACATTATCGTACACAGATCGCCTTACCAGAACATTATCATTACGTCTCAAAGCAAAAAGAATTCTAGGATGTACAACCTCCTTAAGAGTTCTTTCAAGGTCCTCACGTAAAACTCCGTCCTTTAGTGGCATTATGGAGTTGATTGATGCGGCCCCAGCTACATCCACGCATGTAGATAGTAAGGTGAAAAACTCTCTCAGAGTCGCTCCGGTCTCCGGAGAGTTTTCTTCGACGGCAAGCTTTCCGCAGTTTATGATCAGTTAACTAAGAAAGCTTTAGACTCTCCCCGTGGGAACCCCGGGAAGTAAGCAGCACTTGTTTACTGTGGTAAACCAGTTCCGCTTTACTAGTAAAATAGGACCCAGTCATCACTGCCTGGGGTGTAAGTCCTCTAAAATGGGCAACATGTAGATCAACGATTGACTACCCTTGACTTTATCTCCATGTTGTGTCACGATTAGCCATGGTGCATAAATATGTGACGTTAACCACCACCAAACAAACAAACAAGCTTTAGACTCTCTGCTATTTAAATTCACTTCCATATAGTCGGATTCAGCAGAGAAGAGTAGGACAGGCACTTCTGGGACGAATACGTCCAAGGGAAGTTCCTATAGAGGTTCCCATTGTCCTCTAGGTCTTATTCTAGAGACCGTTAGGGTAGCGACTCAGATAGGGGCCGTAATTCCGGTCAGATGCCCCTAGGTTGATGAGGCGAGTGTGGGCCATGGCTTCTCCTTCCACAAGCCTCGCAGGACCAGGAGGTAATGGTTTTATCCTCTATTGTGTATTAGTGAGCAGAAGACTGTTGAGTTTCTCAATTATTTGAGATTAGATTATTGACGTACCTTGGATTCAAGGGGTGTTTTTGGAAGGACTATATTGTTCCTCAAACGAAATCCTCTGTTAACTCGGAGTCCAAGATGGATTCGGCTTCCGTCAGTCAGTAGGATAGAGACTTGCTTCCATCAGAAGTCCAGTCTCTTCTGGAATGATCGCGATAGAGATCGTAGAAATCCAGGATTTTCCTGGTTTTTACAACCATCCGTTTCTGGTTCCAAAACCAGACGGCTTGTTCCGTCCACTCATAATCTGAGCTGGATAACAAGCTGATCGTGGCTCTAAGTTTCTATATGGAGTCCATCCGATCAGTCAGAGCGAGTATTCGGGTGTACGACTATGCTACATGCATAGATTTCTAGTTACATACTTTCACGTCATGGTACATCAGGCGTTCAGAAAGTATCTTTGCTTCTTTATCATAGGAATTGTGTTTCAGCACCGACCAATGTGTTCCGGTCTGAATCTAGTTCCTGGGATTTCACTCAAATAACGAACTCGGTAATGACTCATTTCTGAGCTCATACGTCTGTTATTCATGTTAACGGATTGAATCTTTCAGTTGGTACTAGAAAATCAAGTTCTGTTGGTCCGTCATATTCCGAGTCGTCTGAACGTATTAGCGGACTCCCTTCATGGAGAGGCCGTTGTTGCCACCAGAATGGACTTCCAACAAACGAGTATTCAATCAGATTGCTACCAAGGAGAACTGCCAATGATCGACTTATTTGCGATACATCTCAACAATCAGTTGCAGAAGTTTGTGTCATAATGTTTCGATCTTCGAGCATTTGCAGTAAATGCTCTATCGTTCTTGTGAGATGGAATAATAAGATATACGTATCTTCCAGCGCCGTTGATTCAGCAGATATTGCTCAAATGTAATTATTTCAATGCAAATTCTGTTGGTAGCTTCTCCAGCTCCACAAAGACTGTGGATTAATTTACTCAGGCGTCTGTTGTGGAACATGCCGTGGAAGCTTCCTCCACATTTCGGTCCATTCTATGGTCAGATGGATTCAATCTACTATCAGTTCTGCTTATGATTATATCTTCATTCAACAGTCTGTGCTTTAGTTTTAAGCTCATGAAGTAAGAGCTCTTCTACATCATGGGCTTAGACTAATAATGTTGCTATTACAGATCTATTGATGGCTGCATATTGGTCTTAGCCCTCCATTTTCACGATTTTGTATCTGAGAATATTTCTGCAGATCTACATTGTTTAGGTCCGTTATTTTTTTACTCAGAATGTTGTCTACTAAACAGTGGCAACTATATGTGTATAGGCTTTCGGTTCCGGCAGTGACTCTGTCCTGCTGCCCTCTTTGCTCTGGAGTATTTGATCAAGGGGAAGGGGGGGGGGGGGAGTGTTTCCTTAGGTCACCTGCTTTATAGTGTAAAGCAAGGGAATACCTCCCGTAGAGTCAGTAATTCCGAATCAGTTCCGAGATGATTTTAAGGGTAAAGCCTATGTTTACTCTTCTGTGTAATATTTTTTAAAGTGTTGATTGGTGTGAAGTATCTGTATATATCACGTGATTAATTGGGTGTTAATATACAATCCTCGAACTCTTTTAAATGACTATATAGAGTCTCATTTCTCTAGACTCCCGTATTTATTTCCTTTTAAAAATATTAGTAGTATTTATTTCCTTTTAAAAATATTAGTATAAAGTGTTATACTAGATGTTTATAGAGATCATTGATATTATTGGGCTCAATTACAGAATGGTATTCTGTCTTTCTTCTTTGATACATATAAGAAAGATACATGTAGTCTCTCTCTCCTTTTCTCATTGAGGGGATAGGTCTGTTGATAATTGAGACTATTGGATTTTCCTTATGTCCAATGCCCTCCAACCTTTTTACTATTCAGCTAACGGCGCGAGGTGCAGTCGGGGAGGAGTCCAGGAATGTCTCACGGACATTTGAACTTTTGAATGACGCTATCAATAAACTTGCTGGTAAATCGGGCAAGTCAGCCTTCCTATCGACTAATGCTCTTAATCTGCCTTTCATTAATGCTAGGAAAAGATTTGAAATGGCAGGACAGGGCGTTCAGAGACTTCCTCTGCGTCTAGACGACCAGGCTGAAGATCTTGAATTATCCATGCCGTCGACTATGTTTATTCATAGCTCTACCTTGGAAACTACAATATCTTCGAATATAGCAAATTTAGATGCACTCTCGTACGCAGATCACCTTATCAGAGCATTATCGTTACGCCTTGAAGGGCAAGAATTTCAGGACGTACAGACGTCTCTGAGAGTTCTGTCAAGGGCTATTGCCTATTCTACATATAACTCCGCCCTTTCAGTGGCTAATCTGGAGTTGGTTAGACGTGACGGAACCCTAGCTACATCCACAAGAGTGGATAGTAAGGTGAAAAACTCTCTTAGAGTCGCTCCGGTCTCCGGAGAGCTTCTCTTTGACGGCAAGCTTTCTGCTATTTACGATAAGTTAACTAAGAAAGCTTCAGACTCTCTGCTTTTTAAGTCTGCTTCTAATAAGTCGGAACCAGCAGAAAAAAGTAGGCCTGGATCTTCTGGAATGAGCACGTCCAGGGGAAGTTCCTTTAGAGGTGCGTACGTGCCCTTTAGGCTTTATTTGCGAGACCGTCAAGGCAGCGACTCTAGCAGGGGCCGTAACGCTGGCCGTAATAATACGTCGGACGCCCGTAGGTCGACGGTGCGGGTCGGGGAGGACATGGTTTCTCCTTTCGCAAGCCTCGCAGGTCCAGGAAGTGATGGTGTAGACCTCTGTCGCATTCCTGTGTGCGGAAGGTTGTCGAGTTATTTATTACAAAATTTATTTAATACAAAATTGGGAATTGATTACGGAGGACCCTTGGGTTCGAAGGGTAATTGCGGAAGTACTGAAACTGTCCTTCAAAGGAAAGCCTCCGTTAACTCGAAGTCCAAGATGGACTCAACTTCCATCGAATATTCTAAAAAGAGACGCTCTTCTTTCAGAAGTTCAGTCTCTTTTACTGAAGAACACGATTGAGGTCGTAGAAAACCAGGAATCTCCAGGTTTCTACAACCATCTGTTTCTGGTTCCCAAACCAGACGGCTCGTTCCGTCCAGTAATAGATTTAAGCTTGATAAACAAGCTGATTGTGGCTCCAACATTTTATATGGAGACCATTCGATCGGTCAGAACGAGCATTCGAGTGAACGACTATGCTGCGAGCATAGATCTCAAGGATGCATACTTTCACGTCATGGTACATCCGGCGTTCAGAAAGTATCTTCGGTTCGCTGTCCTAGGGGTTGTATATCAGTTCCGTGCAATGTGCTTCGGTCTGAATCTAGTGCCCTGGGCTTTCACTCGGATAATGAACTCGGTCATGACTCACTTCTGAGCTCATTCGTCTGCGGTAACGTTGGCCTACCTGGACGATATTCTTAAGAGGTACGGCAACGAGTTAACGCTTCAGAACGATGTGCAGAATCTGCTACTATTGCTCCGACATCTCGTTTTTATAGTAAACAAACAGAAGTCGGATCTGGTGCCATCCAAGTCATTCACCCACCTGGGATGAGCTGTCGAGACGCACAACAATCTCGTTCGTCTGCCGTTAGCCAGAGCAAAATTAGTCAGTTGTTATGCTCGCTATTGTCTAAACTCTGAGAAGGTTACAGCGAGAGAATTCATGAGACTGATAGGTCTGTGCGGAGCTGCCACGGATCTCATTCCAATGGGGCGGCTACGCACTCGTCCTCTCCAAATTTTTCTGACTCAGAATTGGAAAGTGAAGACTCATTCGCTCGATGCGGACATCCTCTTGTCAGACCAAGTGAAACAAGAGATTCAGACTTGGGCAGACATTCAGTGGTTAACTCAGGGAGTTACACTGCAATTGCCGGATCCAAGTTTTACTGTCATGACGGATGCCAGTCAAACAGGTTGGGGCGCGACACTATGCCCGTCGGATTCGAGGTGCCAGGGTCTTTGGATCCTCAATTCTTAGGCAAGCACATAAATATCAAAGAAATGATGTCAATTTGGCTTGCGTTGCGTCATTGGATGGACGTTATTCAGAACACACACGTTCAAATTTTGTCCGACAATACGACGGTAGTAGCGTATATTCGGAATCAGGGAGGCACTCATTCCATTCCGTTGTTCAAGCTAACGGAAAGAATCCTGTTTGTACTGGAACATCAGGTTCTACTATCGGTCCGTCATATTCCGGGTCGTCTGAATGTGTTAGCAGACTCCCTTTCACAGAAGGGTCGCCTGTTGCCGTCGGAATGGACTCTCAACAAACAGGTTTTCAATCAGATTTGCTACCAATGGGAGCGACTAATGATAGATTTGTTTGTGACACACCTCAACAATCAGTTGCAGACTTACGTGTCCCCATCTCCGGATCCTCGAGAGTTTGCAGTAGACGCTGTATCGTGGGATGGGATAATACGATATGCGTATCCTCCAGCACCGCTGATTCAGCAGGTATTGCTCAAGATAAAGCAATCCCACTGCAAGATTCTGTTGGTAGCATCTCTGTCACCACAGAGACCGTGGATAAATCAACTCAGCTGTCTGTTGTGGGACATGCCAGGTGTCTGTTGTGGGACATGCCGCAGAAGCTTCCTCCACAGGAGGATCTTCTGTCACAGGGGAAATTGCGCATGCTTCACCACAATCCGCAAGGTCTCATCCTTCACGTATTTCCGTTGTGCGGTCCTTCTTGCTCAGTAAACGTTTTACAGGACGAGCAGTGGACGCAATTTCTAACTGCAAGAGGACCTCCTTTTCGCTAAATTATGCTGCAAAGTGGAAGGTCTTTTGCCAGTGGTGTAGGGATCACTCGGTGGACTTATATGATCCCTACATTCCTGACATTGCTAATTTCCTGGTTTATTTGTTTGACGAGATCAAACTGCAGCCTGTTACCATCAAGGGTTATAGGTCTATGTTATCTGATACCTACGCTCACCATGATACATTGATGATTGGTTCTAATGCCTCTTTATCTAAATTAGTTAGAAATTTTTCGATAAATAGACCAAGAACTCTTAGATTAATTCCGAAATGGAATTTAGCATGGGTTCTTCTTAAGCTAAAAGAAGCACCTTTTGAGCCTCTTGATACGGTGGATTTCAAATTCTTAACATACAAGACAGCTTTTCTCTTAGCCTTCTCTTCTGCTAGAAGAGTTAGTGAGCTTCATGCTTTATCGGTAGATGATTCTCACTATCGTAGTGTTGGTAATACTATTACTTTTACTACTAATGTTGGATTTTTGGCTAAGAATCAGGCTCCTAATAAGTATCCTGAACCTATTGTTGTTAGGGTCCTTCCGTCTTCAGACGGGCGTAGGCCTTTACTCTGTCCTGTTAGAGGAATACGAATTTATAAACGTAGGTCTGAGTTTATTAGAAAGGGATGTAAGCGTTTCTTTTTGTCTTTGATGCCTAATAGAAAGTAGTGCTGCCGCGGTTAAGACTTTTTTCTGACCGGTTAACCAGCTTGTTTGACCGTGGTTAACCGTGGTTAACCGCATTTAAGGTACCTATATTTGTAGTGTGTTCTTGCTTAAACTGTAACTATTATATCGGGCCGGCCAATGTTATTTACATTGACCATAAATAATAATATAGAAGTATTCTATTTAGTCATTGTTGTTCAATTGCCCATGTGTTTACATCAGTATGTGTACTGGAAATCAACAGGTTTGTGGGGCCAATATGGATGAAACCATAAAAAATACAAAATCATCAAAATAACAACGAAAAAATAAATAATAACACATTAAATGTTTGCCAGCAATACCTGGAGAGACGTATTTATTCATTCCATGAACTCCAATTCACTGATGTGTAATGTCCGGTTATAAATTACGCATTCGTGCACCAGGTAAAGTAAGTTTCAATAGCACCAACAATGCTTAAGTGGGACAACAATTTGAAAATAATTTGCGCTGTAACCTGTGCATTTGTTGTATTTTTATTAGCTCAACTTTGGCGAAGCCAAATTTGAGCTTTTGTCATGGTCTGTCGTCCGTCTGTCCGTACGTCAACAATTGGATACGGCTCGGGCTAGAGGCCGTATTTATGAACCGATCTTTACGAAACTTCTTGGGTACCTTTGTTATGACCCTGGGACGAGAACGAGTGTTTTTGGGTGCGGTCTGAAATTCAAGATGGCCGCCAGCTGCCATTTTGTACCGACGATGCAGAAATCTGTTTTTTGTACAGAACTTCCAAATGAAAGCTCTGATTTGAATAATTTTTTGTATGAATGTTTAGTACCATGGGATACATCACATATAATACGGGTTTTTTTCTCGTGCGTAAATTGTGCAAATTAGACTAATTTTGATGTTTTTTGGTGTTACTTTCAGCTCTGTAAGTGCAAATGCCAATACGGCTCGGGCAAGAGGCCGTATTTATGAACCGATCTTTACGAAACTTCTTGGGTACCTTTGGTACCACCGTGGGACGAGAACGAGTGTTTTTGGGTCCGGTCCGAAATTCAAGATGGCCAATGGCAGCCATTTTGTACAAAATTAGGTGCAATCCGATTTTTGCACAGAACTTCCATATGAAAGCGCTGATTTGAATAATTTTTTGTGTGAATGTTTAGTACCATGGAATACATCACATATAATACAGGGTTTTTTCTCATACAGAAATTATGCAAATTAGATGAACTTTGATTTTTTCATTGCGACACAGTAAGTACACATGTCAATACGGCTCGGGCTAGAGTCTGTATTTATGAACTGATCTTCACGAAATGTCTTGGGTACTTTTGTTATCACCTTGGGACGAGAACGAGTGTTTCTGGGTGCGGTCTAAAATTCAAGATGGCTGCCAGTGGCCATTTTGTACCGAAATTAGGTCGAATCAGTTTTTTGTACACAACTTCAAAACGGCTCAGACTAGAGGCCATATTTATGAACCAATCTTTACGAAACTTCTTGGGTACCTTTGTTATCACCGTGGGATGAGAGCGAGTGTTTTTGGGTGTGGTCCGAAATTCAAGATGGCCACCAGCAGCCATTTTGTACCAAAATTAGTGCAATCAGTCTTTTGTACAGAACTTCTGTATGAAAGTTCTGATTTGAATAAATTTTTGTATGAATGTTTAGTAACATGGAATACATCACATATTGTAAGGGGTTTTTTTTTCATGCAGAAATTATGCAAATTAGATGAACTTTGATTTATTCAGTGCTACTGACACAATGTAAGCACACATGTCAATACGGCTCAGGGTAGAGGCTGTATTTATGAACCGATCTTCACAAAACTTCTTGGGTACCTGTGTTATCACCTTGGGACGAGAATGAGTGTTTCTGGGTGCGGTCCAAAATTCAAGATGGCTGCCAGTTGCCATTTTGTACCAAAATTTGGTCCAATCAGTTTTTTGTCACAAGTTCTATACAGCTCGTATTTATGAACTGATCTTCACAAAACTTCTTGGGTACCTTTGTTTTCACCTTGGGACAGGAACGAGTGTGTTTTGGGGTGCCTTTGTTATCACTGTGCTATGAGAACAAATATTTTGGGGTTCAGTCAGACCCACTCTGGGACTCAAAGATTTCTTTTCTAGTTTAGCATCTGACTGTAGCTTTACCTATACATTTGTTACAGGCAACGGTCAGTATTTATGTACAGACTGTTACAATACCCTTGTTATCAGGTCATTACCTAGATGTTTGTCATTACTGTGTCACATACTATACATGTACATGTCTTTGTCTTGACAAGTTGAGCTACAGTGTCATTGACACTTTCATTGGTTTTTCCGGAACGTTCTCGCGTTCCGGAAAAAACAACTTAATCACAACAGCTGCACAAGTTATGGCGCAAATGGTGCTCTGCTTCTGAAACTATGAAGTTTCAGTCACAAACGAGCGTTGGAGTTTCTTGACAGGGATGAAGATATTGGGGTGATAAACAAACAACAAAAAACAAATAAATGTGAATATTTTTTAAATCTTTAATAACAATTTTCCTTTATTCTTTTATCTTATTCACCCGTGGTAACTCGTAAAAACTTATCTATTTCTGTTGCATCCCAAACGACTTATACACGGGGGCAACTTATACATGGACATGTACGGTGAGTATAGTGAATGTAAGGTTAACCGGTTAAAACATTTTCTTGACCGGTCAAAGTTTTAACCACAGGTTAACCGGTTATCCGGATAACCGCAGCAGCACTAATAGAAAGGACATTATGTTTCATTCTATTGCTAGATGGATTCAATTAACTGTACGTACTGCTTATGAAAAGTTATCTTCTTCTCAGCAGGCTGCTCTCAAGATTTTGGCTCATGAAGTAAGAGCTCTATCAACATCTTGGGCTTATGCTAATAGTGTTGCTATTACAGATTTAATGAAGGCTGCATATTGGTCTTAGCCTTCCACTTTCACTAATTTGTACCTTAGAAATATTGAGTGCATTTCTGGAGATCTTCATTGTTTAGGTCCGTTTTCTGTTGCTCAGAATATCGTCCACTGAGCAGTTGCAACTATAGTTATATAGGCTTTCTGTTCCGGCAGTGACTCTGTCCTGCTGCCCTCTTTGCTCTGGGGTATTTGACCCAGGGGAAGGGGGGGAGGGGGGCGGGTGTTCCCTTAGGTCACCTGCTTTATAGTGAAAAGCAAGGGAATACCTCCCCCAGAGTCAGTAATTCCGAGTCGGTACTGGGATGGTTTTAAAGTGTAAAGCTAATGTTTACTCATGTCATGTAAAATTTTTAAAGTGTAGCTCGGTGTGAAGCATTTCTATATGTCACGTGTCAAACAGGCGTTAATATACAATCCTCGGACACTTTTTATGAGTATAAAGAGTCTCATTTCTCTGGACTGTCTTCATTTATTGGCTTACCTTTAAAAAAAATTAGTATAAAGGGTTATACTGGATATTAATAGAGATCATTGATGTATTTGTGCTCAATTACGGAATGGTTTTGTGTCTTTTCGTTTTTGATAAAAATAAGAAAGATACATATAAATCCAATCTCTCCTTTTCTTCTTGAGGGGATAATTCTGTTATATGTAATTGAGTCTATTGGATTTTCCTTTATGTCCTGGTCCCTCCAGCCTGTTTACTATTCAGTTAAGTCTGGGTCATTGGAACAGTATAAAAATGTTAAAAAATTTATAGTAATTTATATATTTTTTATACTTAACAATGACCCAGACGGGGATGGCCCTCCCAGGAGTTGAGAACTCTTGCCTCCCCGCTGCGTACATAACACTTACCAGGCACTGGTCGTAAGAATGACATTTTGGCGGGAATTTCGAGACCTCCTTGACACTGCGCATGCGCAGTACAGTAAAAGTATGGAGGACCTACCAGGACATCTAATTTTTGGTTTTTGATGCAAATTTTGGGGATTGGGGGGGGGGGTGCAAAATTTGGTTTGGCCCTGAATTTAATGAGTTTGCACCAGCTAAGTCTGGGTCATTGGTAAGTATAAAAAATATATAAATTACTATAAATTTTTTAACTTTTCGGTTTTAGATGCAAATTTTGGGGATTGGGGGGTAAAATTTGCGTTTGGCCCTACATATTTTAGAGTTAGCACCAGCTAAGTCTGGGTCATTGGTAAGTATAAAAAATATATAAATTACTATAAATTTTTTAACTTTCTGAGGATTTCTCTAAAAACATCCTGTAGGTTTTCAAGAAAAATTGACTACTCGCTGGTCTTAGTGTGACATTACAAGTTGCATGGACAAAATATTCCGGTGAGCGTTCATTAACCCTTTGCAGGCTGCCAAGCATCTTAATTTTGTTGAAATGGGCTTTTTTTTAACTTTTATAAAAATTATTTTGTGTTCCCCATTTCGGGACATGAGCCTTATGTCATCATTCTTGGTAATGATTTTTCCACTGTTTGTTAAGTGTTCCTTCCCTATCCTTCCTTGAAGCCCCCCAGTTAAATTTCCAAGCTTTTTGGCTTGTTTTATTGAAATTTTTTTTTAGAAGTTTCTTGGGAGTTTGACGTGTTACACAGAATGTTTATTGTGTTTTTCCCCATGGTTACGTCCTCATCCCAGGGGTGTGTAGGCGTTTTTGATCATGCATCATACATCCGATGTATCGTTTTTTTCTTCTGATGAAGATCTTGCTATACATCGGATAGTTCAAAATCTGTTCCTGACTTCAGGCCTTTTTATTCAGTGCTTGGAGTCTTGTTTCTGGGGGTTTTTTCTGACGTTGTTTACATTGACAGCGCTCTATTTATATATGTAGTTTCCTATTTATTATGGTAGGACTGTTGTAAGATAAATTAAATATTCCGGTAGTTTAGCAATGAATTTTTTTGATAATAAAAAAAAAAATTTGTCCACACTTATGCTCTATCGGGATACATTTGGGCTCATCGTTCCCTTTGGAGACTTCGGTTCTTGTCAAAATTTTTCGAAAACTTTTCTTTTGTAAATTATTTTTCTATTTATATTTTAAATGTTATTTATTATGTATCTTTTTCATATATTTATTGTGGAGTTGGTGGGAGTACTGTCAACTTTATTTTGCTTCATTATGAAAGCTTATTGCTCAAATGCAAGGCGAGGAAGTCTTCCTCTGATTTGCATACTGGTTGCCTTGCTGGTAGTCAATGTACTCCTACTAATTCTTACTCAACATGTGTCGGATGGGATGACAAACTTTTGAGACAGGTGTCACGGTACGTTGTTAGCGGCGAGAGGCCACTGCCAGTCCTCTCGCCACAAAGTCTGTCTGGTCTCTTAGTTTCTATTTCAGAGCAACAAGGACATGGTGATGTTTACGTGACACCTAGAAAGAGTGTGCTGCCATCGTCGCAATTAGATGATCAAGCAGTTCTAGCGGCAAAGGTGCTCATGGACATTAGACAGGACAATAAAACACGGGCCGGTGGTTTAAGTCCCTTGTCGCCAGGTAGCTTGACCGGTGAAGCGGTTACTCCATCCGTGGGTACCATGACACAGGGTGTGTCCATTGCGGTCTAAGAAGTGGATTGGGTAGAGTGAGCACCTTAAAATATAAACAAGCTCACCCAGAGACAACGGAACAGAAGAAGAAGCCGGCAAGTTCATTGGGAAACTCGGCGAGGTCAGAAAGGACCGCGAGCGAGAGACCCCCTCTCTTTCCCAACAACATCTGGGGCCAGATGTGGTGATTAAGAACTTGCGTCAGTCGGAGCATACGTCCGCGCCTCCCGTCCAGGATGCTGCATTCAGTTCATAGCCGACGTTCGCTACAGTTACGGCTTCTGCATCGGCATCCTCCAAGCACACACGACCGCACCTTAGCTATGCAACTTCAGATATCCAGCCTGCATCGCCGAGAAGGGACCACTCATCATCAAGAAGTCGGACAATCCAGTAGCTAAGGAGATGAGGCCTCATTTATCAGGACATCCGGAGAAAAGAGCCTTCTCGGACACACTGTCGCAGGAGCAGCTGGCGGCCAAGAAACAGAAGACCGCTGATCCTCAGGCCTCTGTAACAGACTTGCTGTTGCCGATTGCGCAGCTCATCACAGCATCCCAGCAAGTGCAGAAGCAGCCTATGGCAGTCTCACAACCTGAGCTGTCGGATGGTGCTGGGCCGGTCCACTCATCTACAAGTTCAGATGCCACTGACAGTGAATGTCATCTGATTCAGTTGGATGGTGGAAGGGATACGGAGGAGGATTACCCTTCCCTTTCGGAACAGCACATGGTTGCAGTGGATTTAATCCATCAACACTACCCTGAACTTGTTTCAGCAAATCAGAATGATGCGACTCCCAGGAAGAAACCTTTGGTTTCGTTGGATGCGTACTTTATCTGGACACGGAGGTCCTGTCTTTTCAGGTTCAATCTAGACAGGTGTTGCAGGCCTCCGGCCATTTAGACAATGCCATATTCAAACTTTCAAGTGGGAAGAAGAAAGGCGGTTTCTTGTCATCATCTTCCGTAAGTTTACCATTTGTGGACCATGTTCATTTAAAACGGTCGGGGAAGATGTACAGAGAGTCCCTCTGCGTTTGGATGAGCAGGCAGAGGATCTAGACATATCTTTGCCTTCATCATTCACTGTTCGCTTGGACCTAATTGGGATGGCATTTTCTTCAAACAGAGCGAATTTAGATGCTATGTCTTACGCAGATCACCTTTCAAGAGCTATGGTGCAATATCTCAACGGAAAGGAATTTGAGGTTGTTTGTACCTCTTGATGAGTTCTTTCCAGGGCTATTATGTTTATCACGTATAACTCAGCCTTAATAGTGGCTAATTTGGAGTTAATCAGACGTGACGGATCTCTTGCATCATCATCTTTATTAGATAACAAGGTGAAAAACTCTCTACGGGTGGCTCCGGTATCTGGACACAAAATTTTTTACGATAAGCTTTCAGTGGTTTATGACCAAGCTACAAAGAAAGTGTCAAATACTCTGCTCCTTAAGTCAGTGTCTATTCAACCCTCAGTAGCAGAAAAGAGTAAGGGAGGACGTCTAAAGGGGACTCCTTGTGAGGGTATAGGAAACCCTCCTATAATTACTCTAGGGATTGTCAATACAGCAACCCGTGAAGGGGGCGTAGGTCTGATCGAGACTACCAGTCAAACTCCCCTAAGCCGGCGTTTCAAAGCTCTTCGCAAGAGGAACATGGTTTCTCTTCCCGTAGGCCTCGCAGGTCCCACAGGTGATGGTCAGGACCTCTATTGCTTGCCAGTTGGCGGAAGGTTATCAAGATTTGCAACAAACTGGATAACGTTTATGGAAGACCAGTGGACGAGAAGTGTGGTCTCGGATGGCCTACAGCTATCTTTCCAAGCAAAACCGCCACTAACTTCCGGCAAATCCTTGCAAAAGAGAGTCTCTCCTCTCTGAGGTAAAGGCTCTCTTGGCAAAGGAAGCAATAGAGGTCGTCGAGAACCAACATTCTCTAAGATTCTACAGTCACCTGTTCCTCGTACCGAAGCCAGACGGCTCTTTCCGACCGATAATAGACTTCAGCTGGATAAACAAATTTATCGTAGTTCCTAAGTTCTAAATGGAGACCATTCTGTCAGTAAGGGCGAGCATTTGAGTGAACGACTATGCGGTAAGCATAGATCTAAGGATGCATACTTTCATGTCCTGGTACATCCAGCATTCAGAAAGTACCTACGATTTCCCGTTCATGGGATAGTATATCAGTTCTGAGCGATGTGCTTTGGTCTGAATCTAGAGCCCTGGGCGTTCACTCGAATAATGAACTCGGTAATGTCTCACTTCTGAGCTCATTCATCTGCGGTAATGTCGGCTTACTTGGAAGACATTCTTCAGAGATACGGCAACAAACTACTCTTCAGAACAATGTTCAGAGTCTACTTCTCTTGCTCAGACGTCTCGGCTTCATCGTAAACAAGAAAAAGTCGGGTCTAGCTCCATCCAAGTTGTTCATTCACTTGGAAATGAGTTTCGAGACTCACAACAATCGGGTTCGTCTGCTGTTACCCAGAGCAAAATTAGTCAGTTATTATGCTTGCTTTTGTCTACACTCAGACGCATTAACAGCAAGGGAATTTATGTGACTGATGGGGTTGTGTGGAGCGGCTGCAGATCTTATTCCGATGGGTCGTTTATGCACACGTCCCCTCCAGATATTCTTTACTCAGAACTGGAGTGTGGAGACGCATCCGCTCGAGACCAGTATTGTTTTAACAGACCTTGTTAAGATATTCAGTGGTTAACTCGGGGAGTTCCACTGGAGCTGCCGGATCCGGCTTTCATGATTATGACGGATGCGAGTCCAACAGGTTGGGGCACGACCCTGAGTCTGACAGACTCGAAATGACCGGGTCTTTGGGACCCTCGGTTCCTGGAGAAACACATAAACATCAAAGAATGATATCAATTTGTTCAGTGCTACAACAGTGGATTCACATTATAGCGGACGTGCATGTTCAGATATTGTTGTTCAACTCGACAGTAGTAGAGTACATCAGGAACCGGGGGCGCGGTGGCTCAGTAGGCAGAGGTGCAGGCTGCAAGCCGAGAGATCCTCGGTTCGAATCCCACCTGCGGCAACCGCGTTGTGTCCTTGGGCAAGACACTTCACCCCTATTGCCTACATGGGGGCATGGTGGCGCTGTGTACTAAGGCGTACTGCACGTCGGTGGTGCACTTGTCTTCAACCAATGCTCACCCTGCTTGTGTGGAGTTTGTATGTTGGGGAGCTGACAGTTGCTCGCCGTTGCTTGGTGGTTCTCTCCGGGTACTCCACAAGTAAAACTGTCATGGTCATGATTAGCCATTGTGCAGAAATATGTGACCTTAAAAACACAATAAATAAATAAATAATTAAACACATCAGGAACCAGGGCTGCAGCCATTCATTTCCGTTATGCCAACTAACGGAGAAGATTTTCCTAATACATGTATCATCATATTCATCTTTATATCCGTCATACACCGGGTCGTTTGAACGTACTAGCAGACTCGCTCTCTCGAAAAGGTCGCCTGTTGCAATTGGAATGCACGCTCAACAAGCGAGTATTTGGACAGTTTTGCTACCAGAGCGGTAATCAGTTACCGTCGTTTGTGACGCCATGCCCAGACCATTGAGTACATGTAGTAGACGCTCTGCCGATCTCATGGGGATGGATGATAGGATACGCTTATCTTCCAATTCGTTTGATTCAGTAGATTATGTTTAAGATCAAACAGTCTCCTGAATCCTAATAGTAGCACCTCTGTCGTCACAGAAACCTTGGATCAGTTTTCTCAAGTGTCTATTATGGGACGCTCCCTGGAAGCTTCCTCCATGAGAGGACATTCTCTATCAGGGGAAGTTTTTGTTCTTCACGTCCTTCTCCACCCATAGTGCCATAATGGAGTTTATTAGACATGAGGGAACCATTGCGGTTCCTATATTTGATGACTATCACAGGAAGGATAAAGTAATGTAGGTGAAGAGGTTTTGATTTGACTTCGGCAAAAGGTCATATTTATGGAAGGATTTCATTATAACCTGTTAGGTTCACTCCATATAATGCCTAGATGATGACATCCCCTTTTGGTCGCAATTGGTCAACTGTGATGGCTACAGGTGCCCGAAGCCCGAAAACCTTGAGCACAGTCTACAGGTCATATTTATGAAGGGATTTCATTGTAACTTTGTAGGATCACTCCAGATGATGCCCAGATGAGATTGTCCCCTTTGGTTGCGATCATTCAACCATGATGGCTGCCCAAGTCCGAAGCCTGAATATCTTTAGCACAGTCTACAGGTCATATTTATGAAGGGATTTCATTGTAACTTGGTAGGTTTGACTTCATATAATGTCTAGATGAGAAAGCCCCCTTTTGGCCACAATTGGCAACTGTGACAGCCCCTTTGGCCCGAAGCCTGAAAACCTTTAGAACAGTCTACAGGTCATAATTATGAAGGGATTTCATTGTAGCTTGGTAGGGTGACTCCAAATAATGTCTAGATGAGAACATCCCCTTTTGGTCGCAATCATTCAGCCTTGATGGCTGCCCGAGCCCAAAAACCTTTAGCATAGACTTTTGGTCTTATTTATGGAAGGATTTTATTGTAACTTGTTAGGTTGAGTCCACAATGCCTAGATGATGGCATCCCCTTTTGGTCGTGATTGGTCAACTGTGATGACTACAGGTGCCCGAAGCCCGGAAACCTTTAGCACAGTCTACAGGTGATATTTATGAAGGGATTTCATTGTACCTTGGTAGGATGACTCCAAATAATGTCTAGATGAGAACATCACCTTTGGGTTGCGATCATTCATCCTTGATGGCTGCCCGAGCCCAAAACCTTTAGCATAGTCTATAGGTCATATTTCTGGAAGGATTTCATAGTAACCTGTAAGTTTGACTCCATTTAATGCCTAGATGATGACATCCCCTTTTGGTCATGATTGGTCAACTGTGACGGCTTCAGGGGCCCGCAGCCCGAAAACCTTGAGCTCGGTCTACAGGTCATATTTATGAAGGGATTTCATTGTAACTTTGTAGGATCACTCCAAATGATGCCCAGATGAGAATGTCCCCTTTTGGTTGTGGTCATTCCACCATGATGGCTGCCCGAGCCCAAAGCCCCAAAACCTTTAGCACAGTCTACAGGTCATATATATGAAGGGATTTCATTGTAACTTGGAAGGTTGACTTCATATAATGTCTAGATGAGAACGTCCCCCTTTGGACACAATTGGGAAACTGATGGCTCCAGGGGCCTAAAGCCCGAAAACCGTTTGCACAGTCTACAGGCCATATTTATGAAGGGATTTCAATGTAACTTGATAGGATGACTCGTTTCGGAATAATTTCACTGTAACTTGGTAACTTTCGTTGATATATGTTAACTGTGAGGGCCACATACATGAACTGTGAGGTCATATTAACCCACCCCTCAGCTCTTTAGTACAGTGTATATCTCATATTTTTATCAAAAACATAGCATACAGGGAACAGAAATGAACATATTCCCAATTATCACAATTCTTGTCTTATTTCATAATCCTTTCATAAACATTGAACATTATCCTTTTCATCAAACACAACATACAAGTTAAGTTAGTGTCATTGACGCTTTCATTTGGTACCGCTTTTACTGATTCCAGGGCGCACCCCTCTTTCTTTTTAGCTCACCGAAGGGAGCTCAACTTATCACTTGCCGTCCGTCGTCGTGAACATTTTTCAAACGACTTCTCCTCTGAAACCACTGGTCCGATTTTCACGAAACTTCATGTGGATGTTCATTACTATATGGCAATTCAAGTTTGTTCAAATGAAATGGCCACATCCCTTGGTGGTTCTGTATGGGGCATAACTCTGATAGCACCATATGAATTATAGAAAAATTATTAAAAAACTTCTTCTCCAGAACCAGTGGGCAGAATCTTTTAATACTTGGTATGCAACATCTTGGTATGGGTCTGATTCAAGTTTGTTTAAATCAGACCCCTGGATTCATATTTGGGCTCACTATAGAATCCCAAATTCGAACTTAGTGCATTTCAGGCAAATTTCTTCAAAAATCTTCTCCAGATCCAGCAGGCAGAATCTTTTGATATTTGGTATGCTACATTGTGGGGTGGATCTTATTCAAGTTTGTTCAAATGGGCCCCCTGGATTCACATTTGAGCTCAGTATAGAAGCCCAAATTCGAACTTAGTGCATTTCAGGCAAATTTCTTAAAAAATCTTCTCCAGATCCAGCAGGCAGAATCTTTTGATATTTGGTATGCAACATTGTGGGGTGGATCTGATTCAAGTTTGTTCAAAACGGCCCCCTGGATTCATATTTGGGCTGAGTATAGAAGCCCGAATTTGAACTTAGTGCATTTCAGGCAAATTTCTTAAAAAATCTCAAGATCCAGCAGGCAGAATCTTTTGGTATTTGGTATTCAACATTGAGGGGTGGATCTGATTTAAGTTTCTTCAAATCGTCTCCCTGGATTCATATTTGGGCTCACTCTAAAAGCTCGAATTCAAACTTAGTGCATTTCAGGCAAATTTCTTAAAAAATCATCTTCTCCAGATCCAGCAAAGAGAATCGTTTGATATTTGGTATGCAACAATCTGGGGTGGATCTGATTCAAGTTTGTTCAAATCGGCCCCCTGGGTTCATATTTGGGCTCAGTATCGGAGCCCAATGCGAACTTAGTGCATTTCAGGCACATTTCTTTAAAAATCTTCTGAAGAAGATCCAGCAGGCAGAATCTTTTGATATTGGGTTTCCAGCATGCTTCTAGGAGTGAGATTCAAGTTTGTTCAAGCCATGTTCCTAGTTCCATATTTGGGCTCACTGTGGGAGCTTGAATTGTAATTTAGTTTGAAATGAGGAATTTTCTTCAAAAATCTTCTTCAGATCCAGCAGTCGGAATGTTTTGATATGTGGTGTGTAGCATCCTTAGGGAGGTGAGATTCAAGTTTGTTAAAGCCAAGTCCCTGTGTCCATATTATGAGGAATTTTTAGCTCACCGAAGGAAGCTCAACTTATCTCTTGCCGTCCGTCGTCGTGAACATTTTTCAAATGACTTCTCCTCTGAAACCACTGGTCCTGGGGCGCTGTGGCTCAGTTGGTAGAGGTGCAGGCTGCAAGCCGAGAGGTCCTCGGTTCGAATCCCACTTGCGGCAACCGCGTTGTGTCCTTGGGCAAGACACTTCACCCCCATTGCCCATGTGGGAAAACGTTGACGCTGTGTACTAAGGCGTACTGCACGTCGATGGTGCACCTGTCTTCAACCAATGCTAACCCTGCTTGTGTGGAGTTGGTATGTTGGGGAGCTGACAGTTGCTCGCCGTTGCTCGGTGGTTCTCTCCGGGTACTCCGGCTTCCTCCACCCGTAAAACTGCCACGGTCATGGTTAGCCATTGTGCAGAAATATGTAACCTTAAACACCAATAAATAATAATAAATAAGCACTGGTCTGATTTTTACCAAACTTCATGTGGATGTTCATTACTATATGGCAATTTATGTTTGTTCAAATGAAATGGCCACGTCCCTTGGGGGCTCTGTATGGGGCATAACTGATAGCACCGTAATAATTTTAGAAAAATTATTAAAAAATCTTCTCCAGAACCAGTGGGCAGAATCTTTTGATACTTGGTATGCAGCATCTTGGTATGAGTCTGATTCATGTTTGTTCAAATCGAGTCCCTCAACCAATATTGGGGCTCACTATGGGGGGAGGCGTGAATTTTTACTCTGTGCAATTTAAGAAAAATTCTTTAAAAACCTTCTTCTCCAGAACCAGTGGGCAGAATCTTTTGATATTTGGTATGCAGCATCATGGTTTGGGTCTGATTCAAGTTTGTTGAAATCTAGTCCCTTGATCAATATTGGGGCTCCCTATAGGGGCATGAATTTTTCCTTAGTGCAATTTAAGGAAACATCTTCTTCTCCAGAACCAGTGGGCAGAATCGTTTGATATTTGGTATACAGCATCTTGGTATGGGTCTGATTCAAATTTGTTCAAATGGAGTCCCTTGATCAATTTTGGGGCTCACTATTGGGACCTGAATTTTTACTTTGTGCAATTTAAGAAAAAAAATTTAAAAATCTCCTCCTCCAGAACCAATGGGCAGGATCTTTTGATATTTGGTATACAGCATCTTAGTATGGGATCTGATTCAAGTTTGTTCAAATTGAGTCCCTCGATCAATATTGGAGCTCACTAAAGGGGTGTCAATTTTTTACTTCGTGCAATTTAAGAAAATTTCTTTAAAATTCTTCTTTTCCGGAACCGATGAGCAGAATCTTTTGATATTTGGTATACAGCATCTTGGTATGGGTCTGATTCAGGTTTGTTCAAATTGAATCCCCCGTTCAATATTGGGGATCACTATGGGGGTGTGAATTTTTACTTAGTGCAATTTAAGAAAAAATCTTTTACAATCTTCTTCACCAGAACCAGTGGGCAGAATCCTTAGATATTTGGTATGCAGCATCTTGGTATGGGTTGAATTCACGTTTGTTCAAATTGAGTCTTTTGATCAATATTGGGCTCACTGTAGGGGCGTGAATGTTTACTTTGTGCAATTCAAGGAAAATTCTTTGAAAAGCAGCCGACGGCAGTCTCAGAACCTGAGCTGTCCGGCGGTGCTGGGTTGGTCCAGTCATCTGCACGTTCAGATGCCGCTGACCGCGATTTTCAACTGATTCAGACGAATGATGCAAGAAATACGGAGGGGGATATTACCCTTCCCTTTCAGAACAACACATGGTTGCAATGGATTTAATCCATCAACACTACCCTGAATTTGTTTCAGCGAATCAGAATGCATCGACTTCTTGCAAGAAACCGTGTTGTTGGACGCTGGCTTCATCCGGAAAAAGAGGAGGTCATGTCTTTTCCGGTTAAGTCTAGACAGGTGTCACAGACCTTAGGCATTTAGACGACGCCATATTCAACTTTCCAGTGGGAAGAAGTAAGGCGGTTTCTTGTCATCATCTTCTGTAATTTTACCGATTATAACGGAAAACAGCGAAGATTATAGAGAGTTCCTCCTCGTTTGAATGAGCTGGTTAAGGTCCCAGTTAAGGCCTTACCTTCGTCATTCACTATTCGTTCAGACACAATTGAGACAGCAATTTCTTCATTCAGAGCGAATTTAGACTCGCTGTCTTATGCAGATCACCGTTAAGAACTGTATGCAACATCTCTACGGAAAGGAATTTGAGGACGTTCGTACCTCATTTAGAGTCCCTTCCAGAGCTATTATATTTAATAACTCTCTTAACAATTGCTAATTTGGAGTTAATCAGACGTGACGGAGCCCTTACGTCGTCATGTTTAATAGATGACAAGATGAAAAACCCTATACAGGTCGCTCCGGTTTCCGGACACTAAGCTTTTGACGATAAGTTTTCATTGGTTTATGACCAAGCTACAAAGAAAGCATCAATACTCTGCTCTTCAAGTCTGTGTCTAATCGACCCGCAATAGCAGAAAAGAGTAAGGGAGCACGTCCTAGACAGAAATTCGTCAAAAGGACTCCTCGCGAGGGTATAGGTAACCCTCCTATAATTACTCTAGGGATCATCATATAGTGACTCGGATAAGGGGCTCAGGTCTGATCGTGACTACCGGTCAGACACCCGTAAGACGTTGGTTCGAGGCTCTTCACGAAGGAGACATAGTTTCTCCTTCTGTAGGCCTTGCAGGTAATACAGGTGAGGGTTAGGACCTCTATTGCTTAGCAGTTGACGGATGGTTATCAAGATTCGCATCAAACTGGACAACTATCACGGAAGTCCAGTTGATGAGAAGTGTGGTCTCGGACGGCCTACGGCTATCTTTCCAAACATACCACCACTAACTTAATGTCTGTGATGGACAATGCTTCCGTCAAATCCTTGCATAAGAGTCTCTCGAATCGGAGGTAAAGGTTCTCTTGACAATGAAAGTAATAGAGGTCGTCGAGAATCAAGATTCTCTAGGATTCTATTGTCACCTGTTACTCGTACAGATGCCTGAGAGCTTGTTCCGGCCGATAATAGACTGGAGCTGGATAACAAGTTTATCATAGCTCTAAAAGTTTATTTATGGTTGTCATTTAGTTGGTAAAAGCGAGCATTCGAGTTATTGATAATGCGACAAGCATAGATCTATGGTTACATTCTTTCATGTCCTGGTATATCCTGCATTCAGAAAGTAGCAACGGTGCGTCGTCCAAGGGATATTTCAGTTCCGAGTGATGTGCTTCGGTCTGAATCTAGCGTCCTGGGCTGTCACTCGAATAATTAACTCAGTAATGTCTCACAACAATCTGGTTTGTCTGCCGTTATCCAGAGTGAAATTACTTAGTTATGTTCGCTTTTGTCTACTCTCAGATGCATTAACAGCAAGAAATTTTCTGCGACTGATGGGGGTTGTGTGGAGCGGCTACACATCTTATTCAGATGGGTCGCTTATGCACACGTCCTCTCCAGTTTTTCTTTACCCAGAACTGGAGTGTGAAGATGCATTTGCTCAAGACCAGTAGTTTAACAGATATAGTAAAAAGGTCCATATTGGAGCAGATATTCAGTGGTTAACTCAAAGAGTTCCACTGCAACTGCCCTATCCGGCTTTCACGATTATGACGGGTATGAGTCAATAGTTGAAGAAAAAATATTGAACGTGCCTCATCCCCTCCCAACCGTCTATCTATGTGCCAAATATGCAAAGTGTAGCTTGAACCATGTTGGTGGGAGGGGTGGTAACATGAAAATAGAGAAAAAAAAGCTTAAAAAACACAACAAAAATGGCTGCCATTCCGCCATCTTGTATTTTGAAAAAAATCAATAGTTTGGGGTATGACCCTGAGTCCAATAGACTCAAAATGCAGGGGTCTTGGGACCCTCGGTACCTGGAGAAACACATAAACATCAACGAATGATGTCAATATTGTTAGCGTTACATCAATAGATTCACATTATTTGTGGACACGCATGTTCAGATATTGTAGGACAACTCGATAGTAGTAGTGTACATTAGGAACCAGGGCGTCACCCATTCATTTCCGTTACGATAACTAGCAGAGAAGATTTTTCTATTTCATGTTCATCTCATTTGATTCAGTAGATTACGTTTAAGATTAAACAGTCTCGTTGTGAATCCTACTAGTAGCACCTGTGTTGTCACAGAAACCTTGGATCAGTATTCTCAAGTGTCTGTTATGGGACGCTCCCCAGAAGCTTCCTCCATGAGAGGGTCTTCTTTCAGGGAAAGTTTTATTCTTCACGTCCTCCTTCGCCCATAGTGGCATAATGGAGTCGGTTAGGTATGAGGGAACCATCACAGTTCCTATATTATTTGATAACTGGCACAGGAACGATTAAATAATGTGGGTGAGGAGATTGCCTATTTGTTTAGAGGCAATTATCGGGCAAGATGTAGTTTTTTTTCCCGCAAGTCTCATATAATTTAATACATACATACTATGCATTTGGGTTGTGTTCTATGGCGACCTCATGGGCACATCCGCTTTTTAGTTGGATTAGTTTCCTGTGATTATTTGTTGATTATATACAAGTGCTTATTTAAAAATCTTCACAATTAAATTGCTACTCTTGAGTACCTCGTAGGCTGCATAACCAGTTAACTGGTATTCAGATGATTACATGCTAAATATAAATGCTCTCGTGCATTATATTATTAGGCTAACTCTTTATTGTATTTTGTGAACCCTGAAATCATAATCTACTTCAGGTATCGCGGAACTAAATATTGAAATTAGAGTGAACCGCCTTAAAATGTTGCACTCGGAAATGACGCAATCTCTAAAAATAAACAGCCTTGGGAAAATCCGTTGTTTCAATAAAAGTTTGAAACATTCTATTGACATCTTGCATTATTGTTGAATATTCCTGATAAAAAAGAGGGTGATTTGATGACTTTTGGACCTAAAAAATACAATTTACTTTTTGTGTGTTTTTGTAGGGAATTCCCTGAAAAATATGTGCACGTGACCGGTACTTCCCTTTGTATCAGTTTTTCTCTCTTATTTGTTGCATGACCCCCTGTTTTCAGATCAGAAAAAGTTGTCTGAAGGGCTATACTTGACAGATATTTGAATGCCAAAATTAAAGTGATGCGATCATATTTTTTTCCACCTGAACGTTATAATGGTCGCCTATGGGAAAATATTTAGTTCTGCGAGACCTATAGGAAATATGTTTTTTTGCTTCCAGACCAGATTCAGTTATTATTTTGGGGGATTATTTCACATTTAAATATTTATTTGGGGACCATACACCTTACCAAACCATTTTATTGTTTCGAGAAGTTACATTTTTGTCACAGTCAGCAATTAAAGCTATATATTTCCAAAACTAAGGCTGTTCATGCAAGAAAATTCACATCTTGAGCAAGTGTATTCCCCAGGAGCACACTATAACCTCTGGCAGCTGCTGACTAACAGCCTATCTTACCCTATTAACATATTTATTTAAACCATGGCTTCTCCTCATATTTCTAGGGGCAGGGAGGATTCCAAAACTTCCAACCCCCTCCCAAATCACCATTCAAACACAGACAGAAAACCTACACTGCCCTTCTATTCACTATTATTTAGAAGTTTTTCTCTTCTATATTATGCTCTTCAAAATGTTGGAAAACAATTCCTTCATTGAAAGAGTATCCTGGAACACAAATTTGAGGAAGGGGTGGGGCTACAATGGGAAATAACATAATAAAATTACAAATGTGAGTGAATGGCATTTGTGCATAGCTACCAATATAGTTGTCTAGTACTAGTGCTGCCATGGTCCCCCTGATACAGCATAAATTTACAGTGACAGTTGTGAAATATTGCTCTTTCTCTGAACCAAGTCCTCTCTCCCACACATATTTAACCCTTCTGCTGATGATAAACATTCGGAAAGACTGAACAGCATGTTTTAGAGACTGAAGTTAGTATCATACATTTTCAGTTTCTTATGATTTACTTTGAGGCTTCAGCACTCATGGTCCACTGAGTTATTTTTCAATTTAACAACCTTGCCCTGGCTCTTCCACTATATTTTTCATTGTATGCCATTCAGTACTCTCATGTAGACCTCCTACATGTGTGACTGCAAGCCTATCTGTCTGTCTGTCTGTCTGTGTGTCTGTCTCTTCATCAGACATGGTGTTTCTTTGCTTTTCACTTGCCTGGATCTACATTTTCAATAATTGGCAGCTGACTAACTCCCCCCCCCCCCCCACACACACAAGTATATTAAACATCAAATACCACTATATTCTTGAAGCAAATGTCTGATTCATCCTCTTTGGAAACATGTTTTCAACAATTGCAATCTTTTTGCCAGAATGGGTGTCTGTGGGGATTAAAACAAAGGTTATGAAAGTGCACTTATGGGAACTTGCAGCATAAGCATAGCACTATAGAATCAATATTTGATGGTTTTAGGCATCTTACCAGTGTTATGAGATATCACAGTAGTAGGTACTGGTCATTCTTTTGGAAAAAACACTGTTTTATGTTTTGTCAGTGCCATACCAATGACTCTATGTGCCTTTACTGAGAAAACTGAGGCTTTTCCTTTACAAAAATTGCAAAATATTCATCAATACAATGTGAAATGTCTTCAGAAGCCAGACTGTGATTTAAAAACTATTACAGATGGGAAAGTTCATATCACAGTAGGTTTGTTTTGGGTCAATATCAATTAAATTATGAATTATATAACATATTTTGATGAAAAGGGGCATACCGGGGGGTCCTATTCAGGGCAAAATTTTACTACATCAGATGGTGGAATAAAATTTGACATCAGTTGTTAGGATAAACTGGTAGAGTCCTCTCATATTGGTGAAATATATAGCTGCATCCCCAGTTTTGGAAACAAAATTGACATCCATATTGTTCCATGGGGGTTGGGACACTGTTTTGCTTGCAGTATGGTTAAATGAGACAGATTTTTTCTAAAAATATTTTGTGCTGATGCAGATGTTAGTTTTATTTTGGGATCAGGGTAGTTTTTTTAATAAAGCTGTAAATTCTCATCCTTCTCAGTTAATTTATAAAGTAACAGGATAGAAAAATCTTTTGGAGGCAATACCAGTTTTCAAGCCCACTTGACAAAGTTTGGACACTTTTCCTTAAAGGAGCAAATTTTCCATGTTTTTGACTCAGCCAAAGCCAAAAGTTGGATTCTAATGCAGAAATGATACTTTTATCTCATGGAAGTGGTAAAATGTCTCTTTGGTGGGGTTGGGGATGATTATAGGTATCGCGGAACTAAATATTGAAATTAGAGTGAACCGCCTTAAAATGTTGCACTCGGAAATGACGCAATCTCTAAAAATAAACAGCCTTGGGAAAATCCTTTGTTTCAATAAAAGTTTGAAACATTCTATTGACATCTTGCATTATTGTTGAATATTCCTGATAAAAAAGAGGGTGATTTGATGACTTTTGGACCTAAAAAATACAATTTACTTTTTGTGTGTTTTTGTAGGGAATTCCCTGAAAAATATGTGCACGTGACCGGTACTTCCCTTTGTATCAGTTTTTCTTTCTTATTTGTTGCATGACCCCCTGTTTTCAGATCAGAAAAAGTTGTCTGAAGGGCTATACTTGACAGAGATATTTGAATGCCAAAATTAAAGTGATGTGATCATATTTTTTTCCACCTGAACGTTATAATGGTCGCCTATGGGAAAATATTTAGTTCTGCGAGACCTTCAGGGACAGTCCGTGTCGGAGCCTGTTAATCATGCCTACTTTCATTTCTAGATCCAGGTTTCTATTATGTCAGTACTCATTTTGCATATTCCCATGCATTTACGATCATAGATATCGGATAGTACACGTTAGAGAGTGTTGTTGTTGGAATTTATTGTACAGAGGCCTGTGGATTACCTAGGAAGTGTGTTTTCTCTTGAGGGATCGTTCAGTGTGGCTCAGTTGGACATGTGTTTGTTATATTGTATACCACCGTTTTTCTACGTATCTGTGTATGCCATATGCTGTGTATGTTTATATAGCAGGTAATATTAATTACAGGATCGTTGCTGTAGCCTTAACTTCGGAAGTGGCATTAAGCACCATTTATTAGTCCCCTACGGGAACCGTAAGGGGACTATAGGATTGCACTCCATCCGGCCGTCTGTCCATCTGTCTGTCTGGTTTTTTTTTTACCACCTCTCCCTCCAACATGCTTTAAGCTACACCTTTCATATTTGGTACATGGATAAATGGTTCTGAGGGGATGATGCACGCTCAAAATTTTTTTTTCAAAATACAAGCTGGCGGAATGGCGGCCATTTTTGTTGTGTTTTTTAAGCTTTTTTTCTCTCTTTTCATGTTACCACCCCTCCCACCAACATGGTTCAAGCTACACTTTGCATATTTGGCACATAGATAGAGGGTTGGGAGGGGATGAGGCACGTTCAATATTTTTTCTTCAAAATACAAGATGGCGGCATGGCAGCCATTTTTGTTGTGTTTTTTTAAGCTTTTTTCTCTATTTTGTGTTACCACCCCTCACTCCAACATGGTTCAAGCTACAGTTTTTATATCTGGCACATGGATAGAGGGTTGTAATGGGATGTTGCACGTTCAATATTTTTTTTTCAAAAATTCAAGATGGTGCCATGGCAACCATTTCTGTTGTGTTTTTTAAGCTTTTTTCTCTATTTTATATTACCACTGCTCCCTCCAACAAGGTTCAAGCTACACTTTTCATATATGGTACATGAATAAAGGGGTTGTGAGGGAATAATGCACGCTCAATATTTTTTTTTCAAAATCTAACATCTGTCTGTCTGTCCATCTGTCTTTTTTTTTGTTACCACCTCTCCCTCCAACATGCTTCAAGCAACACCTTTCATATTTGGTACATGGATAAATGGTTCTGAGCGGATGATGCACAGTCAATATTTATTTTTCAAAATCCAAGATGGCAGAATGGCAGCCATTTTTGTTGTGTTTTTTTAGCTTTTTTCTCTATTTTATGTTACCATCCCTCCCTCCAACATGGTTCAGGCTACGCCTTTCATATATGGTACATGGATAAAGGGTTGTGAGGGGATTACGCCCGCTCAATATTTTTTTTTTCAAAATCAAGCTGCTTATATACTCTAGTGTCTTCTGTGACAAAAACACCTTATGTCACAGAAGCGCCGTAGAGGACTAATACCACCTCGGTGGTCAAACACTTGTTAATCATGAATTAATACCAGAGTGCCTGTTAGGTGATTATTTATATTGTTTTTTGGTACCACTCTTATTGATTCCAGAGCTCTCCCCTCTTTCTTTTGAAGATTCCTTCAAAAGAAAGTGTGGGGGGGATTTTACCTCTTCTCTGGCTTTAAGAGTATGTAACTGTGAAGGAAGCTGTTTTATCCGTAATTATATCCAGCATACAGCTGAAGTGTTATTGTATGGCGTATGTTTGTGCGGAATTTTCACTCATTCTCAGATATGCAATACTAATTTTTGGGGCTTAGTCTGGACTAGCCTTAAAAATTAGGAACTTGTTACATCCTAAGTAGCATTGTCTTCATGCTTTCAGTAAGGAATTACTTAATTTGAGCTCCTTATTCAGATTATGTCTCCTCTATTACTGTATAGAGAGACATACATGTAATTCCTAATTATTTTAATTTCCTTTCATCATAGATTGCAGGATTGGAACTATGTTAATCTTCTATTTCAGAAGTCCTAGGCCCTCCACCTTTTTACGATTCAGCTAAGTCTGGGTCATTGGGTACAGTTGGAAAAATATTATAAATTCATAGTAATTTGTATATGGAAAGTATGGAAAATATACAAATTACTATGAATTTATAATTTTTTATCGGATCCCCCCCCCCTCCCCCTCTTCTAATTAAGAGGCGATTACAGGGTAGGACATAGTTTTCCACCAGTAAGCCTTGTGTGCATTTAGTATATACATGCCTTTTCGATTGGCGGCTGGGTCATGTTCTAATGGCGTCCTCATTGGCACATCCGCTTTTTAGTTGGTTTGTTTCTTGTGGTTGTTCCTTCATAAGTCATATACGAGCATATGAATCTTTTATCAAAAAAATTGCTAGCCTTTGTGTACCTATATGGTTGACATGTCAGTTATCTGGGCGACATTCTTCAATGTGGTAATTAATCCACTCTGAAAAGTCTTGCTCAGAACGGTGTGGCCTTTCTAACAATGTATGAGTTTATTACTTAGTTACCTGCATATTAACTTCGTATTATTCATTCAGTTTCCTGGTTACACTTGTATCACTCGGTCATACCATGGTTACAAGCTGTATTCAGATGAGTACATGCAGGATTTCGTTGCTCGCGTGCATAATATGTCTATTATTAGGCAGACGCATTGTTGACAGACTATATAAATTCTTGCTCTGCTTATAAAGCTCACGAGAATTTTGGGGCTACTTGGATCAGTTATGGAACTGCCAATAGGCCGTCGATGTATATATTCTCATTTTTGGCGATCATTATTCGGAGTAATATATTCTCCGAACACTCATTGGTTGTTACAGTCCTGTTAATTACTGGAATCACCACAATAGCCTTAGCTTCTGAAGTGGCGTTAAGCAAAAATAATTAATAATAATTAATAGCAGGATGCTTATTGAGTGAATATATTTTGATTATTTAGTATTGCTTTGCACTGATTCCTGAGCTCTCCCCTCTTTGTTTTGAAGAATATTCCTTCAAAAAAGGGGGGAGGGGGGTGATTTTTCTAGTAAAATCTCTGGCTTGATAAGTGAGTGAAGCAGACATGCTAACCTCCCAAAAATTTTTTCAGGGAGATTGAAGAAAATTTTCAGGGAGATGACATGATTTTCAGGGAGAATTTTTTTTGCGCGTAGAAACCATGTGTGGATCGATCAATTTTAAATATAAATTAATACCAAATACCCCCTCCCCCCCCCCCCCCCACACACACACATAACAGGAAGCAGCCCAACAACAATACATCAAAGGAACATACGTCAACGTTCTACTAACTGGTGGTGAGTGACCCAGACCTGTTAACCTCTGGAGGTGACTGTCAGTGAGATTTTGATGAGCTCCCAGTGAGACTCGGATGCTTGTCAGTGAGATTTTTGCACGTGGGCAGCACATCAATAATTTCCATGTTACTCCCCCCCCCCCCCCCCTCACACACACATACATTAAACATTCCACCCTAATGTGTTTTATTTGAACAATTTGTCCTTTCAAAAGCCAAATCATAGAAATATAGAGAAAAACAGAAATCAGAAATATGGATGTGGTCATGTGCCAATATCTGAGCTTGTTCCAATGACATCCATATTTCAATGGTTTTATGTACAAAATGTTTGGAGATATTTTCGACCTTTTCAGCACTATATCAGTTATGGTGCTGTGTTGAAAGTTTTGGATCCATTTGGGTAATTATGGGTACTTGCGGCGACCTACGGTAACCTGCGACGATCTGTGGTGTTTAGGCACACCCCAGAGCCCGGTTGTTGTGGTAATTTGATCTTCCAAAGCCCAGCGCCCCACCTAACCACACCGGTTACTCACTGGAAGTAGTTGGTCATTTACGAAGGGGATTTGGTATGGGGTGATCATTTTTCAGTGAAACGTGAAAATTATGCCACAGCCAGCCCAGGACGAAACATCTCGGGGATATTTTGTTGTCCATTTATCATTACGAATGAAAAAACGTGCAAGTGCCGTAAATTACCAACTTTTTAGAGATTTTTTTCACCAAAAACATAATTTTTTTCACAGCCTGCTTTATAAAATTGCGAATCGGAAATTTTTCCCAATATATTGAAAATTACAGCAACTCATATGTTTGAGCCATTTGTCGCCAAAATTGTCTATAATTATCTGAAAGTGAAATCCAAAATGCACAATAAATTTGTGCGTATTTTTGCACATTTTTCGATTGGACAAGATTTTATACGTATGGAATTTATTTTTCGATTTGACTGCTACCTGTATACAAGCAAAGGTGTGCCTTTAATATATAATCAATTTCAGCAATTATCCTGCATCTCAAATTCATTTAATCCGCCTGTCAAACGTGTTGCAATAATCACAACACGGCCATTGACAGAAATGAGAATTGGTCATCAGTTCTTACGTAAGTGGTGACGTTTCACACAAACTTAATGACCTTGCCATTGAGAGTAGAGCACATGCTTTTGTATTTGTAAACAAAAGTTGGTGGATTCAGTTTTTGTCTGGTATGTCGACTTTCCGGGAGATTTTTGGTCCAAATTGACTCCAGGGCGGGAGGGGATAGCTAATTCCGGGAGAATCCCAGGCATTCCGGGAGAGTTAACATGTCTGGAGTGAAGCTATTTTTGTCTGTAGATTATATCTGATCCTAGATACAGCTTGTTTGTTATTTATATATGGCATATGTTTGTGGGTGGTTAGTCTCTCACTCTCAAAATATGCCATTCTAATTTGGACTAGCCTTAAAATTGGGGGCTCATTACACCCATTTAGCATAATCATTCATGCTAAGAATATGGAATTACTTGGATATGGCCCCTTATTTATGATATGTCTTCTCTATTATTGTATAGAGAGAAATACATGTAATTCCTTTTAAATTGATTTTCCTTTCACCTTGGAATGCAAACTTGAAAATATAAAAATTAAATGGTGAGGCCAAATAAAAGAAATGATTTGATTTGCAGGCATTTTTTTTTTTCAAATCAGTGAGGGAGGGAGGATTTTATTTTTTTTTTTTTTTTTATTTTATTTTTTTTTTCATGTAAAGGGTTGAGTATACTCAGTAAATCTTTTTGCTGTCTTTCCACTTGAAAAAAAGAAAAGGTTGTATTTTAGTGTAATTATAGTGTACCTTTTATAACTGACTGCCATAACAACAGCTAAAAGGATTTGTATTTTATTGTTCTTTTTAATGGTATAGATCTGTCAAACATCATGAACTATTAGAATAGGCCCCAGTAACCATTGCTTGGCGTAGAAGTCCTTTAAAATGGGAATCATGGCTCTAAATGATTGGTTAAACTTGAGTTTATATCAGTGTTGCAGCTATTATTAGCCATTGTGCAAAAATATATGACCTTTACCATTAGCAAATAAATAAATAATTAAATCATTATCCAGTATATCAGAATTTGCCTTGTTACAGTTTATGGGAGAGTGCCTCTGGGCACTCTCCCATAAACTGCAACAAGAAAAACCAATTTACTGCAAACACAGCTAAATAAATTATATGTCGAGAAATGTGAAAAAATGACCATTCCAAGTTTTCACAAATTCTTAAAAAAACATGACATAATAAAAATGTCTAATGAGGAGGTTCAAATCCAACGAGGGAGGGCCTGAGAATCAAAATATTATTTTTTTTTAGCCTTATTTCTGATATTTTAGCCAAGTAAATAAAATTGATAAATTTGTCCCTTGAGTGCAACAAGGCTTTGCAATGTAAAGCAATCCAAAGCCTTCTTGCTCTCATGGGATGAAATACACCACCATCCATGCTATTCTGTAGATAATGAGGCCTAAAACATAAAACAAACCAAGAACATGAACTTTTGATGGCAAAGAAATAATTACAAAATAAAATAAAAAAACACCCACCCACATGTAATTATACAAAAAATGGCCTGAGAAACAAGATCTACTTTGTAGGGCCTAAACTTTGCTTTATATCAAGGTTGTAGTCATATAGCAATAGATGCTGAAAGTAACCTTTAACACCAATAGATAAAAGGATATTTCCTTGTACAATGTACCACCAATAGATAAATAGATGGCTTCAATAGTTAAATAAAAATAGGTATTTCCTGTCATTATAAAAGTGGACAGAGATTGTTGAGTAGGTTGCTGTCGGGTCAAAATTCTCTTCCACCTTTTCTGCCAAAAACACTGCAGAATGAGATTCCCATTGAAAATGAAATGCAAAATGTTGCTTCTCTAAAGGTATTGTTTTTATTATTTATTCAGTCTTGATTTTATTTATGAAATCACCATCTGCCTGTGTAAATTTGTCGTAACCAGACTGATCCTATCATGACCTGGTCAAGAAAGAGAATGCTTTTGTGATAAGGCAATGATCGCAGTACTGTACATGTATGTAAATATATTCGCATTATACCCCCACAAAACAAAGTTTGGGGAGTATATAGGAGTCAACTTGTCTGTCGTCGGCGTCAGTCCACTGCACATGTAATAATAATAATAATAATTGATTTTCTAGAGCGTAAAACCACAAATAGTGCTCTAAAATGCTTGACAGAAATAAATACACTTTTCTGGAATAAAGAGTCGCATCTGTTTTGGTTGCCTCTTAGAGAGGTTCAGGAGAATGCTTCAGTAAATAGGAAAGTTTTAAGATTTGTTTTGAAGACATCAAGAGTTTTTGAAATTCTGACACTAATTGGCAGGGAATTTCACAATTTGGGACCCATGATGGAGAACACACGATCACGAGCCTGATTAGATCTGCTAAAAGGTACAACTAGTTGAATTTGGTTTTTAGCTCAACTTTGGCAAAGCCAAATTTGAGGTATTGTCATGGCCCGTCGATCGTCTGTCCACCTGGTCATCGCACCTTCAACATGGCTCAGGCTAGAGGCGGTATTTATGAACCGATCTTTACGAAATTTCTTGGGTACCTTTGTTATTACCGTGGGACGAGATCAAGTGTTTGGGGGTCTGGTACGAAATTCAAGATGTCCGCTGGCAGCCATTTTGTACAAAATTAGGTGCAATCAGATTTTTGCGCAGAACTTCCGTATGAAAGTGCCGAGTTGAATAATTTTTTTTTTGTGAATGTTTAGTACCATGGGATACATTACATATATTACAGGTTTTTTTTTCTCGTGCATAAATTATGCCAATTAGACTGACTTTGATCTATTTAGTGTTACTTTCAGCACTGTAACTGCAAATGCCAATACAGCTTGGGCTAGAGGCTGTATTTATGAACCAATCTTTACGAAACTTTTTGAATCTCTATGTTATCACCGTGGGACGAGAACGAGTGAGTGTTTTTTGGGTCCGGTCCGAAATTCAAGATGTCCGCCAGTAGCCATTTTGTACCTTAGTGCAGTCAGTTTTTTGTACAAAACTTCTGTTTGAAAGTTCTGAATCGAATAAATTTTTGCCTGAATGTTTAGTAACATGGAATACATCACATATAATACAGGTTTTTTTCTTGTGCAGAAATTATGCAAATTAGATGAAATTTGATTTATTCAGTGCTACTTACACACAGTAAGTACACATGTCAATACAACTCGGGCTAGGGGCTGTATTTATGAAAAGCTCTTCACGAAACTTCTTGGGTACCTATGTTATCACCTTGGGATGAGAACAAGTGTTTTTGGGTGCAGTCTCAAATCCAATTTGTACCCAAATTAGGTCCAATCAGTTTTTTGTATACAACTTCCATACGTCTCAGACTAGAGGCCGTATTTATGAACTGATCTTTACAAAACGTCTTGGGTACCTTTGTTATCACCATGGGATGAGAACGAGTGTTTTGGGGTGTGGTCCAAATTCAAGATGGCCACCAGCAGCCATTTTGTACCAAAATTAGTGCAATCAATTTTTTTGTACAGAACTTCTATATGAAGGTTCTGATTTGAATAAATTTTTGAATGAATGTTTAGTAACATGGAATACATTACATATAATACAGGGTTTTTTTTATGCAAATTAGATGAACTTTGAATTATTCAGTGCTACTTATACACAGTAAGTGCATATGTTAATACGGCCTGGGCTAGAGGCTCTATTTATGAACTGATCTGCACGAAACTTCTTGGGTACCTTTGTTATCACCTTGGGGCGAGATCGAGTGTTTTGGGGTGCGATCCAAATTTTAAGATGGCTGCCAGCAGCCATTTTGTACCAAAATTAGGTACAATCAGTTTTTGGTACAGAACTTCTATATGAAGGTTCTGATTTGAATAAATGTTTAGTAACATGGAATAAATTCACACTTAATACAGGTTTTTTTCTCGTGCAGAAATTATGCAAATTAGATAAACTTTGATTTATTCAGTGCCACTAATACACATTAAGTGCACATGTCAATATGGTTCAGGCTTGAGGCTGTATTTATGAACCGATCTTCACGAAACTTCTTGAGTACCTTTGTTATCACCGTGGGACGAGAATGAGTGTTTCTGGGTGCCTTTGTTATCACTGTGCTATGAGAACAAATATTTGGGGGTTCAGTCAGACCCACTCTGGGACTCAAAGATTTCTTTTCTAGTTTAGCATCTGACTGTCACCCACCTTGACAATACTTTACCTATACATTTGTTACAGGCTACGGTCAGCATTTGTGTACAGACTGTTACAATACTTTATATGTGCGTTTGTTATCAGGTCATTACCTAGATGTGTGTCATTGCTGTGTCACATACTATACATGTACATGTCTTACACAAGTTGAGCTACAGTGTCATTGACACTGATTTGATCTGAGACTGTGTGATGGTTTATATACAGTGAGGAGCTCTTGCAGGTAAACTGGAGCCAGTTTGTGGATTCATTTGAATACTAAGATCAATATTTTGAAATCAGTTCTCTGTTTAACTGGAAGCCAATGTAGTTGTCTTAAAACAGGTGTTATGTGTTCAGAGCGTTTGGTACCAGTAATTATCCTAGCAGCAGTATTCTGAACTTTTTGAAGCTTCTGAATCAGGCACTGGGGCTGCCCCAGTAACACTGAATTACAATAGTCAAGTTGTAAGGTAATGAAGGAGTGCACAAGTTTTTAAAGTGCTGACTGGTTAAGATAAGGTCGTAGTCTTCCAACATTACGAAGCTGCCAGTAGCATTTTCGAAATATTTTATTGATATGGATGTCTAGTTTTAAATTTGAGTCCATAATCAGTCCAATATTCCTGGCCGATTCACTTTTCATAGTGATGGTTGTTTCCAACCAGAATTGATATAACGGAGGGTGTAGGCATGTGAACCCCGGATATCCTTAAGAATTCAGTTTTAGAGTCCTTCATTTTCAGTTTAAAGTCTCTCATCCATTCCCACACAAGATTTATGCAAGTTTCCATGTTATTGACTGTGGTGAATGAGTCACTTGGAACAGATGGGTTGAATGTGTTGTACAGTTGGGTGTCATATGGGTACAGATGATATGATATGCCATGCTTTTTAAGAAGGTGACCTAGAGAAGAAGTGTACAGAGTAAACAAGCGTGGTCCAAGAACTGAACCCTGAGGAACACCACACTTTAATGTCCTGCTTCCTGAACCGATCTTATTGATAGATATTTGTTGACTGCGACCTTCTAGATATGATGCAAACCACGATGTAAACTCATGAACTACTTCCACAGTTTTAGCAGCATTTACATGAAACTTCACAAAAATGATCAACATGATGAGGAGCAGTGCGTGACATAATCCTTTTATCAATCGGATTCAAGATGGCTGACTGGTGTCCATATTGGATTTTGCAAAATACTTGTGGAGGGACTACTTCCACAGTTTTAGTTGCATTTTCATGAAACTTCACAAAAATGATCAACATGATGAGGGGAAATGCGTGATATAATTTTTTTCCAGATCGGATTCAAGATAGCCAACTGTCAGCCATATTGGATTTTGCAAAATACTTACGGAGTGGCCTACTTCTACAGTTTTTGCTGCATTTTCATGAAACTCAATATAAATTGATCAGCATGAGGAGGAACAGTGCGTGACATAATTTTTTTCCAAATGGGATTCTAGATGGCTGACTGGAGGCCATATTGGATTTTTTTTTACTCAGAAAAATTGAATGCCTCTTTTCAGTCACCCACACTAGGCGGTATGCTAGAGTGGGGGTATACCTGGTGACTGACCATCTCCAGTTTTATTCTGAAGAAATTTAGTAAATTTTTAGTGCTTGGTATTTATTTTATATGTAATATGTATAATAAATTTTCTTTTTTTATCAACAGAAATTGTCATCAAAACCTCATGCAAGAGTTGTTGTATTCATGGGATCTCCATCAGATCTTGCTCACTGCGAGAAAATCAAAACCACATGTAAATCTTTTGGTATTCCCTGTGAAATGCGCATATCATCCGCCCACAAATGTACAGATGAAACACTGAAGATATTATCAGAGTATGAAGGTAGGTAGCTTGTTTTAAAGCCACAACATCCCTCCATCCATCTCCAATCCCATCCATTCTAGTCCAGAGCATATTTCAAGTACTGTTTGCTGCAGAGATACCAAACTTGAGATGACAGTGGGCCACAATGACACAGCAAGCACCACATCTTTCTCCAGAACATTACTTTGACAATTTTTTAGTCTGGGGTTTATTGGTCCCACTTAAATTTTCTTGATAAAAGAAGACCTCAAAATGTTTCATATAAAGAAAACCGATCAGTATTTTTTTTAGTTTCAAAGAAGCATACTTTGAGACTTCCTCATTGGTTGAAAGTATCCATTTTATATGCGGTCAAACTTGTTTTTGTTGTTGAGATTTTTCTACTCATTCTGTTTCTGATGTGCCATGTCTGAGCGACAAATGAGAAATTAATGGATAATGGAAGAAGCCTGTTAATCCTTATTCCTTGTATGATATTCCTGCCCAGGACAGGATTTCTCTTGTCTCTGAAATAAGTGCAATTTGGGGACATTTAATCAAATTTTCAAGCCCATTGCCTTTTTCACTAATGATTGATTGAGTTCAATTTAGATTAATTTTTCGTCAAATCTTGTCATGGCTGCTTCACAGCAGCCATAACTAGAATTGATGAAACATATCTTGAAAATACCCAGTGAGTTAAGAGTGAAAGCTTCAGATTAATTTTAAGATACTTACAGTGGAGCCCTGTTAATTGAATAGTCACTTTGCCAATAAAAATAATTCCATTAACAGGAGTATTCAATTAACAGGCTTGCATCACTCTCCTGAATTCTAGAGATAACCTTAGTATTTATTCTATTATATCTTGTTTGACAAAGCCTGGGGAGCTCTGTCAAACAAGATATAGTAGATTAAATGCCTGTATTGGATGAACAGAGGCCAAATAGGTCTATAAAACAAAGGAAAACTGGGTAGAGTCAGGTAATTTGTTGACAGGTTACAGAATTTTTTATTCAATTAACAGGAGTTTACTCTGTAACTTACATTCATTTGACAGGTGAAATTTGTACTGGAGGTATGGTAAATAGTTTTGTGTTGGAAAATTATATTAGTTAAAAAAGGTATCCAATTGAGTGGGCTCCACTGTACTACCAAATATACATGTACACTACTGCATATGACTTGACAGTGTTTCTGTATCGTTGTTGGCTGTGTGTACATGTAGCCAACAATGATGTAAAAGCATTGCCAAGATAAAAGTAGCCTTCCAAACTTCCACTTAAGTTATCATGGAAGAATACACTTGGGGGCAACTTTTTTCATTTATTTTTTTATCATTTCTGTTTAACTCCTTGCATGCTGCTGGCAGATATTCCTGCCCAGGACAAGATTTTTCTTGCCGATGAAAAAAGTATAATTTGGGCATGTTTAATCAGATTTTCCCCTGTAGATGGCATGGATTTTTAAACCAATGATTTCTTGAGCTAAATTTAGTTGAATTTTTCTTCAAATCTAGTCATGGCTGCTTTACTGCAGCCATGACTAGATTTGATGTAAATATCTTGAAAATACTCCAGAGTTAAGAGTTAACAGCACTTTTGACAGCCAGATTCACCTCTCATGTCAGACAGTTTTATGGATAGAGGAAGCCAGGATATCAGGAGAGAATCACTGGGGAGCTGCAAGCAACTGTCAGACTCCCAGCATACTAACTCCACACATGTAGGGTTAGCATTGGTTGAAGGCAAGTGCAATATTGACGTGCAGTACAGCTTAGTGCACAGCACAATCATGTTCCCATGTTGGCAATCAGGATTAAGTGCCTTGCTCAAGGACACAACGCAGTTACCACTGGTGAGAATTGAATTGTGGACCTTTTGTCCAATGTCCTCAACACTAAGCCACCACACACCCTCAGAGCAATATAAAAGATGCTGTCTGTGTCTTTATGGGGACCTAAGTGTTAACTGAACAGCTATTCTCTCTGCTCAAAATATTCAGTTACCAGGACTATGTCAAGATCCAAATTTTAATTGTACCTCAACCAGTGAACGAAGCCAGTTATTCTTATTAGGGGGTGGGGGCACATAGATCTATTCGGGAGTCCATGCATTTTTATGCCCTAGTCATATCACGAAAAAAATCATGTCTTGAGTTGGGGAAAGGTATGAAGGTTGGGTCCTTCTTGCATTGGTGGAGTGGGTAGAGTATATTTTTGTAAAATTTCTACCAGCTGTTGGCCTCCTTTGGGAAAATTTTGAAAAATATATCCCAAACTGCTCAATTCTGATGCTCAAAAGAATGTCAAGCATGGTTAGTCAACTGTAATTTCATTAGTTGACTAACAATGCAGATTGTAGAATTCAGGCTTTTAAGAGGGAGGCGGGCACTAGTGGAGCTGTTAGGGGCCCTAGACTCGACAAGTCCCCCTCCCCTTCCACTACACGGAACTACGAAGGGTGTACTGGATGGATCAAGTTTGTCCTATATGTCCTGATCTATTCCCTCAATGTTTTCATGCATTTATGTATGACATTGCAACCACTGAAAATGTTTCGTTAGAATTTTACCTAAATTATACAGGAGCAGCCTGATGATGTGCCATGAATAGGAGCTAGACTGCTTGGTGAAATGTTGGGGTCAAAGCTTGAAATAATAGCTTTTCCAAAAATGGTATTTACTACTTTTGTGTAAAGTCCCTACTTTTATGCTATATATAAGATAACAAGTGGGCCTACTTATCCCAGGATGGATAGCGCCACCTGCATGACAGAAAGTTTCTAACTGTGTTGCATATCAAGGGAGAATTTCTAGCTGGACGGAATCACACACTCATCTGTATAATACTGAAACTTTGGATAAATATTCATCATGTCAAGATGACATGTCACGTTTTAAACATTTTTCCTGAGTGTCTGGGATGTAGTAATAAACTGACCAAATCTGAGTATGCTATGATATATGTGCATGAGTGTTTGATACTTGTAATCAAGGATGAAAATTTCATAACTGAATTACGAAATGAACAGTATCTAGTTTTTAAAACAATAGTATCAGTAATGGAATGGTCAGTGTTTTCTGTGCTCTTGCTCCTCAGTAGTACCTACACTTAACCCTTTGAACCCGAGTGGCCGTTTTTCCGGTCCAGGAACATGATACATCATAATTATACCCCCGCTTCGAAGAAGTGGGGGCTATATAGGAATCGCCCTGTATGTCCATCCGTACGTCCATCCGTACGTCTTTCCGGACATGAAATTCTTGTGTGTGCAACTCCTCCTACATTTATCAATCAATTTGGACAAAACTTTTCAGACATCATCACTACTAAGTGAACATGCGCATATTTCAAGATTTTTGATCTGCGACAATTTTAACCAGGTTTTCTCCCTTTGACTTAGATTTATTGTGTCTTTCCATCCAAACAAATTCTTGTGTGCACAACTCCTCCTACATTAATGAACCGATTTTGATGAAACCTTTCAAACATCATCTCTACTAAGTGAACATGTGCATATTCCAAACTTTTTAATCTGCGACAATTTTAACCAGGTTATCTCTCTTGAACTTTGATTTAATATGGGTTTCTACATGAAATTCTTGTGTGCGCAACTCCTCCTACATTTATCAATCAATTTGGACAAAACTTTTCAGACATCATCACTACTAAGTGAACATGCGCATATTCCAAGATTTTTGATCTGCGACAATTTTAACCAGGTTATCTCCCTTTGACTTAGATTTATTATGTCTTTCCGTTCGAACAAATTCTTGTGTGCGCAACTCCTTCTACATTAATGAACCGATTTTGATGAAACCTTTCAAACATCATCTCTACTAAGTGAACATGTGCATATTCCAAACTTTTTGATCTGCGACAATTTTAACCAGGTTATCTCTCTTGAACTTTGATTTAATATGGGTTTCTACATGAAATTCTTGTGTGCGCAACTTCTCCTACATTTATCAATCAATTTGAACGAAAGTTTACAGACATCATCACTACTAAGTGAACATGCGCATATTCCAAAATTTTTGAGCTGTGGCAATTTTAACTAGGTTATCTCTCTTTAACTTAGATTTATTATGGGTTTCTACATGAAATTCTTGTGCGTGCAACTCCTCCTACATTTATCAATCAATTTGGACAAAACTTTTCAGACATCATCACTACTAAGTGAACATGCGCATATTCCAAGATTTTTGATCTGCGACAATTTTAACCAGGTTATCTCCCTTTGACTTAGATTTATTATGTCTTTCCGTTCGAACAAATTCTTGTGTGCGCAACTCCTCCTACATTAATGAACCGATTTTGATGAAACCTTTCAAACATCATCTCTACTAAGTGAACATGTGCATATTCCAAACTTTTTGATCTGCGACAATTTTAACCAGGTTATCTCTCTTGAACTTTGATTTAATATGGGTTTCTGCATGAAATTCTTGTGTGCGCAACTCCTCCTACATTTATCAATCAATTTGGACGAAAGTTTACAGACATCATCACTACTAAGTAAACATGCGCATATTCCAAAATTTTTGAGCTGTGGCAATTTTAACTAGGTTATCTCCCTTTAACTTAGATTTATTATGGGTTTCTACATGAAATTCTTGTGCGTGCAACTCCTACATTTATCAATCAATTTTGACGAAACCTTTCAAACATTATCACAACTAAGTGAACATACGCATATTCCCAAATTTTTGATCTGCGACAATTTTAACCAGGTTATCTCCCTTTAACTTGGATTTATTATGGGTTTTCAAATGGGATTCTTGTGTGTGCAACTCCTCCTACATTAATGAACCGATTTTGAATACATGTTGCACATTGTAAATGTGTTTTTCCAAATGTAAACCATATATGTGTGGGCTCTTTAAGTATTCAGTGCTGTTCTGTGGAAGGCCGCATGCAAATACAAATTTCAACAACAAAAAATGATCTTTATGTATACATTTCCTTACGGCCTTCGCCTACATGATCAGAAGTGCATTCCTCTAAAAACCCAAAGCGGGGGTATTAATCACCTTCAGTGATAGTTCTAGTTTAAGTAGTTTAGCTAATAAGTGAATGTGTAGGGTATACCAGTCAATATTTTCAATGTGCAGCCCAATGGCTGCACATTGAAAATATTAATTGGTCTACCCCCAAATGACGAAAATAGACTCTTCCAATCGATGTCATTGAACTGACATGGATGATTCCACCAGTGTTCAAAGGCTTAATCAGTAATTTATTTATGTCTGGTAATCAAACCATTGTTTTCTAAACAATATTGGGTTTGTGTTCTTGTATAACTTAATTTTTCACTGCCACAGTGCTCTCACTTTTGTTTCAGTTAAAAAAAATAAGCTTGTCAACTAATAATATCACGTGTTGTTTATCTGATGTGGTTGTATTGGTTTGAGTTATCTTGATACCACATCTTACTTTTCCATCTATAATATATACAGTGAAAGCCTGTTAATTGACTTGTCACTTTGCCATTGAAAATTATTCCATTAACAGGATTATCTCATTAACAGGAGTATTCATTTGACAGGGTCCCCGTGGGAACCACGGGAAATGAAGCAGTGCTTGTTTCCTGTGGTAAATAAGCTCTTTTTTACAAGCAAAATAGGATCCAGTCACCAATGCTTGGGTTGGAAATACTCTAAAATGGGCAGCCTGAGATATTTATATATTTATTATTAATTTATTTATTGGAGTTTAATGACACCTTTGACAATGAAGGTCACCTCGTGTCAGACAGTTTTATGGGTGGAGGAAGCCAGAGTCCCTGGAGAGAACCACCGATCAGTGGCGAGCAACTGTCAGTCTCCCCAACGTACTACACACAAGCAGGGTTAGCATTGTTTGAAGATAAGTTCACCATCGATGTGCAGTACACCTTAGTACACAGTGCCACCGTCCCCCCAAGTTGGCATTTGGGATTAATGTCTTGCCCAAGGACACAATGCAGTTGCTGCAGGTGGCATTCTAACTGAGGACCTCATGGCAAACAGCCTGCACCTCTACCTACTGAGCCACCACACTCCGCAACATGGGATATAAACAGTTAACTAAACTTGACTTTATCTCCATGTTGTGGTCGTGATTAGCCATTGTGCAGAAGTATGTGACCTTAAACACCAATAAATAAGTAAATTGACAGGGATTTGGTCACATTTCACTAGTCTAGCAAACAATTGGGCATTTATTCTATTATATCTTGTTTGACAGACTCTGTCAAACTAAATATACAACTCAAAGTTTGCTAAGCACCAAGTGTATCCAACTAACTGTTTTACGTTTTAGTTGAAATATTGTAATGAAAAGTGTATATATTTTTTATTTAATTATATCTTTAATGATTTAAGTACAGAAATTAAGATTTTTATATTGTACCAATGACCCAGACTAAGCTGGTGCTAACTCTTAAATATCAAGGGCCAAACACAAATTTTGCCCTCCAATCCCCAAAATTTGCATCAAAAACCGAAAATTACATGTCCTATATGGTCCTCCATAATTTTACTCCACTGCGCATGCGCAGTGTCAAGGAGGTCTCGAAATTGGCGAAAATTATCATTCTTTGTTTGGCCCTCACATCAGTTACATCTCACTGATATTTGTGCTTGTAAATCTCAGTTTAAATGATGCCAGACACATAATTATGAGAGAAATGGTGGATATGAAGAGGAAATATTAGGAGGAGAGGAAAAACAGTGGATTCAAATGTTCAGGGCTGTAACTTATAATTATTTTACGAAATTATTTCATGTTACCTATTTTCGAGGCATGGCCCTGTTGTTGTCATTCTTGCTATGAATGTTCCATTGTTTAATCAGTGTTTCCTCTCTCCCTTTCCTTTATTCCCCCTTAGCTGTTCTCCCATGCTTTTGGCTTATTTTTTGGTAATGTTTATTACTAAAATTTCTTGGGAGTTTTGGCTTGGAAACAGAATTATTGTCTGTTTTTTCCCCATGTTTACGTCCTCACCCTAAGGTGTTTAGGCGTTTTGGTCTGAATCTACCATCTTATGCTCTGCAGTTTCTTCTTGGGAAGTCTCTGTTTTGCATCAGATAGTGTTCAAATTGGATACTGATTTCAGGCCATGTTTATCAGTGCCTGGAGTTATGTTTCTGGTTTGTTTACATTTTTTGTTTAGGTTGACAACAGTTACTTCTGATAGTGATTACTTATTTTCTACTCAATTTAGTTCATAGTAAGATACATTAATATTGTCCGTATGTGTTACATTAATTTTTAATCCCCTACCGGCATCACCGGAGGGGACTATAGGTTTGCACTCTGTCCATCCGTCAGTCTGTCCGTCTGTCAGTCTGTCAGTCACACTTTAGTTTTTCCAGAGTTTTTTTTGGAAACGCTTCAACGGAATGATTTCATTTTTGGTAAACTACTATAGTACGATGACTTACAGATCAAGTTTGAGTTTCATGCTGATTGCATTATTCTTGTGTGAGTTACGGCCCTTGGAAATATGGAAAAGCGCCAAAATATCAGTTTTCCAGAGTTCTTTTGGAAACGCTTCAACGGAATGATTTCATTTTTGGTAACTTACTATAGAACGATGACTTACAGATCAAGTTTCATTTGTACTCTGTCCATCCGTCAGTCTGTCAGTCAGTCAGTCAGTCAGTCTGTCAGTCATACTTTAGTTTTCCGGACTTTTTTTTTAAATGCTTTAACCGAATGATTTCATTCTTGGTAACCTACTGTAGAACAATGACTTACAGTTCAGGTTTGAGTTTCATGCTGATTGCATTATTCTTGTGTGAGTTATGGCCCTTGGAAATATGGAAAAGCGCCAAAATATCAGTTTTCTGGACTTCTTTGGGAAATGCTTCAGCGGAATTCATGCTGATCACATCTAGGTTATAACATTTGTATAATTATTAATGCTCATTAGTCCGGTAGGGGACATTGTATTGCTTCAGCGATCCGTGCGCTCTTGTTCTAAATGATTTGAAATTTTTGTCCACACTTAGGCTTTTTTGGGATCCATTTGGGCTCAGGGTTCCCATTGGGAACTTGGGCTCTTCTGAATAAATTTTTTTCTTTTTGAATAATTTTTTCGCAATGTTATAATGGATTATTTTATTATGTATCTTTGTTTTCAAGGTTTAGTGCGAGTACTATGACTGTTTACTTTTTTCACTATTAAAATTATTGTTCAATTTGTAATGGGAGGAAATCTTCCACTGATTCTCATGATTTCTGTATTAGTTGTAGTCAATGTTCTCACACTAACCCTTGTTCAATGTGTATCATTTTGGATGACAAATGTTGGAGGCGTGTGTCACGGTAGGTTGTTAGCGGGGAGAGGACCATGCCGGTCCTCTCTCCACAGGGTCACTCTAGTTTTTCACTCTCTTTTTCAGAGGAACAAGAACAGGGTGATGTTTCCGAGATGTCGTCCAAGAGTGTGCTTCCGTCGTCACAATCAAATGAAGAGATAGCGGCTAAAGTGCTCATGGATATATGGCAATTGCCTAAGAGGCCCCAAGTAGGGTCGACGGCGTTGACGTCAACGTCTGCCCGGTGTCTCGTCCATTCACCGAATGGGTCAGCACCCGGGTTCGTCCATTGCGGTCCAGGAAGGAATTTCGGGTGTTGCGAGCACTATAAACATACCATGTGCACACCCAGTGATGACGGAACAGAGGATAGTACGGAGGAAGCCTGTTAGCACGTCCATGTCCATCCAGACCACGGGCGAGAGAGGCCCCCTCTCTCTTACATCAACATCTGCGCCGCGATGTTGTTGTATGTTCGTTTGATAGTCGGAGCATACATCCACTCCTCTTGCTCGAGACGCTCCGTTGCATAGACAGTCCGACGCAGCTGTTATATTGGCTTCCTCATCCTCACGTCAGCACACACGACTGCACCTTGGCTTTGTGACCACAGATTTCCGGAGGACGTTCGCATATGATATAAGGCAGGAAGAAACGTCCCGGGAGTTCCTGCTTCGCTGATCAGGGATTCCATGTCAACCAGGTCACTTCAACCACTTGCCAAGGACATGAGGCCTTTCCAGTTGGGACGTACGCATATTATATAAATGCAGGAATGAACGTCCCTGGAGTTTCCAGCGCCTATTTACATAAGACCGCGGCTTCACAGGTCTCTTTGACGACCAAGAACAGAGTAATGTTTCCGTGATGTCGTCACAGTCAAATGATCTAGCGGCAAGAGTGCTCATGCAGATACATCAATTGCCTAAGAGGTCCCGAGTAGGATTGAAGGCTTTGACTTCCGCTAGCTGGCCCGGTGTAGCGACCATTCAACGAATGGCTTGGCACCCGGGTTAGTCCGTTGCGGTCCAGGAGGAGATTTTGGTGTTGCGAGCACTATAAATATCCAGTGATGACGGATACGAGGATGGTAAGGAGAAAGCCTATTTGTCTGGTTCCTAGCTCGTCCAGCTCCGCACGGGCTGCAAGCGAGAGAGGTCCCTCTTGTACAACAACATCTGGGTACAGATGTTGTGATACAGAATGTTCCTCAGTCAGGGCATGCGTCCAACGCTCGGGATGCTCTGTGTTATTGACAGTCTGGAGAGACTGCCTTATTGGCTGCCTCATCCTCACGGCAGTGCACACTTGGCTACATGACCAGTGATATCCAGCCAATCACGCCGACCAGGAATTCAAGGCGACCAGGTCATGCCATCCGGTATCCAAGGATACAAGGCCTTCATACTCCGGACGTTCGCATTAAAAAGTATGCAGGAGTCAGCCAGCGTCTTAGGAGCATCCCGCGGCTAAATATTGTAAGACCGCAGCTCCACAGGCCTCTGTTAGGGACGTGCTATCGCAGTTAGCTCAGATTATCGCAGCATCCCAGCAACCAACAGAAACTCTGTCGGATCAGAAATTATCCGTAGAAGCTGGGTCGGTATGTTCCACTGCAGGTGCAGACACGGACGACCAAGAATTTCAAGTGGTCCGACTGGATGGCAAAAGGGATACAGAATAGTTGAATTTTCCCTTTCGGAACAACATAATTGCCATGGAGTTCATCCGGCTTTATTTTTCTGACGTTGTTCCTCTGGACCAAAATGCTGCGTTGTCGAATAAGAGACTGATAGCGCCACTGGACACAGATTTCTTTAATCGGTTCAGGGACATCGTCCCTCAGTTTCCGTCACAGTCCAGAAATGTCTCGGAGACATTTGAACTATTATATGACGCTATATATAAACTTGCTACCAATAGGGCAAGTCCGGTTTCTTATCAGCAAGTGCTCTTCTTCTGCCTTTCATCAATTCATGGAATAATTCGAAACAAGGACAGGGCAGTCCGAGAGTTCCTCTGTGTCTAGACGACCGGCCGAAATCCTAGAATTGTCTATACAGTCATCTATGTCAATTCCAACCATGACGTTGGAAACGACAATATCGTCTAACAGGGCTAGCTTAGACGCATTATCGTACGCAGGTCACCTTACCAGAGCGTTATCATTACGTCTCAAAGGAAAAGAATTCCAGGATGTACAAGCTTTCTGAAGAGTTCTTTCGAGGGCCATAGCATTCTCCACGTATAACTCCGCCCTTTCAGTGGCAAATCTGGAGTTGGTTAGACATGACGTGGCCCTGGCTACATCCACGCGCGTGGATAGTAAGGTGAAAAACTCTCTTAGAGTCGCTCCGGCCTCTGGAGAGCTTCTCTTCGACGGCAAGCTTTCCTCAATCTATGATCAGATGACTAAGAAAGCTTCAGACTCTCTGCTATTCAAATCCGCTTCCAAAAAGTCGGATTCAGCGGAGAAGAGTAGGACAGGTGCTTCTGGGGCGAATATGTCCAAGGAAAGTTCCTATAGAGGTTCCTATGTGTCCTCTAGGTCTTATTAAAGAGACCGTCTAGGCAGCGACTCAGGTAGGGGCCATAATACTGGCCGAGACAACCGGTCAGACGCCCCTAGGTCGACGGGGTGAGGTGCAGGCCATGGAGGACATGGTTTCTCTTCCGCAAGCCTTGCAGGTCCAGGAGGTGATGGTATAAATCTCTATCGTGTTCCAGTGGGCGGAAGACTGTCAAGTTTCTCAACCAATTGGGAGTGGATTACGGACAACCCTTGGGTTCGAGGGGTGATTTCGGATGGGCTAAAACTGTCCTTCAAAGGAAAACCTCCGTTAACTCGAAGTCCAAGATGGACTCAGCTTCTGTCAAATCCGCAGAAGAGAGGCTCGCTTCTATCAGAAGTCCAGTCTCTTCTGGAGAAGAACGCGATAGAGGTCGTAGAAAACCAGGAATCTCCAGGTTTCTACAGCCATCTTTTTCTGGTTCCAAAACCAGACGGCTCATTCCGTCCAGTCATAGATCTGAGCTGGATAAACAAGCTGATCGTGGCTCCAAAATTCTATAAGGAGACCATCCGATTGGTCAGAGCGAGCATTCGGGTGAACGACTGTGCTACGGGCATAGATCTCAAAAGGATGCGTATTTTCTCGTCATGGTACATCCGGCGTTCAGAAAGTATCTTCGCTTCGCCATCCTAGGAGTTGTGTATCAGTTCCGAGCAATGTGCTTCGGTCTGAATCTAGTGCCCTGGGCTTTCACTCGAATGATGAACTCGGTAATGACTCATTTCAGAGCTCATTCGTCTGCGGTAACGTCGGCCTACCTGGACAACATTCTTCAGAGGTACGGCAACGAGTTAACGCTTCAGAACGATGTGCAGAATCTGCTTCTATTCCTCCGACATCTCGGTTTTATAGTAAACGAGGAGAAGTCGGATCTGGTGCCGTCCAAGTCATTCACCCACCTGGCAATGAGCTTTGAGACGCACAACAATCTCGTTTGTCTGCTGTTAACCAGAGCGAAATTAATCAGTTGTTTGCGCTCGCTATTGTCTTCACTCAGACAAAGTTACAGCAAGAGAATTCATGAGACTGATAGGTTTGTGCGGAGCAGCCGCGGATCTTATTCCGATGGGGCGGCTACGCACTCGTCCTCTCCAAATCTTTCTGACTCAGAATTGGAGGGTGAAGATTTATTCGCTCGATACGGACATCCTCTTGTTAAATCAAGTGAAACAAGAGATTCAGATTTGGGCAGATATTCAGTGGTTAACTCAGGGAGTTCCACTGCAATTGCCGGATCCGAGTTTTATGATTATGACGGATGCCAGTCAAACAGGTTGGGGCGCAACATTGAGCCCAACGGATTCTAAGTGCCAGGGTCTTTGGGATCCGCAGTTCCTAAACAAGCACATAAACATCAAAGAAATGCTGTCAATTTGGCTTGCTCTACTTCATTGGATGAACGTTATTCAGAATGCACACATGCAAATTCTGTCTGACAATACGACGGTAGTAGTGCATATTCGGAACCAGGGAGGCACTCATTCCATTCCGTTATTCAATTTAACGGAAAGAATCCTTCTGTTTGTACTAGAACATCGGGTTCTCCTATCAGTACGTCATATTCCGGGTCGTCTGAACGTATTAGCAGACTCCCTTTCACGGAGGGGTCACTTGTTGCCATCAGAATGGACTCTCAACAAACGAGTATTCAATCAGATTTGCTACCAATGGGAGTGGCCAATGATAGACTTATTTGCGACGCATCTCAACAATCAGGTGCAGACATATGTGTCACCATGTCCAGATCCTCGAGCGTTTGCAGTAGACGCTCTATCGATCTCGTGTATCCTCCAGCGCCATTGATTCAGCAGATATTGCTCAAGATAAAACAATCTTAATGCAAAATTCTGTTGGTAGCATCTCTGTCTCCACAGAGACCGTGGATAAATCTACTCAGGTGTCTGTTGTGGGACATGCCGCAGAAGCTTCCTCCACAGGAGGATCTTCTTTCGCAGGGGAAATCGTGCAGACTGCATCACAACCCGCAAGGTCTCAACCTTCACATATTTCCATTGTGCGGTCCTTCTTGCATGGCAAGCATTTTACAGGACGAGCAGTGGACGCGATTTCTAACTGTAGGAGGACCTCCTCTTCGCTAAACTATGCTGCTAAGTGGAAGATCTTTTGTCGGTGGTGTCGGGATAATTCTGTAGATATTTATGATCCCTCCATTCCAGACATTGCAAATTTTCTAGTCTACTTGTTTGATGAGATCAAACTGCAGCCTGTTACCATTAAGGGTTATAGATTAAGGATTATAGATCTATGCTATCTGATACCTATGAACACCATGATAGTTTACTGATTGGATCTAATGTCTCTTTATCTAACTTAGTAGAAACTTTTTGGTAAATAGACCTAGAACCCTTAGATTAATTCCTGAGTGGAATTTAGCTTGGTTTCTTCTTAAGTTAAAAGAAATGCCATTTGAGCCTCTTGACACGGTGGACTTCAAATTCTTATCTTATAAGACAGCTTTTCTCTTAGCCTTCTCTTCGGCTAGAAGAGTCAGTGAGCTTCATGCACTATCTGTGGACGATTCTCACTATCATAGTGTGGGAAATACTATTACCTTCACTACTAATGTTGGATTTTTGGCTAAGAATCAGGCTTCTAATAAGTATCCGGAACCTATTGTTATTAAGGCTCTTCCGTCTTCAGATGGGCATAGGCCTTTACTCTGTCCTGTTAGAGCTTTACGTATTTATAAACGTAGATCCAAGTGTATCAGAAAGGAACGTAAACGTTTCTTTCTGTCTCTGATGCCTAATAGAAGGGACATTTCGGTCCATTCTATTGCTAGGTGGATTCAATTAACTATCCGTACTGCTTATGATAAATTATCTTCAACTCAGCAGTCTGTGCTTAAGATTTCAGCTCATGAAGTAAGAGCTCTATCTACATCTTGGGCTTACTCTAATAGTGTTGCTATTACAGTTCTAATGAAGGCTGCATATTTGTCTCAGCCTTCCACTTTCACGAATTTTTATCTTAGAAATATTGAGTCCATTTCTGGAGATCTGCATTGTTTAGGTCCGTTATCTGTTGCTCAGAATGTCGTCCACTAAACAGTTGCAACTATAGTTATGCAGGATTTCTGTTCCGGCAGTGACTCTATCCTGCTGCCCTCTTCGCTCTGGGGTATTTGATCCAGAGCAAGGGGGGAGGGGAGGTGTTCCCTTAGGTCACCTGTTTTATAGTGAAAAGCAAGGGAATACCTCCTCTGGAGTCAGTAATTCTGAGTCGGTGTCAGGATGGTTTTAAAGTGTAAAGCTAATGTTAACTCATCCATGTAATATTTTTAAAGTGTAGCTCGGTGTGAAGCATTTGTATATGTCACGTGTCATACGGGCATTAATATACCTCAGACACTTTTAATGAGTATAAAGAGTCTCATTTCTCTGGACTTCCTTTATTTATTGGCATTCCTTTAAAAATAATTAGTATAACAGGTTATACTGGGTGTTAATAGAGATCATTGATGTTATTGTGCTCAATTACAGAATGGTGTTTTGTCTTTCTTTTTTGATGCAAATAAGAAAGACACATGTAAAGCCTATTTCTCCTTTTCTCTTCGAGGGGATAATTCTGTTATATGTAGTTGAGTCTATTGGATTTTCCTTTATGCCCTAGGCCCTCCAGCCTTTTTTCTATTCAGCTAAGTCTGGGTCATTGGTACAGTATAAAAATGTTAAAAATTTATAGTCATTTATATATTTTTTATACTTACCAATGACTCAGAGGGGATGGCCCACCCATGAGTTGGGAACTCATACCTCCCCGCTGAGTGCATAATGCTTACCAGGCACTAGTTGTAAGAATGACAATAGGCGCCAATTTCGAAACCTCCTTGACACTGCACATGCCCAGTGGAGTAAAAGTATGGAGGACCATATAGGACATGTCGGTTTTTGAAGCAAATTTTGGGGATTGGGGGGGGGGGGGCAAAATTTGTGTTTGGCCCTACATATTTAAGAGTTAGCACCAGCTAAGTCTGGATCATTGGTAAGTATAAAAAATATATAAATTACTATAAATTTTTTAACATTTTTATTTGTGTTTGACATTATTCTTTCTCTTCTGAATATGATAACCTTCAAAAGTGGATATTAGTGGTAAAAGAGGAAATTTTTCAATATACCAAAAAGTTGACTGAGCGAGCTGGTATGGGTTCAATATCGAGTATGAGACCCATTACTGTTAATTACAGCTTGACAACGCCTTCTCATGCTCCCAATCAGGTTCCTGGTGGTCCTTTGTGGGATGTTGTTCCATTCTTGGACCAGCATGGCCCCAAGCTCCTGGACACTTCTTGGCTGGACTGGATGGGCTGAAATTGCAAGCTACAACTCATTCCAGACATGTTCAATTGGATTGAGGTCAGGGGATCTTGTTGGCCAGTCCATACGCTCAATCCCCTCCCTCTGTCGGTACTCCCTGACTGCTTGAGCAACATGAGGACGGGCATTATCATCCATCAGAATGAATCTATCACCCGCTGCACCTGCATACAATGTGACGTTGACATCCAGGATCTCATCAATATACTGTGCAGTCAGTGTACCACATTCAAGGACTCGGAGCTTGGTATGTCCATTCCAGCTGATGCCGCCCCAGACCATGATTGACCCTCCGCCATAGCGGTCATGCTCAGCAATGTTGGCTGCATGGAATCGCTCTTCTGGTCTTCTCCATACCCTAGAATGCCTATCTGTGTGATTTAGGCAGTACCTTGACTCCTCTGTAAAAAGGACAGGTCGCCAATCTTCTCTGGTCCATCCAACATGGCCCATGACCCATTCATATCGTGCCTGGCGGTGGTTCTGAGACAGCGAATGCGAATACATGGTCTTCTCGATCGGAGACATCTTTGTGCAACCTTGCCCGGATAGTCTGCGTCGAAACATTTATCCCGGATGCATTCTGAAGGTCACTGTGAAGCTGGGTTGCTGTGGCAAAGCAGTTCCTACGGGCCTGAATGATCAAAAACCGGTCTTCAGCTGCAGATGATGCCCTGTATGCCACCACCGTGCCATCTTACTGGTGTGCAATACTGCTGAAATCTTGCCCAAGCTCTGGTGATCACTGTATGGTGCACACCAAGGACTTCATCTACCTGACGATGGGTAGCCCCTTTCTCCACCATCCCTACAGCCCACCACCTTTCTGCTTCAGATACATGTCTTCTTACATTTGCATTTTCCATATTTAATCATTAAAGCACAAGGGTTTGTGTTGAAATGAAGATTGAATACCCTACACATGTCATGTACATGTAGACAGTACACGAAAACATCATGAAAATCAAGGGGTACATGGTTTCCATGACTGTCACGAAAAGTCTGCCTGTCCAGAGAGCTAATGTAAACACTGGGGACCATCTCAATACATTCCTCAATCATATCCACGAAAAATAATGTCGCAAATATGTCACCAGCAAATTTCATAATGGGGTGTCAAATATGTGGTGCTTAGCAAACTTTGAGTAGTATATAATAGATCAAATGTTAATATTGAATGTAGCGAGGTCAAATAACTCAGTAAACAATTGGAATTCACTGATTATCAGGACAGTTTCTCAAGGTATTACAAGGGTTTTTGTTCAGTTAGCAAGAGTTTACTCAATAACCTATATGTAATTAACCTGTCAAATTTGTACTGTAGGTACGGTAAGTGGTTTTGTGGTTGGTAGTTATATATATACAGTTAACAGGGTTATTGAGTTAAGAGATATGCAGTTAAATGGTCTCTGCTGTTATGGATCATATGTAGCTTCATTGTCAATCCATGGTTCTGTGACTAACTAAAGCTTGGTTTGTTTATGATTGTCATCCATAGATTTGTTTCCCTTGGACTTTCCCAAAGTTAATACCTACACTTTAATTGTTTTGTGAGCTCAAGTGGCAATTTCCTTCTTCATATTTTTGCACTCAGAACTAATAAGAAGAAATGATGTGGTGTTGTCAGTCAGTGTCATTACCTATGCATTTTTAGCAGTGAACTCATTCTGTCCATCCATCTGTCTGTTCCTTCCTCCATCCATTTGTCTTATCAACTTCTCTTCATAAACTACAGGGCCAGATGAAACCAAATTTGATATGCATGTTCCTTATATGGCAATTCAAGTGTGTTCCAAAAATGGTGCTACTCCCATAAGGGAGCCTAATGGGGCATAATTCCATTAGCAGCCACAATTTTTTTTCCACAAAATTAAAAATATCTTTTTCAGAACTACCAATAAGTATCTTTTGATACTTGGCATACAACATCTCTAGAGGGGTCATATTCGGGTTTGTTGGAAATAAAAATAAGTTCCTGCATTCATATTTAGGCTCCCTACAGGACCCCCCCAATTTTAACTTGGTGCAATATGAGGAAATTTATTTAAAAATCTACAGATCAACCAGTCAAACAGAATCTCTTGATATTTGGTATACTGCATCTTTAGGGGGAGTCAGCTTGAAGTTTGTTCAGATTAAGTCCCTGGAGTCATATTTGGGCTCTCAAATTTTGACATTGTGTAATATGAGAAATATTTTTTAAAAAACATCTTCAGATCTATCAGTTAGAATTTATTTATTTTTTTATTGGTGTTTACACTCACATACTTCTGCACATTGGCTAATCATGACCATGACAGTTTTACGGGTGGAGGAAGCTGGAATACCCGTAGAGAACCCCCAAGGAATGGTGAGCAACTGTCAGCTCCTCAACACAAGCAGGGTTAGCATTGGTTGAAGACAGATGCCGTATCCACGTGCTGTACGCCGTAGTACACAATGTCACCGTGCCCCCACGTGGGCAGTGGGGGTGAAGTGTCTTGCCCAAGGACATAACATGGTTGCCGCAGGTAGGATTCGAACTGAGGACCACTCGACTTGCAGCCTGCACCTCCACCTACTAAGTCACCAGGCCCCATCAGTTAGAATCTTTTGATATTTGGTGTGTAGCATCCTTACTGGGGTGAGATTCAAAGTTGTTAAAATCAATTCTCTGGGTTCATATTTGGGCTCCCTGTGGGAACTTGAACTTTAAAGTGCATAGGAGGAACATTCTTTAAATATCTTTTTCAGATTTACCAGTCAGAATCATTTGATATTTGATGTGCAGCATCCTTAGGAGGTTCTGATTTGTTTCTTCATATCAAGTCCCTATGGTGATATCTGGGGTGCCCTGTGGGAGCCCAAATTTTAACTTACTTCAGTGTGAGGAATGTTCTCTAAAACTCCTATTCAGATCCATCAGTCAGAATCTTTTGAAATATATTTGGTTTGCAGTATTCCCAGTAGGGTTCCAGTTTGTTCAAATCAAATCCCTGGGTTCATATTCAGGCTCACTTTTGCAACCTAAATTTTAACTTTATTGTAATATGGGGAAATTCCTTTAAAAATCTTCTTCAGATCCACCAGTCAGAAATGTTTGATATGCAGCAACCTTAGGATGTTCAGATTCCAGTTTGTTTAAATCAAGTCCCTTTGGACATATTTGGGATCTCTGTGGGACTCAGACTTTAGTTCAGTGTAATATAAGTACTATTCTTTTTAATATGTTCTTCTTCACATCCTCAAGTCAAATGCCTTTGTTACATGGTATTGATATCCTTAGTGTAGGGAGATTCAATTTTGTTCAAATCAAATCCCTGGGCTCATATTTGGGCTTCCTGTGAGAGCTTAAATATTAATTTAGTGCCGTATAAGGAATATTCTTCAAAGATCAGATTCTTCTGACCCACCAGGTAGAATCTTTTGATATTCGGTATATAGCATTACTATAACTCTTAGATTAATCCTTGTTGAAAGTGTTACACTTGAATGATTTTGGTGAGCACCAGAGGGGTTTCAAATTTAACGCAAAACCTAAAAGAGAATTTACTATTAGTTTAATTGAATTTTGGCCACCCCTGACAGAGTTGATTGTGGTAAACTTTAGTTATATGTAAATGTAGTAAATAACATAAACATTTTCACAAATGAGGACAACCAGGCCACTTGAGTCTCTGGGGGAGGGGAAGTGTCCTTTGAGCAATTATTTTTTTATTTTTAGCTTAACTTGACATAGTCAATGTAAGGTATTGCCATCACGCGTGCAGAAGTCTGTTAGTCTGTGAGTCTGTTCACATTTTCCATTAGCATGGGCTACACCCCACAGTTCTTGTTTGATCATCACGAAATTTCATATGCAGGTTTGGGGTCATGTCTAAATGAAAACGTCCCCTTTTGGTCGCGATCGGGCAACTGGTATGGCTGCCCGAGCCCAAAACCCGAAAACCATTAGCACAGTCTACAGGTCGTATTTATGAAGGGATTTCATTGTAACTTGGTAAGATGCCTCTGTATAATGCCCAGATGAGAACATCCCCTTTTGGGCATGATCTGTCAACCGTGATGGCTGCCCAAGCCCGAAACCAAAAATATTTTAGCAGTCTGCTGGTCATGTTTATGTGGAGGGATTTCATTGTAACTTGGTAGGATGACTCCTCATGATGTCTAGATGAGAATTTCCCCATTTGGGCCTGATCTGCCAACCGTGACAACTGCCCGAGCCCGAAAACCTTTAGCACAGTCTACAGGTCATATTTATTGAGGAATTTCATTGTAACTTGGTGGGTTGCCTTCATATAATGTCCCCTTTTGGACGTGATTGGGCAACTGTGACGGCTACAAGGGCCTGAAGCCCGAAAACCTTTAGCACAGTCTAGAGGTCATATTTATGAAGGGATTTCGTTGTAACTTGGTAGGATGACTCCAAATAATGTCTAGATGAGAACGTCCCCTTTTGATCGCGATCATTCAGCCTTGATGGGTGCCCAAGCCTAAAAACCTTTAGCATAGGCAAAAGGGCATATTTATGGAAGGATTTAATTGTAACCTGTTAGGTTGACTCCATATAATGCCTAAATGATGACATCCCCTTTTGGTCGTGATTGGTCAGCTGTGATGTCTACAAGTGCCCGAAGCCCGAAAACCTTGAGCACAGTCTAAAGGTCATATTTATGAAGGGATTTCATTGTAACTTTGTAGGATCACTTCAGATGATGCTCAGATGAGATTGTCCCCTTTGGTTGCGATCATTCAGCCATGATGACTGCCCGAGCCTGAAGCCCGAAAACCGTTAGCATAGTATACAGGTCATATTTATGAAGGGATTTTATTGTAACTTGGTAGGTTGACTTCATATAATGTCTAGATGAGAACAGCCCCTTTTGGACACCTTTGGCTACAGGGGCCCAAAGCCTGAAAACCTTTAGCACAGTCTACAGGTGATATTTATGAAGGGATTTCATTGTACCTAGGTAGGATGACTCTAAATAATGTAAATAGATGAGAACATCCCCTTTTGGTCACGATCATTCAGCCTTAATGGCTGCCCGAGCCCAAAACCCCAAAACCTTTAGCATAGTCTATTGGTCATATTTATGGAAGGACTTCATTGTAACCCGTAAGTTTGACTCCATATAATGCCTAGATGATGACATCCCCTTTTGGTCATGATTGGTCAGCTGTGATGGCTTCAGGGGCCCAAAGCCCAAAAACCTTGAGCACAGTCTACAAGTCATATTTATGAAGGGATTTCATTGTAACTTTGTAGGATCACTCCAGATGATGCCCAGATGAGAATGTCCCCATTTGGTTGCGATCATTCAACCGTGATGGCTGCCAGAGCCCAAAGCCCAAAAACCTTTAGCACAGTCTACAGGTCATATTTATGAAGGGATTTCATTGTAACTTGGTAGGTTGACTTCATATAATGTCTAGATGAGAACATCCCCTTTGGACGCAATTGGGAAACTGACAGCTACAGGGGCCCAAAGCCCGAAAACCTTTAGCACAGTCTACAGGCCATATTTATGAAGGGATTTTAATGTAACTTGATAGGATGACTCGTTTTGGAATAATTTCACTGTAACTTGGTAATTTTTGTTGATATACGTTAACTGTGAGGGCCACATACATTAACTGTGAGGTCATATTAACCCACCCCTCACCTCTTTAGTACAGTGTACACCTCATATTATTTTTATCATAAACATAGCATACAGGGAACAGAAATGAACATATTCCCAATTATCACAATTCTTGTCTTATTTCATAATCCTTTCATAAACATTGAACATTATCCTTTTCATCAACCACAACACACATGTAAAGCTACAGTGTCATTGACACTTTCATTTTTGTTTGAAAAGAAGATTTGAAGATTTTGAGTGATTTTATACAAAAAAAAAAAGAACTTCCACCCTGTTAGATGGTGTGGAGTTGGAGGGGGTCCACTACATGATTGTTTTTTCTCTTTGCTTCAAAATGTATTTGTAAGGGATTTGAGTGATTTTATGCATCACAAAACAACAACAAAAATTCAAACAGACCCTTCCTCCCACCTTCACATCCCTAGCTAATTTACATTAACTATATTAACATGTAGATGCTGAATGTGACTTTAAATCCTTTCTTTTTGGGCAAGCGATCGTGGTCCATGTGGCCTCTTGTTGTCTCCCACTTTTTGAAAAAAACGGGAGATATTAAATTTGGGGGTGTCCTTCCGTGTTTTTCGTTTCCAGACTCTAATTTTCCTTACAGTCAGTCGATTCCAATGAAATTTGGATAGTAGATCACTCTCATCAATTGTGGGTCCAAGTTCAAACATGGTCATTTTCCGTGCATATTTAATTAGGTTGCTTAAATTTGATTGGCTGACGGTTTCCAGATTCTAACTTTCCTTAGAGTGAACCGATTTCAATGAAATTTCATATATGGATTACTTTTTTTCAATACCTATGCCAAGTTCGAATGTGGAGAATTTTGTGCCAAAATCTGTTCGTCTGCATGTCCGCCTGCCCTGTGCATCAACGCACCTCGGACTAAAAGCCGTATTTTTGAACTAATCTTCACAAAACTTCTTGGGTATCTTTGTTATCATTGTGAGACCAGAATATGTGTTTTTGGCTTTGGTCCAAAATTCAAGATGGCCACCAGCGGCCATTTTGTTCCGAAATTGGGTGTAATCAGTTTTTTGTACAGAACTTCTATATGAAAGTTTGGATTTGAATAAATTTTTGTATGGATGTTTAGTAACATGCAATGCATCACATATAATACGGGTTTTGTTCTCGTGCAAAAATTATGCAAATTAGGGAAACTTTGATTTATTCAGTGCTACAACTAATACACAGTAAGTGGACACCTTCCATGTTTTTCATTTCCAGACTCTAATTTTCCTTACAGTCAGTCGATTTCGATGAAATTTGGGCAGTAGATCACTTTCATCAATTTTGGGTCCAGGTTCGAACATGGGCATTTTCTGCGCATATTTAATTAGGTTGCTTAAATTTGATTGGCTGATGGTTTCCAGATTCTAACTTTCCTTAGAGTCAACCGATTTCAGTGAAATTTCATATTTGGATTACTTTTATCAATACCTAGGTCAAGTTCAAATGTGGGAAATTGTTTAACCGATCGTCACAAAACTTCTTCTGTATCTTTGTTATCATTGAGAGACCAGAATGTCTTCATTACTTCTTTTGCAACTCTACAAAGTCAGACTCTCCCAGTACCATATACAGACCACCATATTATCTGGACATCACTTGCAAGGTTTCATTAACTTCCAATCACAAGCTTTAAAGGTTGGTTAAGACTTTTCACATCGGTTTAATGTAACGTGTCATCATATAGTCTTAATTTTTAGTGATTCTCACAGATATACGGCGCATCACTTTACTTGCTTTGACAATGACCTCCGTGAAAATAAATCTGATAACCACTGTCTGAAGCACTGTCTGTTCTGTCTCTTCCAAATAACTTCCACTTGCAACTCGACTATATTCCACTGGATGCATTAATTCCTCTTGAAACTGCTGCCCAGCAGGAGACATGAATTCACTGAATTTGCTTGTTTAAATTGGCTTCTAGCACAACCGATTGGATAGAATTCTCCAAAAAATAGTCTTGCATGGTAAGTTGGGTATGGGCTGTATTTCTATTCCACAGTGACTGGGCGGTAACTCATTGTCATAGAAGCTGCCCATCCTTAGAAACTTCTACATTTTTTCTTGCAGGTGAAGGCATTCCAACTGTGTTCATTGCTGTGGCTGGAAGAAGCAATGGATTGGGACCAGTGTTATCTGGTAATGCTACATGGCCTGTCATCAACTGTCCTCCTATATCTCCAGACTGGGGATCACAAGATGTTTGGTCATCACTCAGACTCCCTTCAGGTAATTTAGAAATTTCTTATTGAGCATTTCTTCTGATGTGTATTTACAGGGTTTGTATGATTATTTAAAAGATCTCAAAAGTGCTTGACTTTTATAATTGAATGTTTAGTCCTTGAAAGTTGAAAAATGGAATTTTTTTTTATTAGAAGAAGCCATGGGAAGTTCTTAAAAATATATAATTGGTAATCTTTTTGCTTGTTTTTTTCAAAAGTGTACTTTTAAGCTGTGGAATTTGTGTAGTTTTTTTTTGTGTAAATAATGTTTTATTATCTTTGAGCTGTCCACTTCACCAAAAAATCTACTCAGGTGTCGGTTGTCGTAAAAAGCGAAAGGCTCAACCATGCATATTTAAAATAAAACAAACTTTTGATTTCCATATTGACTTGTAATTCTCAGTGATAGCCGAGAAAGTTGTGCATACGAATGATGAGACACATGATGCAGGAAAGGATGATAAAGTCCCATGTTGATGTACTTTGTTATTTGAAAAACTGAGTTAAAGAGACAACTATGCCACATGTAAAGTCTGTAAGAAGAAGATTGTGCCAGAATACTGAAACACCTTTAAGTCGAAACACCACGTTCAAGCACAAAGCTGATAATGCGAAGACAGCTTTAAAAATCAGACTGAAGATAAAAAATGGATTTCGCCAAATGCCACCATTTGTGACTGCATATCACAGGCCTTCATTTTACGGCCCTTGATCGCTCTAGTACACCATGAAACTACAGATTTACATCAAAACACATGATTAAGAGCACACCAAAGGAAAATTCCTCAATGTTAGCATACTGACCAGTGATCTTTGTATCAGTTGCTCCCCAAAATGTTCAGCTAAATTGTCCCCTTTTATAAGTAACTATTGTATAAATAGGCAGAACTTTTGTATAAATAGACAGAACCATTTCAACTCGTTATGTAAAACACCCAGAGATTCAAATGCACATCGTGTTCTGTGTTTATTACACATCCCCCGTGCATTAAAATACACTTAAATAAACATTTTTTAATCCCGATGATTAAACCCAAAGGTGAAGAGTCCGTTACTTTTGTTTGAGGCGGTACTGATCAAATAAATCAATAAAAAATCCAAACAACCTTTTGGGAAGAAGTCTAAATTACATTCGTTATCGAAGGAACTTTTTTAAAAGAAGTTCAAAGTATGTGAGGTTGTCTGAAAATTTACTGAAATAAAGTTGACCAATTTAGATATAATGGGATCCGAAGATGACACAGCCACAGAACAGGGTTAATGGAAATTATCGCTTCTGTAAACAATTTTTGTGTCTCCTTCTCCAAAAGTTTACATGCTACATTGTTCAAATTTGCACACATGTTGATCAGTAATTGCCGTTGTGCATGTGACAAGTGCAGGTAACTCTGTTTTGTATTTCCAAAGTTATGCCCCCTTTTAGTACTTAAAACATTACAACATCAACATTTTACATGCTATATTGCTCAAACTTTGCACACTTGGTGATTACCAATTGCCGTTGTGCATGTGACAGTGGCAAGAGCAGGTAACTCTGTTTTGTATTTCCAGAGTTATGCCCCCTTTTAACCCTTTACGTAACGAATCGCCCGCATCCGCCCACGTAATATGCAAATTGTGCAGTTGAAAAAATTAATATTTTTATACTGTACCAATGACCCAGACATAGCTGGTGCTAACTCTTAAAATACTAGGGCCAAACACAAATTTTGCCCCCCAATCCCCAAAATTTGCATCTAAAACCAAAGAAATCATGTCCTGAAGGTCCTCCATACTTTGCCCTTACTGCGCATGCGCAGTGTCAAGGACCGAAATTGGCGCCAATTATCATTCTTTGTTTGGCCCTTCATCAGTTAACATCTCACTGATCTTTGTGCTTGTAAATCTCAGTTTAAATGATGCCAGACACATAAATATTGGAGAAATGGTGATTCTAAGGAGGATATAGAAGGAGGAGAGGAAAAAGGAGTGACAGAAAATATTCAGGGCTGTAACTTAAAATTTTGTAATGAAATTATGTTAAGTTGCCTATTTTCGAGGCAAGGGCCTGTTCTTATCATTCTTGCTATGAAGTTGCACTGCTTATTCAGTGTTTCCTCTCTCCTTATCCTGTAAGTCCCCCCTTGCTATTCTCCCATGCTTTTGGCATATTTTTGAGTAAGATTACTACTAAAATTTCTTGGGAGAATTAGCTTGGTTACAGAATGAATTCTGTTATTTTTCCCATGTTTACGTTCTCACCCATGGGTGTTTAGACGTTGTGTTCTGCATCTACCATCTGATGTTCTGCAGATTCTTCCCTGAAAGTCTCGGTTTTGCATCAGATAGTGTGTATTTTGATAACTGATTTCGGGCCAGGATTGTCAGTGCCTGGAGTCATGTTTTCTAGTGTTTATACACTTCTTGTTTACATTGGCTACAGTCTCTTTTGAGGGGGGCTTTTTGCCTTTGGAGTAGTTTATCTCATTATAAGATACATTATTATTATCCGTAAGTGTTGCATTAATTATTTAAAATAATTTTAAATAATTTTAAATTTTTGTCCACACTTAGCCTTGGGATCCATTGGGGCTCAACGTTACTTTTCAGAAACTTGGGCTTCGCTGAAAAAATATTTTTCAAAAATTATTTTTGATTTCAATTGTTTTTTCAATATTAATGGATCATGTTATTATGTATCTTTGTTTTTAGGGGTTTGTGCGAGTTCTAGGACTTGTTGTTGTCTTTTCACAATGAAAAGATATTGTTCAAATTGTAATAGGAAGAAATCTTCCTCTGACTTTCATGATCATTGTATTAATTGTAGTCAGTGTACTCGCACTAACTCCTGTTCAATATGTGAATATTGGGATGATAAACATTGGAAACGTGTGTCACGGTATGTTGTTAGCGGGGAAAGGGCCATGCCGGTCCTTTCTCCACAGGGTCACTCTAGTCTATCAGTTTCTATTTCAGAGGAACAAGAACAGGGTGATGTTTCCATGTTATCCTCCAAATGTGCGCTTCCGTCACAGTTGAATGCAGAGCTAGCGGCAAAAGTGCTCATGGAGATACGACAGTTGCCTAAGAGGTCCCTAGTAGGATCGACGGCGCTGTCGTCCGCTAGCTCGCCCGGTGTAGCGTCCATTCACCGAATGGTTCGGCAGCCGGGTTCGTCCGTTGCGGTCCAGGAAGAAATGTTGGGTGATGCGAGCACTATAAACATACAAGGTGCACACCCAGTGACGGCGGATAAAAGGAGAGATCTGAGGAAGCCTTCTAGTCCGGTTCCTAGCTCGTCCAGGTCCAATCGGGCCGCGAGCGAGAGAGGCCCCTCTCTCGTACAACAACATCTGGGACCAGATGTTGTGGCACAAAATGTGTCGCAAGCGGAGCACACGTCCGTCGCTCGGGACGCTCCGTTGTATAGGCAGTCCGCTGAGACTGCTCAGGCTTCCTCTTCCTCTCAGCAGCGCACACGACCGCACCTTGGCTACGTGACCGCGGATATTCTACCAGCTTCGCCGATTAGGGATTCATCGGCGACCACGTCACGCCATCCGGTAGCCAGGGACACGAGGCCGGTAGACTCCGGACGTTCGCATAGGAAGAGTATGCGGGAGTCAGTTGATGCGGAGCTTCCCGCGGCTAAGCAGCGAAAGACCGCTACTCCGCAGGCCTCGATGACGGACGTGCTAGCTCAGATAGCACAAATTATCGCAGCATCCAAGCAATTGACAGAATCGGTGTCAGATCGGGAATTATCCGACGGCGCTGGGTCGGTATGCTCCGCCGAAGCATCGGGTGCGGACGACCGGGAGCATCGTGAGGTCCGACCAGATGGCGAAAGGGATACTGATGACTTGGAGCTATCCCTTTCGGAACAACATAAAGCTGCCGTGGATCTCATGCGGCACTTCCTTCCTCAAGTTGTTCCGTCGGGCCAGACTGCTGCGGTACCGGATAAGAGACTGATAGCGTCATTGGACACTGAATTCTTCGAGCGGTTCAGAGACATCGTCCCTGAGTTTCCGTGTCAGTCCAATAATGTCACAAGAACATTTGAATTATTGAACGACGCTATCTTCAAGCTTGCTTCCAAAACAGGCAAAGCTGGTTTCTTGTCCGCCAATGCTCTTAACCTGCCTTTCATTAATTCAAGGAATAAATTCGATACGGCAGGACAGGGTGTTCCAAGAGTTCCTCTGCGTCTTGACGACGAGGCGGAAGACTTAGAATTGTCATTACCGTCGTCTACATCCATTCCAACCGCGGTGTTGGATACGACAATTACGTCTAACAGGGCCAGTTTAGACACTTTATCTTACGTAGACCACCTTACTAAGGCGTTATCACTACGTCTTCAAGGGAAAGAATTCCAGGATATACAATCCTCTTTAAGACTTCTTTCAAGGGCAGTAGCTTATTCCACGTATAACTCCACCCTTTCAGTGGCAAACTTGGAGTTGGTTAGACGTGACGCAGCCCTAGCTACATCCACACGTGTGGATAGTAAGGTGAAGAACTCTCTCAGAGAGAGTTGCTTCGGTCTCCGGAGAGCTTCTCTTCGACGGCAAGCTTTCTGCAATCTACGATAAAATTACTAAGAAAGCTTCGGATTCTCTGCTGTTTAAATCCGCTTCCAAAAAATCGGATACGGCAGAAAAGAGTAAGACAGGCACTTCTGGGACTAATGCGTCCAAGAAAGGTTCCTATAGAGGTTCCGATGCGTCCTCTTGGTCTTATTCAAGAGACCATCAAGGCAGCGACTCACGTGCGGGACGTCCTTCGGGCCGGGACAACCGGTCGGACGGCCCGAGGTCGACGGGACGAGGTGCGGGTCGTGGAGGACGTGGTTTCTCCTCCCGCAGGCCTCGCAGTGTTCCGGTTGGCGGAAGGTTGTCGAGTTTTTCCGATTACGGAAAACCCTTGGGTGAGAGGGGTGATTTCGGAAGGTCTAAGAATATCCTTCAAACGAAATGGACTCAACTTCCGTCAAATCCGCAGAAAAGAGACGCTCTGTTATCGGAGGTGCAGTCTCTTTTAATGAAGAACGTGGTAGAGGTCGTAGAAGACCAGGAAACACCGGGATTCTACAGCCATCTGTTTCTGGTTCCGAAACCAGATGGCTCGTTCCGTCCAGTCATAGATTTGAGCTGGATAAACAAGCTGATCGTCGCTCCGAAGTTCTATATGGAGACGATTCGATCGGTCAGAGCGAGTATTCGGGTGAACGATTATGCTACAAGCATAGATCTCAAAGATGCGTACTTTCATGTCATGGTACATCCGACATTCAGAAAGTATCTACGCTTCGCAGTCCTAGGAGTGGTGTATCAATTCCGAGAGATGTGCTTCGGATTGAACCTAGCACCCTGGGCTTTCACTCGGGTAATGAACTCGGTAATGATATATTTCTGAGCTCATTCGTCTGCGGTAACGTCGGCCTACCTGGACGACATTCTTCAGAGGTACGGCAACGAGTTAACGCTTCAGAACGATGTGGAGAAGTCGGATCTGGTGCCGTCCAAGCCATTCACTCATCTGGGAATGAGCTTCGAGACGCACAACAATCTCGTTCGTCTGCCGTTAACCAGAGTGAAATTAGTCAGTTGTTACGCTCGCTATTGTCTTCATGCAGACAAAGTCACAGCGAGGGAGTTCATGAGACTGATAGGTCTGTGCGGAGCCGCTGCGGATCTCATTCCGATGGGGCGGTTATGCACTCGTCCTCTCCAAATTTTCTTGACTCAGAATTGGAGTGTGAAGATTCATTCGCTCGACATAGACGTTCTCTTGTCAGATCAAGTGAAACAAGAGATTCAGACTTGGGCAAACATTCAGTGGTTGACTCAGGGAGTTCCGCTGCAGTTGCCGGATCCGAGTTTCAAGATTATGACGGATGCCAGTCAAACAGGTTGGGGTGCATCATTGATCCCAACGGATTCGAGGTGCCAGGGTCTTTGGGATCCACAGTTTCTAAGCAAGCACATAAACATCAAGGAAATGATGTCAATTTGGCTTGCATTACGTCATTGGATGGACATTATTCAGAAAGCTCATGTCCAAATCCTGTCCGACAATACGACAGTAGTGGCGTATATCTGGAACCAGGGAGGCACTCATTCCGTTCTGTTATTCAATTTAATGGAGAGAATCCTTCTGTTTGCTCTAGAACATCAAGTTCTACTTTCGGTCCGTCATATACCGGGTCGTCTGAATGTACTAGCAGACTCCCTTTCACGGAAGGGTCGCTTGTTGCCGTCGGAGTGGACTCTCAACAAACAGGTATTCAATCAGATTTGCTACCAATGGGAACGGCCAATGATAGACTTATTTACGACACATCTCAACAATCAGTTGCAGATGTATGTGTCACCATGTCTGGATCCAAGAGCATTTGCAGTAGACGCTCTATCGATCTCATGGGACGGAATGATAGGATATGCGTATCCTCCAGCACCGTTAATTCAGCAAGTATTGCTAAAGATAAAACAATCTCAATGCAAGATTCTGTTGGTAGCATCTCTGTCTCCACAGAGACCGTGGATAAATCTACTCAGGTGTCTGCTGTGGGACCTACCGCGAAAGCTTCCTCCATGGGAGGATCTTCTTTCGCAGGGGAAACCGCGTCAACTTCATCACAACCCGCAAGGTCTCAACCTTCACGTTTTTCCATTGTGCGGTCCTTCTTGCATGGCAAGCACTTTACAGGACGAGCAGTGGATGCGATTTCTAACTGTAGGAGGACCTCCTCTTCGCTAAACTATGCGGCTAAGTGGAAGGTTTTTCGTCGTTGGTGTAGGGATCATTCTGTTGATATTTTTGATCCCTCCATACCAGACATTGCAAACTTTCTAGTATACTTGTTTGACGAGATCAAACTGCAGCCTGTTACTATTAAGGGTTATAGGTCTATGTTATCTGATACCTATGCACACCACGATAGTTTACAAATTGGATCTAATGTCTCTTTATCTAAGTTAGTTAGAAACTTCTCGATAAATAGACCCAGAACTCTTAGATTAATTCCTAAGTGGAATTTAGCTTGGGTTCTTCTTAAACTGAAGGAAAAGCCATTTGAGCCTCTTGGGACAGTAGATTTCAAATTCTTGTCTTATAAGACAGCTTTTCTCTTAGCTTTCTCTTCCGCTAGAAGAATCAGTGAGCTTCATGCACTATCGGTGGATGATTCTCACTGTCGTAGTGTCGGGAACACTATCACCTTCACTACTAATGTTGGATTTTTAGCCAAGAATCAGGCTCCTAATAAATATCCGGAACCTATTGTTATTAAGGCTCTGCCGTCTTCAGACAGGCGTAGGCCTTTACTCTGTCCTGTTAGAGCTTTACGTATTTATAAACAAAGATCTCAGTTTATCAGAAAGGGATGAAAACGTTTCTTTCTGTCTCTGATGCCTAATAGAAAGGACATTTTGGTCCATTCTATTGCTAGATGGATTCAATTAACTATCCGTACTGCTTATGAAAATTTATCTTCTACTCAGCAGTCTGTGCTTAATATTTCGGCTCATGAAGTAAGAGCTCTTTCTACATCTTGGGCTTACGCAAATAGTGTTGCTATTACAGATTTAATGAAGGCTGCTTATTGGTCTCAGCCATCCACATTCACAAATTTTTATCTCACAAATATTGAGTCCATTTCTGAAGACCTGCATTGTTTAGGTCCGTTATCTGTTGCTCAGAATGTCGTCCACTAAACAGTTGCAACTATAGTTATGCAGGCTTTCTGTTCCGGCAGTGACTCCGTCCTGCTGCCCTCTTCGCTCTGGGCTATTTGACCCAGGGCAAGGGGAAAGGGGGGGGGGGGGAGGGTGTTCCCTTAGGTCACCTGCTTTATAGTGAAAAGCAAGGGAATTCCTCCTCCGGAGTCAGTAATTCTGAGTCGTTTCCGGGATGGTTTTAAAGTGTAATATTAATGGTAAAAATTCATTCATGTCATATTTTTAAAGTGTAGCTCGGTGTGAAGCATTTGTATATGTCAAGTGTCAAACGGGCGTTAATATACAATCCTCGGACACTTTTAAAGAATATAAAGAGTCTCAATTCTCTGGACTAACTTTATTTATTGGCTTACTTTAAAAATAATTAGTATAAAGGGTTATACTGGATGTTAATAGAGAACATGAATGTTATTGTGCTCAATTATGAAGGGTATTGTATCTTTCTAATTTATCATAAAATAAGAAAGATACATGTAAAGCCTAATACTCCTTTTCTCCTTGAGGGGTTGACTCTATGTTATATAGTTGAGCTTATTGGATTTTCCTCTATGTCCTAGGCCCTCCAGCCTTTTTACTATTCAGCTATGTCTGGGTCATTGGTACAGTATAAAAATGTTAAAAAATTTATAGTAATTTATATATTTTTTATACTTACCAATGACCCAGACGGGGATGGCCCTCCCAGGAGTTGGGAACTCATACCTCCCCGCTGAGTACATAGCGCTGACCAGGCACTGCTTGTAAGAATGATAATTGGCGCCAATTTCGGAACGTCCTTGACACTGCGCATGTGCAGTAAGGGCAAAGTATGGAGGACCTTCAGGACATGATTTCTTTGGTTTTAGATGCAAATTTGGGGGATTGGGGGGCAAAATTTGTGTTTGGCCCTAGTATTTTAAGAGTTAGCACCAGCTTTGTCTGGGTCATTGGTAAGTATAAAAAATATATAAATTACTATAAATTTTTTAACTTTTCAAAATATTTCAACAAAACCATATCATGTGACCCCTAGTTGGAACAAGCTTGTCAAGCTCGTTCCAACGAGGTTGTCACATGATATGATTTTGCTGAAATTTTTTGAAAAATTAAAAAAATATATATATTTAAAATAATAAATTTTGATATCGTCTGTGTTGGGTAAAGGGTTAAAACATGACAGTATTGTCGCCTACTCCTTCAACATTTTACATGCTATATTCAAGCTTTGCGCACAATGTGATCACAAATTGCTATTGTGCATGTGACAAGAGCAGGTAACTCTGTTTTGTATTTCCAGAGTTATGCCCCCTTTTAGTACTTGAAACATTACACTATTGTGTCGCCTACTCCAACATTTTACTTGCTTTATTGTTCGATCTTTGCACCCATGTTGATCATCAATTGTCCTTGTGCATGTGACATGAGCAGATAACACCATTTTATTTTTAAACTACGAGAATCCTTGCCGTTTATAGCTATTATGATCCTCAAAATGTCCTTTTCCTTGGCGCCACCTATCATCAATCGTTATCAATGAAGTTTACCTGACAATGAATGGATGCTACCATTGTAAACAGCGAGGAGAATTTTCTACAGCAGCTTTGTTTTTATTTTGTGAAGACCTCAGATCGATTAATATGAAAATATGAAAACAGGTGAATTACCTGCTCTTGTCACATATAATGGGCAATGATTGGAGGGGGGACAGACATAGTCGAGTCAACAAAAATTTCAAACTTTACCCCAGAGAAACTTGAGCATGTTCCAATTTTGACGTGCGTATGTTGCCCTGCAAGGTGGTGCTCTTGTTAAATATTATCTCATTCTTTGTTTACTTATTTTTCTGTGAACCGACTTTATTTTACTTTGCTTTCACACTATGAACAGATGATCAACAATTGTATGATGAAATTTGGAAACTTTTTGAAGCGTCGCTAATGACTCGAAAGGAACAAGTAGAAACGGTGTAGGAAAAAAGTTCCAGCTTGTATATCTCCAGTTGAATACAGAAACTTTTATGTCATAGCAGCGATTCGATTAAATACAAGGGCTTAAAGTTTAATGGATATATAATAAAGCGCAGTGACATTCCACCAGTGACTACTTCGAGTACTCAGCCTGTTTTCACGTATCGGCAATGTTGGAGTTGAAATTTCAAAGTGCATTAACTTCAGTAATGAATACTTTGACACATTTGTGTGTTTACTGTTTTCATGAAAAGGTAACTTGAATAATATTAATCACAAAACCATTATAATGAGTGTTTGTTTTATTTATTCTATCCACCAAAGAAACAGAGAAAAGTTCAAACCTGGAGCCATGTTGTTCAATGTTTCTTTTGACTGACATTATGAACTTTGTTCTTCTGAATATTAACAGGTTGTTCGATGCTAGTGGAGACATGGGTAAGATGTACTTGGCAGTTTTGGTCCCAATTTTAAAAAATGTCAACCAGTACTTTCAAAATGAATTCTTTGTTTTTCATTCATTGAGATATTTCTTAGCTCACCTGACTGAAAGTCAGGGTGAGCCATCACTTGGCATCCGTCGCCTGAGGAGTGTCGTCTATTAACTTTGCATATCAGGTTTCTTCCAAACCACTGTGCCAAATGCAACCAACTTGGCATGAATTATCCTTGGGGGATAACCTTCCAATTTTGTTCAATAAAAGTAACAAAGCCTAAAGGGCTGATGGCAAACTCCCAAATTCTTAAATAATCTTCATAAACCACAAGTCACAATGCCTTGAAATTTCATGTGCCGCTTCCTTACATGCTTAAGATTCAAATTTGTACAAAGAAACTTTCTCAGACAACATTCGGATTCAAGCTAATGGGGCAGTATTTTGGGCCCTGGCCAATATTTATATTTTCCAAACTGGTGGGCCAATTCGGACCAAATTTGAAATGCAGTAGTGTCAGGGAACACGTACCTGATTTATGCCCAAACCCCAGGAGCTAAAAATAGAAGAAAAAAATTTGATTGCCCATTTTTAGCTCAACTTTGACGAAGTCAAATTTGAGCTATTGTCATGGCCCGTCGTCCGTCTGTCCGTACTTCAACAATTGGCTATGGCTCTGGCTAGAGGTCGTATTTATGAACCGATCTTTACGAAACTTCTTGTGTACCTTTGTTATGACCCTGGGACGGGAACGAGTGTTTTTAGGTGTGGTCCGAAATTCAAGATGGCTGCCAGCGGCCATTTTGTACCGATGATGCAAAAATCAGTTTTTTGTACAGAACTTCTGTATGAAAGTTCTGATTTGAATAAAGTTTTGTATAAATGTTTAGTACCATGGGATACATCACATATAATACGGGTTTTTTTCTCGTGCGTAAATTATGTAAATTAGACTGACTTTGATTTATTTAGTGTTACTTTCAGAGCTGCTGCTATGACTCGGGCTAGAGGCCGTATTTATGAACCGATCTTTACGGAACTTCTTGGGTACCTTTGTTATGACTGTGGGACGAGAACGAGTGTTTTGGGGTGCGGTCCGAAATTCAAGATGGCTGCCAGCTGCCATTTTGTACCGACGATGCAGAAATCTGTTTTTTGTACAGAACTTCCATATGAAAGCTCTGATTTGAATAATTTTTTGTATGAATGTTTAGTACCATGGGATACATCACATATAATACGGGGTTTTTTCTCGTGCGTAAATTATGCAAATTAGACTAACTTTGATGTTTTTTGGTGTTACTTTCAGCACTGTAAGTGCAAATGCCAATACGGCTCGGGCTAGAGGCCGTGTTTATGAACCGATCTTTACAAAACTTCTTGGGTACCTTTGTTATCACCGTGGGACGAGAACGAGTGTTTTGGGGTCCGGTCCGAAATTCAAGATGGCCGATGGCAGCCATTTTGTACGAAATTTGGTGCAATCAGATTTTTGCACAGAACGTCCTTATGAAAGCACTGATTTGAATAATTTTTTGTGTGAATGTTTAGTACCATGGGATACATCACATATAATACGGGTTTTTTTCTCGTGCAGAAATTATGCAAATTAGATGAACTTTGATTTTTTCAGTGCTGCTTACACACAGTAAGTACACATGTCAATACGTCTCTGGCTAGAGTCTGTATTTATGAACCGATCTTCACGAAACGTCTTGGGTACCTTTGTTATCACCTTGGGACAGGAACGAGTGTTTCTGGGTGCGGTCCAAAATTCAAGATGGCTGCCAGTGGCCATTTTGTATCGAAATTAGGTCTAATCAGTTTTTTGTATACAACTTCTATACGGCTCAGGCTAGATGCCGTATTTATGAACCGATCTTTACGAAACTTCTTGGGTACCTTTGTTATTACCGTGGGATGAGAACGAGTGTTTTTGGGTGTGGTCCGAAATTCAAGATGGCCACCAGCAGCCATTTTGTACCAAAATTAGTGCAATCAGTCTTTTGTACAGAACTTCTGTATGAAAGTTCTGATTTGAATAAACTTTTGTATGAATGTTTAGTAACATGGAATACATCACATGTAGTATGGGTTTTTTTCTCGTGCAGAAATTATGCAAATTAGATGAACTTTGATTTATTCAGTGCTACTTATACTCTGTAAGTGCCCATGTCAATACGGCCCGGGCTAGAGGCTGTATTTATGAACCGATCTTCACAAAACTTCTTGGGTACCTTTGTTATCACCTTGGGACGAGAACGAGTGTTTCTGGGCGCGGTCCAAAATTCAAGATGGCTGCCAGTGGCCATTTTGTACCGAAATTATGTCCAATCAGTTTTTTGTCACAACTTCTACGCAGCTCATATTTGTGAACTGATCTTCACGAAACTTCTTGGGTACCTTTGTTTTCACCTTGGGACAGGAATGAGTGTGTTTTGGGGTGCCATTCTTATCACTGTGCTATGAGAACAAATATTTTGGGGTTCAGTCAGACCCACTCTGGGACTCAAAGATTTCTTTTCTAGTTTAGCATCTGACTGTCACCCACCTTTACAATACTTTACCTATACATTTGTTACAGGCAACGCTCAGTATTTATGTACAGACCATTACAATACTTTATATGTACCTTTGTTATCAGGTCATTACCTAGATGTTTGTCATTGCTGTGTCACATACTATACATGTACATGTCTTTGTCTTGACAAGTTGAGCTACAGTGTCATTGACACTTTCATTCTCAAACAGCACAGCGTAAAGAATTGTTATTTGGTATACAGCATCCTTGGGACCACTAGAATCGATTTGGTTAAAAAAACCTCGGTTGTGTCAAGGGTTCCGTATGAAGTACTGGAAAAATGCTGAGTCTGCACTTTTCAAAAATAAAAAAAAAGAAGTTTCTCCAGAAAAACCAATCAGTATTTGGTATACAACATCCTTAGGGGGATCTGATTCATGTTTGCTCAAACCATTTGGGCTCCCTATCTGATCCCAAATTTTAACTTTGTGCATATAAAGAAAATTCTTTCTTTTTCAGAACCACCAGTCAAAATTTTTTGATATTTGATATATACATCATCCTTGTGAGGGTCAAAGTCAAGTTTGTTGAAATTAAGTCCCTCAACTCTTATTTGGGCTCCTTACGTTTTACTGGTAAAATAGGACCCCATAACCAATGGCTGGGGAGGTAGTCCCCTGAAATGGGCAACTTGGGTGTAAATGATTGGCTGGATTTGACTTTATATATATGTTGCAGTCCCGATTAGCCATTGTGCATAACTGTGTGACCTTAAACACCAATAAATAACTTCATTCAGTATGAGGAAAATTCTTTAAAATTCTTCAGATTCACCAGTCAAAATCTTTTGACATTTGATATATACAGCTTCCTTATGGAGGTCAAATTCAAGTTTGTTGAAATTAAGTCCCTTTGCAGGTCTATTTCAGATCCACTAGTCAGTCTTTTCATAGGTTGTATATTATAAGTTACGGGATATTTATTGGTCGGATATAGTGTCATTTGAGGCGAAGTGAGATCAACATTAGGCGAGATGTCAGCCTTGCCTAATATTGATCTCACTGAGCCTCAGATGATACCAGATCTGACCACTAAATGTCCCGAAATGTATTTATTATGTCAGCGGACAAAATCCAGTATGTCCCTTTAATTGTACTGGTAATTTATTTTCTTGTTGGATTGGTTCACATCCGGAATTCTCACAATACTTGTGAAATTGTAAACAAGCAGATGTAAGATTACAATGTAAGGGGAATAACTCTATCTAGCAATCGTTTCAGGCTGAAGTGATTATCTATCGGTAACCTGTTGTGAACATTGGGTGTATCTCGATTTACATTGAGCCATCAGATGGGGTTATCGATCAAAATAAGTTTCTCAATTTGGGACACATATTTTTATAAACAGATTATTTCTTTTTGTTCATGTGAGTTGAATGAAACTTTAATCACATTCAATGGCTGATTGGGAATGTTTGCTGTAAGATTGCCATTTTGGAGATGAGGAGATTGTATTTTATTTCTAAAAACAATATGGTGGACACACACGTAATATTGATTGATGGGGTTACTGATAAAATCATCATCGACCTGATATGGCTTCATAGGCCATCACCATTTATCCACGCTAATTAGTTGATGCCAAGAGCTGACATAATAAACCTTCCTTGGGGGGTGGTGGGGGCAGATTCAAGTGTATTAAAACCATGTTTTTGGGTTAATATTTGGGCTGCTTATGAGAACCCAAATTTAACTATGTTCTATATGAAGAAAATGCTTCAAAAATCTTCCTCATATCCACGTGGCAGAAACTTTTCATATTTGGAATATACCACACTTTTGAAGGTGGATTCAAGTATGTTCAAAGCAAGTCTGTGGATTCATTCATATTTTAGTTCCCCATGGAGCCCAAATTTTAACTTAACTGCAATATGAGGAATATTACTCAAAGATCTTCAGAACCATGGGAGCATGGTGGCTCAGTGGTAGACTGATGGACTTCTATGCTAGAGGTCCCGAGTTCGATCCCCGTCCGGACAACCCACATTGTGTTCTTAGGCAAGGCACTTTATCCTCGTTGCCTACATAGGGGCATGATGATGGCATACTGCACGTCGATGGTGCACATGTCTTCAACTGCTGTAACCTTGCTTGAACAGAGTTAGAATGTTGAGCTGACAGTTGCTCATTGATGCTTAGTGGTTCTCTCCGGGTACTCCGGTTTCCTCCACCTACAAAACTGTCACAGTCACGATTAGCCATTGTGTATAAGTATCTGACCTTAAACACCAATAAATAAATAAATAACTTTAGAACCACCTCATAGAATCTTTGGATATTTGGTAAGAAAACAATTTTTTTTTCAGTTAAAGGTTCTGTTTTCATTTTTGATTACATCTGTTCGTGAGTGTGTAAAGACACACATTCAGAAAGCCCTAATTTGTCCAAAAAAACCTATCCCAATGATGTCCTTGTTGACTGTCATTCCACTCCATTTCCCCACAACTTATGGATACCAGGAATATTTCACCGAATTTTAACCCAAAATTTTAATCAATCTAGGTGATCTTTTCAGAGGGTAACCCTCTTGTTATTTTCAACATAATCTCAAACCCAATTATGGTGTGTGCTGGGAGTTAGGAGGTGGGGTTGAAAAACAGTCATCATTTTTCAGAGTTTTTCTGGTGACAGTCATTGCAATATGCACAAATGTTCAAGTGGAATTTCCTTTTTGCCTCCATCTGTCTGATTCCTCAACCAAATACCTTTTTATACCATGCTCGCCTATGTTACTACCTGTGAAAAGCCTGTATGATAAATTTTAGATTTTAACCCCACTACTGGTGTGAAGCTTCTACTGCGGTTAAAAAACATTTACACCTATAGTCAGAAGTTCATCCAACTTGACCATTTGCATGACGCAATTTGCCAACTTCGATACATTCACATTTCGTGATGTTTCATTCAAACATAAATTTTACATTACAATCTACTACGTGCAATGACTTATTAAGTTTAAAATATCTACAATTAAATATTTAAAATAAAATTTAAGAATTGTAAATAATAATTTGACTGAAAAAGCAAGGCAAATTCAATGATGTTTCTACCTGTCAATCAAGCATTCATGTACAGCTGGTAGTACTGGCCACCAGCGCAGATGCAAACAAAACAGACCAGTGTGTTTGCGATAGAAAGTGTTGTTTTTTCTCCATTTTAAGTGACAGTCAATTATTTATTAAGACCATTGGATAAAAAAAACAAATAGGTACTAACTCTTATCCTAGTAGCGGTTTAAATCTGATTACCCGCCCTAGTACCTATTTATTCTATATATTCTATTCTATATATTCTTTGTAGACAGCTTGAGCCTTTGGTTTATCAGAGCAATTAATAATGAATTCACGAAAAACAAAATATTTTCTAACGCTAGATTACATTGGATGGTCAGAATTTGTTATTCGAAACGTGTTTTATTACAAATTATTGGATAGTGACCACAGGCACTGTCCAATAATTTGTAATAAACAAGTTTACATAAACAAAATATTATTTGTGTTTGACTGAATATGAAATATAAGCAAGGGAAATGTTATCTTTTGCTCTAGTATCCTCATTTTTTAAAAGCTCTGATAGTGGCTTCTTGCACTTAACCGGTTAAGAAGTCTTGACAGCAGGATTACATTAGTATTTTAAGCTGCGGTAACATTAAATTTTGGCTCAGCGGTTTCCACGGAGCACTATTCGGAAGAAAATAGGAATTGAGGTTAAAACTTTAAAAATCGAAAATAATAAACAACAAAGCAAATAACCACAAAATTTCAAGGCGCTGTCTGATTCCGTTCGAATTAAGACGTACAAAAGTATTAACGCGCTGTTTGATTTCGTACATCATAAGACATACAAAAGTATCAAAGGGTTAATATTCATGCCCCTGCGGGAACCCCAGGAAGTGAAGCAGTGCTTCCATGACCAATAGTCAGAAGCATACTGTTTTACCCCTGTCCATCTGTCCGCCAGTCGGACCATCCATCATACCATCCATCCATCCATCCACCTCCATCTAGAGTACATTGTTTGTCTGGCAAACTCTTCTCACAGTTTTCAAGCTTGTACTTTTTTATTTCACAGAATGTTTGTACATATACCAGAGGTGTGCATATTGTCTGGATTTTGATTTGCTTCAATATTTCACAAAATTTCAGGTTGTTGAACTTGGTCAATTTTTTGTAGAATTTCACCTGTATGGTATGTGGTTTGTCCAGCAAAAGTACATAGTAGAACTTGCGACTGCATCATATATGTCTTACAGACACAGCATATATATGAGTAACATATCACTGTTTCCTCTTCATCCTCCTGTGTTCATGTGCTGTGAGGGGGCATGCTTCAGTCTAGTTACCGTATTTACTCTATATATTGGGACACTCTATTATTTGGGACACATACGTGGCTCAGTAGGTAGAGGTGCAGGCTGCAAACCGAGAGGTCCTCGGTTCGAATCCCACCTGCGGCAACCGCGTTGTGTCCTTGGGCGAGACACTTCACCCCCATTGCCCATGTGGGGGCACGATGATGCCGTGTACTAAGGCGTACTGCACGTCGATGGTACACATGTCTTCAACCAATCTAACCCTGCCTGTGCTGCAGTGCGGAGTTACGATGTTGGGGAGCTGGCAGCTGCTCGTCGTTGCTCGGTGGTTCTCTCCGTGTACTCCGGCTTCCTCCACCCGTAAAACTGTCACGGTCACGATTAGCCATTGTGCATAAATATGTGACCTTAAACATCAATAAATAATAATTGGGACACACATTTTTTCCAGAAATTTTTTTTTTTTTTTATGCTCCAATGTTTGGGACACTCGGGAGACTTGTTTCCTGTTGGCCCAGTCACCTGAAAATGGTGCAAAATGCTCAATATTAAAGCTAAGTTTGTGTTTAATTTTCCTTTTTAAGCAATAAAAAATTGATAATACATACTGATTTGTGTTATTTTTATTTAAATCTGTTCCTGAGTTTTAACATTTCCAGTCCGGACTGACATGAGGAAGACTACTTAATATTACATTGTGACAGTCTTCAACCCTTTACCGACCGCTAGTGGCAGATGACACTCATAAATTTTCATTTTTTGCTTCCAAAACATAGATTATGACCCCTCATTAGAACGAGCGCAAAGCTATGTTTTGGAAGCAAAAAATGAAAATCTAAAAAAAAATTGGATGGCGATTTTCGTATATAGTGATGGAAAACGAATCACACTCAACTTGATTCAGCATCAAAACAAGACCAGGTTGTGTTATTTTTAGCTGTCCCAATACATAGAGTAAATACGGTAAATAATGTTCTGAAAAGCACTTGAAAGACCTGGGTTTTTTTCCTTGCAGAGGTGTGTTTTAACCGTAATTTATAAGTAACATTATTTTATTTGTGATCCTACTCTTGAGTTTGGAGAAAAACAGAAGTTGACTGCTGCAAAGGTATGTTGTCCACTACCTGAGATGTTGTGTATTAAAATATTTTCTGTGTTGATTATTGTTTGATTTTGAATATTTGAAAGATCAGTTGTTTCAGTTTTCAGTGTCATGATGTATTATGGAATGATGATAAATCTAATAGAAGCTGATTGTTTATTTTAGGTCTTGGTTGTCCAACAGTAATATCTCCAGACACAGCAGCCCATCATGCAGCACAGATATTATCTCTCTCTGATCATATGATTTGGTCAAAGCTACGAGCCAAACAGCTGAGTACATGGATCTCATTAAAGCAGAGTGATAAGAAGTCAAGAGATGATTGACTTTAAAACATATTTACAATTACCTTGGAGCCTTATTATGAAAAATTTTTCTTTTTTTCTGATCAATTTTCATGCAACTTACCCGTGGGAAAGTGGAATTATTCTTCAAGATTTTGAAACTGTGTTCTTTGTGGTCTTTGAAGTGAAAAATGGGTTCTCAAAGACTTGAAAGTATGTGAAATTTGTTCATTGTTCTTGATTTTTAAGGGTGCTTCATGTTTTAATCTGCAGTAGCCCAGGAATTTAGAAAAAAAAATGAGAATGAAAAGAAATCAAGATTTATGGACTAGCAATTGTTTTTTTAGTCAAGTATCAACTGCCTGAATATGCATTTGACATCTGACTGATAACAACTGCTTCAGTTTACAAATTTTCTTGTTCACTGTTAGTCAAATGTCAGTAAGAGACTCTGGTGTACAACATTGAAGGTGATCAGTCTAGACTTGAGCCTTCTAGGTATTAAGTAATATCTGTAGTCTGAATAGTTGTCTAAAAGGTCCTTGAAAATGGTGTGAATTAACCTCCTATTTAACCCTTTACCTAACACGAAAAGAAGATGATACTTGCAAACAAAATTCTTGAATAACTAAATATTTTAATTTTTTGCGTCAAAAACATAGCTTATGACCCCTCATTGGAACAAGCTCATTCAAATGAGGGAATCATAAGCTATGTTTTTGAGACAAAAAATGAAAAAATATAATTGAATGGTGATTTTTTGTGAATACCATTGGACGGTTTGGGCCATTATGTTGAGCTAAGACAATGAACTTCAACCAATACTAGCCCTGCTTGTGTGGAGTAAGCACATTGGTGAGTCTGGCAGTTGCTTGCCATTGTTGGTGGCTCTCTCCAGGTACTCTCGCTTCCTTCCCCGTAAAACTGACATGAGGTGAGACTGGTCGGAAGTGTCATTAAACCCCAAGAACTGAATAAATAAATAAGACAATGAGCACTGAGAAAGAACAGTGAAATCTGCCATTATTTCCCATGGAGGACTGCCATAATTAAACATATGCTTGTGCAGCATTTCACTAAGATCTGCCATTTTGATAATCAACATATTATTTTTCTCTATTAACCCTCCACATAATGTAATGTTCATAGCTGGCTGGTGCCATTCACGGAAATTGCATCCACAATATAATTTATGACCTCTCATGAGCTCATCACATACTTCCCAAAGAGGGGTCATAAACTCCTTCGAGCCCAAGTAAACCTGGTGGAACAGAGTTTTACATAGACTGAAAGTAAAAATTTAATCTCTAAAGATTCTGTATTAAAATTACTGACCAATGGAAAAACATTCCCAAAGAGGGGCCATAAACTCCTTTGAGCCCCGGTAAGCCTAGGTGGGGCATAGGCTTACATAGACTGAAATTAAGAATATTATTTAACCCTTTACCCAACGCAGACGATATCAAAGACCCCTCGTTGGAACGAGCTCGTTCCAACGAGGGGTCACATGATATGGTTTTGTTGAAATTTTTTGAAAAATAATATTTTTTCAACTGCTGAATTTGCATATTACGCGGGCGGATGTGGGCGATTCATTAGGTAAAGGGTTAAGGTTCTGTATTAAAGTTACTGAGCAATGAAAATTATGTGATATTATTGCTATTCTCAAGAGAAAAGAAATACAAGAATGAGAAAAACCTTTCTTTGGAGACCTGATGTAACTTGAAAATACTCTTGATAACCTTTAAAATTAAGTTTTACATTGTATTTTTACCTTCTAAACTCAACTGCCATATTTTTTGTTGTTGTTGCTATTGTTGTCCAGTTATGTTTTTATTATTTTTGTTAAATTTGATTTGAACTCCCAACTGTCCTCCTGTCATATTGACTAATGAGCCATTATGAACAACTTTTACAGCAGTTCCGCCCATCAAAAGTCTTGTACTCAATTTTTAGTCTGTATAATAGAACTAGTATTGAACTTTGTATGATATAATCAGTATCAATTGCATTAACCCTTTACCCAATGCACACAATATCAAAATTTGTTGTTTTTAGCTCTGCCTGACAAAGTCAGCAGTGCTTTTCTGATATCGAGTTGTCCGTCGTCCATCCGTCTGTCGTCTGGCGTGAACATTTTGTTTATCTGAGCCATAATTTCTTTACCACTGGCTATTTTTTAACAAAACTTTATAACAGTATGTATTGTCAATAGGCATTGAACCAGCAATCATAATAAGGTCTGTATCCATCAAGGTCACAGGCGATATGGTAAAGGTAACACTCAGAAAAACATCAACATTTTGTTTGTCCAAGCCATAATTTCTTTACCACTGGATATTTTTTAACAAAACTTTATAACAGTATTTATTGTCAATAGGCAGTGTGCCATCAATCATAATAAGGTCTGTATCCATCAAGGTTACAGGCGACATGGTAAAGGTAACACTCAGGAAAACATAAACATTTTGTTTGTCCAAGCCATAATTTCTTTACCACTGGATATTTTTTAACAAAACTTTATAACAGTATTTATTGTCAATAGGCAGTGTGCCATCAATCATAATAAGGTCTGTATCCATCAAGGTTACAGGCGACATGGTAAAGGTAACACTCAGGAAAACGTCAACATTTTGTTTGTCCAAGCCATAATTTCTTTTCCACTGGATATTTTTTAACAAAAATTTATACCAGTATGTATTGTCAATAGACAGTGTGCCATCAATCACAATAAGGTCTGTATCCATCAGGGTTAAGGTCACAGACAACTTGGTCAAAGTAACAACAATGTATTTGCCAAATTTTATTATGTTTTCAATTTTTGTCTAATAAACAAAGCTAATGAGCCTTCATTGAACAAGCTCAACAAACTAGTTCTAATGAGGGGCCATAAGCTATGTTCTTGAGACAAAAAATGATGATGTTGTCTGCTATCCGTGTTGGGTAAAGGGTTATCAGAATCAGAGATTGGGGATCAAATGTTACCCTGTATGTGGCTGCCCCTGAAAGTAGTTGCCCTGGGCAGAGCTATCATGGCCGAGAGGCCTCTTGTTTAATTATTATTTAATGTCCCTGCCATGAAATGGCTCAGGGAATATAGTGTTACCCTTGTCCATCCATCATTCTGTTATTCTGTCTTTCCATCATTCAGTCAGTCTGTCATTCCAAAATAACAGTTCTCAGGACTTTTTTCACCATACATTGAAATAATTGGCTAATTTCTAGTATGTGACTTTGTCATGGGTACCTACAAATTGAGTTCAAATTTGGTTGTCATTCGGATGATTTTTCGCAGTTATTGACCTTGAACTTAATTTATGATGTGAAAACTTAGAGAATCAGTTTTCCAGACATTTTTAGCTCCGCCTGACAAAATGTCAGCTAAGTTGTCTGTCATCCATTCGTCCGTCCGTCGTCCAGATGTCTGTCCAGATATCTGTCTGTCCCGACAATAGTCCAGTCATCAACATTTTGTTTGTCCGCCATAATTTCTTAACCCCTGAATATTTTTTAACAAAACTTTGTAACTGCACTTATTGTCACTAGACAGTGTGTCGTCAGTCATAATGGGGTCTCTACCCTCAAAGTGAAGGTCACTGACCCCACAGATCAGATCAGGTAACAGTAAAGAAAACTTTGATATTTTATTATCATTTTTGTCCGATCCACATAATTTGATCTAATTAGCAGATCTTGTTCATACTTGGTGCAATTATTGCTCATGACTCAAAGGTGTGTTGCGACTTTGATCCAAAGTCATATCGTCAAGGTCACAGACAGCAAAACTGATATTGTTACACAGCCCTTGTTCGGTCCATAAAACTTGGTATGATTGACAGATCTTATTAGCCCGACTGTTTACAGTAAGGGGTATAGTAATGACTTTTGTCCGTCCGTCCGTCCATCTGTCTGTTAACATTTAGAGTTTTTGGTTAAAGTTTGTGGTTAGTTTTTTACTGAAGGTTCAAGTGGGTTTTTTTTCTGTTTAGTTGACATTAGGAGTTTTGGTTAAAGTTTGTGGTTAAAGTTTTTTATTCAACCTTCAATTACAGTCTATACCCGGTAGTTCTTGTCTGATCGTCACGAAATTTCATATGCAGGTTTTAGGGCATGTCTTCAGGAGAACGTCCCCGTTTTGTCGTTATCGGTCAACTGGTATGGCTGCTCCAGCACAAAACCCGAAAACCATTAGCACAGTCTACAGGTCGTATTTATGAAGGGATTTCATTGCAACTTCATAGAATGCCTCTGTATAATGCCTAGATGAGAACATCCCTGTTTGGGCATGATCTGTCAACCGTGATGGCTGCCCAAACCCGAAACCCAAAAACTTTTAGCACAGTCTGCAGATCATGTTTAATATGGATGCATTTCGTTGTAACTTGATACGATAACTCCGTATAATGTCTACATGAGAATTTCCCCATTTGGGCGTGATCTATCAACCGTCACAACTGCCCAAGCCCAAAACCCGAAAACCTTTAGCACAGTCTTCTGGTCATATTTATAGAGGGATTTCATTGCAACTTGATAGGTTGACTTCATATAATGTCAACATGAGAAAGTCCCCTTTTGGACGTAATTGGGCAACTTTGACGGCTACAGGTGCCCGAAACCCAAAAACCTTCAGCACAGTCTACAGTCATATTTATGAAGGGATTTCATTGTAACTTTGTAGGATCAATCCACATGATGCCCAGATGAGAATGTCCCCTTTTGGTTGTGATCATTCAACCATGATGGCTGCCTGAGCCCGAAGCCCGAAAACCTTTGGAACAGTCTACACGTCATATTTATGGAGGGATTTCATTGTAACTTGATAGGTTGACTTCATATAATGTCTACATGAGAACGTCCCCTTTTGGGCAACTGTGACGGCAACAGGGGCCCGAAGCCTGAATACCTTTAGCACAGTCTACGGGTCATATTTATGGAGGGATTTCATTGTAACGTGATAGGTTGACTTCATATAATGTCTAGATGAGAACGTCCCCTTTTGGGCAACTGTGACGGCAACAGAGGCCTGAAGCCCGAAAACCTTTGATTCCACAAGCCATAATTATGAAGGGATTTCGTTGTAGCTTGGTAGGGTGACTCCAAGTTTGTGGTTAAAAACCCAAACTAACATCACCACCCCTACCCCAACCCTCTCCCACCCCAATTGGGCTTTTTTTTTTCTTCTTTTCTCCAATATGCTTTTTGAACTATTTACAGTCACTACATGCGGAACCTTTTTTTAAACTTATGCCCCCCCCCCTCCCTGTTCTTCCCCCACCCCCCCACCCCCCCCCCCCCCCCCCCCTCAATTAGGCTTTTTTTTTTTTTTATTTCCTCCAATATGCATTTTGAACTATTTACAGTCACTACATGCAGAACCTTTTTTTTTCCTTTTGTCAAAAATGCTTTTTTTGTTAAAGTTTGTGGTTAAAAATCCAGAGAAATTATCCCCATATTAGGCATTTTGATTTTCTTCCCTCGAATATGCATTTTGAACTATTAACAGTCACTACATGCGGAACCTTTTTTTGAACTCCCGTATACATGGTACAATTATTGCTCATGATTCAAAGATGTGTCATGACTTTGACCTCAGGTCATATAATCAAGATAAAGGTCAAGCTCACAGTCAGCAAACTTTGATATTGTTCTACAGCCCTTGTCCGGTCCATATAACTTGGTATGATTGACAGATCTTATTCATAGTTTATACAATTATTGCTTATGACTCAAAGGTGTGTCATGACTTTGATCCAAGGTGATATCAAGGGCAAGGTCACATGCAGCAAAACTTAGCTATTGTTATACAGCCTTTGTCCAGTCCATATAACTTAGTATGATTGACAGATTTTATTCATACTTGGTACAATTATTGCTCATGACTCAAAGGTATATCATGACTTTCATCCAAGATCATATCAAGGGCAAGGTCACAGCCCTTGAATGGTCCATATAACTTGGCATGATTGACAGATCTTATTCATAGTTGGTACAATTATTGCTCCTGACTCACAGGTGACTTTGATCCCAGGTCATATTCAATGTCAAGGTCACAGAAAAAACCTGGATATTGTTATACAGCCTTTGTCTGGTCTGTATGATTGAATCTATGTGACAGATCTTGTTCATACTTCACAGTTACCCATAACCTAATGTGTCATGACCTTGACCCATTGTCATATCATGAAGATTAATGTCACAAGCAGTAACACTTGGATTCTTGTCTTGTATTTAGTTTCCCCTAAAAGCAGTGACCTTGGGAGGAGCTGTTTGGATGAGAGGTCTTTTGTTTCACTATATGTTCAGATAATTGATTGATATCTGGTTTGTTGCTTTGTCATGGACACCTACAAATTGATTTTGCAGAGTTATTGACCTTGAACTTAGTCTACGATGTGAAAACCCAAGAGAATCACTTTTCTGGACTTTTTTTTTTGCTATATGTTCAGATAATTGGCTGATTTCTGGTATATGGCTTTGTGTTGGGTACCTCAGGTTTGTAAAGCCAAAGTTTAATCATGCTACCTTGCAGGGGCATACGTGTCATACTGCAACACCTGGAGTTTTTTTTCAAATTTTCAACAAAACCGTATTGGAATCCCCTGGTATGAGCTTGTTGTTGGAATGAGGGTTCACATGATATGGTTTTGTTGAATTATTTTTTACATAAAGGTTTTTTCATTCAGTTTATAACTCATGTGGGTTGATGCAGGCTTTTAATTAGGTAAAGGGTTAAACCTGTACCTAACATACCAGGAAAATATGCCCAGCTTCCATGAACAAAAATTCATAGTCAAATTCTGTTATTTTTTCAATTTTTTGTTCAAAAACATAGCTAATGATCAGACTGGAACAGGCCCCCTCATGTTTTTTTCCATTGAAGAGCCATATATATACTACTCAAAGTTTGCTGAGCACCAAATATTTGACACATCATTGTGAAATTTTCTTGTGACATATTTGCGATATTTTTGGTGGATATTACTTTTCATGACAGTCATGTAAAGTATGTACCCCTTGATTTTCATGATGTTTTCGTGTACTGTCTACATGTACATGACATGTGTAGGGTATTCAATCTTCATTCAACACAAACCCTTATGATTTAATGATTGAATATGGCAAATGCAAACGTAAGAAGACATTTGTCTGATGCAGAAATGTGGTGGGCTGTATGGATGGTGGTGCAAAGGGCTACCCATTGTCATGTTGGTGAAGCCCTTGATGTGCACCATATGGTGATCACCAGAGCCTGGGCAAGATGTCAGCAGTATAACACACCAGTAAGACGGCATGGTGGTGGCAGAAACAGGGCAACATCTGTAGCTGAAGACCAGTTTTTTATCATTCGGGCCCATAGGAACCGCTTTTCCACGCAATCCAGCTTCGCAGTGACCTTCAGAATGCATCCGGGGTAAATGTTTTGGCACAGACTATCCAGGCAAGGTTGCACCATTGTGATCTCCGATCGAGAAGTCCATGTATTCGCATTCCGCTGTCCCAGAACCACAGCCAGGCTCGATATAAATGGGCCATGGACCACGTTGGATGGACCAGAGAAGATGGGCGACCTGTCCTTTTTACAGATGAGTCAAGGTACTGCCTGGACCACACAGATAGGTGTTCTAGGGTATGGAGAAGACCAGGAGAGCGATTCCATTCAGCCAACATTGCTGAGCATGACTGCTATGGTGGAGAGTCAATCATGGTCTGGGTCAGCATCAGCAGGGATGGACTACAGAGCTCTGTGTCCTTGAACAGGCTACACAGTGGTATTGGGGGTGCGGTGGCTCAGTTGGCAGAGGTGCAGGCTGCAAGCCAAGAGGTCCTCGGTTCGAATCCCACTTGCCGCAACTGCGTTGTGTCCTTGGGCAAGACACTTCACCCCCATTGCCCACGTGGGGGCACGGTGACGCTGTGTACTAAGGCGTACTGCATGTCAATGGTGCACCTGTCTTCAACCAATGCTAACCCTGCTTTGTGGAGTTGGTATGTTGTGGAGCTGACAATTGCTCGCCGTTGCTCGGTGGTTCTCTCCGGGTACTCAGGATTCCTCCACCCTTAAAACTGTCACCGTCATGGTTAGCCATTGTGCAGAAATATGTGACCTTAAACACCAGTAAATAATAAATACACAGTGGTATATTGATGAGATCCCGAATGTCCACGTCATATTATGAGATCCTGGATGTCCAAGTCAGATTGTATGCAGGTGCAGTGGGTGATAGATTCATTCTGATGGACGATAATGCCTGTCCTCATGTTGCCCATGCTGTCGGGGAGTACCGCCAAAGGGAGGGGATGGAGCGTTTTGGACTGGCCAGCAGGATTCCCTGACCTCAATTCAATCGAACATGTCTGGAATGAATTGCAGCTTGCAATTTCAGCCTGTCCAGTCCAGCCAAGAAGTGTACAGGAGCTTGGTGCCATGCTGGTCCAAGAATGGAACAACATCCCACAAAGGACTATCAGGAACCTGAATGGGAGCATGGGAAGGCCTTGTCGAGCTGTAATTAACAGTAATGGGTCTCATACTCGATATTGAACTCATACCAGTTCGCTCCATCAACTTTTTGGCAAATTGAAAAATTTCCTTTTACCAATAATATCCATTTCCCATGGTTATCGTATTCAAAAGCTAAAAAATAATGTCAAACACAAATAACATCTTAATTTCTGTACTTACATCATTAAAGAGATATAATTAAATAAAAAATATATACACTTTTCATTACAATATTTCAACTAAAATGTAAAACAGGTAGTTGGATATACTTGGTGCTTAGCAAACTTTTAGTAGTATATTTTGGAAGAAAAGATTAATTTTTTCAGTTACCTATATTGTCTGCTGGTCATTTTCGGTAAAGAGTTGAAAACGTTGGAAACTCCATTATGATGTCACGGCAGGAAATTTGTGTTGATGCCATTTTCATATGATAACTAGTACACTACAGTAGAACCCCTGATTTATAGAATAGCCACTTTCTCTGTGAAAAACATTCAATCATCAAGAGTATTCAATTAACAGGAACTGAGTCATTTTCCTGTATTCTCATTCGAACCTGTTACCATAAATCCCAATAAATAAATGAACAGGCAGCTACACACAATTATTCATCTCTCAGGCCAATCATGTTTACATGGTTATAAGATACAACATCAGTAGAGAATATGTCACATTTTATTTCCAGTAATGTGAAATAGAATTATTGAAACGAAAGATACACAAGTGCTACTAAATGTTTTTGAATTAGTGTGCAAATCATTTTATTGGCTGCTTCACAGCAGCTATGACTGATTTCATATCAAATTCAAGAGGAAATTGAGTATATCGGTGTCGGGTAATTACATTTTGCATTTATTTTTTTTATATTGCAAGTATTAAAAGTTTATGATATCTGTATTTTGTTATTAAAGGACGTTTCATCAAAATAAGTTTGTTATCTTTATCTTTAATTTCACCTTTTAGACTGGTTGTTTATTTCCCATTTTGTTGAAAATAAGCCTAAAACTCAAAGGCATGCATAACAATTTCAGTCATTGTTTTTGTTTGCATTCATGTTACAGATTCTTCCCCCAAATAGTCTTCCCACAATTTTCTGTTCTCACTTGGGAGTCCCATTCTTGTACATAAGCCCAGTTCCTAACTTTGGAATGACATCGAGTACAGCATGCTGGTAAGTTGTTACAATGAAAAAGAACCCCTTACCCAATGCAAATGATATCAAAATTTGTTGTTTTATTTTTTTTTTCAAATGTTGTTTCAGCGTGGGATCACAGAAGCTTTCAGACCGATTTTCACAAAATTTTGCACACGCATGGAGGGGCAAAAAATCTAAAAATGTACCGAAGCGGAATTTTCGATTTAACCCTTATTTCGTCAGAATTGGCAAAAAACTGTCAAAATTGGGTTTTATCGGCACTTTCTCGAAACACGTCTTGTAGATTTTTTTTTAAACATTCATCATTGATAGACCTGTCTGTGACATGACCTTTGGTACACACGACATATCAGGCGATGCATATGGTAACCCTCCACAGGCTGCCAAACATCGAAATTTTGATGAAATGGGCCGGTTTCAGGCCCCCAGAGCACCCATATGATACACGAGAAATAAACATTACTTCCTTTATTGGAAGTAGAATTCACCGGAGATAATTTTTGTAAGTAATAAGGGTGTTCAAAAAACCAAGCGTTAACCTGTTTTGGGCTGGTTAAACAGCAATACCCCCATAAAGTTCAAAAATTCATGTTTTCCGTGGATTTCTCTAAACGAGTCTTGTAGATTTTCGAGAAAAAATTGTCACTCCCAGGCCTTGATGTGACAATAGAAGTTGCATGGACAAAATACTGCGGTGAGCATTTGTTAACCCTCCACGGGCTGCTAAAACTCAAAATTGTGATAAAATGGGCTGTTTTTGGATGCCAACAGCACCCAATGGGTACGCCACAAAAAAGTGCCTTCATTTATCGAGCGCACAATCTATACGGAAACATTTTTGTAAGTAGTAAGGGTATTCAAAAGTCGAAGTCTTAACCCATTTTGGGCAGGCTAAAGAGAGAGACCCCCTAAAATCTTAAAATTCCCATATTTTTATACTGTACCAATGACCCAGACTTAGCTGGTGCTAACTCTAAAATATTTAGGGCCAAACGCAAATTTTACCCCCAATCCTCAAAATTTGCATCTAAAACCGAAAATTACATGTCCTATATGGTCCTCCATACTTTTACTCCACTGCGCATGCACAGTGTCAAGGAGGTCTCGAAACTGCCGCCAAAAGTCATTCATTGTTTGGCCCTCAATACAGTTACACTTCACTGTTATTTGTGCTTGTAAATCTCGGTTTTAATGATGCCAGACGCATAATTATGAGAGAAATGGTGGATATATGGTGGAAATAGAAGGTGGAGAGGAAAAAACAGTGGAAACAAATGTTCAGGGCTGTAACTTATATTATTTTACAAAAATAATACATGTTACCTATTTTTGAGGCATGACCTTGTTGTGGTCATTCTTGCTATGAATGTTCTATTGTTTAATCAGTGTTTCCTCTCTCCCTTTCCTTTATTCCCCCTTGCTATTCTCCCATGCTTTTGGCTTATTTTTTGTAATGTTTATTACTAAAATTTCTTGGGAGTTTTGGCTTGGAAACAGAATTATTTTCTGTTTTTTCCCCATGTTTACGTCCTCACCCTAGGGGTGTTTAGACGTTTTGGTCTGTATCTACCATCTGATGTTCTACAGTTTCTTCTCTGTTTCAGTGCCTGGAGTCATGTTTGGGGTTTGTTGACACTTTTGCTCATGTTGACAACTGTTACTTCTGACAGTGATTACTTGTCTTCTGCAAGATACATTAATATTGTCCGTAAGTGTTACATTAAGTTTTCAAAATGATTAAAAAAATTTGTCCACACTTAGGCTTTTTGGGGATCTTTTGGGCTCAAGGTTCCCATTGGGAACTTGGGCTCTTCTGAAAAATTTTTTTCAAAAATTTTTTTAAATTATTTTCTTTTGAAATGTTATAATGAATTATAATATATTATGTATATTTATTTCAAGAGTTAGTGTGAGTAATATGACGGTGTATATTTTTTTCTGGTTGAAAAAATATTCTTCAATCGTAATGCGAGGATATCTTTCTCTAATTCACAAGTTCATTGTGTTTCCTATAGCCAATGTAATCGCATTAATTCTTGCTCTGTGTGTGTTGATTGATATGACAACATTGGAGTCATGTCTCACGGTATTTTATTGCGGTGGGAGGTAGGGTCACTATATATTATCAGTTTCTTTTTCAGAATTCAGAGTGATGTTTCCGTGATGTCTTTAATAAGTGTGTCTCCATCGTTGCAATATTAAGGCTAGCGGGAAGTGTATTACGACAATTGCTGGGAGTTAGCTGGTTCTATCGAAGGCATTGTCGCCCGCTAGTCCGCCCGGTGTCGCGACCATTCACCACAAAAGAATGGCTCAGCTCTCGGGTTAGTCCATTGTGGTCCAGGGAAGCAGATTGGGTGATGCGAGCACTATAAAACTTCAGATGTGCACACCCAGCGACAGATCCGAGGATAGTACGGAGGAAGCCTGTCAGTCCGATAGCTAGCTCGTCCAGGTCTCCGGACCACGAGCGAGAGAGGCCCCCTCTCTCTTGCATCAACATCTGCGCCGCGATGTTGTGTGTTGTTCGCTTAGCCGGAGCTTACATCCACTCCTCCTGCACGGGACGCTCCGTCGCATGACAGTCCTACGCGGCTGTTATATTGGCTTCCTCATCCTCGTCAACACACATGACCGCACCTTGGCTATGTGACCACAGATTTCCAGGGGACGTTCGCATATTATATAAATGCAGGATTGAACGTCCCTGGTGCTCCTGCTTCGCCGACCAAGAAATACACGTCTACCAGGTCACTCCATCTGCTAGCCAAGGATATGAGACCTTTCCAGTTGGGACGTTCGCATATTATATAAATGCAGGAATGAACGTTCCTGGAGCTTCCAGCAGATATTTCACGTAGGACCGCGGCTCCACAGGTCTCATAGGGTAACATGAACTAGGTATTGTTACCATGATGTCTTCGTAAGTGTGCTTCCGTTGTCACAGTCAAATGAAGAGCTAGCGGTAAAATGCTCATGCAGATACATCAATTGCCTAAGAGGTCCCAAGTAGGATCGAGGGCATTGGCGTTCGCTAGCTCGCCCGGTGTCGCGACCATTCTCCGAATGGCTCAGCACCCGAGTTCGTCCGTTGCAGTCCAGGAAGGAAATTTGGGTGATGCAAGCACTATAAAATACAATGTGCACACCCAGTGACGACGGATACGAGTATGGTATGGAGGAAGCCTATTAGTCCGGTTCCTAGCTCGTCCAGGTCCATCTGGGCTGCGAGCGAGAGAGGTCCCTCTCTCGTATTACAACATCTGGGCCCAGATGTTGTGGTACAAAACGTTCCTCAGTCGGAGCATACGTCCACCGCTCGGGACGCTCTGTTATATAGACAGCCCGGAGAGACTGCTCTTTCGGCTTCCTCATCCTCACGGCAGCACAAGTGACTGCACCTTGGCTACGTGTCCTGTGATATTCAATCAACATCGCCGACCAGGGATTGTACGGCAACCAGGTCACGTCATCCGGTAGCCAAGGATACGAGGCCTTCATTCTCCGGACGTTCGCATATTAGAGGTATGCAGGAGTGAACGTCCAAGGAGCTTCCAGCGGATAAATCCTATAAGACCGCAGCTCCACAGGCCTCTGTTACGGACATACTATTGCAGATAGCACAAATTATCGCAGCATCCCAGCAACCAACAGTAACTGTCGGATCAGGAATTATCCAAGGAAGCTGGGTTGGTACGTTCCACTGCAGGTTCAGGCACGGACGACAAAGAATTTCAAGTGGTCTGACAGGATGGTGAAAGGGATATGGATGAGTTGTATTTTCCCTTTTTGGAACAATGTAATTGCCGTTGAGTGCATCTGGCATTATCATCGGACGTTGTTCCTACAGACCAAAATGCTGCATTGCCGGATAAGAGACGGCTAGCGCCACTGGACACAGAATTTGTTATCGGTTTAGGGACATCATCCCTTAGTTTCCGACATAGTCCAGATATGTTTCATGGACATTTCATCTGTTGAATGACGCTATATTTATATAACTTGCTACCTAAATGGGCAGGTCAGGTTTCTTATCGGCAGTATGCTCTACATCTGCCTTTCATCAATTCATCGAATATTTTGAAACGGCAGGACAGAGCATTCTGAGAGTTCTCTGCGTCTAGACGACTAGGTCAGGAACTAGTATTGTTTTTCTGTAGTCTATGTCAATTCCATCCATGATGTTGGAAATAACAATATCGTCTAGCAGGGACAGCTTAGACACATTATCGTACACAGATCGCCTTACCAGAACGTTATCATTACATCTCAAAGCAAAAAGAATTCTAGGATGTACAACCTCCTTAAGAGTTCTTTCAAGGGCCTCACGTAAAACTCCGTCCTTTAGCCCTGACTACATCCACGCATGTAGATTGTAAGGTGAAAAACTCTCTTAGAGTCGCTCCGGTCTCCGGAGAGTTTTCTTCGACGGCAAGCTTTCCGCAGTCTATGATCAGTTAACTAAGAAAGCTTTAGACTCTCTGCTATTTAAATTTGCTTCCATATAGTCAGATTCAGCAGAGAAGAGTAGGACAGGCACTTCTGGGATGAATACGTCCAAGGGAAGTCCTGTAGAGGTTCAAATGCGTCCTCTAGGTCTATTCTATAGACCGTCAGGGTAGCGATTCAGATAGGGGCCGTAATTCTGGTCAGATGCCCCTAGGTCGACGAGGCGAGGTGCAGGCCATGGAGGACATGGCTTCTCCTTCCGCAAGCCTCGCAGGACCAGGAGGTAATGGTTTTATCCTCTATCGTGTACTAGTGAGCGGAAGACTGTCGAGTTTCTCAATTATTTGAGATTAGATTACGGACGTACCTTGGATTCAAGGGGTGTTTTTGGAAGGACTATATTGTTCCTCAAACGAAATCCTCTGTTAACTCGGAGTCCAAGATGGACTCAGCTTCCGTCAGTCAGTAGGATAGAGGCTCGCTTCCATCAGAAGTCCAATCTCTTTTGGAATGATCGCGATAGAGATAGTAGAAATCCAGGATTTTCCAGGTTTCTACAACCATCCTTTTCTGGTTCCAAAACCAGACGGCTCGTTCTGCAAATCATAATTTTGAGTTGGATAACAAGCTGATCGTGGCTCTAAGTTTCTATATGGAGTCCATCCGATCGGTCTAAGTGAGTATTCAGGTGTACGACTATGCTGCATGCATAGATTTCTAGTTGCATACTTTCACGTCATGGTACATCAGGCATTCAGAAAGTATCTTTGCTTCGTTATCATAGGAATTGTGTTTCAGCACCGACCAATGCTTTTCGGTCTGAATCTAGTTCCTGGGCTTTCACTCGAATAACGAACTCGGTAATGACTCATTTCCGAGCTCATTCGTCTGCGGTAACGTCAGCCTTCCTGGACGACATTCTTCAGAGGTATGGCAATGTTTTAACGCTTCAGAACGATGTGCAGATTCTGCTTCTATTGATCCGACGTCTCGGTTTCATAAGTAAACGAGGAGAAGTCGGATCTGGTTTCATCCAAGTCATTTACCCACCTGGGGATGAGCTTCGAGACACATAACATTCTCGTTCGTCCGCTGTTAACCAGAGCGAAATTAATCAGTTGTTATGCTCGCTATTGTCTTCGCTCAGACAAGGTCTCAGCGAGAGATCTCATGTGACTGATACGTTGTGCGGAACTGCCGTGATTTTATTCCAATTGGGCGGCTACGTATTTGTCCTCTCCAAATTTCTTTCAATTCAGAATTGGAGGGTGAAGTTTCTTTCGCCCGATACGGACATCTTCTTGTCAAATCAAGTGAATAAGAGATTCAGACTTGGGCAAGTTTTCAGTGCTTAACTCCAGTAGTTCCACTGCAATTGCCGGATCCGAGTTTTACAGTTTTGACGGATGCCAGTCAAACAGGTTGGGTAGTTTCATTGAACCCAACGGATTGAAGTGCCAGGGTCTTTTGTTTCCGTAGTTCTTTATCAAGCACACAAACATCAAGAGTGATGTCATTTTGGCTTGCGCTATGTTATTGGAGGAACGTTATTCAGAATGTTCATATGCTAATTCTGTCTGACAAATCGACGGTATTAGCGTATTTTCGGAAGTATGGAGGCACTCATTCCATCCTGTTATTCATGTTAATGGATTGAATCTTTCGGTTGGTACTGGAACATCAAGTTCTCCTATTGGTCCGTCATATTCCGAGTCGTCTGAACGTATTAGCAGACTTCCTTCACGGAGAGGCCGTTTGTTGCCACCAGAATGGACTTCCAACAAACGAGTATTCAATCAGATTGCTATCAAGAAGAGTGGCCAATGATCGACTTATTTGCGACGCATCTCAACAATCAGTTGCAGACGTATGTGTCATAATATTTCGATCTTCGAGCGTTTGCAGTAAATGCTCTATCGATCTTGGGAGACAGAATAATAAGATATACGTATATTCCAGCGCTGCTGATTCAGCAGATATTGCTCAAATGTAATTATTTCAATGCAAATTCTGTTGGTAGCTTCTCTAGCTCCACAAAGACTGTGGATTAATTTACTCAGGCGTCTGTTGTGGGACATGCCGTGGAAGCTTCCTCCACATTTCTGTCCATTCTATGGTCAGATGGATTCAATCTACTATCAGTTCTGCTTATGATTATATCTTCATTCAGCAGTCTGTGCTTTAGTTTTAAGCTCATGAAGTAAGAGCTCTTCTACATCATGGGCATAGACTAATAATGTTGCTTCTACAGATCTATTGAGGGCTGCATATTGGTCTTAGCCCTCCATTTTCACGATTTTGTATCTGGGAATATTGAGTCCTTTCTGCAGATCTACATTGTTTAGGTCCGTTATTTTTTACTCAGAATATCATCTACTAAACAGTGGCAACTATATGTGTATAGGCTTTCGGTTCCGGCAGTGACTCTGTCCTTCTGCCCTCTTTGCTCTGGAGTATTTGATCCAGGGGAAGGGGGGGGGGGGGGGGGGGGGTCCTTTAAGTCACCTGCTTTATAGTGTAAAGCAAGGGAATACCTCCCTTAGAGTCAGTAATTCCGAGTCAGTGCCGAGATGATTTTAAGGGTAAAGCCTATGTTTACTCATCTGTGTAATATTTTTTAAAGTGTTGATTGGTGTGAAGTATCTGTATATATCACGTGATTAATTGGGTGTTAATATACAATCCTTGAACACTTTTAAATGGGTATATAGAGCCTCATTTCTCTAGACTCCCGTATTTATTGGCTTTCCTTTTAAAAATATTAGTATAAAGGGTTATACTAGATGTTTATAGAGATCATTGATATTATTGTGCTCAATTACAGAATGGTGTTGTGTCTTTCTTTTTTGATACAAATAAGAAAGATACATGTAGCCTATCTCTCCTTTTCTCATTGAGGGGATAGGTCTGTTATAGGTAATTGAGTCTTTTGGATTTTCCTTATGTCCTAGGCCCTCCAACCTTTTTACTATTCAGCTAAGTCTGGGTCATTGGTACAGCATAAAAATGTTAAAAAATTTATAGTAATTTATATATTTTTTATACTTACCAATGACCCAGACGGGGATGGCCCTCCCAGGAGTTGGGAACTCTTGCCTCCCCGCTGCGTACATAACGCTTACCAGGCACTGTTTGTAAGAATGACTTTTGGCGGCAGTTTCGATACCTCCTTGACACTGCGCATGTACAGTGGAGTAAAAGTATAGAGGACCATATAGGACATGTAATTTTCGGTTTTAGATGCAAATTTTGGGGATTGGGGGATAAAATTTGCGTTTGGCCCTAAATATTTTAGAGTTTGCACAGCTAAGACTGGGTCATTGATAAAAAATATATAAATTACTATCATTTTTTTAATTTTCTGAGGATTTCTCTAAAAACATCCTGCAGGTTTTCAAGAAAAATTGACTACTCGCAGGTCTTAGTGTGACATTACAAGTTGCATGGACAAAATATTCCAGTGAGCGTTCATTAACCCTCTGCAGGCTGCCAAGTATCGTAATTTTGTTGAAATGGGCTGTTTTCGGACACGCACAGCACTCGACGTGTACCTGAGAAATAAACATAATCTCCTTTGTTGGAAGTGGAATTCACCGAGGACCATTTTTGTAAGTAATAAGGGTATTCAAAAAACCAAGAGTTAACCCATTTTGTTAATTGTGATACCCATCAAAAACTTAAAAATTTATGTTTTTCCCTGGATTTCTTTACAAACATCTGGTAGGGTTTTCAAGAAAAAATGGCCATTGATAGATCTTGGTGTCACATTACCAGCTGATTGGATAAATTATTCCGGTAAGCATTTATTAACCCCCCATGGGCTGCTAAATGTCAAAGTTTTGAAAAAATAGTCTGTTTTTGGGCACCCACAACATCAAATGGGAATGCAACAGAGAAGCATAACTTCTTTTACTGGACTCAAAACTGACAGGGAAACATTTTTGCAAGTAGTAAGTATATTCAAAAATCGAGGTCTTAACCCATTTTTGACTAGTTAAGGAGATATACCCCTTAAAAGCTTAAATTCCAGTTTTCTGTTGATTTCTCAAAAAGAAATTTTCAAGCAAAATTGACTATTCGCAGGTCTTTGAGTGATATTACAAGTTGCATGGACAAAATATTTCGGTAAGCATTTGTTAACCCACCAGAGGCTGCCAAGCATAGACATTTGGAGAAAATGGGCTGTTCTTGGGCAACCATAACACCAAATGTGTACCTGTGAGATAAACATAAGCTCCTTCATTGGAAGTGGAATTCACCGACGATCATTTTTGTAAGTAATGAAGGTATTCACAAAACCAAGCATTAACCCGTTTAGGGCTGGTTACAGAGCGATACCCCTCAAAAGGTTAAAAATTCATGTTATCTGAGGATTTCTTTAAAAACATCTCATAGATTTTCAAGAAGAAATGGCCATTCTCAGTTCTTTGTGTGACATTACAAGTTGCATATACAAAATATTTCTGTAAGCATTTGTTAACCCTATGCAGGTTCTCAAACATCAAAATGTTGATAAAATGGGCTGTGTTTGCGTACCCACAGCACCCGAAGTTGAGAGGAGAGATCAAAATAAGCGGAAGTAGAAGTCACTGAGAATTATTTTTGGAAGTAATAAGAGTATTCAAAAAACAACACTTAACCCGTTTTGGGCTGGATAAACAATGATACCCATCAAAAGCTTAAAATTCATGTTCTCCCTGGATTTCTCTGAAAACATTTTGTAGATTTTAAAGAAAAATCGCCATTCGCAGTTCTTGGTGTGACATTACAAATTGCATGAATAAATATTCCTGTTAGCACTTGTTAACCCTCTACAAACTGCCAGACATCAATATTTTGGATACATTTGAGATAAAATGGACCTTTTTCAAATAGACACAGCACTCAGTGGGTATGTGCCAAACAAACATAAATAAATCTTTTTGTCGGTCATTACTCGTTGGACGACGATATTGATATTAACCCCCTCTACCATTAATGATGGTTTTTACCTAAACAATTTTTTTTATCAAACAGTCATTTGAGACTGCTATACTCACCTTTCTCATAACATCAATGAAGGAACTTCAGTGAGATAGTTAAAAACAATTCATCAGACACTGTGGGGTCATGAAGAATGATGCAATCTCATCGGGAAAAGCCATGATTCTCCAGAATCATAAAGTCTAGTTATAATTCATTTTTCCCAACTGTGTTCTGTGTTGCGGGTGTATGTGGCTTATTCGTCAGGTAAAAGATTAATGAATGCATCTTTGTTATGGGATTCACCAAGTCACCCAGTTTCTTGTCAATCAAATTTGCATCTGAATTCTCCTGCAGGGTTGACATCTCAAAAACAAGAGGCCTGCATCACCAAGCACTGCTAATTCCCTCGCACTCCCAAGTGGGGGAGGGGGGGGGGGGGGGTTGTCATAGGAGTCCGGGTGTTTTTCAGCATCTAATCACCCCAAATCGTTCAAAACGCATTTTGAAGCAAAGGAAAAAAATGCCCAATTGATGTGGGGTGGGGAAGTGGCAGTGTTTGTGTGTGTAGGAGTCAAATTTTTTTCTGCATGTAATCACTAAATCCAAAATGCATTTTGGAGCAAAGAAAAAATTGCCTAATTGAAGGGGAGGGGGGGGGGGGGGGCATGGCAGACCAATTTTTTTTTTCTTCATGTACTCACTCTAAACCCTTCAAAATGCAATTAAGAGCAGGACAATAACTTCAACAATTTGTATTGAATAACGGTCATCGAACTTGAGGTAGACATTATTCCCAAAAGATACACATACCAAAAAAAATTGATATTTGGTTACTAATGTTTAAGTTATTCCATAAACAAGCATAGCACCATATTTTTTTAATAAAAGGCAATAACTCCCATAACTTTCATCGGATAGACATTGTTGTTATAGAGGCATATACCGAAAAGAATTGAAATCTGGTTTTTATTGTTAAAGTTAGGCCATAAACAAGCATTACACAATATTTTTATTAAACAAAGGGCAATAACTCCCATAATTTTCATCGGATATCGCTGGTCATCAAACTGTACGTAGACATAGTTGCTATGAAGACATATGCCAAAAAGAATTGAAATCTGGTAACTATTGTTCAAGTTATGCGATAAACAAGATTTACAGGATATTTTTATAGCAAAGGGCCACAGCTCCCATAATTTTCATGGTGGGTGTGGAATGCTGTTGTTTCAGGGCCTCCCAACTTGACCACGTCTGGTGATAGTTATTTCCCATCCGTTGGGGATGTGCAGTTTTTTTTACCGTGGTGGATACTGCGGGAGCAGTTGGATTTCTGGTGAAGAGATGCCTGGTTCCAGGACTATGCGCCCTCTCCAGTCGACATCTGAGGCTGTCACTAGGGTTGTGACTCCTCTTTTGGGGGCCGAGCTAGGTGGCTCTCGCCCCTTTTCCGCTAGTTCCAGCTCCCGTCGTATCTGCTGCTACTGCTGTTCCATCTACGACGTCATTGGGCACCATTTTTAGCCGACCTCTGCTTATCCCTGCAAGGGTCTGGAGGGATGTCTGTAGTGTGGTTGTGGGGTATGGGCCTCAGCCTTCTCCGACTTCAACTCGGCGAAATCGGAAGTGGCAGCCAACTGAACCCCCTGCTGTGTCCTCTCAGCTGTTGAGCACTGCAGTTTTATACCTGCAGCGGTGTCTGGTAGTGTAGACGTGGGGTATCGGCCTCAGATTTCCCTGACTTCAAGTCAGTGAAGTTGGAAGTGGCTGCTGGCCGACCCCCTACTGTGGTCTCTGCGTCGTCAAGTACCACAGTTTTGTCATTGGCGTTTCTATCCACTCATTCTGGTCACACGGACATTTTTGTGGGACCAACGCCTTCTGTGCAGCCTGGACCTTCTGCCCCGCAGAGGTCCGTGGCGACTCTCCTGAGTTCCCGCTATGTTGATCCTCGGGGTGTGTCATAAACCTATACACGTCTGCTCTCAGATGTTTCGGCTGCCACCCGTCGCCCCGCTTTGGGTGTATTGGTGGATCGTGACCCTTCGCTGGTTAAGGGGGTCAGGTGTGAAGCCACTTTGCTGGTTCGTCCCCATGTCAAACCGGTGGGTACGGGCAGTGAGCTTAGGGAGGCCCTCTCTTTACTCAGGTTCTGTCCAAGAGCCTTCCCGTTGCTTCCAGCGAGGCAGTGAGTGGACTCCAGGTGCCCCCCTATGGCGCCGCCTCCCAGAATTGGAAACAGGCCGCTTTCTGATTGCCCTGGTGTGCCTACACCATGGGAGGTGTCGGCTGGTTTGCCCACGATGGGCTATGTGTCTTCTGACTCCGGGGAGGAGTCAGACATCCTTGATGTGGAGAGCCAGCAGTCTTCTGACTTGGGGGCAGCTCTTGACTTTGTGTTTGGGTTCCTTCCGGATCTCAAACCAGCCAACAGTGTCAGCCAGGCCGCGATCACCGATCGCGCGCATACTGCCTGTGGAGCAACCTGCTTCTAGGTGTCTACGACCGTGCCAGTCAGTACACAGGTGGTTGAAGCATTTTCAGCCTTGGACTCTAGGCTGAGTTCCAAGGCTATGAAGGCTCCGTTCTTCACCAGGGTTGACACCTTTTTGCCTCCAGTGCATTCTCGTTAGTACGATTTCGCCAATCTGTCAGTCTGCCAGACTTTGACGGTTGTGGATCAGGACTCCAATTCCCTCGGGCTTTCCAAGCCCAAGTCTGCCGTCATTCCTATGACGACTTCTGGAGTCCATGTTGGGCTTATCGAGAGAAATGCTGGGTATGCTTTCCCTCTCCGATCACGTCGTCTCTGCCTTAGCTGCCTCCAGATAGGTTTGACGATGTACAGGCTCCATTGTGTGTGCTGTTCAAGGCAGTCATGCATCTTACTCACAGGCATGCCTGTGACACGGCTATTTTGGAACTAGTTTGAATGGACTCTGTGCCGGACACAGGCTGATCCCTTCCTGGAGGGGCAGCACGCTGCTCTTCGATCTGCTTCTTTGGCAGGTCCGCTACTGTTCCATGGGTTCCGTGTCGACTGTCCGGGATGACGTCCTACGTCATTCCAAAGATCAGCTGCTGCTTCATCAGCTTGATCAACCTCCTAGGGGAGATAGGGACCATTCAAAGCCTAACAAGTACCCTTCTGCTTCCTCTGCGAAGCAAAGGGCTGATCCTTCTGTCCCTGCTTCTACTTCTTACTCACAGGGTAAGGGTAAGCATCGGCAGGCTAGAGGGAAGTCTCAGGATTCTTCATTCCGTAGAGGAGGTGGTTTCTCCTCTCGCGGGCCTCGTCGGGGCTCGAACTGAAGGTCCTCACCTCGATTTGTACCAGGTTGGAGGAAGGAGAGCAGAGTTCGCAGACCGTTGGGCCACCATCCTTGGGTGTTAGATTTTGTTCGGTCCGGGCTGCGAATATCCTTCCGGTGGCACCTCACTCTGTCCAGTGTGCCTCTTCCAACCACAGTTCCTTCAGAAGTTTTACGTCGGGAGCTTTTGTCCACGGAGATAGACAGTCTCCTGGCCAAGGTGGGCGATCGAGGTCGTCAAGAACATTCAGTCAGTGGGGGTTTATTCCCGCCTGTTCTTGGTGCCGAAGAAGAATGGCCGACTCCGACTGGTTATCGATCTGAGTCTCCTGAACCAGTCTATCATTGCTTCCAAGTTCAGCATGGAGACTTTCAGGTCGGTCCGCCATTCCATACGCAGGGAGATTTGGCTTCCAGCATCGACCTGCGAGACGCTTACTTTCACATTCCGACTCATCGGGCGTCACGGCAGTATCTCAGGTTCGCTTTTCTGGGGCGAGTTTACCAGTTCAAGGCCATGCCTTTCGGCCTCAACCTGGCTCCTTGGGCCTTCACATGACTGATGTCGCATGTGATAGCCTTCCATCACACACAGTCCAGGGTGACTACTTCGGCATATCTAGACGATATCCTCCTGAGATGTTCCAATCCTGCCTTACTGGAGTTGGATATCAACACTGTTGAACTTGCTCACATCGCCAGGATTCAGAGTCAACGAGGAGAAGTCGGATCTGGTCCCTTCTCAGTCGTTTTGTCATCTGGGGATGGCCATCCGCACTCAGTTCAATACGGTGGTGGTTCCCTAGGCCAGGGCTGTGATTCTCTCAGCTTTTGCTCTGACTCTGTCCCAGTCTACATCCTCAACAGCACGGGGTATTCTCCGGCTGCACGGTCTCTGTGGTTCGGTGATGGATCTCATTCCTCTAGGTCGGCTGCATGTCGGACCTCTCCAACACTTTCTGCTCAGTTGTTGGAGGCCGAATGTCGATTCTCTGGATCTGGTGCTTCAGTTACCAGAATCTCTTCATCTTCACCTTCTCCGCTGGATGGATGTTCAGTGGATCACGCAGGGTGTCCCTTTGGTTTTACCCACGTCCGATCGCGTGATTCCAGCGGTCTCGGATGGGGTACGACGTTGGATCCTCTAGGCCTTTCCCTTCATGGGATGTGGGACCAGGATCGGGCATCTCTACACATCAACCAGAAGGGGCTTCTTGAGTGGATCCCTCACCTGTCGAATCACCAGGTCCTGTTGTCTGACAATTCGACAATGGTTGCTTACAATCGGAACCAGGGCGGCACGCACTCGGTTCCAATGTACGAATTGGCTCGGAATCTTCTACTGCTCACTCAGGATGTCAATGCCGGGGTTGTTGTTCGTCACATTCCTGGTCGTCTGAACGCCCTAGCCGACTCCCTGTCCCGACGGGGCAGGTTCTTTTCCACCGAGTGGATACTCCACATGGCAATGTTCCATTGATCTCTTTGCGACTCGGAACCATCAGGTGGACACTTTTGTGTCCCCGTGTCCAGATGCTCTGGCTGTCGCTTTGGATGCTCTGGCCCTCCATTGGGACGGTCTTGTCAGCTACGCCTTTCTGCCGGTTCCGATTCTGCCTCAGGTTCTAGTCCAGATATGAACTTGCAGTCATCGAATCCTTTCGATCACACCCCTGTCACCTCGGTGTGTGTGGATCAATCTGCTCCGCTCTTTCTTAGTGGCGGTTCCGGCATGTCTCCCTCTACATAGCAACTTTCTTTGCCAAAGTCGCCCGAGTTGACCCGACTTCATTGTGCCTTCGCGTCTGTCTTTTATCAGGTCCTGTCTCCTCCGTAGTGGTTTTTAGAGACAAGCAGTGGAGTTGCTTTTCTTATTCAGGGAGGCACTCACTCCACTGGTTTAGTCTCTGTGGCGTAGTCAAAGGTTCTTCTGTCGATGGTGTGCGATCACTCTGTTGCTTCTGTCACTTCTTCGATCACACCAATTGCGGAGTTCCTGATATGTGTTTGTTTCTGGGGGTCTGCAGCAATGGGTGTACGTCCATACTTTGGAGACCTTTTTCATATGTGGTACTGCATTGTTTCGACACTCATCCTTGCCTCCCCAAGCTTATGCAGCTCTTTTCCTTCATAAGGCCTAGGACTTTGCTGTTTACTCCAAGATGGACACTTTGTTGGGGGGGGGGGGGGGGGGGGGGGAGGGGGCATTCGCGCCTTCTTTATACTGGATGGATATGCATTTTCTCACATGCCAGATCTCTCCGCATCCATTTCTCGATGGATTTGTCTTGCCATTCATGCAGCTACTGGTGATTGTATTACCAATTGTTTTTTCCGCCACGATGTGCATGCATTGTCTTCCTCTCGGGGCTTTTACTAACTCCGTCATGTTGTCGGATGTTAAACTGACAGCCTACTGGAGAAATGCTACCTTCTCCATTTATCTGCGACAGTTGCAGGAGCCGACAGAGGACCTTTGTCCTATGGGCCCTCTTTCTTCGGCTCTGGCTGTTGTCTATCCCAGCCATTCAGCTTTTTACAGGGTCAGTTGCAGCTCCATGCTGTTACTGCCCTTTCTGTCTGTGCGTCACACTTCACCACACGCCTCATCTTTCATTGTCTTTTACTAATGTTTGTGATGCTATGGTTTGATAGGCATAGTGATCTCTTCCTCTGTCCACGGTTCCGGTGCAATTGAGTTATGTGTGGGTTGGTTATGTGATTCCCTCCATCCTATTGTCTATTCAGCCTGTAGTAAACAATTGTAAGGTAGGTTGATAAGAAATATAAATTTTATAGTAAATTTCCTTTCTTATTATTATACCTACCGCAATTGTTTACATGGAGGCCCTCCCGTCTTCTTATTCGGGTAAGAATCCTTCCTTCCCGCTGATCACATAACTCCTATATTGGCGGACTCAAAAGAATGGTTTGATGACTGCTTGCACAATGGTTAACGGAAGTCGTGGAATTGTACTAAGAGAAGAGCGTCCTTTACCGATGGCGCTCAACCCAGTTTTGGCTTATTTTTTCGTGGTGTTTTTACGCCACTTTTCTTTCCCAAATCTCTTGGGAAAGATTAAAATAGAGAGTATTTTATCCGAGTTAGGGTCTTCCACTGTAGTGCAAGCCTGTAGTAAACAATTGCGGTAGGTATATTAAGAAAGGAAATTTACTATAAAATTTATATTTCTCAAGTTAACCCTTTGGACTCGTAAAAGAGGATTTTTTGGTCCAAGGCATAATTTCATCCCATTTTTGTCTTGCTGTAAAATGCCTATACATGGAGCATTGATGATAAAATAATAACTGCAGTATGCATCTAGAGCTATTTTATCTTCCCTGTATATCGATAATGGACAGATCCATCTTATATACAAAGCAATACCATTCCAGGAAACGAGGGGTCCAAGGGGTAAATTTACATGAATTTTTTATCAAATCTAGTCATGGCTGCTTCACAGCAGTTTAAGAGTTAATTGCAAATTCAGAAAAAACCTAGAAACGTTATGTATAAAACTAGCACTGGCTCGCAGCAGAAATAGGTTAACATATTGAAGTTAGTTGAAACAGTTGACATTCTGCTGATGTCACTTTTGAAATTATGGATTTCGATGACTATGTGTGGTGAAAGAACAAGAGCTGGACTTTCGTCCAGTGCATACCTACATGTGGTGTACCGCCTAGTGTGGCCACACCTATGACCAACAAATATTTATGAATATTCTCGTACGGACTGACGGACGGATGCACAGATGGACGCACGCACGCAATCCAGTATACCCCACCCCCCTTCCATTTTCTTCGAAAGTTTTCAACAATTTCTAAGTCAAAAGGTATGGTAAATCGTTTGGTGTTTGACAGTTTTATGCAATGAGGCAGAAGCCTTTGTCATAGGCAAATTGCATTCCATATTTCACTGAAATCTGATAACCCCAATCCAGTATGCCCCCCCCTTCCCATTTTCTTCGAAAGTTTTTAACAATTTCTAAGTCAAAAGGTATGGTAAATTGTTTGGTGTTTGGAAGTTTTATGCAATGAGGCAGAAGCCTTTGTCATAGGCAAACTGCATGCTATATTTCACTGAAATCCGATCGCCCATACCTGAAATACAGGCTGAACAGACAAATAATGTCCATTTCCTACAATTTCTAAGTCAAAAAAGGGGGATAACTCTAAAAAGGTGAATGTGAGAAATATCGTTGAATCCCTTTTTTTAAAGCCTATACCATAAGCAGTATTCATGGCAAATTTCATTGCAATAGAACATTCGATACCCGAGATACAGGCTGAACAGACAAAATTTGGCTCAGACGGTCTAAGTGAACAAGTAATAAAAAAAATAAATAACTAGTGTGGGCATACCTATGACCAACAAATATTATAAAAAAATAATAATTTACTCAAGTTATGAATATTTTCGGACGCACGGATGCATGTAATCCAGTATACCCCCATTTTCTTTGAAAGTGGAGTTATAAAAAGCATCCTCAATTGGTATGGGGGAAGGATGGATAGCTGTATTAATGGAAGCTGAGTGGGATACCATGTTTGTTTACAAAACACAGACAATTATGAAATAGTCAGGCAATCAGAAATATTCAGATGAGGATGGTCATGTGGGGTGGGTAAGTCAGATCTGTCTCACCCAGATATCTCACATGGGACACTCATATCTCAATGGAGAGGTGGTGAAAGAAATACAGATCTATTACACTAGTGAAGATGTGTGTTGCTCTCCAAAACACTTTTTGGCAAATATTAATTTCATGTTATAATAATAATAATGTTTGATCATAAAATCCAGGTGGTGCCTTTTGCTTTTACATCACACTATACAAGGTACAATGGGGATTACATCGCAAAGTTGAATGCTTGGCCAAATAATAGGTCTGTCTTCAAGTTCATCTGGAATTGTTTGATGATTGGTTCTGTTTGTAGGTGACGAGTCAAGGAATTAGAGACTGTGGGCAGAAACTGCGAAAGCCTTAATGTAAGTGTATACATTTACAGTAAGATGGGTCATCCATTAACTAAGGTTAATTTTGCAGTCTGTATAGCAAGATTATTTGTGTCTGAGAAACACAAATTTCTCATTTGTGGGTACAGCGAGATGAACTCTTGAGATATGACAGTGCCACCCCATTTAACATTTGTACATAATCAGGATAGTTTTCTATTTTACGAGTGTTGATCACAAAGCCCCATCTAATGTCAATCCTTTACCCAACACAGCAGCAGAAGCAACTAGTGCCATTCAAATTTGGTTATTTTTTCAATTCTCTCAAAAACATAACTTATGACCCCCTCATTGGAACAACTTTGAGACCAAAAACGAAACTTTCTTTATTTTTTTTAAAATCAGTTATTCTTATTATACTCCCACTCTCAAAGAGATCGGGGGTATACTGGATTACATGCATCCGTCTGTCCATCCATCTGGATCCATAGCTCAGCACTGAGTGGATGGATTGTAATGAAATTGTAATTGTAATGAAATTTGGTATGCGGGAAGGCAGTATGCAACACAGGGGGTTTGCACTGGGCTGTAGCCCAGATCGTGTTTGGTAATGGGTAAATTATGTGGACAATTTTGGGGGCTTTTTACTACTGAAAAATACAACTAATGTAAAACCATTACCAATGAGTTTTCGAGCTAAAAAAAAAATGAAAAATTTTACTTATTCAAGAATTGTTTTAAGAAGGCCCTCTGGTATTCTTGTTGAGTAATGAGTAAATTGTGATGACAATTTTAGGGACTTTTTTCTTTTGATACGCTGTTGCCAATTTAATTTTGAAGAATTCGTGAAATAAACCCAATACAGTGAAACCCTGTTAATTGAATTACCACTTTGCCAATTATAATTTATAATTAATTAATTTTTCAGTTAACAGAAATATTTAACTAAGGGTCCCAGTGGGAAACCTGGGAATTGGCACAGTGCTTGTTCATTGTGGTAAACAAGTTCTGCTTCACTGGTAAAATAGGACCCAGAACCAACACCTGGGGTGGATGTCCTATGTTGTGGTAATGAAAAAGCCAAAGATACTAAAATTGTAAATACCAAAAAATAAATAACTTAACATGGATTTGATTACTTTCCTGTGTTCTAGATACAATGGAGCCCTGTTAATTGAAGAGCCACTTTGCCAATGAAAATTGTTCATTCAACAGGAATATTCAATTAACAGGGATTGTGTCACTTTCCTGTATTCTGGAGATAAACTTAGCATTTACTCTATTCTATCTTGTTTGATAGAGCTCCATGAGCTCTGTCAAACAAGATATAATAGATTAAATGCCTGTATTGGATGTATTGTGGCCAAATGGCACGCCGTGGCTCAGCGGTAGACTGTTGGACTTCTATGTGTTGTGTCTTTGGGCAAGGCACTTTATCCTGGTTGCCTGCATGGGGGGCACGATGACATGGTGTATTAAGGCATACTGCACGTTGATAGTGCACATGTCTTTAACCGCTGTAACCCTGCTTGATCGGAGCTTGAACAGAGTTGGAATATTGAGCTGACAGTTGCTTGTCGATGCTCTCCGGGTACTCTGGCTTCCTCCACCCATAAAACTGTCACGGTGACGATTAGCCATTGTACATAAGTATGTGACCTTAAACACCATTAAATAAATAACTGGGCAAATAGGTCTATAAACAAAGGAAAACTGGGGAGAGTCAGCGTAATTTCTCGATAGGTTACAAGATTTTTTTTTCATTTAACAGGAATTTACTCTATAACCTATATTCCATTAACAGGTCAAATTTGTACTGGAGGTATGGTAAATTGTTTTGTGTTGAGAAATTATATTCAGTTAACAGGGTTATTCAGTTAAGAGATCTCCAATTAAGTGGGTTCCACTGTACAATTAATAGGGTCCCAGTGTACTTGTGTTATGTTCAGGCCAGTCTTACTAAAAGTTTACCTTTAATACTAATAAACAATAAATAAACAGAACGTCACAATAATAGTGAATGTGTTTGTCAATATGGCATGAGTGCCAGCACAGCTGTGCCTTGAGTTCTATCCTGCAATGGCAGGAGGGCCATACTGACAAACACATTCACACATTGTGGCATTCTGTGTATTTTAAACGCCTCTATGATGATTATTATTTTCTAAATTCATCCTGAAACATATGGTCTTATTTGTAGAATTTGTCAGTTCAGATGTCTGCTTGAAATAACCAGAGGCCCCCCGGTGCTCACCTGACAAGGTAGACTAAATATCAGCCCAGGGAATTGATTTCAACAAGTTGCATCTGCCCCTCCTAAGAAAAGCTTACACCAAATATCCAAAGATTCTGACTGGTGGATCTAAAAAAAACGATTTTTAAAGAGTATTCCTCATATTGAACTAAGTTATAATTTGTGCTCCCATAGGGAGCCCAAACATGAACCCAGGGACTTGGCTTTAACAAACTTGAATTCTACCCCCCCCCCCCACCCCCACCCCCACCCATGGATGCTGCACACCAAATATCAAAACATTCCGACTGCTGGATCTGAAGAAGATTTTTTAAGAAAATTCCTCATTTTGAACTAAGTTACAATTCAAGCTTCCAAAGTGAGCCCAAATATTGACCTAGGGACATAGCGTGAACAAACTTGAATCTTGCCTCCCTAAGGATGCTGCATACCAAATATCAAAAGCATTCTGACTGCTGTATCTGAAGAAGATTTTTAAAGAAAATTCCTCATTTTAAACTAAGTTATCATTCGGGCTTCAACAGTGAGCCCAAATATGAACCCAGGGACTTTGCTTGAACAAACTTGAATCTCGCCCCCTAAGGATATTGCATGCCAAATATCAAAACATTCCAACTGCTGAATCGGAAGAAGATTTTTAAAGAATATTCCTCATATTGAACTAAGTTATAATTCGGGCTACCACAAGGAGCCCAAATATGAACCCAGGGACTTGGCTTTAACAAACTTGAATCAACCCCCCCCCCCCCCCCCCCCCCCCCAAAAGGATGATGCATACCAAATATCAAAACATTCCGACTGCTTGATCTGAAGAAGAAGATTTTTTAAGAAAATTCCTCATTTTGAACGAAGTTACAATTCGAGCTCTCAGCTCCCACAGTGAGCCCAAATATGGACCTAGAGACATGGCTTAAACAAACTTGAATCTCCTCCCCCTACGGATGCTGCATACCATATATCAAAACATTCTAACTGCTGAATCTGAAGGAAGATTTTTAAAGAAAATTCCACAGTTTGAACTAAGTTGTAATTCAGGCTCCGACAGTGAGCACCAAATATGAACCAAGGGACTTGGCTTGAACAAACATGAATCTCACCCCTCTAAGCATGTTGCATACCCAATATCAAAATATTCTGCCTGCTGAATCTTGAGAAGAAGATTTTTAAAGAAATTTGCCTGAAATGCACTAAGTTCAAATTCAGGCTCTTATACTAAGCCCAAATATGAACCCAGGGGGCCGATTTGTACAAACTTGAATCAGATCCACCCCACAATGTTGCATACCAAAGATTCTGCCTGCTGGATCTGGAGAATTTTTTTAAGAAATTTGCCTGAAATGCACTAAGTTCAAATTCGGGCTTCTATAGTGAGCCCAAATATGAATCCAGGGGGCCGATTTGAACAAATCTGACCCCCTAGAGATGATGTATACCAAATAGGAAAGAATTCTGCCTGGTGGATCTGAAGAAGATTTTTTTTTAATTTTGAAAGGAAACTCATGGGTGCTATCAGAGTTATGCCCCCTGTGGGTGCGCTAAGTTTATTTGTACAAGTTTGAATTGACATATGATGGGGAACATGCACACCAAATTTGGTTCAATTTGATCCAGTAGTTTATGAGGAGTAGTCAATAATGTAAAGTTCACGACGGACGGCAAGTGATAAGTTAAGCTCCCTTCGGAGGGATAAAAATAAAAACAAAACCTATGTGTGGTTGGCAAACACGTGTGACTGATTGATACATAAACAGAAAAATTAAAAAGGTTATTCGTTTGTATTTTTAAGAAATTGGCTGTTGTTATCCGAAAGATATTCGCTTCGAAGTGTTATAAAATCACTCCTCTAATTTTTTGGTTGATTTCAACAGAAACATACATTTTCCAAAAGACATTTGACTTACTGGCTGTTACCGCAACTTCTGAATTGATCTATTGGCCGATTACAAAAATGGGTGGAGTTTAATTTGTTTGATGGATCCATGATGTCAAGTGGAAAAATAGTTGATCAATGGAAATCCGTATGGAATACATGAACCATACAGATTTATAAATATGGAACTGAAGGAAAAGTGATAGGCATGTAATAAACAGTGTTATGGACAAGGCTTTGGAGCAGAATCAATGAAAATCTTTTGTACATTACTGAATATATTTATTCCTATAGATATATATTGTAAATGGAATTATGAATTGCGCACAAAAAGCACCTTTATCAACATGCATAGAATGTTACAAGTAAGCATAATAATAATATAGCCACAATTCAAAAAGCTCAAATAAAATACAAAAGTATAAAATATGGAACCAACTGCCTGTCCCACCACACTATAATCTGCCATATAAATAAAGTAGAAAGTAATCTATAATTTCAAAACGCTGAGTTCCAGTAACAATTATGATGATTTCAACCAAAGATTTAATATGATATGAAAAATGGAATTGCACTTTATTGCTCATTCCATTAGTGAATTATACACTCTTTGCACCTTGGTTAAATGGCAACCGCAGGTGGTGGTGGTGGTGTGTGTGTGTGTGTGTGTGGGAGGGGGGGGGGGGAGCAGGGGCTTTCAGAAAAGAGGGAGGTGAGGATATTCAAACCAATTTTTAACATGGCAGAAAGGGCATCAACATTTTTTTGTCCCCTACCGGCATCACCGGAGGGGACTATAGGTTTGCACTCCGTCCATCCGCCAGTCTGCCCGTCTGTCAGTCTGTCTGTCACACTTTAGTTTTCCGGAGTTTCTTTGAAAACGCTTCAACGGAATGATTTCATTTTTGATAAACTACTATAGAACGATGACTTACAGATCAAGTTTGAGTTTCATGCTGATTGCATTATTCTTGTGTGAGTTACGGCCCTTGGAAATATGGAAAAGCACCAAAATATCGGTTTTCCGGAGTTTTTTTGGAAACACTTTAATGGAATGATTTCATTTTTGGTAAACTACTATAGAACGATGACTTACAGATCAAGTTTGAGTTTCATGCTGATTGCCTTATTCTTGTGTGAGTTATTGCCCTTGGAAATATGGAAAAGCGTCAAAATATCAGTTTTCCGGACTTTTTCTGGAAACGCTTCAACGGAATGATTTCATTTTTGGCAACCTACTATAGAACGATGACTTACAGATCACATTTCATTTACACTCTGTCCATCCATCCGTCAGTCTGTCGGTCGTACTTTAGTTTTCCGAACTTTTTTTGGAAACGCTTCAACGGAATGATTTCATTTTTGATAACCTACTATAGAACGATGACTTACAGATCAAGTTTCATGTACACTCTGTCCATCCATCCATCAGTCTGTCAGTCAGTCTGTCGGTTATACTTTAGTTTTCCAGACTTTTTTTGGAAACGCTTCAACGGAATGATTTCATTTTTGGTAACCTACTATAGAACGATGACTTACAGATCAAGTTTCATTTGTACTCTGTCCATCTGTCAGTCTGTCAGTCATACTTTAGTTTTCCGGACTTTTTTTGGAAATGCTTCAACCAAATGATTTCATTCTTGGTAACCTACTATAGAACGATGACTTGCAGATCAAGTTTGAGTTTCATGCTGATTGCATTATTCTTGTGTGAGTTATGGCCCTTGGAAATATGGAAAAGTGCCAAAATATCAGTTTTCTGGACTTTTTTCTGGAAATGCTTCAACGGAATTCATGCTGATCACATCTAGGTTATAACATTTGTATAATTATTAATGCTCATTAGTCCAGTAGGGGACATTGTATTGCTTCAGCGATACGAGCGCTCTTGTTAATTTTGATTTATTTTTAACTTATGAACCACTAGGAACAACCTGGTGCCAGTAGTGGTCCAAGAGCTGGAAATTTCTAGTTCTTCTTTGGGAATTGTTTGTACGCATACTTCACTCTGAAATTCATCCAGTTTCCTTGAAAATCACCCATAAGTTCCCTGAAACATTTTTTCTGAGGTTAATGTGTCTAATATGCAAAAAAACAAATTTATGGTTTCCAGAGGCTTAGTTATAGGTAGAATCATTGCCGAATTATCAAGCAAATTTTTATGGTCAGCTCACGTCACTGTTGCTTTAACTGTGACTTGAGGTCCTGACTGTCAAAATAATGAAATTTCAAACTGCAAATTTTTCCCACAAACCTGCTTGTCGAGCTCATTCCGAGGAGTTACATGATATGGTTTGGTTATTTTTTTTTTTTTTTCTATCCCTAGCCGACGAAGTCAGGAGGGAGATATTGAAATGGTGTTCCTCGGTCTGTCCATCCATCCATCAATCACAAACTTTGTCCACTTAATGCCTTCTACAGTTTTCAGTGGATTTAACTCCTCCTCTATTTTTTATTGGATTTTTACGAAACTTGCTCTGAAGTATCAGTATCAAGTGTCGATGTGCATGTGATCAGGAATGGTTACAGCCCTTGGTAATAGCAAAATTCCTGCACAAAAGCCTGTTCCTATCATAACTAAAAGTCAGCTGAGTATATGGATGTCATTGCACTCTCTTGTTCAAATGGTCACAGTTTGTAAATTACTCGAAATAATGGGTCTGATTCATTAGGTGAAGGGTTAAGTCTAAGTTAGTGGTGAACTTACTATCTAGAAACTGAAAATGTAATTGATTTACATACATACAGAGAAATGGATGAACAGACTCAATTTGTGCAATGCATGTTGTCTTCATTTTGTGGGAACATGAGACAAAAAAAAAATTATTGGGTGATTTTTGCAAGTGAAGCCATCATGCAAAGCTGATTGGTTTGTTCATAACAAAAGGTGGTCTATCACCAAATGAATTTCAGAACACTAAGTCACTTTCCTTCTAGATGCATACTGAATACTGAGAGTGGATTGCCACTAAAACAGTGGACCTCCCCATCATGTTTGTTTGTTGGGATTTAACCCTTAACTGGTAGAGTGCTGGAAGCCCTATTTTGGGCTTTACTAAAAGTGACAGGCAATAACTGTCTGTAGCTACATTCTGCCTGAGGAAGCCTTTATTGTCCCTGATATGGATCAGATTTTTTATACAATACCTTGCTCTCTGACATTTAATTGGATAGTGCCTATAAGGCACTATCCAATTAAATGTAATAGAGCAGTATATGATGAGCTTTGATTTGTTGTCAGAAAAAACACAGCACTTTACCAGTTAAGGGCCTGGACAAGTATCCTGAATTCCCACCAGCCTAGAGCCTTAAAATGTCCAGTGGCTTAGTAATGATTTCTAGTCAAGTCTTTGCTGCCTTAACCCTTTACCCAACGAATCGCCCGCATCCGCCCGCGTAATATGCAAATTCAGTAGTTGAAAAAAAAAATTTTCAAAAAATGTCAACAAAACCATTTCATGTGACCCCTCATTGGAACGACCTCGTCGAGCTCTTTCCAACGAGGGGGTCACATGATATGGTTTTGTTGAAATTTTTTTTTAAATTTTAAAAAATTATATTTAAAATAATAAATTTTGATATCGTCTGCGTTGGGTAAAGGGTTAACAGACTTAACAAGAATCCACTGCCTAGATAATTTGCCTGTTGTCAGCAGAACCTCATGATGTCATGTTACAGGCACCTGTTTTGAGGTTGTAAAAGTCAGATTTGGGCCTTTAAGGGTTAACAACACTTTCAATAGCCAGGGTCACATTATGTTGGACAGTTTTATGGATGGAAGAAGCTGGAGAGAACCACCAAGCAGCAGCAGCAAGCAACTGTCATACTCTCAAATATACTAAGGTGGCACAAGCAGGGTAGCAGATGGAGGCAAGTGGACTCTCAACATGTGGGATGCCTTAGCACTCGAGCTGCCACGATGATTAATTTTCAGAATCGAATAATTGATCCTCAAAGTTGGTGGGTTAGTCGTCAATTATTCGTCCATAATATGTACCCAATATAACATAAAGATCAAACACTGAAATACTTCCAAGTTGAACCTCATTGAATGGCATGGTAAACACATTCAATGTGAGAGAAATATCTCAAAATTGCAACGTCAGCAAGTGAATACATAGCAATGTGACAACAATAATAGTAACAATTCAGCCTTGTTTTGTTTTTTGATGTCAGTCTTTGGGCTTATCATGTTTTACTAACTATGATCATGAGAAACTGCTTTCTATTACAAATGCCACTGGCAATTGTGATATTTTTATCACAATTTTATGCATGTGCTATTTTTATTGTGGGTTTTGATTACTACCAATGAATGATTACAAGGAACTCAACGATTTTGATGCTTTGGATTCTGAAATCATTTACTGACTACTTACTGATCTGTCGCATGCCATGGGTTTTTTATGGACTTGTCACTGCTCAATTTCTGAAGGAAACTGGTGGACAGACAAACATTTCAAGCTCTGGACTTATCATTCACCAAAAGTCAAACTTTACTCAACACTTATTTTTTGTCACAGTGTTGTATGTGCCTATTTAATGCATATTGGTGCCAGGCAGGATAGTTCAACCCCAAACCTTTTTTTGTTGTTGCTTTCTTCAACATCAACTGTGTTTCTGCTCTCAGCAAATGATTCATACACTGTGATACAAATTCGTCACTGACTTTGCAAATAAAAATAACAAAAAAAAAAACAGTGCCTCAAGCCCCCATGAGGGCAACCAGTATTAAGTGTCTTGCCCAAGGACAGAATGCAAGTAACATGGGAAAAGATCAATCAGATGACTTTTCAGTTTGAAATACAATGCTCCACTCAGTAAGCCACCATGCTACTTCCTCATCAATTACACTCAAACCCTGGACAAAACATATGAAACACCAGCAAAGTTTTAACTATTGGACTCTTTGATTCAACCAGCAACTGAGTCACTCAAGTTTTGCTTGTGTTTCTGAAACTTCTTTCTCGAATGCATATCATTGCCTGGGTGGAAACTCCACTAAGTGGGTGTTTTAATGCCAATTCATACTCTATTAATACATCATATGCAGTATGGTACATGGATGTTAACCCTTTACCTAACATGACATGACTCATGATGACTCACTGGTTAGAGCATTGGACTCTAAATCAAAAGGTCAGCGATTTGATCCAGACCAGTTGAAACTGCATTTGGACAAGAAACTTAATTTTGGCTGCCCTCATGAGGGCAAGATGGCGCTGTGAATAAGGCATGCAGAATGTCAATGTGCACATGCTTTCAACTGCTGCTAACACTTTTTGTGCAGAATTATTAAGGTGGACAGTCTGACAGTTCTGCTGATGCTCTCCGATTCCCTCCGGCTTCCACACTCATAAAACTGTCCGATGTAATGTGATGATGTGTCATTATACTCAAATAAACAAACCTGACATGACAAAAAATGCCATTTCTAAAACATTCCGTGAAAAACTAAAGGTTTTAAATTTTGCCTCCAAAGCAAGGTTATGACCTCCTCATTGAAATGATCTCAATGACAAGCCTGGAAATAAGCAATCTGTCATTTGCAGAATGAGATCCCCAGTGGGCCAGTTTGTCCTTTGGGTACATCTTTCTCTTTAGGTCTGTGACTTCGGTTCAGATGGAGATGCACAGAGGGTACATTTAATGATGTTGCCCTGCTGTGCAGGGTAGCATCACCAAATTCGCCCTCTGGGGACCTCATACTGCAGATGACAGTCTGCTTATTTCCAGGCTTGCTCAATGAGCTCGTTCACTGAGGGGTCATGAGCTATGTTTTGGATAGAGATTTTTGTTAATAGAACTGGCCACGTTTGGCTGTTAGGTTAGGTAAAAAGTTATACAAATTATGTAAATAAAATGGTAAAGGTTGATCTAAAATAACACTGAGATGTTAATGAGCAAATAATGCAATTTTATATTAGCTTTGCCTCTAAAAAGCAATGATGAATTATGTATATAAAATTGGTCCTAGCACCATGATTGATAGAAATGATTGTAAATAATAGAATTATTCTATAAGAAAATACAATATTGAAATTAGTACAAACTTAAAATACAGTTTCTCTTCCATTCATCTTTCCAAAAGTGTGTATGCAAGTTGTACATGTAGTTTATTTGTCTTCACAGTTGGTTTACTGCAGCCCCTGTGGGAAACCTGGACAGTGAAGCAGTGCTTGTTGACTGTGGTGAACAAGCTCTGTTTTACTGGTAAAATAGGACCCATTCCCCAATGCTTGTGGTGGAGGTCCTCTAAAATTTTAGAGGCAACATGGGTTTAAATAATTGACTAAACTTGACTTTATCTCCATGTTGTGATCACGATTAGCCACTTTGAATTAGGGAATACCATGTTTTGACTTGTATAAAATTTTGAATCGAATATTTGCCGAAAGTTCTAAATCAAATCCAAGTATGTTGCATAGACATTTTAAACAAGACTGAATTGATTCAAGTCCTAGTTGCAATGTGGGCAAAAACTGCTTCTTATAATTTTGATATTCCCCCCTTGGAAATTTGACTTTGAATTAGGCCCCTGCAAATACCATGTTTTGACTCAAATCAAATTTTGAATCAAATATTCGCTGAAAATTTTTAATCAAATCCAATTTTCAGCAATTTCAAGTATGTTGCATAGACATTTTAACAAAATTCCTGCAGCGAAAATCAACTCCTTTGTTCCATTTCTAATTTTGCCAGTATTAACATTCTTTGCAATCTCCCGGTTTTAGAAGATATTGCGATGCACGGGTGGACTTTATTTTCCATAAATCAGAATCACAAATGGTAGAAAAATTAAAATTGTAATGGAATTTATGTTTTTAACTTCTCGTCAATTTGGAGAAGGGATCGAAATTTGAGCGTTTATACAATAGAGATTTTTATTATATGCTAGCCTGTGAATTATTGCAAATTGGCTAAAAGATATTTCTCGATATCCTTCGGCTCAATGAATATTGAGAAATATCCCTTAGTAGCTTCTTAAATGACCTCACGCTTCAGCACATGACGGTGCCTTGAATGGACGATCAGAAGATCTTTGTTATTGTCTTGAAGCTGTTCGCAGTCGAATTGGGTTGAATATTGTGCAGTAAAATTTGAAAATTAAACGAGACTTACCTGTAAGGTCAGTTTTGATTGGAATTCTACCGACTCATGTAGACTAAGGAGGCTAAGCGAGATGAGTGTATGCGAACAGAGGGCCTATCCACCGTGTGAGGGCATGTGGTCGCTATCAATGGGTTGGGTAAATGTTTTTTGTTTCAATAATTGTGGAGTGGATTCCAGAACATTGTTGAGAAGTTAACAACATCACCTGATATTCTTTTCATCATTTTTGGATTTAATAATCACACAGGCAAAATGCCATTATCAAAGTGTGAATCACTTCCAGCCAACACTGCTAGTGCTTCGAAAGAAGTGAGTGTTGCGTCAACCTCTGAAGCAGGGCGAGGCCCCACTGACTTGAGTGCCCAAAATGCCATTCTGGACACCAAATTTAAAGGCATTTTGTCATGAAAAGGCCAAAAGGGCCGAGAACTCTGCGAATCGGAAAACTGGGAAAGGCAGCAACACAAAGAACACCAACTCGCGAAAGGCGAATGGTGATAACTCGCAAAATGCGAACAGTGAACTGGTAACGGACATTGTGCAGGGCACACACACATCTGTTTCGAATGCACACGCAGACCAGGAAATTAGTCCAAATAAAAACCACAATGACTTGGAGTCAATTAAAGATCAACTTTCACAGCTTCTTGCGACTGTAGGAAAATTGGCACCGGTGGTGCAAGAACTTAAGGGTGCCTATGACAACTGTAACACCAGCTTAGAACCGGAGGAACAGCCATCTAATCTTGATAAAGGGGACAACTTAGAACCGGAAGTGGAAGGACATGTCACCTGTGGAGATGTGTAAGCAGACAGCAGCATTTTCACAATTCTGGAAAAGTCGGTGCTCAAGGATGAGACAACCAGTGGTAACATTAACCACAGCTGACGAAGCTTACAACACAACTACTTGTGCATGGGATGGAAAAGGACACAAAACAAGCCTGCTTTGATACCATTCTGAGACCTGAAAATTGCCCTGGACTGGATGTCAAAGTAAATTCATACATTTTCAACTCAAAATCTACCACAACACAGGACATTCTGCAGCAAAAAATTCAGCGGTCACTTTTGAAGGGCACCACCATTGTCATCAACATGCTAAATGCTTTTGTTGAAGGAGAAGGAGGGAGGGAGGGGTGAAATACCTGACCCCCATGAAGTTATGAAGAGCCTATCAGATGCTGTTGGACACTTAGCCGACTCAAGTCATCACTTGAATGTGAGGAGAAAAATGCTGTTCAAGCCAGAACTAAGTGAATATAAATCCCTTTGTACTGAACGGGACCCCATTGGCACACAACTGTTTGGGGATGACCTGGCGCAAACTGTCAAAGACCTGTCTGAAACGAAGTGGCTCACCACCAAAGTTACTAAGCCGAGAACAACATTCAGACATCAGCCATACCAACCCATTACGGGCACATCTGGACAGGGCAAATTTACTTTTTTAGGCTAGCGAACAGGGTACTGCCAACGATACCTTTACTCGAAGAACAACACATCAGCTGGACTCCAGAACAAGGTCATAAATGCTTACAAAAATGACCCCAATATACAGTAACAAACAGCACGGCTGGCAGTAGTAACCCTGTATACAGCACAAATGTGAATACCTTTATAGCGGGAAATATTCAGTTTAAGTATAATATATTGCAATCTTCAAGTAGTTATCTATGGCTTCTTTCCATCATAAAAGGCTGTACATTCAAACTGGATGAACAGCCTTTTCAGCCTGTTGAACCTAAAGAAATTTGGTTTCAAGCTCATGAAAGTATAAAGGAAGATGGAGATTTTATATCTAATATTTTTCTTCGTCCTAAGAAATCTGGATATTTTGGCTAATTTTGAATTTGAAAAATTTCTAAAATATCAGCATTTTAAAGTGGATACATTGCAGTCTTGCATAGAATTGATGAGACCAAAATGCTTTATGGCATCAATTGACCTAACAGATGCACTTTATTCAGTACTGGTGCACAAAAGCTATAGAAAATATTTAAGGTTCAAGTATCATTCAACTATCTATCAATTTACTGTCCTTCCGAATGGCCTGGCATGTGCATCTAGGGTGTTTACAAAATTGTTAAAACCTGTATTTGCAAAATTGAGAGCACAAGGTTTCCTATCGAGTGGTTATCTGGATGATTTCTTTTTAACAGAGAAAGATAGTAAACTTAATGTAGATGGCATTTGAGACCTGCTTCAGAAGCTTAGGTTTTATATTTCATACAAAAAATCTATTGCAATACCCACACAGGTAATAGAACATTTGAGGTTTATACTAGATTCTAAGAACATGATTGTTTCTATCAGTACAAAAAAGAATGAGAAATTAACAAATTCCGGGAGGAGCATTTTGGATCTTTCTGCACCTTCCATTCGCTCCATAGCCAAACTCATTGGTCTCATGGTCTCTTATTGTCCAGGGGTCGAATATGGAGCTTTACATTATCTACACTTGGAAATAGAGAAAAATGAGGCATTTGTACAGGCTAATGGTAATTTTGATGCTACATGTACACTATCTGAGGATGCCGAAAGTGATATTACCTGGTTGTTAACAAATGCTTTCAAAAGCCCCCCCGATATATTTCTCATGGTAATCCACAAATAATTATCCAAACAGATGCATCTGGCTCAGACTGGGGTTTTATTTGGAAAGACAGGACTGCAGGGGGCAGATGGAATTTAGAGGAAGCAAAATTTCATATTAATTATTTAGAACTGAAAGCAGCATACTTTGGTTTGCAGGCCCTCTGTCATGAAATTTCTGGTAAAATGTCACGTAGCATATAATATAAAGAAAATCTTCAATATTTTAGTGAATATCAGGAATTATCTCATTTGTGTGGGCATGAAAATGTTATTTTTCACTCACAATAAAACTTTCAGGTCCACACTCATGAGATAATTCCCGATATTCACTAAAATAGTATAGATATCCTCTATTTATAGCACAGTTAAATGACATCTGTTGTTATATCAATCTGAACTTGAGAACAAGACAATGCCGCCTCTTAATAAACACAACTTTGACACGGTTTCTTCATCAATATTCATCTCATTTATGTTAACAATGAAGTCAATAATCGAGAACCACGGGTGATTTAGTAGGAGATTTAAACCAAAAAGGAAAGAAACCTTGTAGTATTTGAGTTATTAACCACATTTATCGATGTTTTAATCCTAGAATCACATTTTTATCGGTAGAATACATCCATTGAAATGAACAAAATGGGTAATTTTAATTGATAATGAACTTAAAACCCGGTAATCATTCGAAACTATTATCCGAGCCTCAAATTCAAATCAAATTCGAATTGAATAATGGAGGTCGAATTGAATGATAAATTCCCTGCAGGAACCCTGGGAAGTGAAGCAGTGCCTGTTCACTGTGGTAAACATGCTCTGTTTTACTGGTAAAATAGGACCCAGTTACCAATGCTTGGCTGGTGCAAACCCTCTCTAAAATGGGCAACATTGCTTATTAACTCTAACCCCTGGTCTTAAGTTGATACTCAAATTGTGGTCATGATTAACCATTGTGCAAAAATATGTGACATTAAACACCAAAAAATTAATAAATAGAATAAATGATTATTTGAAATATGCAGGGGCCTACCTTGAATCGATACTCAAATTAAAACAGGCATCAGATGTGTGATTTGATTCTTTTTTTCGAACAGAATAACATTTGTGACTTCCCATTTTCACCACATTATGCAGTGGATATGTGACACATTCAGCATTCAGTTTCTTCAAATAATAATTAACTCTTTCTCTCTTGCTCTGTGTATTGTCAGGAAAATTTGCATGTCATTCCTTGAGTGTAACCAGGTACCATCTGCAATGCTTTAGCATTGCAGATGGCACCTGGCTGCACTCAAGGGGTGATGTATTCCACTAGAATACTTTGCGCAAGTTGTGGAGAAACTGGAAGTTCACTGCCCTGTTCCTGCCAAGCTTGTATCATGCATGCTAAAACCTTAGGGATATTCTGTGTTTACAGTTTTATATAAGGCTAAATATACTGCAAAGATAAGGATGTCATGACTACAGTTGGCATCCTGTGAACTATGTAGAAATTGGATGAGCAGATGGACAATCATGGTGTATAAATAAATAGACTCAACTATTAATCAACCAAGGTTAAGCTCAGTGTTATATACTTGCTTGATGAGATAGGTCTTCTGAGCAGATTTAAAATGGTCAAGAGTTTGTGGCGTCTTCATTTTAAGTGGGAAGCAATTCCAATGCTTCGGACTGACAACAGAGAAAGCACGACCACTGCATGATTGAAGGTTGCAAGATGTGAAAACTAAGTCATTGGAGAAACTAGACCTGAGAGCCTGATAGGTTTGTGGGGAACAAGAAGATCAGTAAGGTAAGAAGGACCAAGATTGTTGAGACATTTATATTTGATTAAATAGGTACGAGTAAATGATTGATTTATTTATTTATTTATTTATTTATTTATTTATTTATTTATTTATTTATTTATTGGTGTTAAAGGTCAAATACTTCTGCACAGTGGCTAATTGTGATTGCAACATGGAAGTAAAGTTAAGTCCTGCCAATCATTTGTTCCCATGTTACCCATTTTAAAGGACTTCCACCCCAGGCATTGGTGCCAGTAAAACAGTTATTGTTCACCATGGTGTGTAAAATGTTTCCACTCGTTTCCCCAACATTCCTGATCTTTCAAATAGAAAGAAACTTGAAACACTTAACATGATTGTTTTATTGCAGTCAATTTGATACAACCATATGTCCACAATTTGGTAATGAATTGAATCAGAAGACTGATTCTAGAATCAATTCAAATAATCGCAAAGCCCTACATCAGTGAGCAGAGGGTTTGGTGAGTGGGCATATTATTTAATTATTTATAAACAATTATTAATATCCTTTGTAAGGACACTCAGCCTGATGCTTATGTATAAATAAATAAATGAATAAACACAACACCCACTCATGCCATCAGTAATATCGATAATATATATTATTGGTAATAAAACTAAAACTATCCTTTTTGAGAAACCAAATCTAATTTTATTGAATATTCATCATCAGGTTATCACATGTATGTGGTATAATGACCAACTCCCATATGGATCTGTCTCTGCCACTGTTGCCTAGGAACAGAGAAACCAGTAAAGTGCAATCAGGTTTAAGTGCTTTGGCTAAGGAAACAATGCAGTTACCCCTGGCAGGGATCGAAAAGTGGACATTTTGAATTGAAGTCCAATACCGTAACAACTGAGTTACTGCGCTGCCTAGTAAAGGGCATCAGAACACAAGGCAGGATCAGGCCTGAAAATAAGCAGTCTGACATTTGCAGAATGTGGTCCCCAGAGGATGAATTTGATGATGCTATCCCATACAGTGGGCCAATTTATCCTCTGGGTACCTTCTGTTTAGTTTTGAGACCCTAATTCAGATTGAGGTTCACAGAGGGTAAATTTAGTGATGCTACCCTGCTGTGCAGGGTAGCAGTATCACTTAATTCACCCTCTGGGGACCTCATTGTGCAGATGACAGTCTGCTTATTTTCTGGCTTGGGCTGGATATATTGAAGTGAAGTAGTCCTCATAAAATCAAGCCACTGACATACAACATATTAAAAAGTAAATATATCTTGATGAGCAAAAAAAAGTTTGGAAATGTGATTTCTCAGATTGGCCACTTGCCACTGAGTGTATTCAGTAACTATCTTTTGGTGAGCGGCATCTGCAGTAATAATATTCATGATTCTAAAGTTTAACCTACAAGACTATGACTCACTGTTTCGCACCTACACAGATTTCGTTCTGTGTAGCACCTACACAGATTTAACTTTTATAATAATGAATCATGTACAGTCAGTTTGAAGGGTAGACAATAAATAATTTCAACCAATAGGCTGCAGGTTGAAAATATTAATTGATCTAACCTTCAACCTGATATGGGCTCTTCCAATGAATGTCACTGAATTGCCATGGCTGATATTCTGTTATTCCTCATGGCAATCCAGTAAATTGGAGTTGTGCTGGTTTATTACGGTAGACTACTTCTGCTCTAGTGATATAATACAACCCAGTGCCCACTGCTTGAGGAGTGAGTGCTTTAAAGTAGGTAACATAATTATTAAGAGCTGACAAAGAATTTACTTGTCTTGTGGTTGGGTTAAAGTCAAAGATGCTAAAAAAACACCTCTAACCTTTTGCTTAACAAATTGCATAATTTACAAATTAAGTGGTTGAAAAAAATACTGTTTTAAAAAAATTCCCATAAAATCCTAGACTTAGCCCTCATTGGAATGAGCTATGGTTTTGACATGTTTTGAAAAAAAATTGAAAGGAAAAAAAATTAAAATAACAAATTTTGATATAAAGTGCATTGCGTAAAGGGTTAACCACCTCAGTCTTGAAAATCCAGGAATTTTTTTTTGAAAATCAAACCAAGATTTTTCACAGTATTTGAGTTATCTGGGTAGAAAATCCACTCTGTAGATAAGTTAGTGCTAATCCACGCTACATGTAATTATTCCACTGCAGACCCCATACAGAAGGAACTGTTCTCTAATATTAACTGTTAAGAAATAGCCAAATGTCATGATAGCAGAAAAATAAAATTTCCAGGTGAGCAATTAGGAACAGATTTAGTACATTTTTTGAAATTAGGAATCTTATTTTTAATAAATACATGAAAAAACATTTTTTGCAATGAACTCGTAAATTAGGTGTTATCAAGTGTTACCATTCATCTGTCAAAAGGAAAATAATCACATTAGTGTTTTTTATTGTCAGGTCCAGTGTTTTCGTAGTTTAAGCCTACATGAGGGTTCCTGTTCTGAATAGAATGCTTCTTACCAAACTAATCAGCTTACTAGAATTTAAAATGTGATGTACTATATCCTGATAGGGGGCAAAGAAAAATGATGGAGGTAACTTGACCCTTTGTAAACTGATGTCAAAATACCAAAATATCAATCTGAAAATTTTTCTCATCATACAACTAGGAATCTACCCAACATAATGGCTAAAACCAGCCAGTGCTATTCACAAACTCGCCAATTAATTTTCATTATTTTTTCATTTTTTTTGCTCTCAAAAACATAGGTTATGACCCCTCTTTTGGAATGAGCTCATTCCAATGAGGGGTCATAACCTATGTTTTTGAGACAAAAAATTTCAAAAAATTAGTTATTAATGAATTTTTTTTGCAGTGTCGTCTGCTTTTCATGTTAGGTAAAGGGTTAAATTCCTTACAGCATTAGGGGAAACATTTGCAGGTGGAAATTTTGATACTTCAGCATCAGTGTTAAGGGGTTAACTTTATACTTCACCCACTACCTAATCCAATAGCCCAACCAGGCTCCATGTATTCACAAAGTCATTCAAATTTTATTATTTTTTTTCATTTTCTTTTATAAACACAGCTGGTGACCTCTCAATGTGCACAATAGGGTGAGGGGTAGTTAAGCTATGTTTCTGAGGCAAAAAATGAACACTTTTAGTTATTGGAGAAATTTTCTTGCAAGTGTCTTCTGCTATTTGGATTGGGTAAAAGCTTACTGGTGTTTAATATATAATGAAGCCAATGATACTGAAAAATGATTTGAAACCTCAATAAATAGAAATGTTATGAAATGACTAGTGGACACATGAGGATTGGTGTGTGTGTGAAAACATAAAAATTGGTTATATACAAATTGTGCTACTATAAATACTCTAGTTTGGTCTGAAATGTTTATGACTATTTCAAGCCTCTCTTTCTTGGTTTCACTACCAGTTGATATAGATCAACAGCACATCACCATGTTTGCGGTGTGAAAATGTAACCCTTTAGCCAATGAAAGGGCAATATGGATGCAAATTACACAACTTATTCTCATACTCCTGTATGTATCAACTTCCATTCTGAGGAGGTTGAGGGAAAGAATCAGAGAAACTGTAGTTGTCATGGTATCATCAGTAGATTTCTTTAGCACTAGAAGACTTCATCATGTTCTCCACCTCGTGTGTGTATTGTTAAGGATCCTCCCTTTGGTCCTTCAAAGTATCTTGAACCTTTGTCCAAAGCAGTACACTGAAAAATGAGATAAAAAATATTGATAATCACTCTTTTGAATTTGAGATATTCTAAGCGACATACCTTTGGACAGAATAATAATAATACTTTGGCCAGATGTTGATTCCTAACTAAGGATGCCTCATTTACCCCTGTTTTTCATGTACTGCTACCTTCTCTCATCCCAGTAATGAACTGTTTGATTATACGATGTGTCTCTTCTTTCTCAGTTTCACTATTAACTCTTAACCCTTAAGGGCCTATTTCTGACTTTTACGATCTAAGAACAAGTGCCCTTAATATGCCATCATGAGTAGGTCCTGCTGACAATAGACAAATTACAAAGGCAGTGATTTTAGTCAAGTCTTGGCAGCCAAGACTTGACTAGGAATCACTGTTAAGCCACTGGACATGTACAGGCTGTGGTCAGGTGCGAATTGAGGACAACTGTCCAGGCCCCAAGGGTTAAAACCATTGAGTATTTTCAGGATATTTTTGATCAAATCTATTCATGGCTGCTGAGAAGCAGCCATAACCAGATTTAAAGAAAAATTCATCTAAATTTAACTCAAGGAATCATTGGTGAAAAAATCCATTCAATTTAGAGGGGGAAACTTTGATTAAATGTGCTAAAATTATACTTATTTTAGTGGCAAGAGAAATACTGTCCTGGGCAGGAGAATCTGCCAGCAGCATGCAAGGAGGTAAGCATGCAAGCCCTCTCCAGTATCACCAAATACCCACATATCAATCATTTTCCCATCCCATATTCTCTTTACACTCCCAGTGAATCTTATTCAACTGGATTGATATGTTGGACATTCTAAGAGAAAGTGTTCCAGGGTCTTCATTAACTCCATGCCTGCTGCTGCCAGATAGTTCTGTCCAGAACAGAATTTCTCTTACCACTGAAATCGGAATAATTGGGGAACAATTTATTCAAATTCGTCCCCTATAAATGAAATAGATTTTTTTGCCAATTATTTCTTGAGTTAAATTTAGATGAATTTTTTTATAAAATCTAGTCATGGCTGCTTCACATTAGCCATGAGTAGATTTAATGAAAAATGACTTGAAAAGATCCCCTGGATTAAGAGTTAATCGTAATTACACATTTTGCAGTCCTTATCACTGTCTAAACCATTTTTCTCCTTCAGTTCCTGTGACCATGACAGTGTTTTTCTGCATTCAGGGATTTAGAATTATTTACTTATTTATTGCTCCTATTTTACCAGTAAAGTAGAACTTTTTTACCACTATAAACAAGCACTGCTTCACTTCTCAAAGGGGTGGAGTTGAGAAGAGACCACTTCAATATTCTACTAAAGTATTAGATCTAAAGGGCAAACACACAAAACTGCAAGGCTCCCATGTCTCCTGGACTTTTTGCAAACTCCTTGAATTTGAAAAACAAAATATATATTCCAAGGCTATGAAAACTCCTTTAATGTGGCAGTAGTATCTGAACCTCCTGAAATCTTCTTGAATTTTATAACTATTTGTTGGAGATAACACTGTGGGGTTATTCGGTCAGGTTGCAAGCAGTGAAATATCGGCAAAAATGACTTTTATGAATTGTTCATTGATCTCCTGTTAACTATGAGAAAGACTATACAGTGGAGCCCAATTAATTGAATAGCCACTTTGCCAATGAAAATTATTCACTTAACCCTTTACCCAACACAGACGATATCAAAATTTATTATTTTCAATATCATTTTAAAATTTCTTTTACAAAAATTTCAACAAAATCATATCATGTGACTCCTCAGTGGAACAAGCTCATTCCAATGAGGGGTTACATGATATGTTTTTTTTTAATTTTTCTGAAAAATAATGTATTTTCAATTGCCGCATTTGCAAATTACGCATGCGGATGTAGCTGATTCATTAGGTAAAGGGTTAATAGGAGGATTCAATTCACCCTTAAGTCCTCAGATTAAGTTGATATAAATAACTATATATACACATGTATACAGTTGCAGATGACTTAACAGTGCTTCTACATTATTGTTTTCTGTCTGTACAGGCAGACAACAATGATGTAAAAACTATGTCAAGATAAATGCATCCTACCAGTAGAATTCTCAAGGAATAATATACTTGGAACAATTTTTTCACAGCAATATGAAAAGGGAAGTTTCTGGCTGTATGGGGACTTGAGAATTAACAGGGAGCTGGTCACTTTCCTATATTCTGGAGATAAACCAAGCATTTATTGCATTATAGATCACACAAAAATGTATTGAACGATCCCAAACATTTTATTTTAAATGACCAAAAAAATTGCAAAAATACTGAAAAGCAATAAACCAAGTGACAGCTAATTCATTTATTCAGAAATTAATTATCATTTTGGACAAATTCATTGATGTCTGTGGTATCACCCACCAGGTTCCTGAGTGGACGGTATATAAAAAAACAACCCACTTTTTTAGTAGTCTCTATTGGGTCTGTTCACCTCTGACTTATAAACAAATTCAACATTTCTGCCTCAGTTTGAGAGTACCAACTTGATCCTAACCAAATTGATCCCAAACCTAGACAAGAACATACTCCAGAATTTCTAGCCACCTCTATGGTACACACAGACTCTCATGCACACATAATATTCCTCCCAGGGGCATTTTACAGATGTGTTTGAAGTGTATAAAAGTCTCATAATAAACAGAGCTAATGATGAAATGCACAGAGATCTCGTGCAAACTTGTTGCTAGTCAATTTGTGATTATCAATACACTACACCTGGCCTACGTATTGTCCACAGGGATGGTCAAGGGTGCATGCAGACCAACTTCAAACTTAACAATATCTTGTGAAGCACATTACCCTTCTCCACTGAGCTGTAAGAAAACAATTATGTCAACAACAAAATCTTGCTGAACTAAACTTCCCCTTGCTGCTGCCATTGTACCATTGAGAAAAAAAATGCTCAACTTGCAAATGACTTTTGAAAAGTAGTTTAGCACTCTACTTGTTAAAATAAGAATTTAATGTGAGGGCAAACACCTGGATCAAGTTCAACAGTTATTTGAATTATCAAAGGCAATATAAAGTGTGAACACCTGGATCAAATTCAGGAGTTATTTTAATTAACAAAGGCAAAATATCATGTGAATACCTGGATCAAGTTCAACAGTGATTTGAATTAACAAAGGCAATAAATCGTGTGAATACCTAGATTAAGTTCAACAGTTATTTGAATTATCAAAGGCAATATATCGTATGAACACCTGGATCAAATTCAAGAGTTATTTTAATTAACAAAGGCAATATATCATGTGAATACCTGGATCAAGTTCAACAGTTATTTGAATTAACAAAGGCAATAAATCGTGTGAATACCTAGATTAAGTTCAACAGTTATTTGAATTATCAAAGGCAATATATCGTGTGAACACCTGGATCAAATTCAAGAGTTATTTTAATTAACAAAGGCAATATATCATGTGAATACCTGGATCTAGTTCAACAGTTATTTGAATTATCTAAGGCAATAAATCGTGTGAATACCTGGATTAAGTTCAACAGTTATCTGAATTATCAAAGGCAATATTATTGTATGTCTGAAGCATGCACTTTCACCATCTTGAAATGAATTCTCTGTTTCTCCCGATTGGGATATATCAAGTTTTATAACTTCAAAATTTCTTGATAATTTATCATTGAGCATAAAATGAAAGTGTCAATGACACTGTGGCTCAACTTGACAAATTTGAACTTGTTAAGTTATAAATGAAATGGCAAAATTGAAGATCATCGGTACCAATGTTATTTGGTGAAATTTCAACATAACAGCATTGTGTGTGCACGTCAGAGTAATCCATGCCTTTTTAAACGTAAACTGTAAGACTGGCTAAAGGAAGAATGTTGATACACAAATGCAGTATGTTCAGAGGTTATTGTAAATGGCAACTTTTTTCACAGACATGAATGCTAATCAATAGCTCTTATCTATAGGTCTTGCCTAATGAGCACACCAAGTTCAAAAACAATCCTATGATAAATGTGACCTGCAGTCCATGTCAAAGAATGTTGATGCACAAATGCAATAAATTCAAAGATTGTTGCTAATAGCAACAGTTTTTGATGGAAATGAAAAGAAAATCAATAGCTCCTATCTTTGTCACCCTGCATAACCTTACAAAGTTTCAAAACAACCTGATAATGAATGTGCCCTCAGAGGCATGCCAAAGGAAGATGTTAATGCACAAATGGACTAAGTAGAAGGTCATTGCCTGTGGCAATAATTTGGGTTTTTTTTTTATAGAAATTCATAAATATACCCTGCAGAGAGTGCAAAAGGGATAAGTTGATGCACAAATGCATTAAGTTCAAAGGCTGGTGATAACAACAATAATTTTTTATGGAAATGAAAAAAGAGCAATAGCTCACATACAGAGGTCACCCCGAACACACATACCAAGTTTCAAAGTGATCCGATCATAAATTTGCCCTAAAGGGAAATATTGAGGTCTGAGTAAACTAAGTTCAAAGGTCAGCGGCAACAATTTTGACAGAAATGGAAGAAAATCGATAGCTCCTATATAGATGTCACCCCACACAAGCACACCGAGTTTGCAAGCGATCCAATCATAAATGTGCCCTGCAGGGTGTGTGAAAGGGAAATATTTATGCTTAACTGCACCAAGTTTTTACTAAGTTCATCGAAGGTCATTACCAGTGGCAACATTTTTTGACAAAAATTGATAGCTCCCATCTAAAGGTTACCCTAAACAAGCATACAAAGTTTCAAACTGATCTGATCATAAATGTGTCCTTTATGGCATGCCAAAGGAATATATTGATGCCTGACTAAACTAAGTTCAAAGATCGTTGCCAACGGCAACATATTTTGACAGACGGAAATGGAAGAAAATTGATAGCTCCCATCTAGAGGTCACCTCAAATAAACATGCCAGGTTTCAAAGCAATCCGATCATAAATGTGCCCTGTAGGGTGTGCTAAAGGGAAATATTGAGGTCTTCTGACTAAACTAAGTTCTAAGAACATTGGCCGCTGCAACATTTTTTGACGGAAATGGAAAAAAATCGATAGCTCCCATCTGGAGGTCACCCCAAATAAGCATACCAGGTTTCAAAGTAATCCAATCATAAATGTGCCCTGTAGGGTGTGCCAAAGAGAAATATTGTTGTCTGACTAAACTAGATTCTAAGAACGTTGGCCGTGACAACATTTTTTGAAGGAAATTGAAGAAAATCGATAGCTCCCATCTAGAAGTCACCCTAAACAAGCATGCCACGTTTCAAAGCAATCCGATCATAAATGTGCCCTATAGGGTGTGCCAAAGGGAAATATTAAGGTCTTCTGACTAAACTAAGTTCTAAGAACATTGGCCGCGACAACATGTTTTGACGGAAATTGAAGAAAATCGATAGCTCCCATCTGGACAACACCCCAAAGAAGCATATCAAGTTTCAAAGCGATCCAATCATAAATGTGCCCTGTAGGGTGTGCCAAAGGGAAATATTGAGGTTTGACTAAACTAAGATCTAAGAACATTGGCCGCGGCATCATTTTATGACGGAAATTGATGAAAATCTATAGCTCCCATCTAGAGGTCACCCCAAACAAGCATACCAAGTTTCAAAGTGATCCAATCATAAATGGGCCCTGTAGGGTGTGCCAAAGGGAAATATTGTGGTCTGACTAAACTAAGTTCTAAGAACATTGGCCGCGGCAACATTTTTTGAAGGAAATTGATAGCTCCCATCTAGAAGTCACCCTAAATGAGCATGCCAGGTTTCAAAGCAATCCGATCATAAATGTGCCCTGTAGGGTGTGCCAAAGGGAAAAATTGAGGTCTTCTGACTAAACTAAGTTCTAAGAACGTTGGCCACGGCAACATTTTTTGATGGAAAATTGAAGAAAATTTATAACTCCCATCTAGAGGTCACCCCAAACAAGCATACCAAAGTTTCAAAGCGATCCAATCATAAATGTGCCCTGTAGGGTGTGCCAAAGGGAAATATTGAGGTTTGACTAAACTAAGTTCTAAGAACGTTGGCCGCGGCAACATTTTTTGACGGAAATTGAAGAAAATCGATAGCTCCCATCTAGAGGTCACCCCAAATAAGCATACCAGGTTTCAAAGCGATCCAATCATAAATGTGCCCTGTAGGGTGTGCCTAAGGGAAATATTGTGGTCTGACTAAACTAAGTTCTAAGAACATTGGCCACAGCAACATTTTTTGACGGAAATTGAAGGAAATCGATAGCTCCCATCTAGAAGTCACCCTAAATAAGCATGCCAGGTTTCAAAGCAATCCGATCATAAATGTGCCCTGTACGGTGTGCTAAAGGGAAAAATTGAGGTCTTCTGACTAAACTAAGTTCTAAGAATGTTGGCAGCGGCAACATTTTTTGACGGAAATTGAAGAAAATCGATAGCTCCCATCTAGAGGTCACCTCAAATAAGCATACCAAGTTTCAAAGCGATCCAATCATAAATGGGCCCTGTAGGGTGTGCCAAAGGGAAATATTGAGGTTTGACTAACCTAAGTTCTAAGAACGTTGGCCGCGGCAACATTTTTTTATAGAAATTGAAGAAAATTGATAGCTCCCATCTAGAGGTCATCCCAAACAAGCATACCAGGTTTCAAAGCAATCCAATCATAAATGCGACCTGTGAGGTGTGCCAAAGGAAATTGTGGATGTAAGTACTAACATACTAACGTACTAACATACTACCGTACGTACGTACGCCAACGGACGAGAAGTGATGGCAATAGCTCAGCTTGACTTTGTCAAGCTGAGGTAATAAAATCAATTGTTAACATTTTGACACAGAAATGTAGAAAACAAAGACTGAATAACAGCTTAAAACTTACTGCTATAACTCTAACACCTGCAGTTCTGTAATTCATATTCTTTGATCTTGGTACAAAATTACTTCTGAGTTTCTTACTGATAACTTTAATGAGGTCTTGGTCCTTGGCAGTGTCGTCCTGAAAAAGAAAGGAAAGGTTTAAAGTTAAAAACACATGAAACATTATGGTATTTATTATAACTACCAAATCTCATTAACTCTTAACCAATTGAGTACTTCTTGAATTTTTCAAGCTGTAAAGCAGCCATGTCTTGATCTGATGAAAAATTCAACAGAGGCTAGCATCAGGACTCATATTTATGTATGTTTCATTATTTATTTGTTGGTGTTTAAGGTGACATATTTTTGCACAGTGACCACAACATGGATATAAAGTCAAGTTCAGCTAATCGTTTATACCCATGCTGTTCATTTTAGAGAACTTATACCCTAGGCATTGGTTACCAGACCCTATTTTACAAGCAATACAGAGCTTGTTTATAACAGTAAACAAGCACTGCCCCACTTCCAGGTGCATGTTTCATTAACAAAATACTAGATTGTACATCTACTTGGCAACAGGGTATTTTCGTGAAAGAAAATCCACCTGTAGTTGGTAAAGAGTTAATTTCTTTTCTTCATTGTCTTAACCGATTCTGAATGATGCTATGAAATAAAACGTTGAAGCTTGATGTAATTGTGAAGTTTGTGATGAAATTTTTTGTAGCAAACAGTGTCAAATAACACAACCTCTTGTGCCTTCAGTTTAACTGTTTTACGGCCAAGGCTGATCTATCAACCAGATACTCGTTGTAGCCACAGGAAGTGACATTGTATTTATAAGGTGCTATATAAGTAATGGAAAGATAGCTTGAAAATAGGTGATAGGCTAGTTTTAATGTAAAAAATCTGAACAAAATAATCATTTGTCATGTTTTTGCTGCCCATCCGTATATATTGTTAATGCTTCTCAGTCATTAAAAATGAAAACATTTTTTTTAGATATTTTACACCATTGAAAATAACATATCACCTATTTTCAAGCTGAATTTACCACTTCTAAAAAAACACCTTAATGCAGTAAATATGATTGTTTTCACTGGTAAAATAGGATGTGGTAAGCAACACTTGGGGTGCCTCAAAAGTGGGCAATATTGGTATCAATGATTGGCTACTTGTTTTGCAGTCACAATATAGCCAAAGATGACCTTGAGGACCAATGAACATAAACATCTATCATCCATCTATCATCCAAAGATAATCCAGTTCATTTCTGGAGTTTTTTCTGTTAAGTTGATGAGATGCTGCACTTTTGGAATGGCCTCTGATGGGGCCTTTTCCAATAATGTACCACATATGTTACTGCTCAAATAAGTTTTTTCAGATTCAGAAACCTCTCTGAAACCTATTTCAACTTGATAGATGTGATTATAGGTATGTCATGGTATTTTGAGGGTATTTTGAGGGTTTGCGGTGACCTTGACTCTAGAACAATTAAACTAACTAGCCGATTTGATTTCTGTGATGTAGTGATGGAGCATCACGAGGGGGCAAAAATAGAGATCAGGTAAGTGGACTAGATTCATTGCAACTAGTACTATCACCTGGACTGAAAGAGGAAGGTAATCTGAATAATTAGAGGTTATTAGGCCCCACAAAGTAGATCTTCTGTTTCTCAGGACATGTTTTGTAAAATTGCATGCAGACATGCATTTTTTTTATTTTATTTATAATTTTTTGTAATTATTTCTTTGCCATCAAAAATTCATATTCTTGGTTTGTCTTATGTTTTAGGCCTCATAATCTACAGAATAGCATGGGTGGTGATGTATTTTGGCCCTGGAGTGCAAGAAGGCTTTGCAATGCTATCGCATTCAAGGGACAAATTTATCAATTTTATTAACTTGGGTAAAATATCAGACATAAACCATTTAATTTTTAATTTTTTTAGTTTGCATTGGTTATAAAAAAAAGAGCATGTGGTAGACAAAATGACCTTGTAGGAGGACCTAAGAAACAGATTTTGAACTTTTTTTTTTAGTCCTTCCTTAGTTAGTTTCATACAGGCCAGGATATCAACCCGAGGTAACTTCATATCAGCCCGAGACTGAAGATCAAAGGCTAATGTGAAGTTTCCAAGGCCTGATATCTCAGCCAATATGAAACTAACTAACCTCTTTATTTATTAACCAAACACAAATAATTACAAAATGTTCTCAGATCTGTTGCAGTTTTTTTAGTAATATTGCTTCAAGGTTCTTTTCTCAAAGTCTGAAGTTTCCTCTTCTAGTTTCAGCTATCCAAATGACTTGGCTTCCACACTGGGGGAGCCATGACATTCGTGTTAGATAAACTATCTCTTCTATCACTTTGATGAATCTATGACTCTGATTCTTAGTTTGTGTTGAATTTTCTTTTTTCTCCACTTCACCCACCTAATCGTAACTTTATGTCATCATTAATTCCTCACTATACAAAGACTTGGCTTCAAACTACCCCATTAAGCCTGCTTACACCAATTTTCCTGATTATGTTCGACGAATAGCTGTGATCGATTTCAATGTGAACAAATTCATTGCAACTACTCATGCATCAAGGGGGGACAACTGTAGCTTGATTAATATCAGCCAAGATTAGTATCATTTCGGCTAAGTTTGAAGTCATATCAGCCGAGTTTAATAATGGGCAGTTCTAGGAAATAAGTCCTTCTAATAATTAAGGTACGTCATTGTAGTGCAGAATGCTGATAGTGTTTGACAAGTTGTTGGTATTCATAGCTTATAATTGTGCTCAATGATAACAGAGAATATTTCCCATCATGCATCAAACTGAGTGTGTGCATTTTGTGTCATTACCGATATGTGTATGTGCAAGATATGAAAGTTAAGTTGGTTATCCTGTAAATACCACCAAACAGGTACAAATTCAAAGATGGTGTGCAGTTGGAGGGGCAAACCAAATTGAGAGGGCAACCTGGAAAGAGGGTGAGAATGTTTCAATTGGATGAGGCGTATAAGTCATGTTTGCAAGGCTTAGTTCAATGAATCATTGTCTCACAAAATTTCTTTTCATCAATTTTATATCAAGAATTAAAAGTATTACATATAAAGTTGATACTTTGAGGGTCGAATTAAAAACACACACTCTTTTGAATGTTGCAAAAACCAGTTCACTGGAGCATTTTTTCTGATGATATGGGCACTATCAAATTCAGATGAAAGGGCATGGATGCCCCCTCAACACATTCCCACCTCCACACCCACCTCGATCTGACATCCCTGAACAAATTTCTGGCTTATACACTTTAATATGAGTATTGTCCACAAAATGAGGAAACTGGTTTCAGAAGTTATTTCATACTGTTTGTGATCATGTGAGAGATGGTTGGTGAGGATGTGTGTTTGTATGTGTATATCTAGGCAGTTGAAAGAATGTGTGGAAGTCAAAATTAAAGCAATATTGTGAAATGAATTTGAAATAAACTTACAGCAACCCATGCATGGTTAACAACATCTTGTGATGAAAACCGCTTCTTTGGATCTAATGTTAGCATACTGGAAATAAGTTCCTGAAAAAAATAAATCCTTTATTGTCTTTGACTATGTGTAATAAGAAAATGTAGTCAAGTGGTGCATTATTTATCTGATTGAAAAAGATGAGGAGAGCAGATAGAAGTTCTGAGATTCGCAAATATTCTGTGCTTATCATCTGATAATCTCATTCCTGCAAGATGCAACAGATTTTACATTAATTACAGTACATGAAGAGTGGATTATCCCAATAGTACTGTGATTACAAAAGTAGACAGAAAATTCTGCCTGGGTTATGACTTGGTCATGATTTGGTCAAAATTCTCTGTCCACTTTTGATGCACACTACTGCAGAATCTCACTTGTCAAACAAAGAAATGTGAGAACACTGAATCTCACATGTTATTTTTGTTTGTTTTTTTTTCTGAATCCAGTCTTGATTTGCAACATTTTATTTATGAAGTTTCAATTTGCTGCTGTGTGAGTGTTTTGACTGGATCATGATCTGATCAAGAAAAGGACCACTTGTGATCACAGGACTGTAAATCACCCAAATATAGTACAGCCATTGTGGACTGGTTGTAATCCACACATCAATGACACTTACACACTGTATTAAAGAATACATAATGAACAAATTAACATCTATAGGGGTGATGAATGTTTTTTATTTTCAGTTTTATAGCACCTTGAATACAAAAAACTGAATTGTTCTGACAACAAATACAGTACAGTCGTCATGTGCTGGTCGTAATTCATTTGATGTCCATGTATGCATGTACCAGGTAATAAGAATCATCATCAGCAAGATTTTAATTATTGAAGCACCGGGTTGCACCTGATTACTCCCATAACAAGTGTTTGGAATCTAATATTGCATTCAAGGAAATATTGCCCACCCGTGGAAAGTGACCAGTCCATGGTGGCCGAAGTGTAGGGAGGTTCCCCTTAAGAAAAAGTCTAAAAGAGACCAGCAAAGTTTCAGCAAATAGACTTTTTCTTGGTCAAAGGTCTACTGGCTGAAATTTTACTTGCACATTTTTTCTCACTGAATGCAAGTTATTGTCTGGGTAGAAGCCCCACTCCATGGGTGTTTTAATAATGATAATCCACACTGAACGTACTCCCGGGTTAAACAGTATGTACCATAAAAGATATATGCTCCTCCAGAAAAGGAAATACCTATAAGAGAAAAAACCTTGCTACTAGCACTACAAAGTACAGTGATGAAAAAATTAGGCCCTCGCAAATCACATATTTTCAAATCTCAAATCAAAATGAATCTATTATTCGAAATCAAATTGAACCTCAAATCGAATACAGGTGTCTTGAAGTTCTGACCGATAAAATATTCAAACTACATCATCGTCGGAATATCACCCAGTAAGGATTTTTATTCAAAAACAGAAACGGGTACGGTATGAGAATTCTGTACTTGGCACTGCACAGGTCGAGCTACTAGCAACCGTGAGCTCAGTGTCGATATTGCTTGGGAACTTTAAATTTGCTTTCTGTAGTGGTAGTGAGCAGTGAAACTGGAATTAACAAAGAAATGGCATGGGCATAGATGCTTTGTATGGTTATATTGCGGAAATTACATGCAGTCTTTACTTTCAATATTATTTATGTACAATTTCTATCTCAGCTATACGTTTTGCGAGACAACTAAGATGACTGATACCAAATTCCAGTGAAAAGATTTGAAGAAAAACAAATCGGCAGCTGATTTCAAATCAAACCGAATACCAACTTGAGATTCAAAATCAAATTGAACCTTCGCAGGGTCCTAAAAAATGGCCTATTTCTCAGATGGGTCATGATCCAGTTGTGTAATTATTACTTCAGTGACTGGAGTATTAATTGGTTGAGTGGTAGAAGCCACTATCAGGGCTTTCAAATAAATGAGGGTACCAGAGCAAAAGCCAACATTCTCCTTGCTCATGTTTCATATTCAGTCAAATGCAAATAACATTTTGTGTATATTTATTTATTTATTTATTTATTAAGGTTTAACAACACTTTAACAGCCAAGGTCATATTGTGTCAGTGACAATTTTATGGGTGGAGGAAGCCGGAGTACCCGGAGAGACCCACCAAGCAATGACAAGCAGGTACCAGCTCCCCAACATCGTAACTCTGCAAAGTAGCACAGGCAGGGTTAGATTGGTTGAAGACATGTACATCATCAACGTGCAGTATGCCTTAGTACATATTGAAACTTCATACAATGAAGAATGTTCAAATCATGATTAGCATCATGGTCCACGGATGTTTTTCTTATTTCTTCGGACATCGAGTTTATGTTCTACTGGTTGAAAAACGACTTTTAACTCAACATAGACTTGCATCACAATGGACTCTTTATGTCTGAAGACTAGTATCTCAAAAAACAGTTACCACAATGCCACCATGCCCCCATTTTTGTGCATATAAATTTGTTTTATTACAAATTATTGGAGAGCGCCTGGGCACTTTCCAATAATTTGTAATAAAACAAATATTGAATAACAAATTCAAACCATCAAAAATAACCTAGCCCTCATCCAGTTAAGAAACAAAACTTTGCAAAAGCAAGACTGAATCATAAACAGCGAATCACATTAGTATCTGAGATACAATGGTTTAGCATTTATTTTTTGACAAATAAGATTGTTGGGAGGTAAGATGACAGAGAACTTCAACTGAAATGTGACCTGGTCACTATCCAATCAAAATTCTCGTCTGTTTTTGTGATCACTGTACTGTACTGTGCTGATGACATTCTGTGATCCCAGTACTGTATTGATCAGATGATCTGACCCTTTCTCCCACCCATTAACCCTTTACCTAACAAATCATCCACACCCACCCTCATTTATTTTATTTGGGCTTAATGAAACTTTTGATAGCCAGGATCACCATGTGCCGGACAGTTTTATGGGTGGAGGAAACCATAGTACCCAAAGAGAACCACCAAGCATTGGCAATCAACTGTCAGACTCCCTAGCATACTAACTCTGCACAAGTAGGGTTAACACTGAATGAAGATAAGTGCACTATCAACGTTCAGTATTCCTTGTTACACAGCACCACCATGCCTCCATGTGGGAAATCAAGATTAAGTGTCTTGCCTGAGGACACAACACAGTTACCGGGATCGACCCATGAACCTTTTGGTTTAATGTTTCATGCCGTAACTACTGAACCACCATGCTCCCATCCACCCACATAATATACAAACTAAGGTTAAAACTTTAGCCAATGTACAAGATATCAAAATTTATTGGTTTTTTAAATTTAAAAAAAAATTTCAACAAAACCTTATCATGTGACTCCTCATTGGAATGAGCTCATTGCAATGAGGTGGTTGTCATGTTAATTCCACTGAGTGGTGATAAAATATGGTTTTAATTCTCTACCTAACATGACCAGAAGATGACGAACTCAAAAGAATTTCTTAAATAACTACAAATATTCATTTTTGGCCTCTAAAACAGATCTTAGGACCTCTCAATGGAACAAGCTCAATAAGCTCGTTCCAATGAGAGGTCATAAGCTTTGTTTTAGAGGCAAAATTTAAAAAATTATACTATTTAAATGGCAATTTTTGCGAATAGTATTAGCCTAATATGGTGATTATGTTAAGTAAAGGGTTATAGAAAAACGTTAAGAGTCGAGAAAGTAGGGCCCTACAAATCAGACTTTTTTCTGTTTGAATCGAATCGAATCACATGCTTAAGGTATGAACCAAATTTGAATTGAAGTGGACATTCAGTCAGTAAATGTGGTGACCATGTAGAATACAGCTGACATGTCTCTTGCTCCACCCTTTCAAGTTCACACATTGTTGAGTGCCTGGGCAACTGCATTGTGACTTAACAACCGATTGGTTGCCCCTAATGATTTTATACAACCCGGCTACTGACGTTTAAAATAATGATTGTTGCCCCTAATGATTTTATACATGCCCGGATACTGACATTTAAAATAATGATCACCTGACAGCTCTGACTGACCAGATCATGCCCGGATACTGACATTTAAAATAATGATCACCTGACAGCTCTGACTGACCAGATAACTGTAATATTGTTTTTATTAACATAACTGGTGAAAAATAATGACCACATATAACAATATACCAGCATAAGTGTGAAAAGAAAGAACATAGGCTTCTGAGATCGTCATTGGGATATTCAATTTCAGGTATTCGAAAATCGAAAATACAAACTGAAATTGAAGAATCAGAGCAGTCTTACAAAAAAGAGAATAGTTAGCTTATGACTTTACATACCATTGACAGGTTTGTGCACGATTGTTTGTTACTGGGGTTAAATGAAAGCAAGGAAAGCAATAAGAAAAATTGGGAAAAACTTACTTTTGCTGAGTCAGATATATCATCCCAGTATGGAGAAGTAAACTCAAATGTCCCTGATAAGATTTTATCAAACAGTTCATTTTCATTGTTGTCAGAACTGAAAAGTAGACAAGAAGGTTTGATTCATTTCGACAATTCCAAGAAACCTAAAACTCACACCTAAATATTCAACATTTTTTATGTTAGTAAATTGGCTGAAACAATATGAAGCAGATTCTAATATCTAACAAGTTGACAATCTTATGTTCAAAGTGGGAACAGGAATGCCTGAGGAATGAAATAATTGTCCCACCCCCTCAAACCAAAATTTATATCCGTTTTTTTCGTACATTGCTTTTTATAAAGTCTCACTATTTTTATCAATAAATTTCTGTTAAATGAGCCTGAAAATATAACAAGACTAATGGTTACCGCCCAGCCATGGATGTCCCCGAAGTATGGCCAAATGGCCTATAATACTGGAATGAAAAGTTTTGTGTTGAATTTGGTGCTCACTATAATCCATAAGGTTTCGCATTTGATAAAATGCATCTGAACATAGCAGCCAAAAGCTGTATTGACCTTATTTCCATAAGGTCAATACAGCCATTAATATGTTGGAACTTTCTCAACAGAACCATACACATATGGATGTCACTTGAAGTGGCATACAGAATAAGTCAAAATAAAGTTGTAGGATAACCGTTATAAACTATGTATCTTTTTATACTACTGCCTATGCACTGATAAGACCAGAAACTAACATCATTTTCTGGTCTTATCAGTGCACAAGCAAACGCATGGACAAATACAGTTTGTGATAGAATTAAGTTTCACATTTCTATGACCTTGACCTTTGTCACTCGAAAATGGTGTTGCTGTGCAACAGATCTTTCATTGTTGTTTACCTTTGTGTGAAGTTTTGTGGAAATCCACCCAAGCATTATTGAATTATGGCTCCAGACGAACAAATACAGTCTGTTAGAGAATTGTTTTCCCCATTCCTGTGACCTTAACCTTTGTCACTCAAGCATGGTGTTGCTGTACAAAAGATCTTCCATTGGTCTTTATGTTTGTGTAAAGTTTCATGGAAATCGACCAAAGCATTATAGAGTTATGGCGCCAGACGAACAAATAAAGTTGGAGGGACGGATGTACAGATAAATGGATGGACAGACAGATGCATAACCCAGATTTAAGATGCCTCCCTATTGGGTGCCTAAAAATTAAAATCTCCCTATATTTACTAAAGATATCTCACTTTTTTACAATGACATCATTATTTATCAGCTTAATATGTCTGGATACAAGAAATAATGCATTACATATTAAGGACTATATGCTTACCTTACAAATGGTGGAAATCCACACAGCAATATGTAAGTTATAACACCAGCTGACCAAACATCAACTTTCAAGCCATAGCTAAAATGAAAATTAGTGAAAATTTTCTTGAAAACAAATCAACTACAACTACGTCAGTGATATGCATATGGCTAAGGTTTTAGTATTTTTTTTATTTAAAAATGTCCACACCCTCTTCTATGACTACAAGCATCAAGTTGAAAGTTAGAAATGTGTTTTCAATTAACTCTTTGATGTCAAATTTAAAAAATTTCAAGGTGCTAACTTTCCCCATAATACAACTAGGAATTTAATCATTTCAGTTTTATTTGACAGAGCTCACTGGGGTTTGTCAAACAAGAATGAATTGGTTAAATTTCTAGTTGTATTACAGGAAAAAATTGGTTCTTTAAATTTCTGTATTTTGACATTTGTGTGCAGATGGTTAAAACAGTCACAATATCAACTTCATACTTCTTCTGATGAAGGTGAAGTCTGTCATTCATTCATAGGTGAATTAACTCTGATGGGCAGAAGCCCATATTTGTGCTGTACTGAAAAGTGCTTGTACCATGCATGAACATCTTTATACTTTGCAGGTGCATTTCAATTATAGGAGAGTGCTTATAGAAAAGCATTCTCTGATAAATGGTAACAAAACAAATGTGCATGCTTAAATTCTTGAGCACAAAATAATCCATCACTTGACCAGTTGATAGAAAGTTAAACAGTTGTATGGATGAGTTTACATGTCACCAATTGCTTTGTTTTGTTTTTTTGTTTTGTTTTGTTTGTTTTGTTTTGTTTTTTTTTTGGGGGGGGGGGGGGAGTGGTGTTAAGATAACATCAACATTTTTATTTCATCTATAGCTTGGCACAATCCAAATTTTCTCTGGTATACCATTCTCTTTTATGTTTCACTAGCTGTTCAAACAACCTTTTCATTAGAAATAGAATATATTTTCATTCTAAAAAGACCTTTCCACATCTATTCCATTGAGAGGCCATAAGCTGGGTTGAAATGCTTCTTCCGAATATTACATGAAAATGTCCATTCACTAAGGCTGTGCATGCAGTTTGGCACAAAATAGAGGTGATCTTATTTATAACCAGGAGGAAAAGAGTGACTAACCCTGAACATTGCACACTTAGTTGGTAAGTGCACAAACATTGGACAGGATTAGTTGATAGCCTGCCTTTTCACACAAAACATGAAAATATACACTAAGGCTGTAAAAATGCACAGGGTTAGTTGGTTGCATGTTGCAGAGTGCAGGATTTAAGGAACTAATGGAAATACTTATACTGGAGTGTGGAAATTTTTTTAATGTGCTTTTCAATATGAAAAAATATTCTATTTTCTATTAATGGCTTGTTTTTACTTTTTACTGTGTAACAGAGCTTTATTTTGTGGTAAAATAGGTCCCAGTCACCATTGCCAGCAATGGAAGCCCAATTTGGGTGGCCTAAGAATAAATAATTGGTTTTACTTGACTTTATACTTGTGCTGTGGTTTAGGGAAGCAGCAAAGGGCAAGGAGGCGAAACTGTCTGATGAGGGCAAGTGCACATATATCACCTAAAAATTGGGAGGGGACTCTGCAGATGCTGAATGCATCTGCACCGAGAGCTGAAGGCATGAGGTATTAGAGGGGGGTAAATTTTTGTAATTGAGCTCTCAAATTGTGCATTCTGGTGTCTTTTGGCTTGAAATTCCTCTTGTATTTTATAATAGAAAAATATGATTTTTTTACAGCATGTTGTAATTTTTTTTCAATGCTGAGCCATAAAACCCTAAACGTAATATATGCAGGAAAAGAATATTATTTTCCTGCATATATTACATTTGGGGCATCTGGTTTTATGGAAATGCCACACAATCGGTCCACAAGCACATGTGGATAGATGAGGAGGGAACATGCACAAATAATTAAAATTGTACCTACTTGTGAATAAGGTATTCACACATTTAATCCTAAGCTAAGTCTATACGAATGGACAATGGTAAACTGGTCGGCAAATGGTGGCATTGAAACTACATACCATTTCCACCTCCATCAGCAGTTGAGGCCTGCATGGCCTTTATGGCCATACCAAAATGCCCCTGTCCTACTGGCCAGACCCTGGGGCTGTTGTTCTGTTTACCCAACCCCTCTCGGTGCTAGTATAAGTGTCGGATTATCTAGTGCCATAGGCTTCAAATCAGTTTTGTTGTCAACAAACTCTGCTTTTTTTTTTTTTTTTTTAATAAAACAGTCAGGCTGAGCAGGTAGGCAGAATTTGCTGATACATAGGCCTACTATCCCATGAATGCCATGTCCATGGGCATTTAATGTATACATATACATCCATGCAGAAGAATTGGTTATTCAAAGATACAGCTGAATAATAGGCTGATCAGTATGATCCTGGTTCTATAGTGATGGTTGATCAATAACAATGCAAACTTTTGATTTTCGGGCACTTTCGCCCCCACTCGCCCCTGTGGGCAAGGGCAAAGGGGGGTGACCACCCCTGTTGCCCCTCTTGTTCTGCCAGCCCTGGCTATGGTCATGATATAGCCACAGATTCTGAAACTAATCTTAAACATGAATAAACAAATTTCTATTATAGAAATCATACAAAATGTTAATTTAAGAACCTACCCTGTTTCTGCTAGTACTTCTGGAGCCACGTAAGTAGGAGTACCACAGACCGTGAAGAGTGTGTCTGTGGCATATGTTGCTAAACCAAAGTCTCCCAGTTTTAAGGATTTTGTCCCATCTATGTGTTCACATACCTGCAAGAAAAAGAATGATGGTTCCATGACATAAAATTTCAATATGTAGTATATGGATAAGTGGACTACCAAAACTCTGTTAACCCTTTACCCAACGTAATGGCCAAAACCAGCCAGTGCTATTCACAAAAATCATCAATTAATTTTCATTATTTTTTCATTTTTTGTCTCAAAAATAAAGGTTATGACCACTATTTGGAATGAGCTCATTGAGCCCATTCCAATGAGGGCCATAATCTATGTTTTTGAGACAAAAAATGAAAACAATTAGTTATTCAAGAATTTTATTTGCAAATGTCATCTGCTTTTCATGTTAGATAAAGGGTTAATGATACTTGAGAAGCAGATGACAAAAAGTATCTTTGATAACTAAATATTTTTGTCTCAAAAACATAGCTAATAACCCATCAATAGAATGAGTTTATTCCAATAAGGGATCATAAGCTGCATTTTTTAGGCAAAAATTGAAAAAATAATAACTTTGAATGGCAATTTTTGTGCATACTACTTAAATAGCTCTGGCCTATTTTGGTTGTTATAGTGAGGAAAAGGCAAAATTACTGGTATGCAAATTTCATAGTATAATGCTTTCCCATGATATTTTGGGTCTTCTTTCTTTGAGAATTTGCACAAAACTCCCTTACGGATTTCTATGACTTTTCCATGGGAAATATATTTCCTACACAACTCATGACCATTTTTTATTTTAAATGTAGAAGATAATATTGTATCTCACATGACATTCTAGCCTTTTAATTAACTGAGAGGTAATACCCTATTCTGTGTAGTTTTGGAGGAGGGAACTGTAGGAATACTTTACCAGGCAGTACATGAATTCCATTTTTAGCAGGACAGTACATTTATTTTTTTATGTAAAAATGTTGATAAACTGGTCATTCATATATTCTTGTAGGTTTTTCATTCTCCAGTGAGACTGACTGATATGGGGAATTTGACTGAAATATGTGAAAATTAGGGTTTTTTTGCCCTTGTATTAACACAAAGTTCCTAAAGTAGGTTAGCAGGTACTTTTATCTCTTTGGCGGATGTGCAACACAATATAATGATCAGAGTATGTTGTGACATTGATCCAGTCTGTATAGGTTCCAGTGGGAGTGGTATGGTTACCAATGCTTTGTTATGAGAAATACACCAACCCACTAGAGGCACATTACAGGTGTAGTCATCTTCAACCAAAGTCATGCTCTGTTAACTGAACATACCATGACAAAAAACTGGTACTACAAAGTTATACTGTCAGTGGACATTTAAAAGGTTGTATCTCCCATTGTGGCGCAAAACACTTTTTCACAAATTCTGAATCTACTGGTCTGATTACATAAGATGTGTGTGAACAGGAGCAATTGAATTGTGTTTTTTGGTCCAAAATGTTCACATATAGTTCTGAAATGTCATATCTTCAAAGCATTTTCAAAAAACAGGGAGTGCTGATTTTGATATGTGATATCTCAAAATTCCTGTCCAGTGAATGGAGGAAATCAGCTTGTTTCTGATAGGTGGGAATGAAATGAGCAGGAAGCCTTTACAGACCTCTTCCTAGATTGAATTGCACAGGTATAAAATGACAGAGGTTTAATATATTAAAAACTGTCATATACTTTCAATTACAGTAAGTTAACTCTTAAAATGTTGTATCACCACCTAAAAGAGATTTTTCTCATAGAAAACACATCAAATAGGCTCTAAATGTTATCTGAAACAACAAATATGGCTTTCTGTTTAACTCCTTATGTGCTGCAGGAGGATATTTCTGCTCAAGACACAAAATATCTTGCCACTCAAATAAGTATAATTTAGGTACATTGAACCAAATTTCCCCTCTGTAAATTGAAATGACTTCCTGAGCAATGATGGCTTTAGTTAAATTTGGATGAACCTTCAGAGCAACCATGACTAGATTGGGTGAAAAATATATTGAAAATACTCAGTGGGTTAAGAGTTAAGGACCCACAATTACTCATTTCTGTTTTCCCCATATGTGGAGTTATTCAGTTTTTGTCTCTCCTGAAAAGTTGGAAAATTTGAGATATGACATTGCGGAAGCCCACCGATAATATGCTTATATCTCACATGAGTTTACCATTCTCTGAATGGTTGAGAGGTACTATCGTTAGTTTTACCTATCAAGGGTTCTAAAAATAACATGCACAAAATACACTTCCTAAAACTAGCTGTTAAATATTCTTGGATATTCTAGGATGTTAACCGGGCAGAACATAATGCACCCTTCAAGTTAACTGGTAAAACGCTAAAAGATTTTTGGTCCTAAAATCTTTTTGTGCCTCTTTGCCTTGTTACAGTTTAAATTGTAACAAGGCAAATCCTAACAGATAATATAATATCACTACCAAGCTAATATTAAGCAGATCCACAGAATATGAAGCCTGTAAAGTGTGGTACTGGCACTTCAGGATAAAGCCCAAATATGGGCTTCCAGCACTCTATCAGTTAAGAGATGTTTTTCCGGAATTGTGTTTCGTTATTTCTAAGTTCAAGAATGAAAATGTGAGTCTTGCTCAACATCCTTGACAATTGGCAATGTACTTAGAATTGGAATACTGGATTCTTACTGCATTTGTTCGATATAATAATTACTGCATGGCATGTCAAATAAATAGGCCTGGAGGAGGAATAGTCCACGTGCCCGATGCTTATGGACTATTCTCCCTCCATTATTTTGGAATAGTCAACTCCAGGCTGTGAAATATTTATAATTTATTACATATGGCCTCCTCCTTCTCCATCTTGAATTCCCTACATGATGATCATTTTACAAATTAGTAGACTACTACAACTGTTGAAGAAAAAATACATTTGATCTTCACCCAAAACAACAAGTCTCTCACAAAAAAATTTCTTGAATAACTCAAAATTTTCATATTTTACCAAAAAAATAGCTTATGACCACTCATTGGAAGGAGCACAATAAGGTCATTCCTATGAGGGAGGCCAAAATTGAAATAAATTAAAAAATCTGAATTGTGATTTTTGTGAATAGTGTGGGTCAGATATAGCCATTATATCAGCGGGTTAAGTTCATGAAAGTAGTAACTTTATGTAAAATTTCATCACTTTTCATAAAACACAATCTTCCCTATCCTTTCAATGACATTTTATAATGAAGTTTTTCTGCTCTCATGACATGAGAACTATATTCTTTATATACAGTACAGCCTATAACAAAGTATACCGTTAGGTGATATTCTTTTGTTAATGATGCCATATTAGCGCTTTATTTTGGCGATATTCCTGTAGCATTAACATGATATTTTCAACATGTGCTGAATATCGCAAGACAAATGCGCAACATAACTATTGTTCATAATTTTTCGGATGAAAAGAAGAGGAGCAAATACTTCTAATAATATGGATGATTTGAGTCGTGCAAAGGCTTTTTTTATTTTAAACGAACTGACATAGACAATGTATTCGTTGATGTCGGCAATTAAAGCTTGGGTTTCCCTTGACTACCTGGCTTCACCAGTATCCTTGAGAGTATGTTTACATAATTGCGGTTTAATCTTTTATAAATATAAATCTCTCCATATTTAAAGTCAAAGGGAAAGGAGGGAGTCTTCCTTATGCGTTCAATAACGACGATATCAAGCACAAATTGGGGTGATGTAAAATGAAATAGAAATTGTAGCCAAAATGCATTTTTATTCCCTAAAATACGTGTATATATTTTTATGCTAACGTTAATGTTATTTGTAAGTAATATTAAATTGCGTTCTAGCAATAATTAAAGTTTATCCGTATCTTAAAATGTTTATAAAATAGTTTATTCGTTTCGTAACTCCGTAAGCTTGGGTGGTGGTGGAAATCGTCATTTTGGTAATTCGCCGTGTTGGCGTTTTAAATATGTACGCATTGTACAACTTTGGCAGTCTGTCATGTGCTAAACTTAGCGTCAATGGGTTTTTACCCTTCAGCTGTGCTTAACCGCTATGGTAAGGCGTGTTGGATTGGCGTTATCTTTAATACATGATAAGATTTATTTTGTAAACCGTTCTTGTTTGTCTCGATTTCCGCCATTACTTCTATTTAATCTGCGAAAGGATTCCTGGGAGGATGATTGCCATATTTGGCATTTGTTCTCCTGCGACCTCTTTTTCATTCTCCGTATTAGGAAGTGTTAACCATATTTAGTTATGTAAATCTGTCCTGCTTTTATCCTCACTTACTCTCATTGGTTGACAAGAAGTTCTCTCCGCCTTTTTGAGGTCAGGGACTATAAAAGCAGAATTTTCTATTGGTCGTGGTCTTCATTACATCATTTACCGGCTCTTGTGAAAACAACGCTGACAGACGATAACTTAAATCAGAATCAATTGAATTCAATTTAACGCACAAAAACAACTTTAAAAGGTAACTTTTCAAAAGAAGATGCAGAACAACATAAGCCGCTAACCAGGCAAACCATATTTAAACAGTCCAAGGCAAAATTTACCATACAAAACATCGAAGCTCTATTTTACTACGTTTACTACGATACTTGTAATAGTAAACAATAGTATAGTACGATTGCCAGCATTGGAATATGTCTTCGACTGACGATTTATTTTTATAAATCGTTACGTCCTCCATCCACAGCTACTTTTATCAGACGATTGTATATGTAAATTGACACAGGTTAAATGAGCTATTTTGGCATTAACTTTAGAACATTTATTTAAATTGTGGTCAAATAGGCCTAACACTAGTAACAGAATTACTGGCTACATTACAATTTACACTTTACAGTAACAGTCAAACTTGAAATTACAATAAAACAGATACCGAGATAGGATTTCCTAAAGAAAACCATGTACATATCACCCACCATCACAGATCATATTAAAAGCTTTTATTGTTACTGTTAGAGATCTTCATATTTTATTTACCTGTTGTCCAGAATATTCCGGAAATATACTATTCTTGAATGATACCTGATGCCATTTAAAATTCTGTACATGATGCATTCGTACAGTGAGCTCTTGGAGCTATGTTCATGAGCTCTCAGAGCTAAATTACCTTTTATTATAGTTTGCTGTATCAATGTTTCAATGTGCACTATTTTCTTCGCACCATTTATCATTTAGCTAGTGTCTGATCTAGCATTTATTTGGGGTATCCCTGACACACATTTCATGTCCCTGTATTTATATAATACAAAAAGGGGATAGATAGGTAGGCTTGTGAATGTGACGTGTATGTAGCATAAATTATATGTTTATGCGTAACCTGTTGTTCAAGAAACCAAGTTGTATACCAGCAATTGTTACAATAAGTGACCCAGCAACAACCAACCAGAGTTACTATTAGAACCAGTACCTACTACCTACCTGTGTATGTACCATATATTGATACCATATACTGGTTGCCAACCTCTATTTATGAATATAATTACCTGTTTGTAGACCATATACATTTAGGTGAGACCATACATCAGCAGACCATAATATTTACCCATGAATGTACCATATATATATGCATAAAGGCTATAAACTTACCTGTACATGTACCAACTATTACCTATACATGCACCAGTCATTATCTGTGTATCAGAACAGTCGTACAGGGCTATATTAACCAATATATGAACCAGAAGTCATTCACATTTACTTACCTGATAAGAGTGACCCACAGTTAATACCAGGCTATTCTATCAATATTATTTGTAGGCAAATAGCAAGTTATTCACTGTTCATGTATCAATAACCTGTATGCAGTACATAGTTAATTCCATCACCATGCTTATGTAGGTATATTTAACAGAAAAAGGAAAATCTATCCAAGAGTTATGTTAGTTTAATACTGGTACCAATGTAATGGGCAGTCCAATATTGTGATTGACCGCTCTACCATATTCTACTGTTATTTTGAGGGCTGGCCTGTTACAAAATATTTGTGAAAGCAAAATTAGTTTAGTTGTATTAGTAATAATATGTGTGTGATATATTTTGGACACATTTTAAAATATCTATTATAAATTTTAACAAAATATATATGAAGTACTTACATGTTTGTTTGAATTAAATTCCACAGTGAAAAATATCCTTCATAATCCTTTATAATATTCGAAAATTATCCAGAATTGTATACACATAAGCAAGAATACATCCACCCAGCAGTACGAACTGATGAACTGACTGTAAAATACTGTGTTCAATTTCAGGATTGTTTTTTAACTTAGTGCTTATTAAAATATGTCTTTCTGTACTTGTTTGTTTTGTAATTCCATTGATATGATCGTTGTTAGCAATTATTTGAACAAATCTCCAGAAGGAAGGACTGATCAATGCATGAATGAACTCTACTATCTACTAAACTCACTTTCAGGCAAGAGTTTTAAGCAAAGCAGGAAATTTTCCCGTTTCCATTTGCCGTGGTAAGTAGATATTTGTGAAGGATGATCGTAAGATCACATTTGATTGTCTGGTCATGCAGGGGGAGGGGGGGGGGGAGGGAGGGGGAATTACAGTATCAATGTCTGTGAAGTTTCCTTTTTCTTTCCAGAAATAACATTTTTAAACCCAAACCAACTTTTGTTTTCTTCTTTTAAATCTTAAAGCCCTACATCTGACTTTTACTGCTAAAACATGCAAGCCTGGAAATAAGCAGCCTGTCATGTGCTAAATTAGGTCCTCAGAGGTCCTGCACAGCAGGGTAGCTTTACCAAGTTTACCCTCTGAGAACCTCAATCTGAATAAAGATCTCAAGCCTAAATAGAAAGAGGTACCGAGAGGATACATTTGGGGATTCTAGCCCCCTGCATGAGATAGCATCAGCAAATTCACTCTCTGGGGACCTCAGTCTGCAATTGATAGATTGCTTATTTCCAGGTTTGAAAACAGGTTCCCCAACAAGCAGTCTTTAACTGGTAGAGTGCTAAATTATGTTTGGTCATCAGAAATTGTTCTCAAGTCATTGCCTACAGGCACTCTCCCATAAATTGTAACAAGGAAAATCCTTACAGACAAAATAATTTTACATCAAAGACAATACACAGAACATGCACGGAATATGGGCCTGTTGAATTATGGCTTTGGTCCTTCATAACAAAGCCCAAATATGGGCTTCCAGCACTCTACCAGTTAAGTAAACTTGCCAAGTTATATTCCAAGTAATTTGGCAGTTGATTTTTACGAAAATCTTAACTGCCTAAATAGGCAGCCAAAACTTGCTTAGAAATAACTGCAAAACTACAGGCTATAGACTATCAAAGTGTAGTGAAATGTTTAAAAATCTTCAGTCCTTTATGGGTTAAGGAACATGCATCACACTAAAACCAACATTTTCATTCTTGGCCAGGGCCATTTATAGAAGCATTTATCAATCATTTATTGAATTCATACCATAACAAGACTGAGGCAACAAGTTCAAGAAGTTTTGCTATTCTTGTAGCTTGCAATAATCTGAAGAAAAAAATAAAGGTTGCTTTTGTAACACTTTTTGTGATCAAGAACTTTCCATTTTTCAAATCTTTTTTTGACATAACATTAGTATTGATTTTCTGTATTTTCTGTAGTACAAGTCAATCATATTGTACGACAAGTACAATTTTAGAGTCACAAATTCTACAGAGAAAGTAGAGGTTGAATACAAATTCCCAGCCTTGTTATTTATTTACTGAAATTTAAGGTTACATATTTCTGTACAATGGCTAAACATGACCACAACAAACATAAAATCAAGACCAGCCATTTGTTTATGCCCATGTTGCCCATTTTAGAGCACTTCCATCCCAAGCATGGGTAAACAGGCCATATTTTACCAGTAAAACAAAACTTGTTCACCACAGTAAATAAGCACTACTTCATTTCCCAGGGTTCCCATGGAAATCCAGCCCTGTTAAAAATTTAATGGATGTATTCATCACTGAATTCCATCAAATTTGTGGCTGCAGTTTCTCCTCTAATGTCTTCATTAATAAAAGAGAGCAAAGATGGCAGGAGCAAGATAAAAGTGGAGGGCCACAAATTTTCAAGGCTACCATGGTTCAGCCCAGTGGGAGAAAAGTTACTTTCATGTCAGTAAATATACCATGACACACTGTAGTCTCTCGTTTAGAAGAGCATGCCATGGTGTGGTCACTGTTCTGTCTATTTTTTTCTACTTCAATCATAATCCAACCCAAAGGCAAGCCTTTGTGTTGAAAGATGGCCAAAGTAGAAGAAATGAACCAAAGCGATCAAAGGTGGGATTCTTTGGCCAAATGTTGTTTGGATTTGCAAATAATATATTACAGAATGTGTACAGACACATTTGCATGTTCACATTTTAACTCATTGTTTAACTGTGTAACATGTTTGAGAAAAAAAGTGGAGGGGAATATGTCCCCTATGCCCTGTGGTTCTTCCACCTCTGAAAGATAGTGTAACTTGCTTCACACCACATTAATAATGTGAATAGATAATGTGAATAGATAACTTATTTTTTCCAGTTTTAACTCCTTGCATGCCCAGGACAAGGAATAGTTGCCAGCAAAATAACTATAGTTGGAGCACTTTTATCCAAATTCTTCCTTGTATATTGGATTATCTGTTTGACAAATGATTTCTTGGATTCAATTTATATGAATTTTGCATCAAATCTTGTCATGGCAGCTTCATAGCAGCCATGACTAGATGTGATGAAAAATATTTAAAAAATACTCAGCGGGTTAAGAGTTAAGAACTAGAAGGGCATGAACAGGTTATATAATAAGTGACATGGTTGGGTTTTAAACACTGCCTGCACTTTCCTTCCCTGTAAAAAAACGTCTTTCTACCAAGTGGAGGTATAATTCCTCTCTCTTGTTAACAAAAATATATCTCGACAAATAGGAGAAGAAATCCTCTAATGTTCTCATCTTGACACCGGTTGCTATAAAAAATGTTATCAAAGCAAGTCATAGCTGTTTTACAGTAGTCATGACTTGCTTTCGAGAGAAATTTAAGAAAACACCCAACACATGGCGCAATTTAAGAGAATGTGGGCCACAACTCCACAGTCTAGAATATTCCATCCCACCCCTTCTTGGTGAAACCTCATTGTGTTACATTATATAGAAAGCTGTATTAACCTGAAGGGTCACCAAAAGACTCCAATTAATATGAAATTTAATTTCTTTCCCAGGGAAGGCCCACAGATACCCTCCCTCCTCTAGATGCTTCTAGACTCAGATACAACCTTTGGCAGCAGGTGAGGTTAGTTGTGGACCCCTGTCAGGGATCATACAGCCCATGTTGGGGATTTTTAAATCATTTTTTGGTGCTACCCTTAATTCAACATGTTAAGACTTAAACCCAGCCATGCAGTACAACAGAGTTTGTAGAAAGTCAATCATCTGATTTTTACAGAAACTGTTAAGAAAATAATATTCTTCTGTTGAAGGTAATACAACTGGATAAGTATAAGACTAACCAATAAATTTTCTGGTTTTATATCTCTGTGTAGAATGTTGAGGGAATGTAAATATTTAAGTGCACTCGATAAGTTATAAACCATTCCACTTGCATCTCGCTCTGTGTATTTTGTAGATGTGGCTATTGCATCAAACAGATCACCACCCTGAAAAAAATTATTATTTAAAAACTATTCAACATTTTTTTTAAATTTAAAAATCCTTTTTATTGAATTATGGCACTTCATTCAAGGTTAACCGGTTAACCACAAATACCCCCCCCCCCCCACCCCCCCCCCCCCACCCACCCAAAAAATGAAAGTGTCAATGACACTGTAGCTCAACTTATTTAAGACATGTACATGTTGTATAGTATGTGACACAGCAATGAAAAACATCTAGGTAATGACCTGATAACAAAGGTACATGTAAAGTATTGTAATGGTCTGTACATAAATGCTGACCATAGCCTGTAACAAATATATAGGTAAAGTATTGTAAAAGTGGGATGAAAGTTAGATGCGAAACTAGAAAAGAAATCTTGGAGTCCCAGAGTGGGTCTGACTGAACCCAAAAATATTTGTTCTCATAGCACAGTGATAACAAAGGCACCCAAAAACACTCGTTCCTGTCACAAGGTGATAACAAAGGTACCCCAAGACGTTTTGTGAAGATCAGGTCATAAATACAGACAAGTTCATCTAATTTGCATAATTTCTGCACAAGAAAAAAACCTGTATTATATGTGATGTATTCCATGTTACTAAACATTCCTACAAAAATTTATTCAAATCAGAACTTTCATACAGAAGTTCTGTACAAAAAACTGATTGCACTAATTTTTGTACAAAAAGGTTACTGGTGGCCATCTTGAATTTTGGACCACACCCCAAAACACTCGTTCTCGTCCCACGGTGATAACAAAGGTACCCAAGAAGTTTCGTAAAGATTGGTTCATAAATATGGCCTCCAGCCTAAGCCGTATAGAAGTTGTGTACAAAAAACTGATTAGACCTAATTTCAGTTCAAAATGGCCACTGGCAGCCATCTTGAATTTTGGACCGCATCCAGAAACACTTGTTCTCATCCCAAGGTGATAACAAAGGTACCCCAGAAGGTTTGTGAAGATCAGTTCATAAATACAGCCTCTAGCCCGAGCCGTATTGACATGTGCACTTACTGTGTATAAGTAGCACTGAATAAATCAAAGTTCATCTGATTTGCATAATTTTTGCGCGAGAAAAAAAGTGTATTATAACAAAAATTTATTCAAATCAGAACTTTCATACAGAAGTTCTGTACAAAAAACTGATTGCACTAACTAAAGTACAAAATGGCTGCTGGTGGCCATCTTGAATTTTGGACCACACCCAAAACCACTCGTTCATGTCCCACGGTGATAACAAAGGTACCCAAGAAGATTCGTAAAGATTGGTTCATAAATACGGCCTCTAGCCCGAGCCGTATTAGCATTTGCAGTTGCAGTGCTGAAAGTAACATTAAATAGATCAAACAAAGTTAGTCTAATTGGCATAATTTATGCACGAGTAAAAAACCTGTTTTATATGTGATGTATCCCATGGTACCAAACATTCACACAAAATATTATTCAAATCAGTGCTTTCATATGGAAGTTCTATGCAAAAAACTGATTGCACTAATTTTGGTACAAAATGGCTGCTAGTGGCCATCTTGAATTTCGGACCACTCCCCAAAACACTCGTTCTCATCCCACGGTGATAACAAAGGTACCCAAGAAGTTTTGTAAAGATTGGTTCATAAATACGGCCTCTAGCCTGAGCCGTATAGAAGTTGTGTACAAAAAAACTGATTGGACCTTATTTCGGTACAAAATGGCCACTGGCAGCCATCTCGAATCTTGGACGTCACCCAGAAACACTCGTTCTCGTTCCAAGGTGATAACAAAGGTACCCAAGAAGTTTTGTGAAGATCAGTTCATAAATACAGACTCTAGCCCAAGCCGTATTGACATGTGCACTTACTGTGTATAAGTAGCACTGAATAAATCAAAAGTTCATCTAATGTGCATTATTTTTGCTCGAGAAAAAAACCTGTATTATATGTGATGTATTCCATGTTACTAAACATTCATACAAAAATGTATTCAAATCAGAACTTTCATACAGAAGTTCTGTACAAAAAACTGATTGCACTAACTAAAGTACAAAATGGCTGCTGGTGGCCATCTTGAATTTTGGACCGCACCCAAAACCACTCGTTCATGTCCCACGGTGATAACAAAGGTACCCAAGAAGTTTTGTAAAGATCAGTTCATAAATACGGCCTCTAGCCCGAGCCGTATTGGCATTTGCAGTTACAGTGCTGAAAGTAACATTAAATAGATTAAACAAAGTTAGTCTAATTGGCATAATTTATGCACGAGAAAAAAACCTGTATTATATGTGATGTATCCCATGGTACCAAACATTCACACAAAAAATTATTCAAATCAGCGCTTTCATATGGAAGTTCCGTGCAAAAATCTGATTGCACCTAATTTTGTACAAAATGGCTGCCAGTGGCCATCTTGAATTTCAGACCGGACCTTAAAACACTCATTCTCGTCCCACGGTAATAACAAAGGTACCCGAGAAGTTTTGTAAAGATCGGTTCATAAATACAGCCTCTAGCCCAAGCCGTATTGGCATTTGCACTTACAGTGCTTAAAGTAACACTAAATAAATCAAAGTTAGTCTAATTTGCATAATTTATGCACGAGAAAAAAACCCGTATTATATGTGATGTATCCCATGGTACTAAACATTCATACAAAAAATTATTCAAATCAGAGCTTTCATATGGAAGTTCTGCACAAAAATCTGATTGTACCTAATTTTGTACAAAATGGCTGCCAGCGGCCATCTTGAATTTTGGACCAGACCCAAAAACACTTGTTCTCGTCTCATGGTGATAACAAAGGCACCCATGAAGTTTCGTAAAGATCGGTTCATAAATACAGCCTCTAGCCGAGCTGTGTGTACTATGCGATGGACGGACAGACAGACAGACAGACAGACAGAAGGACGATGGGCCATGACCATACCTCAAAGACGGACAGACGGACGACGGACCATGACAATACCTCAAATTTGGCTTCGCCAAAGTTGAGCTAAAAAAAAGAGAAAACTGTCAAAATAGCCTGTAAACTGAGCAAGAAAAAAAATAGTGTAGATACAAACATTATTTCTTGACTGAGAATTGTATAGGAGTCTCTAATGAATGGGCCACTGCACTCCTGATTACTATCAGTAAAACATCAGAAAATGGGCATTGCTTGCATCACAATGAAATGAAAATTAACTCTCTTTCTTCCAAATTAGCAATTTTGGTACGGTGTGATATCTAATATTTATTATTTATTTATTCGTGTTTAAGGTCACATATTTATGCACAATGGCTAATCATGACCGTGACAGTTTTACGGGTGGAGGAAGCCGGAGTACTCAGAGAGAACCACCGAACAATGGTGAGCAACTGTCAGCTCCCAACATATTAACTCCACACAAGCAGGGTTAGCATTGGTTGAAGACAAGTGCACCATCGACGTGCAGTACGCCTTAGTACACAACGCCACCGTGCCCCCACGCGGGCAATGGAGATGAAGTGTCTTGCCCAAGGACACAATGCAGTTGCCACAGGTGGGATTCGAACTGAGGACCTCTCGGCTTGCAGCCTGCACCTCTACCTACTGAGCCACCTCACTCCCGTGTGATATCTAAACTTTGAGCATTGCTGTAATCACAGATATTGAATGTGTTGAGTACTATGTGCAATTCAAACATAAAATCATTGATTTATAATGTTCATGCAACAAATCATTGTGTCAAAATTAAATTCAGTGAGTGAAGAGATTTCACTCTGAACATTACACTCAGTTCAATTTCTTGTGGTCTTAGTTTGACAGAAAGGCTGAAATCAGAAGCACCATACTTTATTGAAACTGAGAAGAAAAGTTACTAATTGTTATTAATTACATGTCTATTACTTTTCCTCCAGTTTCATATTTACAACTCTCTGTGCAACACATATTCCATACAGATTTCCGTTGATGAACTACTTTTCCACCAGACTTCATGGGGGATCCATCAAAACAACTAAACTCAGCCCATTCTTATAATCAGCCAATCAAAAGGGTACATACTGAACTAGATCAATTCAGCTGTGGTGGTAGGTGAAAAGTTAAAAAATTTATAGTAATTTATATATTTTTTATACTTACCAATGACCCAGACTAAGCTGGTGCTAACTCTTAAATATTTAGGGCCAAACACAAATTTTACCCCCCAATCCCCAAAATTTGCATAAAAAACCAAAAATTACATGTCCTAAATGGTCCTCCATACTTTTACTCCACCGCACATGCGCAGTGTCAAGAAGGTCTCGAAATTGGCGCAATTATCATTCTTACAACCAGTGCCTGGTAAGCGTTATGTACTCAGTGGGGAGGTATGAGTTCCCAACTCATGGGTGGGCCATCCCCGTCTGGGTCATTGGTAAGTATAAAAAATATATAAATTGCTATAAATTTTTTAACATTTTTATACTCTACCAATGACCCAGACTTAGCTGAATAGTAAAAAGGTTGAAGGACCTAGGACATAAAGGAAAATCCAATAGGCTCAACTACACATAACAGAATTATCCCCTCGAGGTGAAAGGAGAAATAGGCTTTACATGTATCTTTCTTATTTTCATCAAAAAAAGAAAGACACAATACCATTCTGTAATTGAGCACAATAACATCAATGATCTCTATTAACCTCCAGTATAACCCGTTATGCTAATTATTTTTAAAGGAAAGCCAATAAATAAAGGAAGTCCAGAGAAATGAGACTCTTTATACTCATTAAAAGTGTCTGAGGATTGTATATTAACGCTCGTATGACACGTGACATATACAAATGCTTCACACCGAGCTACACTTTAAAAATATTACATGGATGAGTTAACATTAGCTTTACACTTTAAAACCATCCCGACACCGACTCAGAATTACTGACTCCAGAGGAGGTATTCACTTGCTTTTCACTATAAAGCAGGCTGCCTAAGGGAACACCTTCCCTCCCCCCCTTCCCCTTGCCCTGGATCAAATACCCCAGAGCGAAGAGGGCAGCAGGACAGAGTCACTGCCGGAACAGAAAGCCTGCATAACTATAGTTGCAACTGTTCAGTGGACGACATTCTGAGCAACAGATAACGGACCTAAACAATGCAGATTTCCAGAAATGGACTCAATATTTCTAAGATAAAAATTCGTGAAAGTGGAAGGCTGAGACCAATATGAAGCCTTCATTAGATCTGTAATAGCAACGCTATTAGCATAAGCCCAAGATGTAGATAGAACTCTTACTTCATCAGCTGAAATCTTAAGCACAGACTGCTGAGTTGAAGATAATTTATCATAAGCAGTACGGATAGTTAATTGAATCCATCTAGCAATAGAATGGACCGAAATGTGGAGGAAGCTTCCACGGCATGTCCCGCAACAGACACCTGATTAGATTAATCCATGGTCTCTGTGGAGACAGAGATGCTACCAACAGAATTTTGCATTGAGATTGTTTTAACTTGAGCAATATCTGCTGAATCAACGGCGCTGGAGGATATGCATATCCTATCATTCCGTCTCACGAGATCAATAGAGCATCTACTGCAAACGCTCGAGGATCTGGACAAGGTGACACATACGTCAGCACCTGATTGTTGAGATGCGTCGCAAATAAGTCTATCATTGGCCGCTCTCATTGGTAGCAAATCTGATTGAATACTCGTTTGTTGAGAGTCCATTCTGACGGCAACAAGCGACCCCTCCGTGAAAGGGAGTCTGCTAATATATTCAGACGACCCTGAATATGACGGACCGATAGGAGAACTTGATGTTCTAGTACAAACAGAAGGATTCATTCCGTTAACTTGAATAACAGAATGGAATGAGTGCCTCCCTGGTTCCGAATATATGCTATTACCGTCATATTGTCGGACAGAATTTGCACGTGAGCATTCTGAATAACGTTCATCCAATGACGTAGCGCAAGCCAAATTGACATCATTCTTTGATGTTTATGTGCTTGATTAGGAACTGGAGATCCCAAAGACCCTGGCACTTCAAATCCGTTGGGCTCAATGTTGTGCCCCAACCTGTTTGACTGGCATCCGTCATAATTGTAAAACTCGGATCTGGCAATTGCAGTGGAACTCCCTGAGTTAACCACTGAATATCTGCCCAAGTCTGAATCTCTTGTTCATTTGATTTGACAAGAGGATGTCCGTATCGAGCGAATGAATCTTCACCCTCCAATTGTGGGTCAGAAAAATTTGGAGAGGACGAGCCGCCCCATAGGAAAAAATTCTGCGGCAGTTCCGCACAAACCTATCAGTCTCATGAATTCTCTCGCTGTAACTTTGTCTGAGTGAAGACAATAGCGAGCGTAACAACTGATTAATTTCACTCTGCTTAACGGCAGATGAATGAGATTGTTGTGCATCTCGAAGCTCATCCCCAGATGGGTGAATGACTTGGACGGCACCTGATCCTACTTCTCATTTACTATGAAGCCGAGACGTCGGAGCAATAGAAGCAGATTCTGCACATCGTTCTGAAGCGTTAACTTGTTGCCGTACCTCTGAAGAATGTCGTCCAGGTAGGCCGACGTTACCGCAGACGAATGAGCTCGGAAATGAGTCATTACCGAGTTCATTATTCGAGTGAAAGCCCAGGGCGCTAGATTCAGACTGAAGCACATTGCTCGGAACTGAAACACGACTCCTAGGACGGCAAAGCGAAGATACTTTCTGAATGCCGGATGTACCATGACGTGAAAGTACGCATCCTTGAGATCTATGCTCGTAGCATAGTCGTCCACCCGAATGCTCGCTCTGACCGATTGGATGGTCTCCATATAGAATTTTGGATCCACAATCAGCTTGTTTATCCAGCTCAGATCTATGACTGGACGGAACGAGCCGTCTGGTTTCGGAACCAGAAAAAGATGGCTGTAGAAACCTGGAGATTCCTGGTTTTCTACGACCTCTATCGCATTCTTCTCCAGAAGAAACTGGACCTCTGATAGAAGCGAGCCTCTTTCTGCGGAACTGACGGAAGCTGAGTCCGTCTTGGACTTCGAGTTAACAAAGGTTTTCCTTTGAAGGACAGTTTTAGTCCTTCCGAAATCACTCCTCGAACCCAAGGGTTGACCGTAATCGGCTCCCAATTGGTTGAGAAACTCAACAGTCTTCCGCGCACTGGAACACGATAGAGGTTTAAACCATCACCTCCTGGACCTACGAGGCTTGCGGAAGGAGAAACCACGTCCTCCACGGCCCACACCTCGCCCCGTCGACCTAGGGGTGTCTGACCGGTTGTCTCGGCCAGTATTACAGCCCCTACCTGAGTCGCTACCCTGACGGTCTCTAGAGTAAGACCTAGAGGACGCATAGGAACCTCTATAGGAACTTCCCTTGGACGTATTCGCCCCAGAAGTGCCTGTCATACTCTTCTCCGCTGAATCCGACTTTATAGAAGTGGATTTGAATAGCAGAGAGTCTGAAGCTTTCTTAGTTATCTGATCATAGATTGTGGAAAGCTTGCCATCGAAGAGAAGCTCTCCGGAGACCAGAGCGACTCTGAGAGAGTTTTTCACCTTACTATCCACGCGCGTGGATGTAGCCAGGGCCGCGTCACGTGTAACCAACTCCAGATTTTCCACTGAAAGGGCAGAGTTATACGTGGAAAATGCTGTGGCCCTCAAAAGAACTCTTAAGGAAGTTTGTACATCCTGGAATTCTTTTCCTTTGAGACGTAATGATAATGCTCTGGTAAGGTGAACTGCGTACGATAATGCGTCTAAACTAGCTCTGTTAGACGATATTGTCATTTCCAATGTCATGGTTTGAATTGACATAGACAATGGTATAGACAATTCTAGGTCTTCGGCCTGGTCGTCTAGACGCAGAGGAACTCTCGGAATGCCCTGTCCTGCCGTTTCAAATTATTCCTTGAATTGATGAAAGGCAGATGTAGAGCAATTGCCGATAAGAAACTGGACCTGCCCGTTTTGGTAGCAAGTTTATATTTAGCGTCATTCAATAGTTCAAATGTCCGTGAGACATTTCTGAACTGTGCCGGGAACTCAGGGACGATGTCCCTAGACCGATTAAAGAATTATGTGTCCAGTGGTGCTATCAGTGTCTTATTCGGCAACACAGCATTTTGGTCCGGAGGAACAACGTCAGAAAGATAAAGCCGGATGAATTCTACGGCAATTTTATATTGTTCCGAAAGGGAAAGTTCCAACTCCTCCATATCCCTTTCACCATCCTGTCGGACCACTTGTAATTCTTGGTCATCTGTGCTTGCAACTGCAGCAGAACGTACTGACCCAGCTTCCTCGGATAATACCTGATCCGACAGAGTTTCTGTCAGTTGCTGGGATGCTGCGATAATTTGTGCCATCTGTGATAGCACGTCCGTAACGGAGGCCTGTGGAGCTGTGGTCTTACAAGATTTAGCTGCTGGAAGCTCCTAGTTCGGAGTATGAAGGCCTCGTATCCTTGGCTACCGGATGGCGTGACCTGGTCGCCGTGAAATTCCTGGTCGGCGAGGTTGGCTGGATATCACTGGTCACGTAGCCAAGGTGCGGTCGTGTGTGCTGCCGTGAGGATGAGGAAGCCAATAGCGCAGTCTCTCTGGACTGTCTATATAACGGAGCGTCCCGAGCAGTGGACGTATGCTCCGACTGAGGAACGTTCTGTACCACAACATCTGGGCTCAGATGTTGTTGTATGAGAGAGGGACCTCTCTCGCTCGCAGCCCAGATGGACCTGGACGAGCTAGGAACCGGACTAATAGGCTTCCTCCGTACCATCCTCATATCCGTCGTCACTGGGTGTGCACATAGTATTTTTATAGTGCTCGCATCACCCAAATCTCCTTCCTGGACCGCAACGGATGAACCCGGCTGCCGAGCCATTCGATGAATGGTTGCTACACCAGGCGAGCTAGCAGACGCCAAAGCCGTCGATCCTACTTGGGACCTCTTAGGCAATTGACGTATCTGCATGAACACTTTTGCCGCTAGCTCTTCATTTGACTGTGACGACAGAAGCACACTTTTCGAAGACATCACGGAAACATTACCCTGTTCTTGTTCCTCAATGAGGCCTGTGGAGCCGCAGTCTTACGTAAATAGCCGCTGGAAGCTCCAGGGACGTTCATTCCTGCATTTATATAATATGCGAACGTCCCAACTGGAAAGGCATCGTGTCCTTGGCTAGCAGATGGAGTGACCTGGTCGACATGGATTCCCTGGTCGGCGAAGCAGGAGCTCCAGGGACATTCATTCCTGCATTTATATAATTTGCGAACGTCCCCTGGAAATCTGTGGTCACATAGCCAAGGTGCGGTCGTGTGTGCTGACGTGAGGATGAGGAAGCCAATAGAACAGCCGTGTCGGACTGTCTATGCGATGGAGCATCCCGAGCAGGAGTAGTGGATGTATGCTCCAACTAACAACGAACATACAACAACATCGCAGCACAGATGTTGTTGTAAGAAAGAGGGGGCGTCTCTCGCTTGCGGTCCGGATAGACCTGGACAAGCTAGCTACCAGACTGACAGGCTTCCTCCATACTATCCTTGGATCCGTCGTTGCTGGGTGTGCACGTTCAATGTTTATAGTGCTCGCATCACCCAAACTGCTTCCCTGGACCGCAACGGACGAACCCGGCTGCCGAGCCATTTGATGAATGGTCGCTACACCAGGTGGACTAGCGGACGATCAACGCCTTCGATCCTACTTGGGACCTCTTCGGCAATTGTCGTATTTCCATGAGCACTTAGCTGCTAGCCCTAATACTGCAACGATGGAGACACACTTGTTGAAGACATCACAGAAACATCACCTGTTCTTGTTCTTCTGAAAAAGAGACTGATAAACTAGAGTGACCTTGCGGAGAGAGGACTGGAATGGACCCCTCACCGCTAACAATATACCGTGACACACGTCTCCAACTTTGTCATTCCAATTAGCACACACTGAGCAAGAATTTATGCACTGACTACAAGAAACACAATGAACATGAGAATAAGAGGAAGATTTCCTCGCATTACAATTGAATAATAATTTTTCATTTTGGAAAAAAAAACCAGTCATAATACTCGCACCAACCCTTAAAACAAAAATACATAATATAATATAATCCATTATAACATTTCGAAAAAATAATTTAAAAAAAAAAAAAAAATTTTAAATTTTCAAAAGAGCCCAAGTTCCCAATGGGAACAATGAGCCCAAATGGATCCCAAAAAAGCCTAAGTGTGGACAAAATTTTTAAAACATTTTTAAAAATTAATGCAACACTTCCGGACAATATTAATGTATCTGGCTATGAGCAGAACTAATAGAAGACAAGTAATCACCATCAGAAGTAACCATTGTCAACATAAACAAAAGTGAACAGAAACTGGAAACATGACTCCAGGCACTGAAACCATGGCCCAAAATCAGTAACCAATTTAAACACTATCCGATGTAAAACAGAGGCTTCCAGAGAAGAAACTGCAGTACATCAGATGGTAGATGCAGAAAACAACGCCTAAACACCCAAGGGTGAGGACGTAAACATGGGGAATAAACAGAATAATCATTCTGTTACCAAGCCAAAACTCCCAAGAAATTTTAGTAAGAAAAAATTCCAAAATTATGCCAAAAGCATGGGAGAATAGCAAGGGGGTTATTAAGAAAAGGGAGAGAGGAAACACTGAACAAACAATGGTAAGTTCAAAGCCAGAATGACAAAATAAGGCTCATGCCTCGAAATTAGGGAACATGAAATAATTTCGTCAAAAAATTATAAGTTACATCCCTGAACACATTCCATTCTGCCACTGTTTCTTCCTCTCATCCTTTATTTCATCCTTAGATCCACCATTTCTTTCAAAATTATGTGTCTGGCATCATTTAAACTGAGATTTATAAGCACAAATATCAGTGACATGTTACTGATTTTAGGGCCAAACAAAGAATGATAAGTGCGCCAATGTCAAGACCTCCTTGACACTGTGCATGCGCAGTGGAGTAAAAGTATGGAGGACCATTCAGGACATGTAATTTTCGCTTTTTGATGCAAATTTGGGGGATTGGGGGGTAAAATTTGTGTTTGGCCCTAAATATTTAAGAGTTAGCACCAGCTAAGTCTGGGTCATTGGTATAGTATAAAAATATCGAATCTCAATTGGAAAATGTTTTGTTCAAATCCACCAAAATTAATGATATTCAACTTATTCAATAAATGGAAAGTGATTTTATAACACTCAAATTTTAAATTTGAATTGAATATCTCTCAGATAATGGCAGGTCATTTCTTAAAAATACGACTCACACAATTTTCATTTATATTTTTCTGTTTATGTATCGATCTGTCACATGTGTTTGTCATTTCAAGCAAACACCAGAACTGTCAAATTCTACAAATAAGACCAAATTTTTCACAATGAATTTAGAAAATGATAATTATCACAGAGAAGTGTAATAAACACAGAATGCTATGTTGTGTGAATGCATTCATCAATATGGCACTCATGCCATCACGGAAGGGTTAGAACTCGAGGCTGCACCTCTCATTCTATCCTTCCATGCTGGCACTTGTGCCATATTGATGAATGCATTCACACATCACAATGTTCTGTGTATTTACTGCATCACAGCAACACATCACATACAGTGTGTGACAACCTTAACCTTTTATCTGGCATGACTAAAAAATCCCATCTGCTAAAATTCTTCATGGACAACTAAAGATTTGAATTTTTTATCCTTCAAAATATACCCTATGACACCTCACTGGAATGAGCTTGAATATAGCCATTATGTTAGATAATAGGAAAACTTACAGTTTGGTTCTGTATAGTTTTTTGTTTGCCAGGATACAGTATAATTATTAATCCCTCACACACTGATGTTTAAATATTAAAATTTCAAGGAACCAATTTTTCCCATAATGCAACTTGGAATGTAACCACTTCAATTTTGTTTAACAAAGCTCAATGAGCCTTTTTTCAAATTGTACATAACTACTATTTTCATCCAACCAATAACATTGTATTGATCCCCGATTCCTGCATTAACTTGTATTTTAGTATAACTGAAACACAAAACAAGTTTGGTACTGACCTACAAATTCAAACTCCAATCAAATTTAAAATCACACTTGCACAGGTTCTCATGGTGGTTAACTTCTGTGCCAAGTTTGAAAAAGATTAGACAGCAAATGGCTGAGAAATGCTCTGAACAAAAATGTGTCCACAGACAGTATAATTTCCAAGTCAGACTGTACCGTAACTCTGGTTTGGAAACTCCTATCATACTTAAAATCACACTTGCACAGGTTCTTATGGTGGTTAACTTTTGTGCCTTGTGCCAAGTTTGAAAAAGATTGGACCACAAGTGGCTGAGAATGCTCCAGACAAAAGTGTGTCCACAGGCTGTATAATTTCAAAGTCAGACTGTATTATAACTCTGTTTAAGAAAATCCAATCAAACTCAAAACCACACATGCACCAGTTCTCATGATGGTTAACTTATGCGCCAAGTTTGAAAAAGATTGGACAATGTGTGGCTGAGAAATGCTCTGGACAAAAATCAATCTGGCCAGATGGATGAATGGATGGATGGACAGACAAACAGCCCATTTACATAATATGACCGTTTTTTCCAACGGGTATATAAAAATTATGACTTGAAATATTGGTGTTTTGGAATCATTATGCAAAGGGCTGAGCTGGCATTATGATGTAAAACACAATTTTTCAATAAGAATTCAAGGAATATAGAAAGATCTATACTCTATTTCCATAATTACTCATCATATTTTGATATCAGTCATGCTTAAATTATTCCTACTATTTAGATCATTGAATGACTTGAAGCCATCAATAGGTCAACTCTGAATAAAATATTAAAGATTTTAACTGGAACATAGAACTCACATTGACTAATTCCATGACTAGATACAGATGATCTGGAGTTTCAAAATCATCAACAAGGAGAATAATATTTGGATGCTTGACTTGTTTGAGTATGGAAACTTCATTCTCTATCATTTGTTCCTGAAACAACACACAACAAAACACATAAAATTATATGAAAAACACAAATACTGTCTATATTTATTGGTAAATATTCATTTTAAATCTTGCCCAACTGAAATAAATCTGAGATATATTTTTTATAGGAAATGGTTATATATCAATGAATGAATTTAAACATTTTAGGGATAGCATGAGGCCTTTTGAGGAAACTGGACTGTTACTAAAATATCTCAAGGAAGAGGAGTGAGCATGTGTTGGATTTTCTATCTAATAAAGACGTTAAATAACCACTGAGTTAGGCTTAACAAAGTTAAAAATCTGTTTCTCTGGCCCTCACACATGGTCCTTTTGGTTGTCACATGGTCTTTTTTTATGACCAATGCAAACTTTAAAAAATAAAAATTGAATGGTTTATGTCCAATTTTTTAGCCAATTGCAAGTTAATAAAATTGATAAATTTGTCCCTTGAGGGCAACAAGGTTTGATTGCAAAGCCTACTTGCACTCAAAGGACAAAATACACCACCACCCATGCTATTCTGTCAATTATGAGGCCTAAAACATAAAACAAACCAAGAACATGAACATTTGATAACAACAAAGTGATTACAAAAATAAAAAATAAAATAAAAAACCTTCTGCCCACATGCAATTTTACAAAAAAAATGGCCTGAGAAACAAAAGATCTAGCTTGTGGGGCCTTATAAGACTGACTTTTAATCCTTAAAGCTGGGGGCACGGTGGCTCAGTAGGTAGAGGTGCAGGCTGCAAGCCAAGAGGTCCAGGGTTTGATCCCATCTGTGGCAACCGCATTGTGTCCTTGGTCAAGACACTTCATCCCCATTGCCCACGTGGGGGCATGGTGGCGTTGTGTACTGATGCATACTAGATGTCGATGGTGCTCCTGTCTTCAACCAATCCTAACCCTGCTTGTGTGGAGTTGGTATGCTGGGGAGCTGACCGTTGATCTTGGTGGTTCTCTCCAGGTACTCTAGCTTCCTCTAACCATAAAACTGCCATGGTCATGATTAGACTCTGTGCTGAAGTATGTGACCTTAATCACCAATAAATAATAATAATAATCCTTAAAGCCTCAGATTGATTATTACATTAATTTATACCATATACACATGTGCAGAGCAGATGACGACAATAATTTGTGATTTGTTAAAAAAAAAAAGTTGACCATTTAACCCTTTACCCAATGCAGACGATATCAAAATTTATTATTTTAAATATCATTTTTTTAAATTTAAAAAAAAATTTCAACAAAACCATATCATGTGAACCCTTGCTGGAATGAGCTCGTTCCAATGACGGGTCACATTATATGGTTTTGTTGAAATTTTTTGAAAAATAATATTTTTTCAACTGCTGAATTTGCATATTACACGAGCAGATGCGGCTGATTCATAAGGTAAAGAGTTAACAAAACTACAATTTTTGCTATGAAAAAGTACCCTTATTTTCTATGTATCAATCATATGAAAGCATCCAATTCGATTAAATTAAATTTAATTAACTTGAAGGTGAGAATTTATCAGATATTTGAAAAATAGAATGTAGTAGTTTTTTAACCTGAACTGGTTTGCCAATCACTCGCAGAAAATTTCATGCAATGTCATTTTCCATTTTCATTGAAATTAGTTTTCTTTCAAGGACAAAGGTGGTGTTTGTATAGCGTATGTGTCAATGATATTTAGTTCAGATTGCCTTCATCAATAAACAAGCTGTGGGTTTTATTGGACACATATCTGCAATTTCTTTGAAATAATGCTAAAGTTTTTTATCTAACAAATTCCAATATGTTATTGCTTAAATAATGCACAGTTGTTGTTCATGGCATTTATTCAAACAGCAGCAAAGTTAAAATTAGAAAACAAGTGTACTCAGAAAGAAATGATGTCATGGGGATTTGTTTACTTTTTAAAATTTTTGGGTAACTTCATTTAAATCTTCACAATGTTGTGTTTTCTCATAATTTGTCTGCATTATTAAAGCTTTTTAATTACAGATTTAAGTAATTTTGTGTTGCATCAGATATCTTACACTTTGCATACAGCATTTTTTTCACATGAACGTTCACATACATACAAAATCTGAGAGCCAATATTTTTTTCAAATTAGTGGGTTATTGTCCCTTTAACTCATTTGCTGCCAACCACCACCAGAAACAGACTCACCAGAGCCACGCATTTTGTGGTAATATTCCTGTATTTAGGGTGTACATGGGTAATGTCGAGTATCTCGCCAACCACTTGGAACAGAGAGTTGAAACTTCCCAGGTAGTTGCATATAGCTATGGCCTATGCATAGTCGTTTTGCCGACATCACATAGGTCATGTGACCCTGATGGCCCTTTTGGATTTTACAAAAATTTTGATTTGTACCAATTATTGCTGTATAATATATGAGCAATGAATCAATATCATCTGAAATGTGTCTGAAATGTCACAGTTATTAACTTAGACCAATGATGGACAATAAAATGATATATTATGAAAATATTTGTTGTCATTTATATCATTTGCCACTTCATATGGACCTCCCCCTGGTCAACGAATTTTGGTTATATGAACTTGCTTTGTGGGTTTTAAGGGTAATGTGTGGTTTCTCCTGTACCACGTGGACTACATTGTTGAAACTTCCCAGGTAGTGACATATAGCTGGCCTTTGCATTGCCGCTTTGCTGACATCACATAGGCCATGTGACTCTGGGGCCATCTTGGATTTTATGAGAATTTGAGGATTTTTTGTGTTTTTACCCTGGGATATATGGACAATGGGTCAAAACCATCTGAAAATTTGCTCTTTTTTTTCTGTCGAGAAATTATCTCGCTCTTGCATGGATGAATGATTTGACCTTGATTGATAATACCTGGCTTGACCTTGACCTCTTTTTTGCTCTTTTGGGGGCAAAATCGCCTGTTGCCAATAGTGGAATGCACACATAATAGAGTTGTTTCCCTTAGACCACAGTTCACCATAGGCACCTACATAATACGCAATTATGCAAGAGAGGCATTGGCCCCGAACTTTGCAGTTATGCGAGAGTGGAAGCAAAAGAGTTAATAGTATTTCTAAATCATTGTTGGCTGCCTGTACAATGATGTAAAAACATTGCCAAGAGAGATGAAGACCACCTGTTGAGTTCTTTAGGAAGAATACACTTGAGGGTAATTTTTTTGAAGCAATATAAAAGTAGCAGTTTGTTTGAGGACTCCAGGCTTAACTCTTTACCTAACATGAAAAGCAGACGACACTTGCAAAAAAAATTCTTCAATAACTCATTTTTTTCATTTTTTGTCTCAAAAACTCAAGCTCATTCCAAAGAGGGGTCATAACCTATGTTTTTGAGACAAAAAGAGAAAAAATAATGAAAATTAATTGGCGATTTTTGTGAATAATGCTGGCCTGTTTTGGCCATTATGTTGGGTAAAGGGTTAAACAACATCTATCACTGCCTGTGCACTTTTTTGTACAATATTATGGAAGATGGACATACATTAGACATCTAGGCATCAATGGAGAAATTAAAAAGAAAAGACATTTACAATACTTTGGATTTACGAGACTGACTCTGGCAATAAAACACTTAACCCATTAATATCATAAAGGCAAAAACCCAAAGGAGCTATTCACCAAAATCGCCATTGACAGTTTATTATTTTTTAAATTTTTGCCTCATAAACATTAAGTATGATCCCTCGTTGCAACAACTCAATTTGCTTGTTCCAATGAGGGGTCATATGCTTTGTTGTTTTGGCAAAAACTGAATGTTTAAAGTCCTGTTTGCATGAGATAGAATTAAAATACCACCCTACAACAAATTAGCAGAATTTGCCATCAGGTGGTGTATTTTTTGCTCATGTAAACATGATTCAGGTGGAACAAATAATTGTCCCAGGATGTCAAATTTTCAATTTGTCCAGGATGCAAATAAAATTTGCTCAACCTCATCAGGTGGAGTAGACTGTATTTGTCCCTACATTCAAATGGATTTCTGCTGTCATGTTAGCAAAAAACTGAATTTGTCCAGGAGTGCATTTCCATTGATGTCATGAAATATCAGTAATAAAGTCAAAATTTACCCATAAATCACAAAATTCAAAACCATTCAACTGAAAATTATTTTGATGAATCCTTGGAAATATATTAGTCATTGAAAACAGTGTGGCCTTAGTTCATCACACAATTTTTCGAATGAAAACTTTCTCATTCTTAAATTTTCTACCCATTGTGAATCACTGAAGGTCTTCAGAACAAGGTCGATCCACCAGAGCCAAAGATAATGCAACAGGAAACATTCTTATCCTTAAACGCCTTGTCCTCTCCATTTTTAAAACAAAATGGCTTAAAATACTACCATGTGTTTAAGATACACAAGACATGGATCAAAAATAAAATGCTACTGGGAGTAAAATTTACCCCAGTGCAAAATTTGCCCCTGGGGTTAATCTTCCTCATGTAAACTGAACTTTAGTTTTCAAAAAATGTTTTGCAAGTGTTGTCTGCTATTTGAAATGGGTATAGGGTTCAAATAAAAATGAAGTCTGACTCACCTTGCCCAAACATTTACATTTGTCAATTATTTTAAGAGCATATGTTGTTTTTGAATCTCTGAAATAAATAAAAACAATCCAATTAATAAAACATAATAATGTGCACTGGTAATAGATTTTGAAACAACAATTTGATTTACAAACAAAATGATTAATATTCCCTGTGAAGCAGGCCCAAAGTTAATGGGGTGGCTGGTACCAGAAGTGGCAGAAGCTTGATAAAAGTGGAGAGGCACAAATTTTCAAGGCTATCATTTATCGGTAAATGTACCATGACACACTATAGTTTCTTGTTTGGATGAGCATGCTGCAATGTGGCCATTGTCCTGTTCATTTCTTCTATTTGAACAAATTTGAATCTCACCCCACAAGCGATGTTGTATACCAAATATGAAAGCATTCTGACAAGTGGATCTGAAGAAGAAGATTTTTTAAAGAAATTGCCTCATATTGCACTAAGTTAAAATTCAGACTACCATAGGGAGCCCAGATATTAACCCAGGGACCAGATTTCAACAAATTTGAATCTGACTCCCCTAGAGATGTTGTAAACCAAATATGAAAGGATTCTGATTAGTGAATCCGAAGAAGATTTTTGAAGAAATTCTCTCATATGGCACTAAGTTAAAATTTGGGTCTCCAAAGGGAGCCCATATATTAACCCAGGCATTCGATTTGAATAAACTTGAATCTGGCCACCCTTTTGTCCCCCCCCCCCCCCCACTCCCCCCAAGATGTGTATACCAAATATGAAAGAATTCTGACTGGTGAATCTGAAGACAATTTTTAAAGAAATTTCCTCATATTGCACTAAGTTAAAATTCAGGCTCCCATAGGGAGGCACTCGATTTGAACAAACTTGAATCTGACCCCCGGGGGCACGGTGGCTCAGTTGGTAGAGGTGCAGGCTGCAAGCCGAGAGGTCCTCGGTTCGAATCCCACCTGCGGCAACCACGTTGTGTCCTTGGGCAAGACACTTCACCCCGATTGACTACATGGGGGCACGATGACGCTGTGTACTGAGGCGTACTGCACGTCGATGGTGCGCATGTCTTCAACCAATCTAACCCTGCCTGTGCTGCGGTGCAGAATTCAGAGTTACGATGTTGGGGAGCTGACAGCTGCTCGTCGTTGCTCGGTGGTTCTCTCCGGGTACTCCGGCTTCCTCCACCCGTAAAACTGTCACGGTCAGGATTAGCCATTGTGCATAAGTATGTGACCTTAAACACCAATAAATAAATAAATAATCTGACCCCCAACTGATGCTGTATACCAAATATGAAAGCATTCTGAATATTAGATCTGAATAAGAAAATTGTTTAAGAAATTTCCTCATACTGCACTAAGTTAAAATTCAGCCTACCACAGGGAGCCCAAATATTAACCCAGTGGCCCAATTTGAACAAACTTGAATCTGACTCCCCTAGAGATGTTGTAAACCAAATATGAAAGGATTCTGACTGGTGGATCCAAAGAAGAAGATTTTTGAAGAAATTCCCTCATATTGCAGTAAGATAAAATTTAGATTTCCATAGAGAGCCTAAATATTAACCTAGGAACCCAATTTGAACAAACTTGAATCTGACCCCCCTAGAGCTGTTGTATATACTAAATATGAAAGCATTCTGATTGGTGGATCTGAAAGAAAAGATTTAAAAAAAATTATCCCCATATTGCACTAAGTTAAAATTTGGGTTTCCATATGGAGCCCCAAATATTAACCTAGGCACTTGGTTAGAACAAACGTGAATCTGACCCTCATAACAATGATGTATGCCAAACATTAAAAGATTCTGACATGTGGTTCTGAAGAAGAAGATTTTTAAAGATTATTCCCCATACTGCTCTAAGTTAAAAATTTAGGCTCCTGTATTAAGCCCAAATATGAACCAAGGGGCTTCATTTTAATAAACTAGTATCTGACCCCCCTACGAATGCTGTATACCAAATATCAAAAGATCCTGACCATTGGTTCTGGAGAAATGTTTTTTTTAAATTTTTGCCCATATGATGACTCAGCATTTTCTCAATGCAACCCCCCCCCCCACCCCCCCCCCCCCCCCCCCACCTCCTACAGAACATCCTGACATAATCGACGGCATTTTTTTTACCAATCAATTCTACTAATCCTAAGGATACCAAACAAACCAAACAACAGTTTTCTGTTCCATGTGGTTTAGAAAATTTGGGTGTTTGAAAATATTTCTATTTTTAGCTCCTGGGGTTCCCTCGGGAACACGGGACAATTTTTTTGCATGACTCAAGTACTTATGACCCAATAATACCACATACCAGATTTGGTTCAAATCAGACCATTGGTTCAGAACATAGGAGTTTTGGGTAGGGCCAAAAATATTGCCTGTTTACCAAACCCATTTCTATATTGGAGAAATAAAATACTGTTTAAAAAAAAAAAAAAAAAAATATTGTCCCTCCCATTACAAAGGCAAATATTGCTTCACAAACTTCATTTGAACAAATTTGATTTTACACCTCAAAAGGAAGCTCCATACCAAATATCAAGTCATTGTACCCACTGGTTCATGAGAAGATTATTAAAATATTTTGGAGTATTTTCCCCCTCCCTCTGGGATTGGGCATATTGACTTGAACTAAAATGCAATGCCCCTTCAGGACAATCGCTCACACAAATTTTCACTTGAATTGGCCCAGTGGTTTTGGAGGAAAAGACCAAAACACGGTGTTGACGGATGGTGGATGGACAGATGATGGATGGTCAGATGGATGGACTACAGATGGACGGAGAGCAATTAGATAAGCTCAGCTTGACTTTGTCAAGGTGAGCAAAAAATAAAAATAAAAACCTCCATCCCTCCCTCCTGAAATACTGAAGAGATTAACACAGTCACGGCCAGACTGGTAACATACTTGGATCTTCTACCCTCGAGATCATACTTCTACCTATCATTTAACCCTTTACCTAATGAATCAGCAACATCTGCTTGTGTAATTTACAGACTGAGCAGTTGAAAAAAGATTATAGCTGAAAAATTTTCAATAAAACCATATCATATGACCCCTCATTGGAACGAACCCGTCATGCTCGTTCCAGTGAGGGGTCACACATGATATGGCTTTGTTGAAATTTTTTTAATTGTTAAAAGTGAAAAAAAATAATATTTAAAATATTAGATTTTGATATCCTGTGAATTGGGTAAAGGGTTAAGAAATGAAGTCAATTATATTTACCTATCCAAACATTCTCTGACTGCTGCAAAGTTACCATCTCCTATTATTTTACCAATATTGTACTTCTGTGTAAGTTCTGGTGGACCAATCTTATCGGCTGAAATCATAAAATAATTTAATGATATTTTCAGAAAACCAAGAAACATGTCTAAATTCCTTTACTTAACATAACAGCCAAAACTAACAAGCATGATTCTCAAAAATCGGCATTAAAATATTATTACTTATTCGTGTCTCAAAAACATAGCTTCTGATCCCTCATTGGGATGAGCTCATTAAAAGTGTTCTCACAGGGATATTTAGTCAGTATGTATTTGCCTTGTTACTACATATTATAAGTACTCTTCCATAAATTTTAACATATGAACAAATTTTTCTGACCAAAAATAATTTAGCACTCTACAAGTTATCAAACACAAAAAATAAAAAATAAATGCATTTGAAACATTATGAGGGACAAAAAGCTTTGTTTTTAGGGCCAAATATGGAACTATTTTAGTTATTAAAGAAATTTGTTTGCAAGTGTCATCTGCTATTCATTTTGGGTAAAGTGTTAACGGAGGTAGAACCTGTTCATTGCAGTCAACTCTTCAACAGGAAAATTCACTTCCTAATTACCTAAAGTGCAACTTCAATTTGATGCTGTGCTTTGGCTGGCACTGAAATAGCCAACTAACAAAAGTTAAGAGCTTTGAATTTCATGTTGTTGTTGTTCATGTACAGGTCCTACAACCATTTGCCAAATGTTTTCTTCATCCTTTCTGACCTTTCATTAACCTTTTACCTAACAAAGCAGCCATGTAATTTACAAATTAAGCAGATGAAAAAAATATACCTTCCCAAATATTTCAATAAAGCCATATCATGTGACCCCCACATGGGAATGAGCTTGTTCCAATGAGGGGGACATATGATGTGGTTTTGTGGAATTTTTTTTAAAAATTGAAAAAAAACATAAGTTAAAGTAATAAATTTTGATATCATGTGTGTTGGGTAAAGGGTTAACCCTTTCAACTCAGAATACATACAGAATTCATATAAAACAAGAAGCCCCATGGGGCCTGAAGCGCTCATCTTGAACAGAGCAATATAAACAGAGCCCAAGAATGAGTCTACATCAAGCAATCCATCTCCATAGGATACACTGTCAATCCTTGAGTCCCTCAGGAGTGACAAAAATAATCCAGGCATCATGCCTTTTCTTCAGTTGATCATAATGTAAAATGTAGAGCTCCCCTATGAAGCCCCTTGATACAACCCATGTGGATTAATCTTAGTTACACACCTCTAGAGGGTACTGAATACAAAATTTTTAATTCATCAGCAACATGGCCAATTATTAACCCAGGCTCTCGATTTGAACAAAGTTGAATCAGACTTCCCAAGAGTTGTTATGTACCAAATATGAAAGCATTCTGACTGTTGGATATGAAGAAGAGAAATTTTAAAGAAATTTCTTCATATTGCACTAAATTAAAATTTGGGCTACCATAGCAATCTCAAATATTAACCTACGGATCCAATTTGAACAAACTTGAATCTGACCCCTGCCCACCCCCCCCCCCCCCCACCCCCTTTCTCCTAGAGATGTTGAATACCAAATATGTAACCATTCTCACTAGTGGATCTGAAGAAGATGATTTTTTAAGAAATTCCCTAATAATGTACTAAGTTAAATTTCAGGTTCCCATATGGAGCCTAAATATTAATTCAGGCACTTGAATTAAACAAACTTGAATCTGATCCCCCTAGGGATGTTGTATACCAAATATGAAAGCATTCCGACAAGTAGATCTGAAGAAGAAGATTTTTAAAGAAATTTCCTCATATCGCACTAAGTAAAAATTTGGCCCCCCCCCCCCCCCCCCCTTTCCCCTAGAGATGTTGAATACTAAATATGTAACCATTCTCACTAGTGGATCTGAAGAAGATGATTTTTTAAGAAATTCCCTCATAATGTACTAAGTTAAATTTCAGGTTCCCATATGGAGCCTAAATATTAATTCAGGCACTTGAATTAAACAAACTTGAATCTGATCCCCCTAGAGATGTTGTACACCAAATATGAAAGCATTCCGACAAGTGGATCTGAAGAAGAAGATTTTTAAAGAAATTTCCTCATATCGCACTAAGTAAAAATTTGGCCCCATCCCCCACAGCCCGAGATGTTGCATACCAGATATGAAAGCATTCTGACTGGTGGATTTGAAGAAGAAGATTTTTAAAAAATTATCCCCCATATTGAACAAACTTACAATTTGGGCTTCCGTAGGGACTTGGTTTGAACAATCTTGAATCTGACCCTCATAACAATGATGTATACCAAACATTAAAAGATTCTGACTGGTGGTTCTGAAGAAGAAGATTTTTAAAGAATATTCCCCATATTACCCTAAGTTAAAAATTTGGGCTCCTGCATTGAGCCCAAATATGAACCAATGAGCTTTATTTTAACAAACTTGTATCTGACACCTCTATGAATGCTGTGTACCAATTATCAAAAGATTTTGATGATTGGTTCTGGAGAGAAGATTTTTAAAAATTTTTGCAAATATGCTGACTCAGTATTTTTTCGATGCCCATCAAATATCAAGTCATTGTTCACACTGTTCATGAGAAGAAGATTTAAAAAATATTTTGCAGCATTTTCCCCCACTCCCTCCCTATGGGGTTGGGCATTTTGAGTTGAACAAAAATGCAATTCCCCTTTGGGACCATCACTCACGCAAACTTTCACTTGAATTGGCCCAGTGGTTTTGGAGGAAAAGACCAAAACATGGTGTTGACAGATGATGGATGGACGGACAAATGGATGGAGAGCAATGAGATTAGCTCAGCTCGACTTTGTCAAGATGAGCTGAAAATCACCTAATACCCAACTCGAATAGAAAATGACAATGGCAAAAACATTTCTTCAATAAATTTTCATTTTGTGCCTCAAAAACGTTAATATATCTTATGACCGTACATTGGAACAAGCTTAATGTGCTCATTCCAATGAGGTGTTTTAAGCTATCTTTTTGAGATTAAAAATAATGTCTTTGTGTATGCTGACAACAGATTCATTAATCTAGCATACAATAGCATTCTTGTTTACAGTCAACCAAATATGACAAAAACAAGAGAGAGCAAACAACATCTCTGGTACACAATTTATTTTTCAGTATCTCAAACAGAAAGGATTTGAATTGTTTCTGACAGTTAAAAAACAGTAAGTGATGAATTGGTTTCAAATGTAGTCAGTGCTTCTTTCAACATGAAATAACTGATCAGTTACAACTTTATGGAAATGAACAATGAAATGGTAAATGGGCTTGTTGGCAGAAAATAATTCTCGACACTCAACCGGTATGTATTATTTCTTAGCACTCAGACTGACCAAATAACTTCTTGTTGAAAGAACTTAATGATCTCTATCAATGAGGATGAAGTATTGGAAATTTTGTGCAAGTGGTTCAGATGGCACATCATATGACTATAGATCAACACTCACACAAATAATTTCCTTCAATGATAGATTTTTTCATTGGAAGAACATCCACATCTATATTTAATAGATTTGTGAGAATCCAGTATATGTAGAATAACATTGCTAAACATCAGGATTGGCATTTTATTACATGCCTGTTTTATGAAATCCCCTTCAACAAGAACACTAACCCATGCGGAAAATGAAAATCTGTTCCACAAACATGTGTGGAATGGAAATCGTTGACAGACTATTTTTAATAGAAGCAAAATTTCACTGGAATTTTCTGCAAATCATGCACTGTAATTACAATCTGAATTGCTAGCAATAGCTAAAAATAGTAACACAGGTTCCCCTCGCAAATTTGGTTGGGAATGAAATGTGTTCTTTTTGTTGATAGTTCGTCCCCTGAGTTCTAATGTGTTCTATGTGCCTACTGGCACATAGAACACATTGGAACTCAGGGGACGAGTAGTCAAATGAATAGGTGAATGTCCTTCTTATAATTGCTTTTAATAGTCGTGAAAGCATGTAATAAACACAGAATGACATATGCATGTGAATGGGTTAATTGATATTGCACTTGTGCCATCAAGGAAGGATAAAACTTGAGGCCTGTGGCCTCTCGTTTTATCCTTCTGCTCTGGCACTTGTGCCATATCAATTAACCCATTTACTCACGTATGTCGTTCTGTGTATATCTGTCTTGAGAAGGGGCATTCATCATCCTTAAAAACAACTTCTTTGAAAAAAATGGTTGATATTTGGATAAACAAGTAAAACAATAAATTTTTCAGCTTTTGCATCACATTGGAACCCTATTAATTGGATAGCCACTTTGCCAATGAAAATTAATCAAATATCAGGCATATTCTGTTAGCAGGTATTTGGTCAATTTCTTGAAAATTAGGGATAACAGAGCATTTATTCTATTACATCTTGTTTGACAGAGCTCATAGAGTTCTGTCAAACAGGATATAATAGAATAAATGCCTGTACTGTATGTACCAAGGCTATAAAAGTCTAAACAAAGGGCAATTTGGTGATTGTCAGAGAAATTTCTCGACATTTTAAATTTATGGTTAAAAACTCACAGGAGAAATTTTATTCAGAATTAGTATGTTACTAGTTAATAAAAGTTCTTGTTTTCTTGAAAAAATATATTGTTCTTGAGACAGATATACTGACCAAGGTGATGTAACAATTTTGATTGTCAATCCAAATTTTTCACACAACAATGTCAAATAGGTTCTGCACCAAAAACAGTGTAGGGGGTCAGATCAAGGCATGGTTTGAGGTGACTTAAGATGCCCTGACAAACAATTATATAACCTCTTATGAGGCAAATCAACTGAAACCATCCAACAATATTTGTGCAAAAAACCTAATTTTCTCTTCTTAAAATTTAATAGAGATGCACAAATCCTGATGATATGTCATAAGCTATATTTTGGAAGAAATAAAATAGGAGTAATTATTTTTATTTTTAACCCTTTACCTAATGAATTGGCCACATCTTCCGTCTGCATAATATACGAACTGAGCAAGCCTGAAAATAAGCAGACTGTCCTCTGCAGAATTAGGTCGCCAGAGGATGAATTTGGTGATGCTACCCTGCACAGCAGGGTAGCATTACTAAATTTACCCTCTGTGAACCTATTTCTGAATCAGGGTCTCAGGCCTAAACAGAAAGAGGATAAATTTGGGGATTCTAGTCACTCTTTGGGATAGCTTCAGCAAATTCACTCTTTGGGGACCTCATTCTGCAAATGACAGATTGCTAATTTCCAGGCTTGAAACTGACCTGTTGAAAACAATTATTTTTCAAAAAATTTCAACAAAACCAAATCTTGTGACTCCTCATTGTAACGAGCTCATCAAGTTTGGTCCAATGAGGACTCACATGATATGGGTTTGTTGAAATTTTTGAAAAATTTGAAAAAATAATATTTCAAATAGTAAATTTTGATATTGTGCACATTGGGTAAAGAATTAAAATGGACAGTGCTTGTGATTTCTGAAACTTGTGTCAGCTCTTGAATGCTAATGCGATCATAACAACTCCAAGACACCATCTAAATATCAGGATGAGCATTTTCAGGTTATTTATTGAACAATGTCAGAAGCACGATTGCTCGGTGGTTATGGAATTGGACTTCAAGACAAAGGGTCAACAGTTCGATCCCTGCCAGGGGTAATTGTGCTGTGTCCTTGGGCAGAGAACTTAATCTCGAATTCCCACATCGAGGCATGGTGGCTCTGTGTACTAAGGCGTACTACACCTCGATGGTGCACTTGTCAGAAGCACGATTGCTCGGTGGTTATGGAATTGGACTTCAAGACAAAGGGTCAACAGTTCGATCCCCGCCAGGGGTAATTGTGCTGTGTCCTTGGGCAGAGAACTTAATCTCGAATTCCCACATCGAGGCATGGTGGCTCTGTGTACTAAGGCGTACTACACCTCGATGGTGCACTTGTCTTCAACCAATGCAAACCCTGCTTGTGCAGAGTAAGTTCGTTGGGGAATCTAAAAGTTTACTGCTGTTACTTGGTGGTTCTCTCAAGGTGCTCTGTCTTCCTCTAACCGTAAAACTGTCTGACACGAGAAGACCTTGGCTGTCAAAAGTGTTGTTAAGCCCCAATAAATAAATAAATTTATTTATAATGTCACATGATCAAGTTCAAACAGAGAAGGGACAGCTACTTTAATAGCTCATGGCTGTGAACAATACTGAAATTACATACTTACTATAGTCAAAAGAAGCTGCGCCATTGATTAATTTCTTTTTTGGCTGAAAATGAACAAAAAACAATTTCGAAAATTAAAATACTGTGTACTCTTTTCAGTTATAAGTTGCTTGCAAGTGTCATTAAACCCAAGCATTTTACCATACAGATTGACCTTCAACATAAAATGTACCACTGTCTGGATGGGGCAGGTCTGTAACTTTGCAGGAGAAAAGGTGGCGATGAAAAATTGACAAATTAAGCAGGTGAAAAAAAAATTTTCAAACAATTTCAAGAAAACCATATCATGTGACTCCTTACTGGAACAATCTTGATAAGCTTGTTCCAATGAGGGGTCACATGATATGGTTTTTGTCAAAAAAATTTTGAAAATATTTTTCAATAATAATAAAAATACCAAATTTTATCGTGTGTTTGGGATAAAATGTTAATACAATCCACATCAAGTATAGCAGGCTAAATGTATAGTGTTTTAACTATAATCTTAAAATTACCTTCCACATTTGTGGCCAATCAAATAGACATTTTTGACAGTGAAGGAAATGATTTTCTCCCACCAGGGTGAAATATAATGGGTTCAGTGCATATTCAGAATAAGAATAAGCTTCTGCTCCTTTTGTTCACAGGGGTTAAAAAAAACACTTAAAAAAGAATGAAGGACAATTGGTATAGCTACTAAACAACAATTTGCTCTTATTAAACATTATCATACACAGTCAATAAAGGAAATGATAGTAAGTTTTTACACTTGAATATATGATTTCTCTTAATAACTATTGATTTTTGTACGACGCTCAGGTAATAAAATGAATGTAATTGCTTATACCCGGTGTGAGTGTCTGCAAGAAAAAATAAATAGGTTAAAAGTTCAAATAATAACCAGTCAGAGTTTTAACATTTTACCTGACACAAAGCACTTGAAATCAATCCATGAAGGGTAAAAAACAAATTCACACTTGAACATAACCCTCATTCAGTCTGTTACAGAGAGGACATGTTTTATTGAAAAAATTTCTTTGCTCAGCAAATATGCCTGTTTCAGCATATAAAACATTAATACATTCAATCATTATCAGTACCTCTCATTTAATAAAACACCATTTTATAACATGAATCATGCTGCGACGTCAGAGACTTGATCAGTTATTTATTTACATTACTGTTATTGGGGACCCTAATTAAACCCCTGTTAACAGCAATTTGTACACATCATATGTTAACTGGTTGTGTGCTAAATTATTTTTAAAAGGTTATTTGTAACATGAATATGTTTTAAATAACAGGTGGCTCGGCCACACGTTCCCCGAAAAAGAGTGCAATTCGAGGTATTTGAAAAAAATGAATTTTTTGAAGTAAAAAAAAAAGTTAGACCAAACCCCGATTTGAACTTGACCTGTATTTTATGTTGATACACTTAGAAACTAAATTTATTTCATTCGGTCAACAACAACTAAAGTTATCATCGGGAAACCCCCAAAAAAAAATTTTTGAAGTCAAAAAAGGGGCATAACTCTGGAAAAATTTTTTGGACCACACCCCGATTCCAACTTGAACTTGTATTTTATGTTGATACACCTACAAACCAAATTTCATCTGATTCGGCCAACTTTAACTAAAGCTATTATCGGGAAACCAAAGTGGGACGGATAGATGGATGGAAACCGGATATTTTAATAGTCTCCCAGAAAAAAAAAAAAATTCGGGAGGACAAAAAATACCAAGGTAACAACAAGGGGAGCCTTGGCCCAAAAATATTTTAACAGATAATGGTTTTGTTATAATTTATTGGAGAGTGGCTGTTGGCACTCTCCAATAAATTATAACAAAACAATTTTATATAAAATAAAACAAGAAAAATGTTACTAAGGTAACACATGCCCCCCCCCCTTTCCCCCACTGTGACCTTCACCTTGCAGATGCGGCGGAAACTATTATACATGACACACCTTCTGACTGTCCTTAACATTTGTAAAAAGTTTAACAATTGTACAATGATTCGTTTCTGAGTTATGGCTGAGACACGAATATTGACCGATTTTTAGTGTGACCTTGACCTTGAAAGTATGAACCCAGCTATGGTGTGTGACACATCCTCCCATGGACCTTTATAATTGTGTGAAGTTTGATGACTGTAGCCCTAACAGTTTTCGAGTTATTGGCTCGGACGTACACACACACACACACACGGATGGATGGAGGGATGGATGGATAGACACACGCACACTTCAATCACTATATGCCACCAGACTTAAGTCGGGGGGCATAAAAATGTCTACAGCTGAGCTAACAAAGAGCTAATTTGCATACAGAGTAAAACCACTAAAGTGGATTGCAGCTCTTTTCAATGTTTGTTGGCTTGTTGAGTTTCAATGACACCTTTAACAGACAGACTCATATCGTGTCAGTCAGTTTTATAAGTGACAGAAGGTGTAGTACCAGTACACAAAGAGAACCACCCAGTAGTGGCAAGCAACTGTCAACCCTCCCACTTACTAACCCGGCACAAGCAGACTTAGCAGTGGTTAAAGGCAAATGTATCATCGACATGTAGTACACCAACCGGTAAGTACACGGCACCATGGCGCCCACTTTGGGCAATCAGGATTAAATGTCTTACACACAGACACAACACAAATGGGGCAGATCAGGATTGAACTGTCCACTTTAACAGTTTAAAGTGACAAGATATAGACAGAATGGCATTCGCAGTCGAACTGCCACACGAGATCGATTTTGGCGGAAGGATAATATTGAACCAGAAGTCTAAGGCTCGAGTGCAGTAAAAAATGACAGTTTGAATGCATATGCTGTTCTCTATTTATTGCATGCCTACAGTTTACTAAAAATTATTAATCGATTTTGGAGTGGGATAATACTGAACTCGAAGCCTTCGGCTTCGTGTTCAATATTATCCCTCTACCCAAATCGATTGAGTGTGGTAAATGAAAGTGTCAATGACACTGTAGCTCAACTTGACAACTTGAACTTGATAGTTAGAAATGAAATGGCAAAATTGAAAATCACTGGTACCAATTTTATTTGATGAAAATTCAACATAACAGCATTGTGTGTGCACAACGTCAAGAGTAATCCATGCATTTTTAAATGTAAACTGTAAGACTGGCTAAAGGAAGAATGTTGATACACAAATGCAGTATGTTCAGAGGTTATTGTAAATGGCAACTTTTTTTCACAGAAATGAATGCTTATCAATAGCTCTTATCTGAAGTTCTTGCCTAATGATCATACCAAGTTCAAAAACAATCCTATCATAAATGTTTTTATCATACAAGGCCAGGTCAAAGAATGTTCATGCACAAATGCAATAAATTCAAAAATTGTTGCTAACAGCAACAGTTTTGTGTTTGAAATGAAAAGAAAATCTCCCATCTAGAGGTAACTCCAAACAAGCATGCCAGGTTTCAAAGCAATCCAATCATAAATGTGCCCTGTAGGGTGTGCCAAAGGGAAATATTGAGGTTGGACTAAACTAAGTTCTCAGAACATTGGCTGCAGCAACATTTTTTGATGGAAACAGAAGAAAATCGATAGCTCCCATCTAGAGGTCACCCTAAATAAGCATACCAGGTTTCAAAGCAATCCAATCATAAATGTGAACTGTAGGGTGTGCCAAAGGGAAATATTGTGGTCTGACTAAACTAAGTTCTAAGAACGTTGGCTGCGGCAACATGTTTTGATGGAAATTGAAGAAAATTAATAGCACCCATCTACCCATCTAGAGGTCACCCCAAACAAGCATGCCAGGTTTCAAAGCAATCCGATAATAAATGTGCCTTGTGGGGTGTGCCAAAGGGAAATATTGAGTCTTCTGACTAAACTAAGTTCTAAGAACGTTGGCCGCGGCAACATTTTTTGATTGAAATTGAAGAAAATCGATAGCTCCCATCTAGAGGTCTCCCCAAATAAGCATACCAGGTTTCAAAGCAATCAAATCATAAATGTGCCCTGTAGGGTGTGCCAAAGGGAAATATTGTGGTCTGACTAAACGAAGTTCTAAGAACATTGGCTGCGGCAACATTTTTTGATGGAAATTGAAGAAAATCGATAGCTCCCATCTAGAGGTCACCCCAAACAAGCAAGCCAGGTTTCAAAGCAATCCGATCATAAATGTGCCCTGTAGGGTGTGCCAAAGGGAAATATTGAGTCTTCTGACTAAACTAAGTTTTAAGAACATTGGCCGCGGCAAAATTTTTTGATGGAAATTGAAGAAAATTGATAGCTCCCATCTAGAGGTCTCCCCAAACAAGCATACCAGGTTTCAAAGCAATCTGAGCATAAATGTGCCCTGTAGGGTGTGCCAAAGGGAAATATTGAGATCTGACTAAACTAAGTTCTACGAATGATGGCCGTGGCAACATTTTTTGCCGGAAATTGAAGAAAATTGATAGCTCCCATCTAGAGGTCACCATAAACAAGCATACCAGGTTTCAAAGCAATCAAATCATAAATGTGCCCTGCAGGGTGTGCCAAAGGGAAATATTGTGGTTTGACTAAACTAAGTTCTAAGAACGTTGGCCACGGCAACATTTTTTGACAGAAATTAAAGAAAATCGATAGCTCCCATCTAGAGGTCACCCCAAACAAGCATGCCAGGTTTCAAAGCAATCCAATCATAAATGTGCCCTGTAGGGTGTGCCAAAGGGAAATATTGAGTCTTCTGACTAAACTAAGTTCTAAGAACGTTGGCCGCGGCAACAATTTTTGCCGGAAATTGAAGAAAATCGATAGCTCCCATCTAGAGGTCTCCTCAAACAAGCATACCATGTTTCAAAGCAATCTGATCATAAATGTACCCTGTAGGGTGTGCCAAAGGGAAATATTGAGGTCTGACTAAACTATGTTTTACTAACGTTGGCCGTGGCAACATTTTTTGCCGGAAATTGAAGAAAATCGATAGCTCCCATCTAGAGGTCACCCTAAACAAGCATACCAGGTTTCAAAGCAATCAAGTCATAAATGTGCCCTGTAGGGTGTGCCAAAGGGAAATATTGTGGTTTGACTAAACTAAGTTCTAAGAACATTGGCCGCGGCAACATTTTTTGACGGAAATTGAAGAAAATCAATAGCTCCCATCTAGAGGTCACCCCAAACAAGCATACCAAGTTTTAAAGTGATCTGATCATAAATGCGACCTGTGAGGTGTGCCAAATGAAATTGTGGATGTACGTACTAACGTACTAACGTAAGTACGCCGACGGACAAGAAGTGATGGCAATAGCTCAGCTTGACTTTGTCAAGTTGAGCTAAAAATTATATACTCTCCCAAAAAAGAAAGTGTGCATGCTAAAAAATAACACTAAAAAAAGATATATATCATTTTCATTTATGGAAATTTTATTCAATCACAGATGAATCAATTTGTGATCAACACGAGAAATTTCATCACGCTACGACGAATACTCTTGGTGCCATGGAGAGTCAAAGACACTAAGGGTCAAACACAAAAGTCACACACTCAATATCTGGTATGACCTCCATCTGCATCGACTACTGCTGTGCATCTACGCCTCATGGAAGAGAACAAGTTGGCATGGAAGTGTTGTGGGATGTTGTTCCATATTCTGATAAGCTGTCTTTGGAGTTCCACAAGCGTTGACGGTGCATGGGGAAGCCGGCGTAGCTGACATTTCATTTCGTCCCATACATGCTCAATGGGTGAGATATCGGGCGAATTTGCGGGCCAGGGAAGAACATCCACTTGTTGTTGCTGCAGATACTGTTGAACAACATGAGCTGCGTGTGGTCGGGCGTTGTCCTGCTGTAGAATGACGCCGGGGCCGTGACGTTGCAGAAATGGGACAACAACAGGTGTAAGCACTTCATCACGATATCTGGCTGCATTGAGATTGCCATCAATAATGACCAGCTCAGTTCTGTTACGGGCAGTGATGCCAACCCACACTATGAGAGACCCTCCCCCATAACGGTTTCTCTCCATGACACATGGATCTGCGTAGCGTTCGTTTCGACGTCTGTACACTCTCTGGCGGCCATCTGATGATGAAAGATGGAAACGACATTCATCTGTGAATAAAACATGTCGCCACCAGTGTAAGGGATGCCTGAGATGTTGTTTACACCACTGCAGTCGAGCACGACGATGACGTAACGTCAAAATCGGATGAATTGCAGGTCTTCGAGGACGTAAGCCGTATTCTCTCAGCTGGTTGATTACTGTTTGAGGATGTATCGTCTCAGGTTAGGGATGTTCCTGGCTGTCGTCGTTGCCGTTTGTTGCCGGTTCCAGAGATGGATGACACGGATATACCAATCTTGTGCAGGGGTGGTAACTCGGGGTCTCCCAGAGCAGGGTCGGTCTCGAACGTCATCATGTTGTGCATGTCGATGGACTAGCCTGTCTACAGTGTTACGGTGGCAGTTCAAATGCTGGGCAACCTCTCTGTGTGTTCTGCCAGCTCAGATCATACCCAGGGCAATGAGATTCATTGTCAATCTTGGCATGCTAATGTGGAGTCGTTTTAACAGCAGCGCAAGTTTGAATGTGAACAATAGGAAGGCCTTACTTTAGTGTTTAAATACCCAAGGATTCACACTGCTGCATGAATTTTCAGACTATCCACGTGCAAAATATGCCTTTTCACAAACGTGCAGCACGTCATTTAACGTTAATGCAATTTTAATGGGGAAAGCTGTTTTTGTGTTCAATATAACTTATTCATGAACAGGTTAACACTCTTTACACCTACTAAATTATTTTTTTGGAGTTTGATCAATTTCTGCAATGCACACTTTCTTTCTTGGGTGAGTATAGCTCGAATGCGTATGTTGTTCTGTATTTATTGCATGCCTACAGTTTACTAAAAAAAATATCAAAAACACTAATTATTGCCCAAAATAACCCAAACGTAAAAAAAGAAATAATTAAATAGTCTGCGTACATGATCTGTATTGTTCAACGACAATACAAACAAGAGGCCCCAGGGTGCCTGAGTGCTCACCTGACATGGTAGCCTAAATATCAACCCAGAGAATTGATTTCAACAAGTTGCATCTCTCCTCCTAAGAAAAGCTTATACCAAATATCCAAAGATTCTGATTGGTGGATCTAAAAAAAAAAACAACGACAATACAAACAAGAGGCCCCAGGGGGCCTGAGTGCTCACCTGACATGGTAGCCTAAATATCAACCCAGAAAATTGATTTCAACAAGTTGCATCTCTCCTCCTAAGAAAAGCTTATACCAAATATCCAAAGATTCTAACTGGTGGATCTAAAAAAAATTTTTTAAGGAGTATTCCTCATACTGAACTAAGTTATAATTCGGGCTCCCCATATATGAACCCAGGGACTTGGCTTTACCAAACTTGAATCTCACCCCCGTAAGGATGCTGCACACCAAATATCAAAACATTCCGACTGCTGGATCTGAAGAAGAAGATTTTTAAAGAAAAACTTGAATCTCACCCCCGTAAGGATGCTGCACACCAAATATCAAAACATTCCGACTGCTGGATCTGAAGAAGAAGATTTTTAAAGAAAATTCCTCATTTTGAACTAAGTTACAATTTGAGCTCCCACAATGAGCCCGAATATGGACCTAGGGACATGGGTTGAACAAACTTGAATCTTACCCCCCTAAGGATGCTGCATAAAAAATATCAAAAGCATTCATCTACTGGATCTGAAGAAGATTTTTAAAGAAAATTCCTCATTTTGAACTAAGCTGTCATTCGGGCACCCATAGTGAGCCCAAATATGAACCAAGAGACTTGGCTTGAACAAACTTGAATCTCAGGCCCCTAAGGTTGCTGCATGCCAAATATCAAAACATTCCGACTGTTGAATCTGAAGAAGAAGATTTTTTAAACAAAAATTCCTCATATTGACTAAGTTATAATTCGGGCTACAGGGAGTTCAAATATGGACCCAGGGACTTGGCTTTAACAAATTTTAATCTCCCCCCTCCCCCCCCCCCCCCCCCCCCCCCCCCCCCCCCCCAAGGATGCTACACACCACATATCAAAACATTCCGACTGCTGGATCTGAAGAAGAAGATTTTTGAAGAAAATTCCTCATTTCAAACTAAGTTACAATTCAAGCTCCCACAGTGACCCCAAATATGGACCTAGGGGCATGGCTTGAACAAACTTGAATCTCACCCCCCTAAGGATGCTGCATACCAAATATCAAAACATTCCGGCTGCTGGATCTGAAGAAGAAGATTTTTAAAGAAAATTCCTCATTTTGAACTAAGTTATCATTCGGGCTCCCACAGTGAGCCCAAATATGGACCTAGGGACAGGGCTTGAACAAACTTGAATCTCACCCCCCTAAGGATGCTGCATACCAAATATCAAAACATTCCGACTGCTGGATCTGAAGAAGATTTTTAAAGAAAATTCCTCATTTTGAACTAAGTTATAATTCGGGCGCCCACAGTGAGCCCAAATATGAACCCAGGGACTTGGCTTTAACAAACTTGAATCCCCCCTCCACCCCCCCCCCCCCCCCCCCGACCCCCCCACCCCCCCTAAGCATGGTGCATACCCAATATCAAAAGATTCTGCCTGCTGGATCTTGAGAAGAAGATTTTCAAAGAAATTTGCCTGAAATGCACTAAGTTAAAATTTGGGCTCCTATACTAGTGAGCTCAAATATATACATAGGGGGCCAATTTGAACAAACTTGAATCAGATCCACCACACAATGTTGCATACCAAATATCAAAAGATTCTGCCTGCTGGATCTGGAGAAGAAGATTTTTTAAGAAATTTGCCTGAAATGCACTAAGTTCCAATTCAAGCTTCTATAATGAGCCCAAATATGAATCCAGGGGGCCGATTTGAACAAACTTGAATCAGATCCACCCCACAATGTTGCATACCAAATATCAAAAGATTCTGCCTGCTGGATCTGGAGAAGAAGATTCCTTAAGAAATTTGCCTGAAATACACTAAGTTCGAAATCAGGCTTCTATAGTAAGCCCAAATATGAATCCAGGGGGCTGATTTGAACAAACTTGAATCAGATCCACCCCACAATGTTGCATACCAAATATCAAAAGATTTTGTCTGCTAGATCTGGAGAAGAAGATTTTTAAAGAAATTTGCCTGAAATGCACTAAGTTCCAATTTGAGCTTCTATAATGAGCCCAAATATGAATCCAGGGGGTCGATTTGAACAAACTTGAATCAGATCCACCCCACAATGTTGCATACCAAATATCAAAAGATTCTGCCTGCTGGATCTGGAGAAGAAGATTCCTTAAGAAATTTGCCTGAAATACACTAAGTTCGAAATCAGGCTCCTATACTGAGCCAAAATATGAACCCAGGGGGCCAATTTGAACAAACTTGAATCAGATCCGCCCTACAATGTTGCATACCAAATAACAAAAGATTCTGCCTGCTGGATCTGGAGAAAAAGATTTTTTAATGTTTTTCCCATTGCCTACAGTGTTAAAAAGTGCTGACTCAGCACTTTTTCAAAGTCCCGAAACTGTACCCTATAATAAAACCGATGGCAATTTTTTTTTTACCAATCCTTTCTGTTGGTCCTAAGGAAGCTTCACACCATATAAAAATTCTCGGTGCCATGCAGTTTTGGAGATATGGGCGTTTTAATTTTTTTCTATTTTTAGCTCCTGCGGTTCCCACAGGGCTGGAGGAAAACATTTTTTAGCATAAATCAAGTACTTATGACCCAATAATATCTCATATTAAATTTGGTTCAAATCTGCCTCTGGATTCAGAAAATATAAATTTTGGGCGGGGCAAAAATTCTCGCCCGTCTCAGAACAAAAGTTAATATTGCCCGTCAAACATCACTTGAACAAACTTGAGTCTACACCTCAAATGGAAGCTGCATACCAAATATCAAGTCTCTGCTATGGCTGGTTCATGAGAAGAAGATTTTTTTAAATTTTGTTCATTTTGGCCCCACCCCACTCCACAATATGAGCAGAAATCCAATTTGAAGAAAAACCCAAATGCCCCTATATAACCACTACTTACGTGAAATTTAATTAAAATGTGGCCAGTGGTTTAGGAGAAAGAGGCTCAAACACCACCTTCATGCAGGACGACGGACGACAGACGACGGACGACAGACGACGGACGGTCGGCGACGGACGAAGAGTGATAAGAAAAGCTCACCCTGACTTTCAGTCAGGTGAGCTAAAAATTTATTGTTCACTTTGGTTTTTGCACACAAAGTGTGTATTTTATGAAAATAAAAGCTTTGGCAAGCAATAAAGTGGTTTATAACACTCATCCAGTTTAATTGCAGAACATTGATTGGTTTTTAAAAATATTCTATTCAGTATAGTATGTATCCCTCATGCTTTGACTGAGGGAACAGAAAACCTGACCATGGAACTATAGATATGTGATTACTATTCCCAATATATATCTGACAACAATGCAGTAACAGTTATTCCCCTATGCAAACATGGATGGTAAAACTTAATAAAGCCTCAGTAAAAGAGCTTAATATGCAACAAATTTATTTTCTCGCATATCTTTAAAATACAAGAAGGCCATCTCAATTATTGCCTTCAAAACATAACTTCTGATCATTCACAGGAACAGGCCCATCATGGTTGTTCCAGTGAAGGTGACATACGCTGTGTTTTGGAGTCCAAAACATTAAAAAATCAAAAATTACTTTCCACATCTGCACTTCATACTCATGCCATACATCAACTTTCATAAAAATCAACCATTAAAAGTGGGAGTAAAATAAGAGAAGAAACATAAGGATAAAAAGGCAGCATAACTCTGGAACAATGGCAGAATCGACAATTCTTTTCCACATGTGCATCTACACTTCATACTCAGGCCTTCAACTTGTGATCAAAGGAAAAACTATCAAGTTTCAAATTATTCTGTCAGAGTACAATTATCACATGGAAATTAAAAAAATAAAGTTTTTGCACAATTAAGGGTGATAACTATGCTACTGTGAACACTAGAAAATCTGTATTTAAAAATAGCTTTCATTCTATTGTTAAAAGAAAAACTGTGAAAGATAAGTTATCATGCAGAAACCCCCAAACAAAGAAGTTTTTTCGCAACCAAGTTTGGTATAACTTTGGTATGATGTTCAATGGAAATCTAACAGGTAAACTTGGCCTCAGTGTTGTAAGCATAAGAAAACATGTTGAATTTTGAACCAATCTGCCAATGGAAAATGAACATGCTATGTGGAAACCAAAAAAATAACACTAGAATTCTTCAAAGTAAACTTTTTATTTTGTAATGAAAAAAAAATCTCAAATTTCAAATTATTCCACCAAAAGGAGCTAAAGTTATCATGCAGAAACCACAAAACAGTAAAGTAATGTTTTATACTGTCAAGTCCATCACTCTGAAATTTAAGCGTAAAAATTCTGAAAATCAAACTTCACCTTTGGATGATGATCACCAGTGGAACTGTAAAATGTGAAAACATTTCCATTATCTTCAGGCTCAACCCAACCCATTATTTCAACTTCAACTTTTTAATTGAGCACCGTCAACTTGTTAGCGATTCTGTCAATGTTTACTCTTTGCTTCCTTACCAAGTTTAAGCAATCTCACACATCGCTGCCTGATGGTCGGGGTCTCCTTACTCCACTCTGTTATTGTATGGAGTTGGCATTGGATGTCCCCCCCCCCCCCCCTACCCTGCTTTGTGCTGCCACAAGAGTTTGACTGCGAGTAAGAGGAGAGGTGCTTGCCTCGGTGCAGGGAGTGGTGATGACCAATGCCAAACTCATTCCCAATGAAGGATGGAGGTCCGACCCTCAGGCAATGATGCGTGGATTTATCTAATGATCTACAACACCGTCTTGCAGTTTTTCCCAAACGAGCCAGGAAGACGACTTATATAAGCTGTAAGCTTTCTGTTGGATCCTCCTTTTAGATAGTGTTTGTCAATGTTTATATACTTGTTGTATTGTATAATATTGTATCTTGTGTTGTCTGTTTTTTTTAATATTTTTCTGTTCTGTGATGTATACTTACAACTTAATTCTTAATAAATATTGTTTAAACTGAAATATTCTACCTGTGGAAACTAAAGTTATCATGCAGAATGCATACCTATGTATGCACAATGACAGAAAGATTGAAGAACAAGTGGATGTGCAGGAAGATGGACAGGGGTAGCACTTGATTTTCCCTCCATATAAATGCAGTGGAGGCATAAAAAAACACTCAGGGTGTGTATCTCAACAAGGCAACCTCCTCACCTCCCAAGCAAAAAAAATACATGTATATCACAGCTTGGCAACTACCTGGTACCTAGCAAGTTACAAACTTAAATAATGACGTTATTGGCTAATTTTCTGTGAAAAAGTACATCTGCTTCAGTTAAGTCCATACCAGTCAGATGTGCAACTCAAACTACAATTATTTTCCTGTTCAGTGGGTTTATGCAATAATTCATGACAATAAACTGATGGAACAAAGTGGAACCCGATTGACTGTTGCTCTGTATAACTCAATGACTGGGTTGTCGATACGATCTTTTTAACTGGTTGAGTGCTGGGAGCCTATATTTTTGGCTCATTGTGATATCCACTTCAAATTCTGTGGATTTGCTTTATATTATTTTCGAAGTGAAGTAATTCGTCAGTATAGATTTGCCTTGCTACAATTAATGGGAGATTGTAGACACTCTCCCATAAATTGTAACAAGGCAAAGAGATGTGAACAAATATTGATGACCAAAACTAATTTAGTACACCACCAGTTAAAATGATGACAGAAGATTAGGATATATAGTGGAACCCTTTTAAATGAATAGCCATTGTGCCAGTGAAAAATATTCAGTTAAAAGGAAAATTCATATCTGCAGAATTTAGTTATCTTCTTTTAGTTTTTAAATATATGTAAACTGAAAATGTACTCTATTCTGTCTTGATTCATAGAGCTCATAGAGCTTGTCTTGTTTCATAGAGCTCAAGGAACTCTGCAAAACAAGATATAAAAGATCAAATGGTCATTCTGGATGTACCAAAGTCAAAGAGGTTAGTAAATCTGGGGAAATCATGTGATTAATTATCGTCATTAGGAGTTTCTTTGATTAATCCATTACCTAACATAATCTCCATCCTGCCCAATGAGGGGTCATAAGCTATGTCTTGGAGACAAAAATTGAAAACAAATGCAACAGAGCCCATTTAATTGAATATCGCTTAATTTAATAATCCTGTTAATTGAATATAATTTTCAAACACAAAACCATTTACTATCTCTTCCAACTGTCTCTTCAGTACAAATTTGCCTGTTAATTGCATATAGATTATAGAGAAAACTCTTGTTAACACATTTACCTAATGATTCGGCTGCATCCGTCTGTGTAATATGCAAATTCAGCAGTTGAATAAATATTATATTTCAACAACACCATATCTTGTGACCCCTCAATGGAATGAGCTTGTGTTTTGTTGAATTATTTTCAAAAATTAAAAAAATGATATTTAAAAATAATAAATTTTGATATCGTCTGCATTGGGTAAAGGGTTAATTGAATAAACAATCTTGTGATATGTCAATACATTACCCTAACAATCACTGAGTTCTCTTTGTTTATATACCTATTTGGCCTCAGTGCATCCAATACAGGCATTTAGTCTATTACATGTATGTCTTGTTTGACAGAGCTCCATAAGCTTTGTCAAACAAGGTATAATAGAATAAATACGCAGTTTGTCTTCAAAAGTGACCAATCCCTTTTAATTGAATACACCTGTTAATTGAATAATTTTCATTTGACAAAGTGGTTATTCCATTTAGTAGGGTTCCACAGTATTAAAATTTGAATGGTAATTTTTGTGAATAGCACTGAGTGAAAAGATGCTGGATATCCCCATTATGTTAGATAAAGGGTCAATAAAGATGTAAGATGCAGAAAACTAGGTCACTCATCTCTGATTTTTGCTAAACATTTTATAGTAAACATGCAGTGAAACCCTGTTAACTGAATGGCCACTTTGCCAATGAAAGTTATCTAATTAACAGGAGTATTCAATTAACATAGTTTGTGTCACTTTCCTGTATTCCAGAGATAAACTTAGTATTTATTCTATTATATCTTGTTTGACAGAGCTCCATGAGCTCTGTCAAACAAGATATAATAGACTAAAGGCCTGTATTGGATGTACTGAGGCCAAATAGGTCTACAAACAAAGGAAAACTTGGGAGAGTCAAGGTAATTTCTTGATAGGTTAAAATATGTTTTATTCAATTAACAGGACATTACTTTATAACCTATATTCAATTAACAGGTAAAATTTGTACTGGAGGTATGGTAAATGGTTTTGTGTTGGGAAATTATATTCAATTAACAGCGTTATTCAGTGAAGAGAGATCCAGTTAAGTGGGCTCCACTATATCAATATTATTTCATATCCTGAATGCATCAATTTTTAAGTGCCATCTGCAATGCTTCAGCATTATGGATGGCACCTTGATGCACTAAAGGGACAATTTCACATTTCTCTTACTTAACCCTTTCGTGACTCGTCGGCGAATGCCACGCCAGTGGTAAACTGACACTACAAACCCGTCGGCGCACTGCGCGCCGATGGCATAGTAATGCATCTACTCTCACCTCAGTTCACGTGTGCTATCTCTATCAGTCCACAGAAGTAATTTCATGCCCGAATGAATTTAGAGTTGTTTCCCTTAAGTTGATTGGCTACAGTTTTAGTGCATATTCCACCTCACAGTAATTCCACGAACGAAGATGACAATTGATAGCAACGTGGAAAAAGGATTCTGCGGTACAGTCTGGCTCAAATCAAGCTGACACATATGACACTACTAGAAGTGCTGGACGTTCAGATGATGTTGCCAGTAATAATTCAGATGACGGAGTGTAATAGGACTGGCCCGTGGGAGGGGACGCGGCAGAAAAAGAAGTGCTGGTCAGGGACATAGCAGAATACGAGGGAATTGGTCCAATTTTTCAATGGGAAAAATGCACAGATTTTGTTCAACTAGATATCCCATGTTCTGAAGCTGGGAAGATAAATCTTGACTTACCTGACAATCCAAATGAATGGAACATTTTATACCTTTATCTAACGGACGAGATGATCCCAAAATTAACCCCAAGATCCCAAGTCTGGGGGGTCGGTTTGGCTGAGTCGTGAAAGGGTTAAAACATTCTGGGAGAATGGTTTTGTTGAATTTTTTTAAAACTTGAAAATACAGTAATTAAAATAATAAATTTTGGTACCACGTGGATTAGGTAAATTGTTAAGTGCCTTTGTTTGGGTTACCACACTGGCCTGGAATCATGTTGGATATGAAAAATGCAAAAGTATGAAGAACAACAAGAATAATTTAGCTACAAACACCAACAATGTTAAACAAATGCCAGACAGATAGAATGAGACATTAAAGTTTAACAGACCATATGGACTGCTCTGAAGGGATAATCAATAAAAACAGGTTGTTGGGTAGTAAATTATGAGATGCGTGATTAAACAATAAATGATGGTTAAATTTCTGCATCTTTATATCCCCCATATTAACTGGAAAAGTACTAAATTAATTTTGGCCATCTGAATTTGTTCACATGGGTTTGCCATGTGACAATTTATTAGAGAGAGCCAACTGGCAGTTCTATAAGTTGCTCTTTTAAACTGGTAGGCAAAAATGTTTTAATTTCTCAGGAAACTGAGTGCTATCATCAGTGTGTTATAAAAGATCCACATTATTAAGTGTAGGCAAATGATGCTGGAACTCCATCCATGCACATTAATGGATGAATCTTTACAAAGCTTCAGTGTGAGCAGCTCACTCATCTTTTCCTGGAGATTTTCCAATTACATAGCTCACAATTGGACTGTATCAAAAAATGTGCTTCAATACGAACACAGAATGTCAAGATGTGTGAATGTGTTTGTCAATACAGCACATGTGCCAGGGTGGAAGGATAGAATGAGAGGCGAGTTCTATCCTTCTTTGATGGCATGAGTGCCATATTGTCGAATGCATTCAAACATTGTGGCATTCTGTGTTTATTACCTGCCTCTACGGCATAGAACCCATTAATTTACAAATTCAAGCATCACATAGTTTTATTTATTTATTTATTTATTTATTTATTTATTTATTTATTGGTGTTGAATGACCCCTTCAAATGGGTGGAAGAGCCAGAGTACCTGGAGAGAACTACCAAGCAATGGTGAGCAACTGTCAGACTCTCCAATGTACCATCTCCAACCAGGATTAAGTGCCTTGCCCAAGGACACAACACAGTTACCCCTGGTAGAGACTGAACCATGTGCCTTTCAGTTTGAAGTTTAATGCTGTAACCACTGAGCCACTGTACTCCCAACACACAGATCTGACATCTGCTTGAAATAAAAACAAAAACAAAACTCGGGTGTGATTGGCAAACATGTGTGACAAAGCAATATGTAAACAGAAAAATATAAATAAAAATTGTGTCCAATTTTTCATATTTTTAAGAAATTCGCTGCCATCATCCAAGAGATATTCGCTTCGAAGCCAAAACGTGAGTGTTTTAAAATCACTCCCCATTTATTGAAAAAGTTTAATTGCATTAATTTTGGTGGATTTGAACAAATATATTTTCCAATTGACATTCAATTTATCGGCTGTCAATGCAGATTCCAAATTGATCTGGGTCAGAAAGCGAATTTCAATTGGCTGATTATGAAAATGGGCAGAGTCTAGTTCTTCTGATAGATCCATGATGTCAGGTGGAAAAATAGTTTGTCAATGGAAACATGTGTTCTGTATGGATTTGTAAATATGGAACTGGTGGAACAGTAATAGTCATGTAATAATTTGTTAATACTAATATGCATTTTTTTTACAATTTATAGGAGATTGCCTTCAGGTACTTTCCAGTAAACTATGATAAAACAATCACTGATCAACAAGTTATGACTACCAAAAATAATCTTGTACTATCAATTAAGCAGAAGATTATGCTATTACACTGCTGGAGAAAGCCATCTGATCCCTTTCAAACAATGTGCTTTAATTATGACAGCATTCCACAGGTCAGTACAAATTGGATGAATGATCATTTCATTCACCTCTTGGTCACATCTAAAAAGTTCAGGTGACATATTTTTATTTGTCTATACTAATAGACCTAGTAAGAATAGCAAAGTTGTCCTTAGTAATCTTTTTTTCATTTCTACTGGTGTTTAACGACACTTTTGAAGGCGTAATTCTGATTTTAATCACCCATTTCTACAACAAAACAGGTGCCCCAACATGCAGTCTTTGGGTGAACTTGCAAGTTACATTCAAAAGTGCCTTTGCATTGTTTCTAGGTATGTCTTGGCCGCCTATATAGAAAGCCAAGACTTTCCTAGGAACAACAGCAAAGTCACAGGAAATGGACTATCAAAGTGTAACCAAAAAGTATGAAAAATCTCCAGGCCATTACGGGTTAAGGCTATATCCAGATAATGCAACAGAAAATTAACCTTCATGCTGAATGAAGTTGAAAAATGAACTACAACACCTACAACACCTACAACACCTGGAGTATTGATTTTCATACCAACATGGAGATAAATGCCCAATGTATACAAATGGGAGGTAAAAAAAAATGATTAAATGTTTTTTGACATCAGGAAAACATGTTTCTATTTTTTGTTGCCTATTTTCGGAAGCAGCAACCGGTTGATTGACATTTGGGAATAACAATTATTACTTACTTTGTGCACATGTTGGCACATAATACAACTACAAACAACTCAACACCCACTATTTCTGCACTTTGAAAATGGTTGCAATAAGAGACCTTTGAAAAACATGAGTAACCCATGCCACACACATCATTTGATAATAACAACATAGTGTAATGTTTTTAAATCTTTTGTAGACATATATCTTGAGCATCAAATTCTCCCAAAATATCACGATAATCTGAACTTTTCTTTAAGGGGACGTCCAACCTAACTTTGGTCCAATTTCAGGTAATTTTCTGATATTGTATGATAAAATACATTCAATATACTAAATAGCTATATTCTGCAATCCTTCTTGTACATACTCGGAGAAATCTTTTTCTCATTCTTGCAAGGAACAGACAGTAAGACTAGTTGTAAGTTAGGGTGTCTACATTTCACAGGGACTGCTATTTTTTGTGTGTTTGTTTACCTTTTATAAAGTTCACTAAGGGTCAATCAAATCCACACAGTTCAGAAGAAAAAGTATAAAGTTATGAGAGAATGCATCACTATAAAATGAAGAATGTCCACTGTGGCTTTTGTAAGTTTGCAGTGATCATACCCTCTACAATTCTGTGCCATTTTGCATGAAATCTGTGTCCAATTGGTAAAAAAAAGATGAGACAGATAAACCAAAAAGGGAAAACTACCAAACTTCCACATTTGGTATTATCTGTGACCATTTCTGGTGTTGCATGAGCAATGATTGGTGCCCAAAGTGCCATGTGAATGCCCAAGTATGGCAAAAACAACAAAACTGACCTTCCCTGCATGCAGAATACTTGCAACAATTAGCTTCGTGAAGTTAGAAAGCATGGATTCTAAATCAGTTTTGTACATGGTTTGGTATGCTTCATTTGTTTTGAACTATCACCCTTCTGTAGTTGCTGGTTGGGGAGGCTTGACTGTTGCTTACTCGTGAGATTTAAAAACATTAATAACTGATCTGCATATGAATACTAATTATAGGCAGTAAATTACAGTCCTGAACAATATCACAATTATGTTGGTAATTAAATTCATTTATCTAAAAACTTATGAGACGTTGTGGTCTCATTTTGGTAATTCACATGATTTTGTCCACCAGGTGGCTTCAAGCTATTTCTGTCAACAGATTTTACAATACACATAGATTTTTGCAACCTTTTGGTGCCAACAGCAATCAAAATCAATGTTGATCCATCTTACACACAATGCGTCTGTGTGTGTAAGTCATTTAATTTGACGAATGTACTAAATTTCGCTATATTTAGTGAAAATAAAAAAGATCGAAAAAGAACTTTCTGAAAATAATCCTTGATTTTGGTCTTCTTTTTCGATTAGCAGACTTCACCAAGCCTTCTTTACGTCACAAATATAATTTGGCTACAGACAAATTATTTTTTCATAAATACAAAATTGTGAGGACTGCAATGGATGATGATGTGAATATATTTTAATTTTCAAATATAATTTTCCTGTTTTATATTTTGCTCATCGACAACAACCAAATAATAGTAGTTTGAATCGGTGGCGTATTAATCCATTGCTGACACTTGCGGAATTTTCTACAGTTCCCTCATTCAACATTTTACTGAGGACAGTATCTCGCAATTCTCACATTGTCAGTAGAAAATTTTCCTGTGAATGCATCGTGTGTTATATATTATACTGCCTCACAGATTCGAAATCTGCAATGAAATATTTGCAGATTTTAGATTTTAGGAAATTAAATCGTTTCCCAACATGGCCCAAGAATCACATGATCAAAACAAGCATGTCAACCCAACACGATATATATTTTGTGGTTGTTCATTTTTCTCTGAGCATTTCATTTTCAACACCTTGGTGATGAAATGATGAATATGTGTTCTCAGAGTATGGCATGTGGAATCTTTTATTTACAATTGAGACATTAGAATTACCGAGCTATTCCTTGTTATTCTTGTTGGTTACTTATTCAGCTGGCAATTTCTTTGTCATTAAAAGCCAAAAAAATTTAATTTTTTAAAAAGTGGATAAATTCAGGTATTGTGTACTTTTGTCATTATTTTGGTATATAATATGTCGCTATTCACTGCTTTAATTCATATTTAGCAATTTGTTGAAATTTAAAAAAAAATGTCCACAGTTTTGTTGGGCGACCCCTTAAAAAACATATTCTATGAAATTTTTGCAACAGAAGTGAACATTTTAATGAATGATCCCTTCAGCAGTTTAATGGTTTGATTTTTGAATGTGAATACTTGTCCATGTGCAGGCCTGTTGATTATCCAAATATGGTATCACACATAATCTCAAAAGATGTCAACACAAAGTAATGGCATTTGCCTTGAACAAAATGAGAACAATATGTTCAAACATGAAAGCTGCTGTCAACAAGACCTGTCTGATGTCCTAACTTTGTTCTTGAATATCCGAAGCAACTTCAGCCAAAGATAATTTTGATAGAACCTGCCACCATTTACTGCAACTACCAAAATTCTACAGCAGACTTTCAGGGATCAATTCTACCAGTTTAGTTGTAGATATACATTAATTTGGGTTTTATGCAATACAACCTTCATTTTGATGTATAATATGTTAGAGTTATTTGGAGATTAGTGAAATTTCATAATCAAGAAGTTTTGCCTAAAATATGAAAGCATTACATGGATATACAGTTAAAACTAGAAGTCCTGTCATGAACTATGCACTTATTTTGACAGAATTTTACATAGGAATTGTGTGAAATTTCCCCCATTGCTTGTGTATAGAGCACATGTACAGAATTTGATAGCCTCACTGTCGACATAGCACGCAGATCAACATGCAGAGGGGCGTATGTGCTATATGCGGGCAATTCATGACAGGGCATATAGTTTTCTAGTTCTAGTTTTAACACTGCATCAGGTAAGCCTATCACTATTTATCATATAACTAAAGTGCTTTTTGTACTTGTAATCTTTTCATATTTTTCAGCTTTATGAATTACTAATTCACATAACCTCTTGTCAATTTCATTGGCCATCAGAGAGTTGTACAACCTGATTGGCTGACCTACATATTATGGTCTAAAAGATCGAGCGATCTCATTGGTACATCTTTATACTTGTGGGTCAAATTAACGAGCAGGTAAATAGAACTATTTAAAAATAGAAAACAAAGCCATGAGGTCTGATTTTCGATCAAAATCAAAAGAAAAAATTGACGATTTTGGTAATGGGATGGAAATAAGAAGATATTGGTGAAAATTATGAATTGAATATTGATGGCATTGACTTTACTACAGTTTTGCCTGTCGATCGACTGACTCTGATCTGTGAACATGCAGTACAGTTGTCAATAGTTGTGATGTGTCTCAGCTGCATTATTCTTTGATATTAAAATTCCTTTCATTAACTCGTTCGATTTCATTTTGGTACCCCCGCCCCATTTGTTCAATTGGCAGTTATAGGATAAATAGAACATGACATTCATGTTTTTTCAATAGGATATTTATGAAACTTGTCTGGATTTTCCATTTTGCTGAGCCAAAGGCAATACGGAAAATTCAGACGAATTTCATAAATATCATATTGAAGAAACACTAATTTGATATCTCTATTTTTGCCTTGCCCTCCTCATGCTCAACAATTAGAAAGATGGCTTGCCTAAAAGAGAGGGTTACCCGAAATAAATTAGGGTAATCCTTTTTCAGGTTGACCTAACTTTTATTTTGTATTGGCATATGATTCCATTTTTGTTTTAACCCTTTACCCAATGTAACGGCTAAAACTGGGGGGGGGGGTCTTATTCTAAAAAATCACCAATTAATTGTCATTATTTTTTCATTTTTTGTCTCAAAAACAAAGGTTATGACTACTCATTGGAACAAGCTCGTCGAGCTCATTCCTACGAGGGGGTCATAACCTATGTTTTTAAGACAAAAAATTAGTTATTCAAGAATTTTTTTTGCAAGTGTCATCTCCTTTTCATGTTAGGTAAAGGGTTAAAAAGTATGTTGTTGACTGACTGCCTGATTCTAATTTAGCAGTATAACAACAGAACATAGATATTCAGAAGAAAATACAAACTATTTTATTTGAAGGGTAAATCAATTATTAACCCTCTGCAATCTGATGTCAAAATACTGAAATTTCAAACAACAAATGTTTCTATGATACATCTAAGAATTTAACCAATTCAATCTTGTTTGACAAAATACTGATGAAAAATATTAATTCATCTACCCTTCAAATAAGACATGGATTCTACCAGTCTGTGGCACTGAACTGACAGGGAAGATTATATTATTCTGTCAATTAGGGGTGACTGTTAAGTACTTACTACTACTGGTCTTTTTCTGGGAGATTTTGGTGATGATGATGCTTGTCTGTCTAGTCCCACTGTAAAAAAAAAATATATTGAAAAAATTACAAAAATTTGTTTCTGCAAACAAGAACACCCTATGCCAAAAAAATTATGCATTTAGTTGTGGAAGGAGATTCACTCTCTATACTCCGATGTCAAAATACAAAAATTTCAAGCAGAAAAATTTCCCCATGATGCAACTAGGAATTTAACCAATTCAGTTTTGATTGTCCAAGCTCAATTTTGTTACTTCAACATCAGAGGTTAAATTAGAAAGCTTATACAATTGTACTTTCCAGAACTGAATTATCTGTCTTTGATGGCGGATGAACAATTAGACTTATAAAAGATGTGGAATTTTACCACAAATTTCAATATACTAATGATTTATTTGGTTATTTATTTTCTCAAATAGAAAATACAATTCTAGAGAATAAAACCATAAATGCTTTATATTATCGCTTGGTTGGAAGAGAATGTGGGTTAGTAGTGTGCATTAATGGGGATAAAGACAGATAAAAGTTGCTCCTGTTTTGCAGGCCTGAAAGTAAGCAGTCTGGCATTTGCAGAATGAGGTTCCCAGAGGGTGAATTTGATGATGCTATCCCATACAGTGGGCCAATTTATCCTCTGGGTACCTCCTTCTGTTTCGTTTTGAGACCCTGATTCAGATTGAGGTTCACAGAGGGTAAATTTAATGATGCTACATCACTAAATTCACCCTCTGTGGACCTTATTTTGCAGATGACAGTCTGCTCATTTTCTGGCTTGCTGTTTTGCCACTTTACCAACACACTCAAAATATCTGCTTTTCCAGGAAAATGTTTTTCTTTTCACTTAGAAAGAAATACTGGAATTGATTCTGGAAAAAAAATGTGTCATGTAAAATGTTAACCCTTTGTTTAATGCAAATATAAACAACAGGAGCAATGGCCATAGTCATGCCATGTCAGACAGTTTTACAGGTGGGGGAAGCTGGAGCACCCATGGAGAACCATTAAGCAAAAGCGAGTAACTATCAGACTCGTTAACACAAGCAATATTTGTCCCCCGATAACTTGTTGGGTTCTGAGTGAGCTCATTCCAGTAAATGATCAGCTATGTCATGAATTCTCCAGAATACTTTGAACATGGAACCTTGCCCCTCCAAATGGACTGTTAATGAAAAAAAAAAACATTAACAGCTAACCACCCAGTCCCAGTCATGTTAATAATAGTGATACCAAGATTTTCTCCAGTGTCCCAGTTTATTAATGGCCCCTGAGGAATGAATAACAGTCCTCTGGCTTATTAAGGGCACACAACTTCATCTCAGGTAGTAAAAAACCCTCAGGTTGTTATTCATTCCTCTTGGGCCGTTAATAAACTGTAACACCCTCCAAACTCATGTTATTGTTGTAGTAATGATAGAGAAAATTATTTGGTGATTTTGTGTCAGTGCCCACAGCTGTCAGTCCTGTACAAATAAGAAACTATGGCAACCTGAAAATGGGTTTCATTAATTTCAGGCATCCCTTTTTCTGTTTTTTTTTTAAATTAGGAAAGTAAAGTAATTCTTTACAAGACATGTTTACCAGTGTTAGTACAAAGGATAAAATGCACAGACAAGAATACTGGTACGGAAGCTTATGTCATGAAATTGCTTCATTCACCTTGGGTGTGTTGTTATGTAACACACACTTGGAAAGGACTCAAAGAGTCCTTTCCAGTTGTGTATTACATCACTGATCTTCATCTACAATTTCAAAAAGCACTAAGTTTTATCATCATAAAATAGATCATGGTTCTGGAAGCAGTGGCGGACAAGCATAAATTGCTGCCCATAGCCATCATCATAGGTGCTGACCATGCTCCCTCTACTCATGCATCATAAGTATTTTATGGTGGCTGGTTTCATATAGACATTAAGATATCATGGCTTTATTGACATATTTTGATATATGTTGCTGCCCCAGGAGAACACGTAAATGAATACCAAAGGGAAATTCGAGTATACTCTCTTTGTTATCTGCCTGAGGTCCAGTAATTATTGGTGTTTAAGGTCACATATTTCTGCACAATGGCTAATCAAGTTTAGTCAATTGTTTATATCCATGTTGCCCATTTTAGAGGACTTCCACCCCCAAGCATTTGTGACTGAGTCCTGTATTACCAGTAAAACAGAGTTTGTTTACCACAGTGAACAAACACTGCATAACTTCCCACAGAGAATGTGATGGGTTAAAATGCAAATCTGTGTTTGTTATAAATAACCATACAGATATGATGAAAATGTGTTTGAGGTTTATTTGCACTTTTATACTAAGCTTTCAGGACAAATTCTGCACAATCAATAAAAGATGAAATAATATCAATATTTTCAACATTAATGACACTGATAATGGTTGCAAAGTCAAACATAACACCATTTATTCGAAAAAACAACCAAACTAAAATATGCTTGAAATGTCATGTATTGGACGGCTTTCTTTCTGAAAGCTAGATTGCTTGGATAGGAACTGTTACCATGGCTGCTTTTATGGAATACAAATTAATGGTGCAACTGTCACTTTTTTGATGAAATGATGAAAACAAAATACAATGAAAGGATTGCCTATCCAAAAGTCAAGTTGTGACATTTAACAAATCCTTAACAAGGAAGACTCCAAAATCGATGGGGATCTTAACTACAAATTCAGAGCACAAAAAGATTTAAAGGCATTGTCCAGATATCAATTTTTGATAAAGTTCTTATTCATATATAGTCCTATAACCCAGCATTGATCCTATGTATAGCCTAACAACTTGATGGGGTTATCTTACCATATGTGAATACTTTGTGCATGTTTGTTTCAGCTGAAAATTAATGTTATTGCCCAAAGAACAAAAAGTGCAGTTTCAGTAACAGTGATCTTCAAGCCTGGAAACGAGCAATCTGTCATTTACCGAATGATGTTCCCAGAGGGTGAAATTGCTTATGCTATTCCATACAGTGGGCTAGAACTTATCCTCTTGGTATCTCTTTCTATTTAGGCCCAAGAACTTGAATGAGATTGAAATTCTCAGAGGGTAAATTTAGTAATGCTAAAATGTTGTGCAGGATAGCATCACCAAATTCACCCAATAGGGACCTCATTTTGCAGATTGCAGTCTGCTTATTTCCAAATTTGGTGACCTTCATGTTTGACAAAACGTCTGAAAATCAATAGGGTTCTTCTCCTTCCAAAGGAGTGCCTATCCTGTAAACATGGGACATGTATATGTACAAAAGAGAATTAAAGCTATTGCCCAGAAACAAATTTTGGCAAATGTCTATTTCTTGTAACTGTCCTGTGATGTTTGACTTCAAAACCTTAGACTTCAAAGTTGACAGGATTATTCTCTTTCCACATGCAAATATTTTCTGCAAGATTGGTTTATTTAACTGTGGTAAAAAGAACAAATGGCACCATTGCAAACCAAAAGGTGCTGTTTTTAGTCATATAACATAACTAAGTATCCATGCTACAGAGAGTATCTGTTCTACATAAAAATGTTACCAGGCCCAAACCAAAAAGTACTGTTTTTGTGAATGGTGACACAAACCTTCTGATGACAAATCTGAAGATCAATAGTGTTCCTTTCCTTCCATGGGGGTATCAACCCTCTGGTGGGTGGCTGGATGGGTTGATGGATGGTTGGACAGATGGATGGATGGATGGAAGGGTGGATGGATGGATGGATGTTCTTACACGTTCTTACTTGTGGGTTTTTTTCCTATGTCAAACCCTAACCCCACAAGGTAAAAAAATTAACCCCACAGTGCCAAAAATAACCCCACAAGTGGCCACTGTACTAACCCAACCCCACATCTTCCACTGACCCTAAATTGTAAACCCCACAATTTACCTCTGCGAAGCCTGGACTGACTGATGGATGGATGGGCAGATGTACATATGGATAGACAGATCGATGGATGGATGGATGGAATTCAGTATACCCCACTTTTTTATTAGTGATGGATGGATATGGGAATTATGTTAGTAATGGGTTAATTCCACTATCAAATTAGCATATGGGAAACAACCTAACACTTACTAGTTCTTCTCACAATTTCAAACATTGTTATAAACAAGCCTGTTGCTGTTGGATATTTAATCTCAATTGCCACATACATCACACTCAATTTTATTTTATTTTATTTAAAATATGAAATATTGGATAAATTATGCAATCACTAGAGGAGAAAATTATGTCCAGATTATGGAAAATATTATATTATTATTTAAAGCTCTCTGAACAGAGCACTTGAGTACTGCATGGGTTTCATTAAACAATTGTATAAGATTTATTGTCTGTTGATTGAAGACATTGATTAACAATATGAAAATGATGAAAATGGCAGTTGTGATGCATTAGCTCACAGAAAACACTGAGTCATCTGTACACAACTTTTATTCCCATAACTAAAATGTTAGCAGTAATAGTAACAGGAGTCAGAAGTTATAGCACAGCTGAAAGAAAATTTTTTTTTCCTTATTAACCCTTTGACACTGGTGGTATTGTCCATGTCAGTTCAATAACAGCAATTGGAAGAATCCATATTCATTATTTGAGGGTAGACCAATTAATATTTTCAACGTGCAACCATAGGGTTGCACGTTGAAATTATTACTTGGTCTACCTATACATTCACTTAGCAGCCATCCTACTTAATGAAATTATGACATATCATGCTTCAGGGCCAGAAACACGGCCGCTTGTGTTCAAAGGATTAACTCTTAGGGTCCCCATACAACCACAAACTACTCCATTTATATGGCTCTGAAAAAGGTGCCCCAAGTGTATTCTTCCTCAGGAACTTTACCTTAGTTTGCATTTATTTTGACAGTGTTTTTACATCACTATTGGCTGCCTGTACAGGCAGCCAACAATAATGTGAGAAGCACTGTTATGTCATCTGCAGCTATGTAAATGTATACACGTTTGTTAACGTAAAAATGATCTGAGGACTAATGATGGATTAATGAAACCAGCTCTTGATCGGCACACCACTTTTTGGAAAACTTTCTGAGAAATTTACCGATCTTTAACATTTGTCATGTTGACTTTAACTGTAAGTATTGTGCAGAACTAGTAAAAATGTAAATATAAACACAGAACAGGCTATTTCTTCAAATTTGTAAAACATTAAAAACATATTAAAAACTTGATCCATCATGATCACCTCCCTGCCACCCATTACAACTAAAAAAATATTGTATAGTTGTATAGTATGATGTATAGTAAATCTCTTGAAGAGAATCCCCCAAATTATGATGTGTCGCCTAAGTTAAGGGCCTTAATATATAAATTTTCTTGAATAACCAAATATTTTCATTTTTGGCCATATAACATAACATATGATATCTCATTGGAATGAGCTGGTGATCTCATTCCAAAACATCATAAGCTATGTTTTGGAGACAAAATTAAACTAGAGGTAGCCACAGGAGTGACCAATCCCCCGAATTATCACCCTGATACAGTAACCTTGGTAATAAATTACGTTAAATTAACAGAGCCACATGCCAAATCATGCCCAGTCCACATGCCAAGTTAGGTTTCGATCACGAATACATAACTTTAATTAGGGAGTGGAAACCAGCTCTGACTGATAAAATTTTAATTTCGAAGTCACTGTGACCCTGACCTGTGGCACAATGACCTCAGAAATATATAGGGTTCTTCCTCTCATCATGCCCGGCCCACATGTCAAGTTTGTTTTGATCGGGATCGATAAAATTTTAAGTTCAAGGTCACTGTGATCTTGACCTTTTGCACATTGACCTTAAGATATGTAGGGTTCTTCCTCTCATCATGCTCAACCCACATTCCAAGTTAGGTTCAATTGGGAATAAATAATTTTAATAATTAAGAGAGCCAAAACCAGATGAAATTTTATTTTCAAGGTCACTGTGACCCTGACCTTTGGCACTATGACCTAAATGAAAGTGTCAATAACACTGTAGCTTAACTTGACTATTTGTAGTGTTTGATGAAAAGGATAGTGTTCAATGTTTATGAAAGGTTTTATGAAATAAGACAAGAATTGTGATAATTGAGAATATGTTTAGTTCTGTTCCTGTATGCTATGTTTTCAATAAGAATAATTTGAGTGTAGACTGTACTAGAGAATTAAGACCTGGGTTGATGTGTCCCTAACAGTTAACGTATGTCAACCAAAGTTAACAGGTTACAGTAAAATCATTCCAGAACAAGTCATCCTACTAAGTTACAATGAAATCCTTTCATAAATATAACTCATAGACGTTGCTAAATGAATCTAGGTCATGTGACAGTTCGGCATCACAGATGACCGATCATGACCAAAATAGGATAGTCTCATCTAGATATCATACCAAGTTATCCTACCAAGATACAATGAAATCCCTTCATAAAAACAACCTCTAAGTAGTGCTAAAAGAACCTAGGTCAAGTGACCGGGCGGTGGTAACGGTTGACTGATTATGGCCAAGATACAACAGTCTCATCTAGACATCATACCAAGTTATCCTTCCAAGTTACAATGAAATCCCTTCATAAATATGAACTGTAGACTGAACTAAACAAATTTAGGTCACATACCTGTGCAGCTGTCTTGGTGTACCGATCACAGACAAAATAGGATGTTCTCATCTAGACATTATACAGAGTCATCCTACGAAGTTACAATAAAATCCCTTCATAATTATGACCTGTAGATTGTGCTAAAGGTTTTCGGGCTTTGGGCCTGCATAGCCATCATGGTTGACCGATCCTGAACAAAAGATGACTTCCAATCTAGACATTAAACATAGTCACCCTACCAAGTTACAATGAAATACCTTCATAAATATGATTTGTAAACTGTCCTTAAGGTTTTTGGGTTTTGGGTTCTCACAGCCATCAGTTGACAGATCATGACCAAAAGGCACGTTCTTATCTAGACGTTATATGGAGTCATCCTACCAAGTTACCATAAAATTCCTTCATAAATACGACCTGTAGACTGTGCTAAACGTTTTTGTGTTTTGAGCTCTCACAGCTGTCATGGTTGACCATTCGTGACCAAAAGGGGACGTCCTCATCTTGGCATTATATGAAGTCATCCTACCAAGTTACAATGAAATCCCTTCATAAATACAATGACCTCTAGACCACGCTAAAGGTATTTGGGTTTCAGGCTCTCACAGCCATCTCAGTTGACTGATCATGACCAAAAGAGGACGTTCTCATCTAGACATTATACTGAGTCACCCTACCACGTTACAATGAAATCCCTTCATAAATACGACCTGTAGACTGTGCTAAAGGTTTTTGGGTTTTGGGCTCTCGCAGGTGTCATGGTTGACCAATTATGACCAAAAGGTGATGTTCTTATTTAGACATTATATGAAGTCATCCTACCAAGTTACAATGAAATCCCTTCATAAATACAATGACATGTAGACTGCGCTACAGGTTTTTGGGTTTCAGACTCTCGGAACCATCAGAGTTGACTTATCATGGATGTTCTCATCTAGACTACAGTGAGTTATCCTATCAAGTCTCAATGAAATACCTTCATAAGTACAACTTGTAAACTGTCCTTAAGGTTTCACGTTTTGGGCTCTCACAGCCGTCAGTTGACTGATCATGACCAAAAGGGACGTTCAATCTAGACATTATATGGAGTCATTCTACCAAGTTACAATGAAATCCCTTCATAAATACAATGGTTGACAATCATGACCAAAAGGGGATGTTCTCATCTAGACATTATATGAAGTCATCCTACCAAGTTACAATGAAATCCCTTCATAAATACAATGACCTATAGACTGTGCTAAAGGTTTTGGGGTTTCAGGCTCTTGCAGCCATCAGAGCTGACTGATCATGACCAAAAGGGGACATTCTCATCCAGACATTAAACTGAGTCATCCTACCAAGTTACAATGAAATCCCTTCATAAATACAGTGACCTGTAGACTGCGCTAAATGTTTTTGGGTTTCAGGCTCTTGCAGCGATCAGAGCTGACTGATCATGACCAAAAGGGGACGTTCTCATCTAGACATTAAACTGAGTCATCCTACCAAGTCTCAATGAAATCCCTTCATAAATACAACCTGTAGACTGTGCTACAGGTTTTCAGGTTTCGGGCTCTCATAGCTATCACAGTTTACCGATCACAACCAAAAGGGGACATTCTCATCTAGACATGACCTCAAACCTGCATATTAAATTTTGTGATGATTGGACAAGAACTACGAGGTATAGCCTGTGCTAAAGAAAATGTGAACAAGCTCAGATTCACAGACTAACAGACTCACAGCCTTCAGCACGCATGATGGCAATATCTTATCTTGACTTTGTCAAGTTAAGCTAAAAATACATAGGGTTCTTCCTCTCATTATGCATGAACCAAATGCCAAGTTTGGTTTTGATCAGGCAAACAACATTTTAATCGGCAGAAATCAACTCTGACCAGAAAAACTTTAAATTCAAGGTCACTGTGATCTTTACCTTTGGCACAATAACCAAAAAATAAATAGGGTTCTTCCTTTCATCATGCTCAACCCATAAGAGAAGTTTAGATTTGATCGAGCAAGCAAAATTTCAGTTTTTGAAGCCAACTCTGGTAAATGTTCAAGTTCATGGTCACTGTGACCTTGACTTTTGCACAATGACCACTCATCATTCCACTCATCATGTCTAACTCACATGTCAAATTTGGTTTCAGTCAGCCAAGTGGAATTGTAACAAGAGCTGGACTTTCGTCCGGTGCATACCCCCACGTGGTGTACCGCCTAGTGTGGGCATACCTATGACTAACAAATATCATTTATGAATATTCTCGTACAGACTGATGGACGAATGCACAGATGGATGGACGCAAGCCATTATACGCCCCCCCCCCCCTTTCATTTTCTTTGAAAGTTTTCAACAATTTCCAACAAAGTCAAAAGGTATAGTAAATTGTTTGGTGTTTGGAAGTTTTATGCAATGAGGCAGAAGCCTTTGTCATAGGCAAACTGCATGCCATATTTCACTGAAATCCGATAACCCCAATCCAGTATGCCCCCGCCCCTCCCATTTTCTTCGAAAGTTTTCAACAATTTCTAAGTCAAAAGGTATGGTAAATTGTTTGGTGTTTGGAAGTTTTATGCAATGAGGCAGAAGCCTTTGTCATAGGCAAACTGCATGCCATATTTCACCAAAATCCGATAACCCATACCTGAGATACAGGCTGAACAGACAAATAATGTCTATTTCCTACAATTTCTAAGTCAAAAGAGGGGGATAACTCTAAAAAGGAGAATGTGAGAAATATCGTTGAATCCTTTTTTTAAAGGCTATATCATAAGCAGTGTTCATGGCAAATTTCATTGCAATAGAACATTCGATACCCGAGATACAGGCTGAACAAGTGAACAAGTAATAAAAAAAATAATAAAAAAAAAAAATAACTGGTGTGGGCATACCTATGACCAACAAATATTATAAAAAATAATAATTTACTTAAGTTATGAATACTTTCGGACGGACTCACACACGGACGAAAGTGGGGGTATAATTACAGAGCGGAAACCAACTATGATATAAAATTAAAATTCAAGGTCACTGTGACCTTGACTTTGGCATAATGATCCCCAAAATGAATAGGGTTCTTCTTCTCATCATACCTAACCCACATGACAAGTTTGGTTTCAGTCAGCCAAGCAGAATTTTAGTTAAAGAGTGGAAACGAGCTTTGTTGACAGATGGACAGACGGATATTTCGGAGGGGGGGGGGGGGGGGGGAGATGAAAAGTAGTAAAACTTGAAAGGCTATTTTTATGAACAGCACTGGAAGGCCATTATTCCAAGATTTATTTGTGTATTCAACATGACTCAATACAATACAGACATCGAGAAATGTGCTAGATACACCATGCTTGGAATCTGGAACATCTTGTAAGAACACATCTGATTGGTTGTTATGCATCAGACTGACAGTATGACATGAATGAAATGCTTTGACACAAAACAGCATTAAGCAAGACCATAAACAGACCATGGAAGGTGATATTTTTCATCAATCATATCAGCTTCATTCACTTGAATTAATTTAAGTTTAATTCAGGTATAAACACAGAACACAGCTCAGGTAGAGTACAGTAAACAGGAATCAATTAACGACCCTTGTTGGAATTTTTCCCATGTTCATGTATTCCATTTTTTGCGTCAAAAACATAGCGTATGACCCCTCATTGGAATGAGCTCATTCCAATGCGAGGTCATAACCTCTGTTTTTTAGGCAAAAAGTGAAAAAAATAATGAAAATTGGATGGTGATTTTTGTGAATAGCACTGGCCGGTTTTGGGCGTTACGTTGGGTAAAGGGTTATTACATCAGGACTTGCCTTGATGCTTCAATTCAATGTAGCCTCAGAGCATGCAGGTTCTATAATGTGCAAGCATGAGCACGATTTCACAATATGTTTTAAATTCTCCAGGTAGTGGTTTGTAGTCAAATCTTAGCCAATTGTACAACCTGCCAAGACTTCAAGGGTGTCACTAATAGGGGATTGGAAGAGAGACCCAATAATTTTCCAGTCTGGACAATTTTGTCTAGATTGGAGTCTTAAATATTGATTTGCTCTTGTTAGTAAACATGTATTTTTCCGACAAATAAATTTCCAAGAAGTCTTTTGAACTATAATCCTGACAGACAAATATTCCAACTACATCATCATGCCTTGATGATGTAGTTGGAATATTTTACCGGTCAGTACTTTAGACATTACAGTTGGGACAAATCAATCAGCTTCCAGATGCCTCTATAAGACTTGACTACAATTTATTACGAAGGAATTAATCTTACACTATGGTGAGATAGAAGAGAAGAAATTTTGGAAAACTAACCAGGTCTTTAGGGTTAAACTATTGATGTGCTGTTTAGTGATACTCTGTTGGAAAGAGCCCTCAGAAATTTTCCAACATTGCATTGTAGCATTTTAAAGATACACCATTACATTGTCCCTATTCTAAAATACACCAAAGGATATAACGGTCAAGCAGGTAGTCAATGCTGCAAATTTAACATTGGTCTTAATATGAAAAACTAGATGTGTTAGTATGACATGTATGCCCGCGAGCAAAAATAGTGATTCTCTGAGTTTTGAGATCATAAACTAAGTTCACAGTCAATAACTCTATGAAAAATCATCTGACCAGGACCATATCCAAACTTGATTTCTAGGTGCCCATGGCAAAGCATATACCAGAAATCAGCCAATTATCACAAAATGTAAGGCGAAAAAAAGTCCAGAAAACTGTTGATTCGGAATGATGGAATGATGGATGGACAAGGGTAACACTGTATTTTATGGCGGGACATATAAATCCACACATAAATTTCCAAGAAGTCTTTTGAACTACATTCCTGACTGACTATTTATTTATTTATTGGTGTTTAAGGTCACATATTTATGCACAATGGCTAATCGTAACCGTGACAGTTTTACAGGTGGAGGAAGCCGGAGTACCCGGAGAGAACCACCGAGCAACGACGAGCAGCTGTCAGCTCTCCAACATCGTAACTCTGAACTCTGCACCGCAGCACAGGCAGGGTTAGAGTGGTTGAAGACATGTGCACCATCGACGTGCAGTACGCATCAGTACACAGCGTCATCATGCCCCCATGTAGGCAATTGGGGTGAAGTGTCTTGCCCAAGGACACAACGCGGTTGCCACAGGTGGGATTCGAACCGAGGACCTCTCGGCTTGCAGCCTGCACCTCTACCAACTGAGCCACCGCGCCCCCTCCTGACTGACTAATATTCCATCTACATCATCAAGGCATGCCTTCAATGAAGACATGCCTTGATAATGTAGCTGGAATATTTTATCAGCCGGGATTTGAGTCAATACAATCAGACAAATCAGGTTTGCACCCTCCACAATCTATCATCTTCGCAATGACCCTACAAGACATACCTATACAAATTTAGGCATTAGACTTAAAAACTGTCAAATAGCAGAATTTTTTTACAACTGACCAAGCCTTACAGTTAAGCTACTGGTGTGCTGTTAACTGATACACCGTTGGAATGGGCCCGCAGAGAATTTTCAAACACTGCGTTATAGAATTTTATAAGTAAATTTAAGGATACACCCAGTACATAATAACCCCATACTACAGTAGACCAAAGGACAAAACATTCAAGAGTGTGGTCAATGCAGAGGGAAAATAAAATTTCCAAATTTAACGGTTGTCTTAATATTCCTCAAAGAAAATAATTATAATGATTTTCAAGAGTCAATATGCAGAGAGGAGAAAACCGATAGAAATGGCTTCATTTGCACTAAATACAAATTTAATTGTTTGCAGGCCTCCCAGATGAATTTTTCTTGATGTCAACAAGAATGAATGACAAGTTTTTAAAAAATCCCTAGAAAATATTAATCAATTACATGAATTAGGTTTAATACAATTAGAATTGAATTTTAAGTGCTGAATATTAATATGAAGAGAACAAACAGCTATTTTTTCTATTATCCCAAAGGAAAAGAATAAAAAGTCATTTGCATTATTACAGAACAATTATGACACTACCAGTTTATCCCTCCACCTAAAACAATAGTCTGACTTAGGGGCATATAGGGCCAAGAAAAGTTACCAGAAAATGCACCATGGGGGACCTGGACTCGGATAGAATTTTTATTTTACAGACTGAAAGAATGCTGCTTCCTTGCATCTGAGCAATCAATGACAGTTTAGAGGACATTTCAATGACAGTTTTGTATCATCTTCATCGCTCATTTGGCAAAAATGGTTTTATCCAGGGGAGACCCACATCTATCGGGCAGCCCATAGTTGGTCCAAGGGGAAAAAATTTGGATCTTTAAAACTGAAGGAACACAGTTTACATGCATCTGGGCGATTGGTGGGAGACTAGACTGTAATATATCGAAATGTTCTCTATGTGGACTGCCTATGGTAGTACACATAGAGAGCATTTTGTTATAACGATAGTCTATGCAATCAGATCCAATTTGCCTTTTGGTCATTTTCATGATTTTTCATGTACCAAGAGGTGTTGGGTTGCACTAATTTTGTGGATCAGAGGTGGGGGGCACTAAGGAGGCCCACTAAGGGGGCCCACTGGGAATTTTCCTGATGGACCATATGGCCAGTCCATCTCTGCTCTGACCACAGTGACCAAGGGCATGACTAAAGGGGGGGGGGGGGGAGGAGGCACCTTCCAATAGTTTTTTCATCAGGATTGGAGCCTAAGGTATCAATTCTATCTTCCTTGTAATTATGTATTTTCCTAAAAGACTGGATTTGATACTTTGACTTGGGTCAATTTATTTATTATTTTTTTATTGGTTTTTAACAACACTTTTGACAGCCAGGGTCGCTTCGTGTCAGACAGTTTTATGGGTGGAGGAAGCAGGAGTACCTGGAGTGAACCACAGAGCAACAGCGAGCAACTGTCAGACTCCTCAACATACTAACATCAGAAAAGCATGGTTAGCATTGGTTGAAGATAAGTGCACCATTGACGTGCAGTATGCCTAAGTACTCAGCACCACCATGCCCCCATGAGGGCAATCAGAATTAAGTGCCTTGCTCTAGGACACAACACAGTTACACCTGGCAGGGATCCAACTGTGGACCTTTCAGTTTGAAGTTCAATGCAATAATCACTCACTGAGCCAACGGACTTCCTCTTGAGTAAATCACACTCGGTCATACAAATGGAGGTCTGTAGTACCTGATTCATTTGGAATACCTGTATAGTGTGTGTTAATTACAAAGGAAGTTAACTACTAAATGACTACTACATGTATATTTCATTTATTCACAAACAAATTTCCATGAAGGCTGGAGTTTTTTAACTATAATTCGAACTTATTAATATTCTAACTACATCATCAATGCATACCATCGACAAAGGCTTGAGAAGGGATATCTTGATGATGTAGTAGGAATATTAGTTAGTGAGTACTTGAGCCATTACCATCAATCAGGACATAAACAGAACGACACACGCATGTGAATGGGCTAATCGATATTATCATGAGTGCCAGAGTGGGAGCATAAAATGAGAAGCCGCAGGCCTCGAGTTTTGTCCTTCCGCGATGGCACAAGTGCCATATCAATTAACCCATTCACACACGTCTGTCGTTCTGTGTTTATTACACACCTTCACATCTATAAAAGCAATTATTAGGACACTCGACAATTCATTTGACAATGTGTCCTCTGAGTTCCAATGTGTTCTATGTGCCATTAGGCACATAGAACACATTGGAACTCAGGGGATGAACTTTCAACAAAAACAACACACTTTATCGCCAACCAAGTTTACGAGGGGAACCTGTGTTAGTATTTTTAGCTATTGCTAGTGATTCAAATTGTAATTGCAGTGCACGATTTGTAGAAAATTCCAGTGAAATTTCACTTCTATTTAAAAAATAGTCTGTCAACGATTTCCATTCCGCACATTTGTGTGGAACAGATTTTTAGTTTCTGCATGGTTTAGTGTGGCTGAAGATAGGTATTTCATAGAACAGGCATGTAATAAAAATCAGGCTTACTCCCTCAATCTGTCGTCTTTGCTATACCCCTGTGTTGACCAAAAGCTTGTTTTTACAAAAGAGATAATTGAATAAAAAATATGTCCATACCATCATTTAGGCTCCTTGATGAGGAAGATGAATAAAGTCTTCTTGGTGACTTAGGAGATCTCAATGTTACTCTCTGACCTGCTTGCTTGTTTGGACTGAAAGCACTTAATTTATATGCACTGACCAATTTTACTTCTGAAAAATAAAATTTACAACTTAATTAAAGCGAACATTGGACACTTTCAATTGAGTCAAAACAGCAATCTGATGGCGTGCAGGGACATTATTGGAATGGATTAGCTCGATTCAACCTTTTTGACTATAAGTTTTGCCATTGAAACATTGCTGTCCATGAAAAATGATGAGGGGAGACACAGTGTGTTTGGAATGCCCTTTCTTCTTTTTAACCCTTTACCTAACATGAAAAGCAGACGACACTTGCAAAAAAAATTCTTGAATAACTAATTTTTTTAATTTTTTGTCTCAAAAACATAGGTTATGACCCCTCGTTGGAATGAGCTCGACGAGCTCGTTCCAACGAGGGGTCATAACCTATGTTTTTGAGACAAAAAATGAAAATATTTTGAAAATTAATTGGCGATTTTTGAGAATAGCGCTGGTCGGTTGTGGCCATTACGTTGGGTAAAGGGTTAACCTTTTACCCAACATAACGGCCTGCTATTCACAAAAATTAACATTCAATTTTCATTATTTTTTTCAATTTTGTCTCGAGAACATAGCATATGACCCCTCACTGGAATAAGCTGGTTGAGCTCATTCCAATGAGGGCCATAAGCTATGTTTTTGATGCAAAAAATGAAAATATTTAGTTATTCAAGATTTTGTTTGCTAGTGTCGTCTGCTTTTCATGTTAGGTAAAGGGTTAAAGAACAGCATAGAAGGCATCTTGGGATTAGTCAGACTGCTGATGGCTCCGATGTGACTATCTCCTCGATATGATTCTAGTCTTAAAGTCTGGGTGTCAGTGGAGTGGAGTGTTGAGAAGACATCATATGGGACTTTCTCATATTCCAAGGGCATCATACTCACTTCTGGCACATCCCCAGTCTCCTCAGGCTATACTATCCCCTGCAATGGCAGCTGAGTGGGAGTAGGACATGTCAAGGGAGTAAGGTGTATGACAGATGATGGTTCTCTATTCCTCTCTAGATCATAACCTAACTTGAATTTCCAGTTCAATAGTGAAAAGTGTGAGATAGCAGATAAAAGTTTGAGACATATTTGTTCGATAATCTAAGTGACAATATTTTCATTATGGCTATTCCAAATCTCTCTCCATATGCAATGAAAGCTATTCTGTTTTTGAGTGCTAAATTATATCAAAAGTGATTTGAAATTCAAACTTCTGTATTTTTTCCAAAGATGCAAGGGAAGCCTAGTTTAGCAAGATTTTGTTCATAAACAATTGTTTTGTTACAATTTATTGGAGAGTGCCCATTGGCACTCTCCAATAAATTGTAACAAAGCAATAATAAACACTTATTATTTATTTTCTCCTGCTAAGAAAACAACAAGCCTATGCAAACAGTGTAAAGCCACTGAAGTGGCTTTCAGCACTTTTCAACAGAGTCATGATAGTGACTTCTTGCACTCAATCAGTTAATACAACCCTTAGGAGCTGGTATGATCATCCAAGCACCAAAGGTGCATTAGGTAATGTAAGAAGCCATAAAACAAGTAAGCTTTCAGGAAAGGTTTATGGAGGCTAAAATATAAAGTGTATTCTGCCATGCAGAGTTATGGACTCTACCTGGTACTCGATCGTACTCGATCATTTTCAGTGTGGCATAGCCCTGTGTCTATACTTGTGATTTCATATTTAACCCTTTGAACCTTGGTGGTATCTTCCATGTTAGTTCAATGGCAGCAACATGAAGAGTCCATATTCATTATTTGGGGTAGACCAATTAATGTTTTCAATGTGCAGCCTGGCGGCTGCATGTTGAGAATATTGATTGGTCTACCCCACACCTTCACTTAACAGTCATCCTACTTAATGTAATTATGAAGTATCATGTTCCTGGGCCAGAAAATGGGACTCTCGGGTTCAAAGGGTAAATATGTTCCAGACTCTGAAATGATACAGAATGCTCTATCCTTTGTTTCAAGAGACAATATTAGCCAGAAAATTAACTATTTTTATTTATTTATTTATTTATTTATTTATTTATTTATTTATTTATTTATTTATTAGGGTTTAATGACACTTTAACAGCCAAGGTCACATCATGTAGGTGACAGTTTTATGGGTAGAGGAAGCCGGACTACCCAGAGAGAACCACTGAGCAACGATGAGCAGTTGCCAGCAGAAAATTTACTCAGAATGAAGTGTAATATACCTCAGTTTAAGTTGGCCCACCTCCTGTTCACGACAGTTCCCTCTTGCATGACAGACTCTGGTTAGCCGTCTAAATTCACATGTTTTGCACATCTCATTGCAGGTTTCGCTTTGTTCATTTTTTCTATCAAAAAGTTGCAGCGCTGATCGGTACAGTAAGTTGGCTAAAATCATTGCTAGAGTCAAGATCATGTTGTGTCGAAATCACCATATAGTATGTATACTTTTATTTTCGATTAATTAAACCATTGTTTCTTATTTACATCTCGGTTCTCCTAGTTACCTTTTGGCTGACACTTACCCACCTAGAAAGGAACACTGGAGGCCTATCTCCCTGGGATAGACACTCTACCATTTTATTATGCTGTGGGACGGACGTGGGGGACCAGGCCAATTCTTCATCATCAGTGTATCTATTGAGGCTTGATTATAATGGTGAAGTGGTAACGGTAATTGAGAAGGTACATCACAGATGACATATTATTTCCTTTTTCATTTGGAGGTGCAATTTTTCTGAAAATCTATTTATTGAACAGAGACTCGAAACATAAGTTGGCAGCCATTCTACCTGCTAGGGATAGACCAAAACTAAGAAATGCATACTAATGCCACATCACCTTTGCCATGGGTCAACCTCACCATTTCCAAGCTCCTATGAAGTCGTGTGGACATTCCATAAGGTCACTCGAAACATCATGATTAACCCATTACCCATCATAGTTAGAGGACGACACTTGCAAACTTATTGAAAAATTAAAATTTGATATTTTCAACTGAAAATGACAATTCAAGTATAAATATGAAAGAAAGTGCCATATCAGGATGACACATAGATACTCTTGCCACCTCCCCTTCTGCATCCCAGTTCACAAATCTGCAAATGACAACAACACTAGACTAGTGCTGGATAAATAGGTATTATAGACTTGTTCAATAATGTAAGTGAAAAGGGGCAATAACTCTGGAAATAAGGTGCAGCAACAAAGCCTAATGATATGTGCAGGTTCAAATCATGGTTATTCAGCATATAAAATATAAAAAATATCTGAAGAAAAGTGTGAGATAGCGATAAAAGTTTGAGACAGATTTGTTCGATAATCGAAGTGAGAAATGGCATTAACTCTTGAAAAATAAGGAGCGTAATGATATGCACAAGTTCATATCATGGTTATTCATCTTGCAATATATCAAAAGTATCTGATGGAATGTGTGAGTCTAGTTGGGGATAAAAGTTTGGGATAGACTACAGGACAGATGAAGGGATGAACGAATGGACACAAGGATGATTCCTATATATCCATGCCAAAGTGGGTCAAAAGTAATAATAATCTCTCTCTTTGCATATTTTTGTGAAACTCCGGAGTTCATGCTGTTCAGTAAATGCCCTTTATTCAACAACCTTTAGCATTTAAAATAAGAAAAATAAGTAATTAAGTCATTATATATTGAAGCTCTGTCAAATAAGATAAAATGGATTGAATTCTAAATTTTCCATCAGAGACATCTGCTCTGAGTTAAGACAATTCACCAATTCAAAAGTTTAATAAGACGTTTATGAGCCTCTCCTAATTATGACCAGATGCACCCTATGAAATGCACATTCATACTGGAACTGCCCTATGGCTGTCCAGATAGTTTGAGTGGAGCAAAGCTAGTGATTATAGAAATGAAATACTTGAAAAAACATTTGGTAACTAAATAAAGGCTGTGACTGATATATTAAAAAATTTGAGTATTTCTGCAGTGTTAATACATGATACTCATAGAAACAATATTTTATCACCCCAAATTCCATCTATATTTCTTAAAATGGGGCTACATTTTATGGAGAGTGATTGTTAGAAAGCCTGGACATAAGCAGACTATCATTCACAGAATGAGGTCCCCAGAGGGTGAATTTGGTGATGCTACCCTGCTGTGCAAATTTACCCTCTGTGAACCACATTCTGAATCAAGGTCTCAGGCCTACATAGAAAGAGGTACCTAGAGGATACATTGGCCCCAGCATGCGATAGCATCAGCAAATTTACCCTCTGGGGACTTCATTCTGCAAAAGAAAGATTGCGTAATTCCAGGCTTGGTTGTTAGCATTTTATACTAATTTGCAAGAAAATAATTAATTAAATATGAATGTGAAAAAATTGATCTCTCTCTTTCCACATTTGTGTCTGTGATGATTGTGTATACTTTGCCATGTTATGTTTACCTCATAATGGCTGTGTGTTTTGTTTATACAGGGCTGTAGGATTAAATTATTACTGGTAGTCTTGATGAATACAAAAAAAACATTCTTCATTCATTTATTGGGGTTTAACAAAACTTTCCACAGCCAATGACACCTCTTGTCAGACAGTTTTATGGATGGAGGAAGCTGAAAAACCTGGAGAACCACTGAGCAATGGCAAGAAACAGTCAGACTCCACACCAACATACTAACTATGCACAAGCAAGGTTAATATTTGTTGAAAGCAAGTGCACTGTCGGCATTCAGTACACCTCAGTACACAGTGCCATATGGGCAATCAGGATTAAGTGGCTTGACTAAGAATACAATGCAGTTACTGCTTGTCAGAATCGAAGTGTGGGCCTTTCAGTTTGAAGTTCAATGCTCTTACCACTAAGCCACCATGCTCCTACAAAAGGATTAACCCAGTTTGCTGATAATCATATTCCTTAAGATGATGCCATTCAGAAACCATTCAGTGTTGAAAGGATATTATTGGTAAAATTTGTACTGCAACATCAAAAGAGAACTGCAAGCTATCAGTTCTTGTTTGATTTTAAAAGTTCAGTTTGCTATAGGACAGAGAACCCAAAAAGTATTATTCAAGTATTCGGATAAACAGGAAAAATGATTATGAACAGACATCGTTGACAGGATTCATTAGAAAAAGATAGATTCTCATTAATGCTGTTCCCCTGAAGCTCTCATTTCAGATAATGGGGAATGCTTAAAATAGGGTTCTACAGCCAAATTAGTTTTAATCTTCATTAATTTCATCAATGTTTAATGGATGTTGAACAGCGACTCTTCAGGGTGCTTCAGAGCAGGGAGAATGAGCACCCAGAAGCTATTTCAAACTAGTTTGGCTGTATGCATTATCCTACTTTACCCAATACCAAACACACACAATATCAAAATTTATTTTACTGGTAATTATCCTTTTTTTGTTGAAAACTGTTTGCAGAATTTCAATAAAACCATATATGACCCCTCATTGGAATGAGCTCAATGAGCTTATTACAATGAGTGGATCACACAATATGGTTTTGTTGATATTTTTAGGCTTTTCCCTCTGGAAAAGACTATTGTTTTTCTACGGATTATAATTTTTTTTTTTTTTTTTTTTTTCCACACATTTTGTCCGTATTCAGAAGCCATTTTCGAACCGATTTTCACGAAATTTTGCACACACATAGAGGGGCACAAAATCTAAAAATGTACCAAAGCGGAATTTTCGATTTAACCCTTATTTCGTCAGAATTGGCAAAAAACTGCCAAAATTGGGGTTTATCGGCACTTTCTCGAAACACGTCTTGTAGATTTTTTTTATACATTCGTCATTGCTAGACCTGTCTGTGACACGTCCTTTGATACACACGACATATCAGGCGATGCATATGGTAACCCTCCACAGGCTGCCAAACATCAAAATTTTGATGAAATAGGCCGGTTTCAGGCCCCCACTGCACCCAAACAATACACGAGAGAAAAACAAAACTTCCTTTATTGGGATTGGAATTCACCGTGGATCATTTTTGTCAGTAATAAGGGTGTTCAAAAAACCAAGCGTTAACCCGTTTTGGGCTGGTTAAACAGCAATACCCCCATAAAGCTCAAAAATTTGTATTTTCCGTGGATTTCTCTAAACGAGTCTTGTAGATTTTCAAGAAAAATTTGTCACTCCCAGGCCTTGGTGTGACAATAGAATATGCATGGACAAAATACTGTGGTGAGCATATGTTAACCCTCCACGGGCTGCTAAAAGTCAAAATTGTGATAAAATGGACTGTTTTTGAACGCCAACAGCACCCAATTGGTGTACCACCGAGAAAGGTTCCTTCTTTTATCGGACGCAGAATTGATGGGGAAACATTTTTGATACTGGTAAGGGTATTCAAAAGTCGAAGTCTTAACCCATTTTGAGCTGGTTAAAGAGAGATACCCCTTAAAAGCTTAAAATTTCCATTTTCTGTGGATTTCTCTAAAAGCAACTTGAAGGTTTTCAGAAAAAATTGACTATTCGCAGGTCCTTGTGTGACATTACAAGTTGCATGAACAAAATATTCTGGTGAGCATTTATTAACCCTCTACAGGCTGCTAAGCATCGTAATTTTGTTGAAATAGGCTTTTTTCAGACGTGCACAACACCCAATGCATACCCGAGAGATAAACATAATCTACTTTGTTGGAGGTGGAATTCACCGAGGACCAAATTTGTTAGTAATAAGGGTATTCAAAAAACCAAGCATTAACCCATTTTGGGATGGTTAATAGCAATACCCATCAAAAGCTTAAAAAATCATGTTTTCCCAGAATTTCTTTACAAACGTCTTGTAGGGTTTCAAGAGAAAATGGCCGTTGATAGGTCTTAGAGTCACATCACCAGTTGCATGCATAAAATATTAAGATAAGCATTTGTTAACCCTCCATGGGCTGCTAAATGTCAAAATTTCAAAAAAAATAGTCTGTTTTTGGACACCAACAACATCAAATGGGGACGCTGAAGAGAAACATAACATCTTTTACCGGACGCAAAACTGATAGAGAACATTTTTAGTAAGTAGTAAGGGTATTCAGAAATTGAGGTCTTAACCCATTTTCGCCCAGTTAAGGAGTTGTACCCCTTAAAAGCTTAAAATTCCCATTTTCTGTAGATTTCTCCAAAAAATCTGGTAAGTATTCAAGAGAAATTGACCATTTGCAGGTCTTGGAGTGACATTACAAGTTGCATGAACAAAATATTCCGGTAAGCGTTTGTTAACCCTCCAGAGGCAGCAAATTTTGAGAACATGGGCTGTACTTGGCCACCCATTACACCCAATGTGTACCTGCGAGATGAACATAACCACCGTCATTGGAAGTGGGATTCACCGAGGATCATTTTTGTAAGTAATGAAGGTATTCATAAAACCAAGCATTAACCCGTTTAGAGCTGGTTACAGGGTGATACCCCTCAAAAGGTTAAAAATTCATGTTATCCGAGGATTTCTCTAAAAACATCACGTAGATTTTCAAGAAAAATTGGCCATTCTCAAATCTTAGTGTGAATTACAAGTTGCAAGTACAAAATATTCCAGTAAACATTTGTTAACCCTATGCTGGTTCTCAAACATCAAAATGTTGAAAAAGTGGGCTGTGTTTGCATACCCGCAGCACCCAAAGTTAAGAGGAGAAATCAACATAAGTGGAAGTAGAATTCACTGAGAATTATTTTTATAAGTAATAAGCATATTACGAAAATGACCCTTAACCCGTTTTGGGCTGGATAAACAATTATACCCATCAACAGCTTAGCATTCATGTTCTCCCTGGATTTCTCTGAAAACATCTCGTAGATTTTTAAGTAAAAATGGTCATTCACAGTTTTTGGTGTGAAATTACAAGTTGCATGAATAAATATTCCTGTTAGCACTTGTTAACCCTTAACAAGCTGCCAGACATCAATATTTTGGATACATTTGAGATAAAACAGACCATTTTCAAATAGATACAGCACTCAATGGCCACTGTGGGTATGTGTCAAACAAACTTAACTCCTTTTGCCGGTCATTAACTTGTTGGACGACAATATTGATATTAACCCTCTCCACCGTTAATGATGGTTTTTGCCTCAACAATTTTTTTTATCAAACTGAGTCATTTGAGATTTCTATACACACCTTTTTCATGACATCATTGAAGGATCTTCAGTGAGACAGTCAAAAGCAATTCATCATACACTGTCGGGTCATGACAAATCATGGAATCTCATCGGGAAAAGCCATGATTCTCCAGAATCATAAAGTCTAGTTTAATAATAATTTTTTTCAACTGCTCAATTTGTAAATTATACAGGCAGAACTAGGTGGCCAATCCATTAGGTAAAGGGTTAACATTGATTTTCTGAAATCATGTAACTATTAAAAACTGTGTTGTCCAGTGAGATGATTTTTTCTGGTATTAAGATGCTACCACACAAATAAGGCCCAGATTTCCAGTAACAGAAAACAGAGAGCCCAAATATCAGTCTAGGGACTTAACATGAACAAACTTGAACTGACTAAGCAACCCTCCCCCTTCTCCCCAATCACGATTCTCTGACTCCCCTAAGGATGGTGTATACCATATATCAGAATATTCAGATTGGGAGTGCATGAGAAGATTTTTAAAGAATATCCCCATATTGAACCATGTTAAAATTTGGGCTCCAATAGGGAGCTCAAACACTAATTGAGGAATTTGATTTGAACAATTTTTAATCTGACCCCCCAAAGGATGTTGTATCCCATACATCAAAAGATTCTGACTGGTGGATCTGAAAAACAAGATTTTTAAAGATTACTTCCTCTATTGCACTAAGTTGAAATTCAGGCTCCCACAGGGGGCTCAATTATACACCAATGAGACTGATTTGCTCAAATGTGAACCCGGCCCTTGTGAGAATTCTCTACACCACATATCAAAAGATTCTAACCAGCAGTTCTGGAGAAAAAGAGTTTTAAAGATTATTTCTCTTGATGGACTAAGTTAAAATTTGGGTTCCAATAGGGAGCCCAAATATTAACACAGGGACTTGGTTTGAACAAACTTAGATCTGACCTCCCTAAGGATGCTGTATACCGAATATTTAAAAAATTTTGACTGGTGGATCTCAAGAAAAAGATTTTTTAAAGATTATTCCTCATATTGCACAAAGTTAAAATTTGGGCCCCCATATGAAGCCTAAATATTTAACTGGGGGTCTTGATTTGAACAAACATGAATCTGACTCCTGCGACGATGTTGTACACCATACATTAAGATTCCTATTGGTGGTTCTGTAAAAGAAGATTCTTTAAAGAGTACATCTCATATCGCATCAAGTTAAAATTTGGCCTCCTGTATTGAGCCTATACTGAGAGGCTTAATTTTAACAAACTGGTATCTACACCCCCTCCCCCATGGGTGCTGTATATCAAATATCAAAAGATTTTGATCAGTACTTCAGGAAAAGACAATTTTTTTCATTTTTACAAATATGTAGACTCAGAATTTTTTCGACTCCCTCTGTAGTACTCTATAGCAGAACCAATGGCAATATAGTTTTACCATTCCATTCTACTGATTTTAAGGATGCTTCATACCAAATAACAGATCGGGGCCAAAAATCTTGCCCCTCCCATTACAAAGGCAAATAGTGTTTCATAAACTTCATTGAATACATTTTGATTCTACATCTCAAAAGGAAGTTCAGTACCATATATAAAGAAAACAAACCAGTAGTCAATTGTATTTTTTAGGACTAAAACTCAAATCACTCTCTTTTTCTCTGGAATATTCAGCAATGATACCAGAGTTGAGTCCAGAGCTTCAAAGGTTTTGCAAAACAATATATTTTTTTCATAGTGGCTTCAAATTGGTTTCGGAGATTATATTACTTCTGACTGCCATTTTTCAAAGCAAGTAACTTTCATACAAATATTTAGTACTGTTATAAGTACTACCACTAGCTTTGTCAATGAAATGCTTATGTGATGTCCTATTGGTAAGAGCCCTCTTCTGCAGAGTGAGACTATGAGACAGATATTACAGGATGTAAATTAAATGAGAAAAATAAATGGCACATGGTATGCTAGTTGTTTGATATATAAAGTTTGTTACACACAAGATGTGATATGATAAACTTAAATTAACCCTCTGCACTCTGGATTTCTTTATTTATTTATTGGGGTTCAATGACAATTTTGACAGCAAGGGTCACCTTGTGCCAGACAGTTTCACGGGTGGAGGAAGCCAAACTACCCAGAGAAAACCACTAAGTAATAGCAAGCAAATGTCAAACTCCCCAACATACTAACTCCATACAAGCAGGGTTAGCATCGGTTGAAGACAAATGTATCATCGATGTGTAGTACGTCTTAGTACACAGTACCACCATGCCCCCACATGGGCAATCAGGGTTAAGTGCCTTTCCTAAAGACACAACACAGTTGTCCCTGGTGGAGATCGAACTGTGGACCTCACGGCTTGAAGTCCAAAATTTGCTGCCTGAAATTTCATTATTTTGACATTAGTGCCCCGAGGGTTGAAATTAGTATTTTTCAGTTTGAAATTTCCACACAGGAACAAATTATTGGAATTTGACCCTTGCTGTAAAATGGAACATAAATACTGAGCACACAAAGATAATTGTGGAAAATGAAACATAAAGTTCTTGATTATGATTAATTTTCAGGCAATAACTTGATGCATTGAAACTCAAATCAGTGACTGCAAGTACACCTGAGCTCTATTTAATTATCATCTTTATTTGACATCATGGCTCAATTTATATTCTTCTCACATAGTCAAATTTACAATCAAACTGAGAAGATAAATCAAAAGTGCAAGTATCTTTTTGAATTTTTCAGCAGCCATGACTTGCTTTATAGCAGCCATGACTTGATTTGATTGAAAATTCAGGTGAGTATGGTGTAAAAAAAATCATAGATAAGACGATTACTCCTTCTTATAATATTGAATATTTTGTTAGCAAAAGCCAGGATTATATCTCTTCTTGGTAATATGGGGGTGTAGTGTCTCAGTGGTTAGAGCATTGGACTTCAAACTGAAAGGTCAGCAGTTCGATCCTGACCCGTGGTAACTGCATTGCGTCCTTGGGCAAGACACTTAATCCTGATTGCCCAAGTGTGGGCACAGTGACACTTGGTACAGAGGCATACTGCATATCAATGGTGGTTCTCTCTGGATACTCCAGCTAACTCCACTCATAAAACAGTCTGACACGATGTGTCCCTGGCTTTTGAAAGTGTTGTTAAACCCCAATAAAGCAATCAAACAAACTTAGTAACATACAATTTTTGTATTGGCAGAAAACTTACCTGCAAGGGGTGCAGTGGCACCATGGTTAGAGCATTGGACTTTTAACCATAAGGTTAGAGTGTGATGGCTCAGTAGGTAGAGGTGTAGGCTGCAAGCTGAGAGGTACTCGATTCGAATCCCACCTGCGGCAACTGCGTTGTGTCCTTGGGCAAGACACTTCACCCCCATTGCCCACGTGGGGGCACAATGACGTTTTGTACTAAGGTGTACTGCACCTCGATGGTGCACCTATCTTCAACCAATGCTAACCCTGCTTGTGTGGAGTTAGTATGTTGGGGAGCTGACAGTTGCTTGGTGGTTCTCTCCGGGTACTCTGGCTTCCTCCACCCATAAAACGGTCAAGGTCATGATTAGCCATTGTGCAGAAATATGTGACCTTAAACACAAATAAATAAATAAATAAATAAATAAATAACCATAAGATTGGCAGTTCAATCCTCACATGGATTGTGTCCATGGGCAAGACACTTGATCCCAGTTGCCCACATGGGGGCACAGTAGTGCTGTTTACTAAGACATTCTGCATGTCAATGGTGAACTTGCCTTATATCACTACTAACAGTTGCTTGCCACTGCTCAGTGGTACTCTCTGTATACTACAGCTTCCTCCATCCATAAAACTGTCTGACATGATATGACCTTGGTTGCTGAAAGTCTTATTAAACTCCAATAAACAAACAAACGAAACCAACTTCAGGGAGTCTTTTGAGTATCTACAGGGGTCATTTTTGGGACCCTTTCCCAATGACATTTCTCCATTTCCACTCAAACAAAAATTTAATGCATAACTGGTGCCCTGAACAGGGTAGTCGTAAGGCCTCAGAAAACCATTGGTTTTCTGAGGCCTTATGACCACCCAGTTTGAGAGATCAATTGTACATTAAATTTAAAGTGCTTGCCTCATGAAGTCTCTTAATTCAAAGGCAAATGACAAGTTCTCATTTAACTGGTAGAGTGCTGGAAGCCCACATTTGGGCTTTATTCTGAAGTGCAGGGGCCACAACTTAACCCTTTACCCAACGTAACGGCCAAAACCGGCCAGTGCTATTCTAAAAAATCGCCAATTAATTTTCATTATTTTTTTCATTTTTTGTCTCAAAAACATAGGTTATGACCCCTCGTTGGAACGAGCTCGTCAAGCTCGTTCCAACGAGGGGTCATAACCTATGTTTTTGAGACAAAAAATGAAAAAAATTAGTTATTCAAGAATTATTTTTGCAAGTGTCGTCTGCTTTTCATGTTAGGTAAAGGGTTAATGCCTTCATATTCTGAGGATATGCTTCATATTAGCTTGGAATTAAAACTATTTAGTCTGTGAGGGTTTGCCTTGTTACAATTTGTGGGAGAGTGCCAAGTGGCACTCTCCCATAAATTGTAACAAGACAAAGAGACGTGGAGAAATTTGGATGACCAAAAATCATTTAGCACTCTACCAGTTAATAGTATTAGAACAGTTTAGTAGAGACCACAGGGACTGATTCCATGTGACTGCATGTTAAAAAACTTACTTGCAGTATACATATAGTTGCTTAGGTATCAGTCTTAAGACTGCTGAATTGAAATGAAAAATTTCTTAATTTCCCCCAAAAGAAATTCCCAATTGCAGCCCACATGATGCAAATCTTCCCAATGGCATGGGACCCGGTAGAAGAATCCCTAACCTGCTGCAGACTGAGAGTTAATTATGACTCACATCATGCCCAGGGTGTAACAGCCTCCATAGAGGATGTTGGTCACTTCTTAATTTGTGTTGATTGAATATGTTCATTTGACAAGAATTGGTTATAAATTCATTTCAAACACATTTGACAGAATATTCATTAAAATGAAAATCACCAATTATGAAAGAAAACCCACTATACAATTATGAATGTCTGCGCAGTTAATTTAAATAAATGAACAGATGCTTTAGGGAACAGTTTGAAATAATGAATTAGAATTTGCACTTCAAAGTCAAAGTTAAAAATGAAATATTTTAATTCTAATGGGATATGATTTTTTTATTTTGAGTGGAGTATTTGAATTTTTGACATTATTCCACTTATAAAATTAGTGTTGAAATGGTTAGGGATAATAGTACCCAGTGAACTTTTTGGATTTATAACTGTTCCATTGCTGATTAACTGTGCATTTCTTAAGAACAGAGCATATACATATGCCAGGATCTTAAACTGTTATGATGTAATTATGATCTAGATGGAATAGTTTTTAATAGATTCAGACAATGAATAATATTGAGAAGGTATCAAGGAATATTGTATAAAATAGGCCTGACACACTGTACTATGTACCTTATGTAAATCAGAATTCTATAATAGGGGAGCCCTAGCCATTTTTTTCTTTTTTTTCGGGGGGTGGGGGAGGGGGAGTGGGCAAAGATGACATTTGAAAGGCCATTGAGTGGGCATCTTTGGGGGCCTCCCCTAGTCATAACTAGGATCCTCCAGTCATTGCCTCATCCTCCCACTTTCCCAAAGGAAAGGAGGTGGAGGAGGCAATGAGCTGATGGTCCTAGTTAAGACTAGCCAACACACCCCAAGAAAATTGTCCAAACATTTGTCGGAACCATGAAATTCCAAATAAAAAATTACTCTAGCTTACATATCAAACAGAAGATGAAGCCCATTTTGCAAAGGATCTCAGATCTGAGAATGACTAACTTCATACAGTTATTTTTCCTATAATTGTCATAGGAACTAGTCTATCACCATGTAGTATTTACTATCAAGTGTGGTTGCAAGCTCTCAGGCCAGCAGTCTAAATTTTTCCGAATTTGATGCCATTATGAACGAAACCAGTTTAGCCCTTAAATAGCCTATCGCCTATGGCTAGATTCACTTATCTGGAATATTTCAGTTGGGCAGAAAAGAGATCCTATGGTTCGCTTTTCTAACAAATGATATATTCCAGACGATTAGAGTCCAAAAAATACCACAAAGATTCATTTTCTATGGATCAATGCAGGAAATGTTGCTCAATCAAGACTTGATTTGATCGAATGTTTGATGACATTACCATTAGGAATGAAGACTCATCACACAACACAGTCGTAGTTTTATGATTATGCCATGTAGTTCCACTAATTGTCTTAACAACTTGCTCTATTAAAGTCAAATTAAATACGTATTAATTAGAATATCTATAACTGGAGCATGAAAGAATATCTGTATATCTTTGTGAGTAAAAGGACATCACATTACATCGCCTGTAGCCTGCACGCAAATTTACATGAAATGTGGTTAACCCTTTACATATACAATTAAGTGGGTCCCACTGCATAATCATAGCAAAAATGTTCATAGCACTGAAACTGTCAAGGTTCTGTGGTGCATTCACTGATTATTGTCAATGTTTGCTTTCAGTGAAAAAAGTGACTCCATAAAATTGATTTGCTTCACCTCTAAACTGACTTATTACCTGCATAAAATTAACAAACATGCATTCAGAATAAACAGAATTGACTTTTTTGACATTACAATAAACAAGCAAAAGACAGAAATGGATATGACAGGGGATGTTTACATTCAAGTCATATTTAATGTTGTTGAAAGTAATATGTTTTCAATCATATCATTATTATTCAATCTCATACAATGAACAGCCACCCACTGCAGAATAAAACTCATTGACCCTGCATGTGCCTACCATAATTTCCAAAGAAAATACCATTTTGGGGTCCTCTATACAAGACTGTGGTGATATCCAAAGGTTAAGTGGTAGAGTGCTGGAAGCCCATATTTGACTTTAATCTGAAGTGCAGGTAACCATTTTGAAGACTTCATATTCAGTAGGTGTACTTCATATTGGTTTGAAGTGAAATTATTTAGTCTTTAAAGATTTGCCTTCTTACAATTTAAGGGAGAGTGCTATGGGCACTCTCCCATATATTTTAACAAGGCAAAGACAGGTCTGACAATTTTTGATGAACAAAAATAATTTAGCACTCTACTAGTTAAGGGAGTAAGGTGGGAAGTTGGGAAACCATGTTTGCTCGACGATGACACAAATTTGCCCACTTGTTTGCACGTACAAAAACCTTTTGTCATATTGCAAAGAAAATTTATCCATTGGAAGTGGTCTTTTTGCTGGGTTACCTACACCTATGTGTGGTTTTGCATAAAATTAGAGATCGTTAACACTGAAAATAATATATTTCAACAGCTGAAACTTTTTGTGAACATTTGAGTGACAAAAAGCCATGGACAGGATCTTTAAATGTTATTCAACACAACGATTTGATATGAAGGCCTACTTTAATATTTTTGATTAGATGCAAGGAAGTAGATTCGATCAGAACATATGATAGTTTTCCAGTTTGACAAATTCATAACAGAGTTTTGGCAGAGTACACAGCCTCATCTACCGTGTCAGAATTTTATGCACTCTGCAGCTCAGGGTACATAAAATTCTGATGGGTGAATGGCAGAGTTGGGCAGTTTGGGGGTTTTCTAGTTTGGTTCCAGTTTGTGTGGCAAACCAGAAAACCAATTTGCAAGCCCCCCAAAAAACTGGCCAAATGGTTTTACTATGTTTGAGCATAAACTGATCAAAGTATTTTACTGGGAAGGAACTGGACTAGTAGCACCTATGGATTGTCGTCACTTACTCCATCTGGCAAAGGAGGGCAACTATGCCATGTTCCCAGTGTCACAAAATTTCCCTTATTGACTCGTCCACTGGACGAGTCAATAAGGGAGAAAATTTGACAATGAAAGCACAACAAATATTAGATGAACTTTATTCATTTGCTCCCCTAATTTATGTTTTTTCTGACTCAATAGGCTTAGCAACTAATCCTCCAGAACCACTAAGAATGATCAAAGGAAAGTTAAACTGAACCCAATGGAGACACTTATAGACAGGGCTTTCAGGGTGAGTGGTATTGTACAAACTATTGCAGATTTTTTCCAAGTTAACCCTTTACCCAACGCAGACGATATCAAAGTTTATTATTTTAAATATCATTTTTCTAAATTTTTCAAAAAATTTCAACAAAACCATATCATGTGACCCCTCGTTGGAACGAGCTCATCGAGCTCGTTCCAACGAGGGGTCACATGATATGGTTTTGTTGAAATTTTTTGAAAAATAATATTTTTTCGACTGCTGAATTTGCGTATTACGCGGGCGTATACGGGCGATTCGTTGGGTAAAGGGTTAAGGAGCCTGAAGTGTTATTTACTATATGTTCATAACACATAAAAAAACTGAACAGAAACTGAGTTTTTTTTCCGGAAACCGAATCTGAAAAATCTAAACCTCCCAGCTCTTGTACATGGGGCTGTGTCCCCAACAAAAGACCTGTATAACTGATAATATGTTTCTCAGCAACCTATTCAGAAAAGGAGCTATGATAATCATCAATGTTGGAGTAAAAGACGTGGCAGACTACCTCAGATTTTATTAGGACATTGACAATTGCTGTGTCTAATTTCTAAGGCTTGTCCAACTCACCAATGGGGAATGCAGTGGCTTAGTGGTTATGGCATTGAATTTCAAACCGAAAGGTCCACAGTTTGATCCCGTCATGGGTAATTACGTTGTGTTCTTGGGCAAGGCACTTCATCCTGATTGCCTGTGTGGGGGCATAGTGGCACTGTGTACTAAGGCGTAGTGCATGTCAATGGTGCCCTTGTCAATACTAACCCTGATTGTGCAGAGTTAATACATGGAGAGTCTGCTGTTGCTTGGTGGTTCTCTCTGGGTACTCCAGCTTCCTCCACCCATAAAACTGTACAACACAAGGTGGCCCTAGCTGTCGAATGTGTCATTAAACCAAATAAATAAATAAATAAATAAATAAATAAATAAATAAATAAATAAATAACCTATGACCAAACTGGGGACAACCTATGTCAATTTTATGTATATGTAGTTAGTCTTTAAACATTCCAACTAGGGGTAATTGTACTATTCTCGATGAGCCCAATGGTTTAGGGGGAGGGGAGTAACCCACTGCCACCCCTCTGATTTACACCCCTGCTCATATAGCTTAAAAGTTCTAATTTTCAAGGATTTATTGCTTGAAAATTAGAACTTTAAGCTACAGGAGCCCCATTTTGCAGTGGAGCAAATTGTTAAAAAAAATCTGAAAAATGGCTACAGGAACCTCTCTTTTGGTCACAGCAAAAGGATCATTATTTATTTATTGTGGTTTAACAACACTTTCAACAGCCAGGATAACATTGTGTCAGACAGTTTTGCAGGTGGAGGATGCCAAAGTACCCAGAGAAAACCACTGAGGAATGGCAAGCAACTGCCAGACTCCCCAATGTACTAACTCCACACAAGCAAAATTAGCATTGGTTGAAGACAAGTGCACCATTGACGTGCAGTACGTCTTAATACACAGTGCCACCATGCCACCACCTGGGCAATCGGCAGTAAGTGCCTTGCCCAAGGACACAATGCAATTACCCCTGATGAGGATCAACCCTGAACCTTTTGGTTTCAAGTCCAATGCTGTAAGCCACCAGGCTTCCAGAAAAAGGAGCATAAACAACAATTTAACCAAAGGACTCCAAGATAAACCCTGAGGTCAAATGTTTCTTTTGTTTCTTCAGAAATTTGTTAGCATTCGAAACTTATTTTCAGACTACCACTCTGAAGGAGTTTTGCTGAAAATCCACTCCTCATAGTATAGTATGTGGTTGAATGAAACAAAAATTTCCCTTTTACAAGAAACAGTGGAGTGCACTTAGCTGGATATTTCTTAACTGAATAACCCAGACTATTTCATATTGCATCCAAGCCCAAAACCATTCATCATATCTTCAGTACAAATTTAACCTGTAAATGGCACAGGCCAGGAGATAAATCAGAAATGATGGTTTAGGTTGCATGTGGGTTACATCAATTGTAAAATATGTGAACAAACTACAGGTTACGACAGAGTAATACAACATAACTTTATTAAATTACTAATCTCTCATTATTTCCAGGAAAGACTTGACAGTCTTTAGGAACTATCTCAACTGAAACGTTGAGAATTGGATTCACATAATTATGAATAGAATGCCATGCGGTTTCCATCTTAAAAGAATTTCAGTTAAAATAAATAGCAACAACTGACGTGCGATCTGGTGAGATCACGTATTACTTGATGCTATTTATATGGACAGAAATCCTGTTAAGACGTAAAAAAGCATGACTGGCATAGTAAAAACAGATAAGCCCTTTATTTCCAGGTCTGATGGCATATAGTTTAACTACCCACCTATCAGTGATGACTATGTGACTATAAATTCCATGTTGTGGTATAAACCATGCAAGTAATAGAATTTTTTACAGTGAAGAGGTGAGCAGTATAAAATTTCAAATCCCTTGACCAATGCCTGGGGATTTAAACTTTAATATAACTCACCCCATTACTTTATAATGGACTTTCCTTCCATGCAGAAGACAGAACCATTCAAAAGCTGTAGCAGGGAAAGATTGGAAGAGTAAATCCTTGTCAATTGAATAACAAAATCCTATTATCTGTTGCGAAATTACTGTAATGAACTCCTTGCATGCTGCTGGCAGATATTCCTGCCCAGGATGGGATTTCTCTTGCCAATGAATTAAGTATAATTTAGGTACATTTAATCAAATTTCTCCCCTGTAAATAAATGAATTTTTTCACCAATGATTTTTAGCTCAACTTTGGCAAAGCCAAATTTGAGGTATTGTCATGGCCCGTCGTCCGTCTGTCCATCTGGCCTCTGATTTGAATAATTTTTTGTATGAATGTTTAGTACCATGGGATACATCACATATAATATGGGTTTTTTCTCGTGCATAAATTATGCCAATTGGACTAACTTTGATTTATTTAATGTTACTTTCAGCATTGTAACTGCAAATGCCAATACCGCTCTGGCTAGAGGCTGTATTTATGAACTGATCTTTACAAAACTTCTTGGGTACCTTTGTTATCACCGTGGGATGAGAACGAGTGTTTTTGGTGCGGTCCAAAATTCAAGGTGGCTGCCGGCGGCCATTTTGAACCAAAATTAGTGCAATCAGTTTTTTGTACAGAACTTATGTATGAAAGTTCTGATTTGAATAAATTTCTGTATGAATGTTTAGTAACATGGAATACATCATATATAATACAGGTTTTTTTCTCGAGCAGAAATTATGCAAATTAAGTGCATGTGTCAATACGGCTTGGGCTAGAGGCTGTATTTATGAACCGATCTTCACAAAACTTCTTGGGTACATTTGTTATCACCTTGGGATGAGAACAGGTGTTTCTGGGTGCGGTCCAAAATTCAAGATGGCTGCCAGTGGCCATTTTGTACCGAAATTAGGTCCAATCATTTTTGTACACAATTTCTATATGGCTCAGGCTAGAGGCCGTATTTATGAACCGATCTTTACGAAACTTCTTGGGTACCTTTGTTATCACTGTGGGACGAGAATGAGTGTTTTTGGGTGCGGTCAGCATCCTTTTTGTACCAAAAATAGTGCAATCAGTTTTTTTGTACAGAACTTCTGTATGAAAGTTCTGATTTGAATAAATTATTGTAGGAATGTTTAGTAACATGGAATACATCACATATAATACAGGTTTTTTTCTCGTGCAGAAATTATGCAAATTAAATGAACTTTGATTGTTCAGTGCTACTTATACACAGTAAGTGCACATGTCAATACGGCTCGGACTAGAGTCTGTATTTATGAATACTTTATTTATTCACGAAACTTCTTGGAGTACCTTTGTTATCACCTTGTGACAGGAATGAGTGTTTTTGGGTGCCTTTGTTATCACTGTGCTATGAGAACAAATATTTTTGGGTTCAGTCAGACCCATTCTGGGACTCAAAGATTTCTTTTCTAGTTTAGCATCTAACTGTCACCCCACTTTTACAATACTTTACCTATATATTTGTTACAGGCTATGGTCAGCATTTATGTACAGACCATTGCAATACTTTACATGTACCTTTGTTATCAGGTCATTACCTAGATGTTTGTCATTGCTGTGTCACACTCTATACATGTACATGTCTTAAACAAGTTGAGCTACAGTGTCATTGACACTTTCATTTGAGCTATATTTTAATGAATGCTTCATCAAATCTAGTCATGGCTGCTGTAGATTGGATGAAAAATATCTTGAAAATACTCAGCGTGTTAAGAGTTAAACAACTGAATTACTCCCCAGCGCCAAATAAAAGTGATGTCACTATTATTAATTGTTCTTGAATGAGGGCAGCATCATTTTTATTAGGTATTGAGGGAGCGTGGTGGCTCAGTTGGTAGAGGTGCAGGCTGCAAGCCGAGAGGTCCATGGTTCGAATCCCACCTGCGGCAACCGCGTTGTGCCCTTGGGCAAGACACTTCATCTCCATTGCCCGCGTGGGGGCACGGTGGCGTTGTGTGCTAAGGCGTACTGCACGTCGATGGTGCACTTGTCTTCAACCAATGCTAACCCTGCTTGTGTGGAGTTGGTATGTTGGGGAGCTGACAGTTGCTCGCCGTTGCTCGGTGGTTCTCTCCGGGTACTCCGGCTTCCTCCACCCGTAAAACTGTCATGGTCATGATTAGCCATTGTGCATAAATATGTGACCTTAAACACCAATAAATAAATAATAAATAATATTAGGTATTGAAACAAAGGGTGAAAATGCCATCACTCTTTCTCAAAATGTGCAGCATCACTTTTATTAGGCCATCACTTTTATTTGGTACTGGGGAGTACCCATGTTTCTAGACCTCTTTGGCCTAATTTCATCCAATATTGGCCTTCTATCCATTATCTTATATATATTTTAGTTATTCAATTAACAGGGTTTCACTGTACCACCCTATCGGCATTGGTTTCTGGGTTTCACTTCGAATTTTTATATATAATGACAATTTTTTTATAATTCCTGCAACAAAAAATCCCATAAAATGTCAGAACAGATAGAGAGAGTGATAGTTAAAAGAGAGAACTATTCAAGAATAACAAGTGGCTGTCAACTTTTTAACTTAGTAACTAAATAACAAACCACAAACCATTTGCAGTACTGTGTTTCCAAGGTCACATTTAAAGCTGGGCTACTATATGACAAATGCAAAATATCTCAGAACAGTACAGAAGCTTCCAGCACTCCTTATCAAGACCCTAAAGCATGCCCAAAATCTGTTGGGGAGGGGCTGGGTTGACTCCCTCATCTAAACCTGCCTATCATAAAATTGATGTTGGAAGAAAAAACTCTGCTTTTCATACATACACGACAAGCTAACATAGGTTGTAGGAACTCCACAAGCAAATCTTTTACTCTATTAATATTTCTAATCCTTAGTATCATTTCTTGGGAAGCTCAGGAAATGATGTCAGTGTTTGTAATTATCCTACAACTAATTTCAGCTGGTACTGTAGCTCAGTGACACATGGTATTCTCAAAGTGTCTTGAAAAATAAACAGAGACAACAAAATGCCCACTATAGCTTCAAATCACTTGATTTATGCCCTTATTCTATCAAATTTTTTGGGGGAAGACTATTCCAAATCACCACGATTGGCAGAACACCCTCCAACATACCCACTGTTTTACACTTTGCATACAATATACCATGTTAGAACACCTGTTACCACACTTCCCCTACACATACATGTTTGGCATCCAAGCCTTAGTTGAGCCTTCAAGATGTTTTCTAAAACTCAAAGTTATTAACATTACTGTAAATTCCCACCCTGTGAATGACTAAGTGGAATATAACTGCTTCAATACAAGATGTGTAGCAGAAACCATTTTATTTAGTGACCTTATAAACTACCATACTAAGATGCAGGATAACTGTCCAACAAGTGCAATGCCAAGGGATGGCCAATTTCCCACCACCAACAAGCCAACAAGGCCAATAACTCACAAAGAAATACTTGGACACAGCTGGTTGACAATCCCCTTCATCATATTATCACCAAAAAGCAATATATTAAATTATGAAAAAACAGATTTTATTCAAATGTGAGGACAATAAATGGTAATGTAATTACAAGAAAATTTGAATCCAACAAGGGCAATAACTTTCAAAGAAATACTTGGACACAGCTGCTCCACAATCCCCTTCATGATATTACCACTAAAAAGATGTACGTTAAATTTGGAAAAAAAAATCTTGAACCATTTTCTTTGAAATGTGATGACAAGGAATGGTAATGTGACAACAATAAATTTCAAGTCCAACAAGGGGAATAACTCTTGAATAAATACTTGTACATGTCTTGTTCACAATCCCAATCATGCTATTATAACCAAAAAGCTATATATTAAATATGAAAAAAAATCTTCAACAGTTGTCTTAGAAATGTGACAACAAGAAATGGCAATGTGACAACACAAGAAAATCAAATTTCAACAGGAGCAATAACTCTTGAAGAAATACTTGACCAGAGCTGGTTTGCAATCCCATTCATGATACTATCACCAAAAAGTTATTAAATTTGGAAAAATATTTTGAACTGTTTTCGTTTAAAAGTCTGATGACTGGAAATAAGGAAGGGAAGAGAGATGGTAGGACAGTAGGATGGATGATAAGATGGATGGATGGACAGATGGGCAGAGACTACAATACACAAAAGGTATGTTTGGGCCTCATGCACCTCTACAAAGAGAAAAATGCACATTTTTGGCTTCACATTAAATGTGTAGCCAAAAATGTGCATTAATTTCAACTTTAAAGTCTGCAGTTGCGACAAATTAAATGTGGAAAAAATGTGTGTCGGAGAAACAGATATAAGAGAGAAATGTTCTTGTGATTGTCCAACAAGATGTTTTGGTTGAGACAGTATTATTGCCAACTACTCAGTACTTCTGGACTAGCAATCATAGGTTGTTTTTTATCATCCCAGCATTACATATGAAAATTATTATGTCACAATGATGTATTTGAAATTTTCAATGCTTAAAGTAGTCAGTCAATCGCAAAGAAATTAATGTTTTGTTATAATATAACAGTAGCCTTTCCTGCCTGAAGTGATAATAAAATCCAATCAACTGCTATGTCAATCAATCATTAAGTGTGTTTGATGTTCTTCATCAGAGTATTTTGTAATTTCTTTTAATCTCTTCAATGACATGTGTATTCTGTTATAAATAGAACTTATTGATAAAATTTCCATTTCTTATATATTCCATGTCATGGATTTCGAAAAACATAATGCTTTGACCTGTTATCAATTCAGATAGATTACTCCATTTATCTACCAAAGATATATCCCTGACATATTCAAGATTTTACCTATCTTAGAAAAAAAGTTGTTATTGACAGGCAAATGCCACTTGTCTTATAAAAATCATATTGTTGATCTATCTACCATCTCTTGTCAAACAAATTTACTGATTTCAATTTTGAGCCTCACACTTGGAATAAAACTGAGAATTATTATGTCCAAATGATGAATTATTACCTAACAACTTTAAACCCTGTGTATTTTCAATTTCCATCTTACCTTGTTTTTAAATGTGGTACCCTGAGATCAAGCCTGGAAATAAGCAGACTGCCATCTGCAGAATGAGGTCCCCAGAGGGTGAATTTAGTGCTGCCACCCTGCATTGCAGGGTAGTATTACTAAATTTACCCTCTGTGAACCTCAAGCTGAATCAAGGTCTCAGATAAATTGGGAGATTCTAGCAAATTCACCCTCTGGGGACCTCATTCCACAAATGACAGATTGCTTATTTCCAGGACGGCTTGAGATCATACTGAAGTAGAATCTTGTTAACCCTTAAATACTCAGATAAAATTTACTCTAATATCTTGTTTGTTTATATGTTTATTGAGGGTTTAACAACACTTTCAGGGAGTGCGGTGGTTCAGTGGTTACAGCATTGGACTTCAAACAGAAAGGTCCACAGTTCAATCCCCACCAGGGGCAACTAACTGCATTGTGTCCTTGGGCAAGGCACTTAATCCTGATTGTCCACACAGGGCACATTGGTGCTGTGTACTAAGGTATACTGCACATTGATGGTGCACCTGTCTTCAACCAATACTAACCCTGCGTGTGTGGAGTTAGTAGGTTGGGGAGTCTGACATTTGCTTGTCATTGCTCAGTGGTTCTCTCCAGGTATTCTGGCTTCCTCCACCCATGAAACTGTCTGACATGAGGTGACACTGGCTTTTGAAAGTGTCATTAAACCCCAATAAATAAATAAATAAATAAATAAATAAATAAATAAATAAATAAATAACACCAATTTTAACAGCCAGGGTACATCATGTTGGACAGTTTTAAGGGCATAGAAAGCTGGCCTACCTGGAGAGAACCACCAAGCAGTGGCAAGCAGCTGTCAGTCTATTCAATTTACAAACTCTGCACAAGCAGTGGTTAAAGGCTAGTGCACCAATGAAAGAGAGCCCAAATAATAAGCCAGGGACTCAAATTGAACAAACTTGAATCTGATCCCTCTTGAGATGTTACAAATGTATATACCAAATATGAAAGAATTCTGACTGGTGGATCTGAACAAGGACGTTTTTAAAGAAATGTCCTCACATTGCATTAAGTTCAACTTTGGGCTCAAATAGGAAGCCAAAATATTAACCCAGGGACCTGATTTGAACATACTTGAATCTGATCCACCTAGAGATGTTGTATACCAAATATGAAAGGATTCTGATTGGTGGATCTGAAGAAGAAGACTTTTAAAAGAAATTTCCTCATATTGCACTAAGTTAAAATTCGGGCTCCCACAGGAAGCCAAATATCAACCCATTGACCAGATTTGAACAAACTTGAATCGGACCCTCCTAGAGATGTTGTGTACCAAATATGAAAACATTCTGACTACAGGGTCCAAAGAAGAGGATTTTTAAAAAAATTCCCTATATTGCACTAAGCTGATATTCGGGTTACCTAGGTAAGCAATTTGAATATACCTGAAACTGACCCACCTCAATATGTTGTATACCAAATATGAATGCATTCTGACTGGTGGATCTGAAGAAGAAGATTTTTAAAGAAATTTCCTCAAATTGCACCAAGTTAAAATTCAGGCTCTCATAGGGAGCCCAAATATAAACCCAGGAACTTGATTTGAACAAACTTGATTCTGAACCCCCTATAGATGTTGTATACCAAATATGAAAGGATTCTGACTGGTGGAGCTGAAGAAGAAGATGTTTAAAGAAATTTCCTCAAATTGTATGAAGTTAAACTTTGGGCTTCAATAGAGAGCCCAAGTACTAACTCAGGGACCCGATTTGTACAAACTTGAATCTGACCCCCCCTATAGATGTTGTATACCAAATATGAAAGCATTCTGACTGGGGTATCTGAAGAAGAAAATTTTTAAAGAAATTTCCTCAAACTGCACGAAGTTAAACTTTGGGCTCCAATAGAGAGCCCAAATACTCACTCAGGGACCCCATTTGTACAAACTTGAATCTGACCCCACCCCCCACCCCCTCCCCTCCCTATAGATGTTGTATACCAAATATGAAAGCATTCTGATTGGTGAATCTGAAGAAGAAGATTGTTAAAGAAATTTCCTCATATTTCGCTAAGTTAAAATTCGGGCTCCTACAGGGAGCCCAATTATTAACCCAGGGACTCGATTTGAACAAACTTGAATCTGACCCCAATAGAGATGTTATATACCAAATATCAAAAAATTCTAAATGATGGTTCTGGAGAAGAAGTTTTTTTTAATTTAAAAAAAAAAAAATTATGGGTGCTATCAGAGTAATGCCCCTTGTAGGGCCCCCTGTGGACAGGGAAAGTTTATTTGTACAAGCTTGAATTGACATATGATAAGGAACATGCACACCAAATTTGGTTCAATTTGGTCCAGTAGTTTGGGAGAAGAAGTCGATAATGTAAAGTTCACGATGGACGACGAAGGACGACGACAGACTGCAAGTGATAAGTTAAGCTCCCTTCGGTGAGCTAATAAAAGGTGCCGTTTGTGGCTGTATGGGGTTTTATGGGTAAACTCTGGACCTAAAAAAATCAATCAAATCCACTCAGCATCATACATAAAATAAAGCATTCCAACTTTGTTATGTGTCAGTTCTTCAGTATTTCCCAACAAAAATTAGGTTATAATTCCCATTGGAATGTGCTCAAGGAGACCATTCCAAACTGACGAAAATTTAAAATCTGTATTTTGAAATACAATGTTTAGGCCTAAAAAAGTTAAAAATCTGTTTCTCAGACCCCCCCGCATGGTCCTTTTGGCTGCCGTTTGCTCTCTTTTTATAGCCAATACAAGCTTAAAAAAATAATAATTAAATGGTTTATGTTTGATATTTTACATGAGTTAATAAAATTGATAAATTTGTCCCTTGAGTGCAACAAGGCTTTGCAATGCTTTAGAATTGCAGATCCTTCTTTCACTCAAGGGACAAAATACACCACCACCCATGCTATTCTGTAGATTATGAGTCCTAAAACATAAAACAAACCAAGAATGTGAACTTTTGATAGCAAAGAAATAATTACAAAAATAAAAAATAAATTAAACAAGAGGCCCCAGGGGGCTTGAGGGTGCTCACCTGACATGGTGGCCTAAATATCAACCCAGAGAATTGATTTGAACAAGTTGTATCTGCCCCTCCTAAGAAAAGTTTATACCAAATATCCAAAGATTCTGACCAGTGGAACTGAAAAAAAAAGATTTTTAAAGAATATTCCTCAAATTGAACTAAGTAATAATTTGGGCCCCCAAAGGGAGCCCAAATATGAACCCAGGGACTTGGCTTTTACACACTTACATCTCACCTTCCTAAGGATACTGTATACCAAATATCAAAAGATTCTGACTGGTGGATGTGAAGAAGAAGATTTTTGAAGAATATTCCTCATTTTGAACTAAGTTATAATTTAGGCGCCCATGGTGAGCCCAAATGTGAACCCAGGGACTTGGCTTGAACAAACTTGAATCTCACCCACCAAGGATGTTGCATACCAAATATCAAAAGATTCTGATTGGTGCATCTGAAGAAGATTTTTAAAGAATATTCCTCATATTACACTAATTTTAACATTTGGGCTCCCATAGAGAGCCCAAATATAGACGCAGGGATTTGATTTCAATAAACCTGTGAAACAATCTTCCAAAGATGTTATATGTGAAATTTGAAAGCTTTTGGAATAGTGGTTCGGGAGAAGAGTAGTCTTAAATGTTTTTCCCATTACCCACAGTGTTAAAAAATACTGACTTAGCACTTTTTCAAAAGTCCTGAAGAAATACCCTATGATAAAACCGACAGCAATTTCTTTAGACCATTCCATTCTGTTGGTCCTAAGGAGGCTTCACGCCAAATAAGAATTCTCAGTCCCTTGTAGTTTTGGAGATATGGGCGTTTTAAATTTTTTCTATTTTTAGCTCCTATGGTCCCCGTGGAGTGACAGGAAAAATGTTTTTCATATTTATTAAGTACTTATGACCCAGTAAGCCCTGATATCAAATTTGGTTCAAATCAGCCACTCGATTTGGAAAATAGAAACTTTAGGTGGGGCAAAAATTCTTGCCCTTCCCATAACAACGGCAAATATAGCTCCTTGAACTTCTCTTGAACAAATCTGAGTTTACATCTCAAAAGGAAGCTGCACACCAAATATCAAGTCTCTGCTACTGCTGGTTCATGAGAAGAAGATTTTTTAAGATTGAAGCAAACTTTTTTGGCGTGGCCCTACCGAGGGGCGAGGCAACTTGATTTGAACAAAATCAAAATGCGATGTCATAACAAATAACTATCTCCAATTTCACTTGAATTGGTTCAGTGGTTTTGGAGGAGAAGACGCAAACACCATGTTCACGGATGATGGACGACGGACAGTGAATGATCCCTATAGCTCGCCTGACTTTCAGTCTGGTGAGTTAAAAACTGCCCACCCATATGCAAATTTATAAAAATGGCCTGAGAAACAGAAGATCTACTTTGTGGGGCCTTATGGTGTTTTGTGTAAAATATTGCAGAGTTTTGAAAGTCATAAAATGTTTAGCACTTTTGGACAAATATTGCATATTTATTAAGTACTTTATTATGCAAGTCATATTGAGTAAAGGGGCAAACCCTCTATTATTAAGTAACTGACCATCATTGTACACAAAAATGTCATTCAAATTCTAATTTTCTTTTTAAATTTTATATATCAAAAACATAACTTCTGACACCTTAGTGAAACAAGCTCGTCAAGCTAGCTGTCTTCTAACCATGTTTGGGTAAATGGCTAATTAAATTTGTTAAAATGGGGACTCATGGGCAGTACTTTAAAATGGGTTCATAATTTGAACAGTCAAGGAATGTAAAATCAGTTCAGCAAGGAGAAGGTATGTGTGCGGCTTTTTGGATGACCAGCAGATGACACATGCAGTTTTTTTTTTCTTGAATAACAATAACTTTTCATTTTTTGCTTCAAAACAACTTAGTCTATGACCTCAATGAACACATTCACTGACAGCAGTAGATATGTTTTGGAGACATAAATAGAAAAAGTAATAGAATTGGAATGACATTTTTTGTGTATTGTTCTGCATGTGGATGATTTTCTCTTATATTAGGTAAAGGGTAAACCTTATTTGAGCAGTCATTTCTATTATTTCATGATTGTTTGTTGTGTGTATTCAACGTTACCCGATAGAATACAAGCACTGAAAAATGTCTTAGAAAAACCAAGTGTGAAATTCAGCCTACAACATGTGAGAATGCATCTGATTGGTTGTTACACATCAGTGGGTATTTCCATTTATGATGCAGTGATTTGCAGGTGCCAACGGATTGCTACTTTGAGCCAATGAAATGCTTCGACATAAAACAACACTTCCACACAAGAAAATAAACAAACTGCTAAAGATGATATTCTTCTTTTACAAGTTTATTCACTTAATTTTAAGTTTAACCGTGGTATGAATATAGGACACAATTGGGGTAGAATATGGGGGACAGTGATAAACATCCCTTGTTGGGTTTTTTCTGTACATTTCACCTGCACCTGCAGCATATGTGAAACACCTGAAAAACTCCAACTTGAGTCAGTGATTTCTGTCCCTCATACCCCACCCTCTTTGTGTTCTAATTTTTGTCAAACAGCCACACTGAAATATTGAAAATCATAAGGCAATGTGGCCAATGAAACAAGTTACAGTACAGTCGCTGTGGACTGGTTGTAACTCAATAATGGGCAGTGATGTCCAAACATGCGTTTACCAGGTAATAAAAATCATCAGCAGCAGAATTTTAATTAATGAAGCACTGGGTTGTACCTGGTGCTTCATTAATTAAAATTTTGGATGATTATTCCAATAATTAGAGTTTGCAATCTAATATTATTGCATCTGTGGAAGTACTGCCCATCCCATGAAACGTGACCAGTCCATGGTGGCCATACTGTAAACTGGTTTGGGTTCTGAAACAGTCAAACATTGGGTGCCCCTTTATGCGTAAAGCCATAAAAATCCCCACTGGGCTCATCCACCAGCCAGTTCAGAACCTCATCAAGATAAAATGTTCTTCCATGTGATTTGGCAATTAACCACTTATCCAACCCAAAGAGCAGATGACACTTGCAAAGAAGTTTCCTGAAGAATAACTAAAAATTTCCATTCTCTGCCTCAAAAACATAGCACATGACACCTCATTGAGACAAAAAAATGAGCTTGTTCCAATGAGGGGTTATCAGGTATACTTTGCGACAAAAAAAGGAGAATATAATAAAATTTGAATGGTGAATTTTCTGAATAGTGCCAACTGTTTTTGGCTGTTACATTAGCCAAAGGATGCAAAGAGATAACAAAAAATGTCTCTTGGAATGTGTGTTTAGGAGAAAATTTATTTTTCCTCCACTACAACATGCCCAGTTCTTGGAAGTTGTGTTGAAAATTAGAAAGCTGATCTGGTTTCTCCAATTTCTCTTCAACTGAGTTATTGCTTTAAATCACATATTTGATAAGAATTTCTGTCATGTTTTATAAGCGAAAACTCTAAACAATATATGACACACATTCACAGTTAGAAAAAAATACAATAAATTTCACCACTATCACAGAGCATACAGAAGCAACTGATTTCTTCCAATTACTGGCAGTTTTATGTTCCTTTCAAACAAATCATTACTGTGTTGGTGGAGTCTGATGATGCATGTGCTTATATTATTTCAAGTGTCTGTAACTGTAATAGTTAAAATAGATTTACTGTACTATTTCAATATTATCTTAAGTTGTTTTCATGCAAAAATTATTTAATCCTTTAGGCCCCACAAAGTACATCTTCTGTTTCTCAGGCCATTTTTTTAAATTGCACATGGGTGGGCAGTTTTTTATTTTACTTTTTTATTTTTATATTTATTTCTTTGCCATTAAAGGTTCAAATTCTTGGTTTGTTTTATGTTTTAGGCCTCATAATCTGCAGAATAGCATGGATGGTGGTGCTTTTTGTCCCATGAGTGCAAAAAGGCATTGCAAAGCCTTGTTACACTCAAGGGACAAATTTATCAGTTTTATTAACATGCGTAAAATATCAGACATAAACCATTTAATTTTTATTTGTTTAAGTTTGCTTTGGATATAAAAAAGAGAGCATGCAGCAGCCAAAATTATCATGCGGGAAGGCCTGTTATTTATTTATTTATTTATTTATTTATTTATTAATTAGGGTTTAATGATACTTTAACAGTCAAGGTCATACCGTGTCGGTGACAGTTTTACAGATGGAGGAAGCCAGAGTACCTGGAGAGAACCACCAAGCAACGATGAGCAGCTGCCAGCTCTCCAACATCGTAACTCCGCACTGCAGCACAGGCAGGGTTAGATTGGTTGAAGACATGCACCTATCAACATGCAGTATGATGCCTTAATACACGGCGTCATCGTGCCCCCATGTGGATAATTGGGGTGAAGTGCTTTGCACAAGGACACTACACGGGCCATATTGACATGTGCACTTACTGTGTATAAGTAGCACTGAATAAATCAAAGTTCATCTAATTTGCATAATTTATGCACAAGAAAAAAACCTGTATTATATGTGATGCATTCCATGTTACTAAACATTCTTGCAAACATTTTTTCAAATCAGAACCTTCATATAGAAGTTCTGTACAAACTACTGATTGTACCTAATTTTGGTACAAAATGGCCGCTGGGAGCCATCTTGAATTTCTGACCACACCCAAAAACACCCGTTCTCATCCCAAGGTGATAACAAAGGTACCCAAAAAGTTTTGTGAAGATCAGTTCATAAATGCAGCCCCTAGCCCGAGCCGTATTGACATGTGTACTTACTGTGTATAAGTAGCATTGAATAAATCAAAGTTCATCTAATTTGCATAAATTCTGCACGAGAAAAAAACCTGTATTATATGTGATGTATTCCGTTTCATACAAAAATTTCTTCATAAATAGTGCACAAGTCACTAAAATACTCTGGAGCCAAATGGTTGAGTCATTTGTAAAAAAAAACTGCTAGAATATTCAATACAATTGTGTGTTCAATTTATTTATTTATTGGGGTTTAACGACACTTTCAACAGCCAAGTCAACTTGTGTCAGACAGTTTCACAGGTGGAGGAAGCCGGTGTACCTGGAGAGAACCATCAAGCAATGGCAAGCAACTGTCAGACTCCCCTACATACTAACTCCACACAAGCAGGGTTAGCATTGGTTGAAGACAAGTACACCATCGACATGCAGTATGCCTATGCCTTAGTACTCAATGCCACTGTGCCCCCACATGGGAAATTGGGATTAAGTGTCTTGCCCAAGGACACAATGCAGTTGCTGCAGGTGGGATTCAAACCGAGAACCTCTCAGCTTGCAGCCTGCATCTCTACCTACTGAGCCACTGAGCACCTTCTATGTTCAATACAGAGTCAGTGAAGTTGATGAAGAAAAGGTGTGATTTGACATGACTTTTTCATTCTGAATATAATTCTTGCATCATAGTTTTGAACACGATGGAGCCTCTGAAGGATTGTGTGATTGCAACCGAAAAGAGGAGTTGCTTTTATCCAATCAGCTTGTAAGAAATGCTTATACCAGTTGCTTTGCTATCTAATCATTACTGGGTAGAGTGCTGAATTATTTTGATTCGACAAAAAAATTTGTTCACAAGTCTTTGCCTTGTTACAATTTATGGGAGAGTGCCCACTCTCCCATAAATTGCAACAAGGAAAATTGATAGAGACCAAATGGTTTAAATTCAAAGATAATATGAAGACATCCACATTGTTTGAAGCCTTTGAGTTGCAGTACCTGCACTTTAGAGTAAAGCACAACCAGTTGACCACACACCCTAGAAATATTTCTCAGGTGAGAAGTTTGTTCATAAAATACTGTAAGGTTAGAGTTTATTGGAGAGTACATTTGTAATATGCAATGAATTATTACAATAGAGAAAATCCAAAGAAACTGAAGCCTTCATTGTGGTACCCACAGTTTTCAGTTGGGTCCATATATTTATCGGTGTCTATGGCTGTATCAACACTGCAAGTTTAAACAATTGATTATACTTTTGTAGCTCACTTTATTTGGAGGACTTCAACCCCAGGTGTAGGTTATGGGACCTATTTTACCAGTAACACACATTACCACAATATATTGGCACTGCTCCACTTTCATGGGTTCGCATGTGGGAGCGTACATTAGTGACTTCCAAAACTGAAATATTAAAACAAGAAAATACAACAAAATATTTCTTTACAGATGACTGAATATTTTTTTGTTTCCTAAACTTAAGTTATTACCCTTTACTGAAACAAGAGAAGGTTTAAGCTGAGTGGGTTTAAGCTACAATTTGGAAGCAAAAAAAAAAGATTTGAATGGCAATGTATAACACATCATATCAATAAGATTCGTAAAGAGGTAATGAAACTCCTGGAATAATCTGGCTAATTTGGGCCAATCAAAATTGGCATTGGCACCAAAATGGATGAGGAATACCACCAAGGCCACAGGGAAATGGGAGGGCAGGAGGTTCTTGCCCTATTCTTTACTGTAGGTACCTGTATCAAAGCATTTTCACTTATTTTTAGTGATAAGGCCAATTATAGTGACCCAGTCTATCATAGCATGCACAAGAAACATTTTGGGGGTAGCTGATATGAGATATTGTGACACACTTGGACAGAGCTCAGTAGTTTCCTTCTGAGAGAGTGTCACATGAGAGAATTCCATCAACAAAAGCAAAGATAAACCAGATGTATATCATTGTGAAATACAGTTTTGTAATAAGACACAAGGTTTTGGTATAGATGTACACACATAAAAAATACCCCACAATATAGAATCAGTCATACAGAGACCCTATCATCATTAACCCTACGCCATCTTTATCACTCTGAATGTCAATAATATTCAGAAATTAGGCAAAAATGCCTCCATGGGGCTCATAGCACAAGGTGTTTAACCCTAAAGGCCTCACACTGCCACAAACCATCAATTTAATATTTCTTTGAAAAAGTTGCCCCAGATGTATTCTTCCTTGCGTGATAACTCAATTGGGCAAATACTATAAAACCTTTACAATCGTTTTTCCCGAATTGTATTTTCTACAAGTGAATATAAATGACGAAAATGAATCATTAGCATTTTCAAAGATATGGCAATTTGCCAACTGGCAAATTGCCACATCTTTGAAATTGCTAATGGTTCATTTCAATTAGTTATTTCCATAAATAGAAAATACAATTCTGAAAAATACAGCTGTAAAAGTTTTAAAGTATTGGTCCCTTGTCTTGGCAATCTTTTTACATCATTGTTGTCTGCCTGTGGTGTGATAATTGAATTAGCAAACAATTCATAATTATATCTAAGAAATTATTTATTTATTAAGTGTTTAAGGTCACATATTTTTTGCACAATGGCTAATCATGACCACAACATGAGTATCAACTCAAGACCAGGGGTGAGCATTAGTAAGCCATGTTGCCCATTTTAGAGAGGGTTTGCACCTCCCAAGCATTGGTGACAGGGTCCTATTTTACCAGTAAAGCCTGTTTACTGCAGTGAACAGGCACTGCTTCACTTCCCGGGGTTCCCGTGGGGAATCTAAGAAATAAATGCGAATGTCTGTATCTCTCTCTCTATCTTTGTTCCGGGTGAACTCCTTTGTTTCTTGACAGATCGATCTCAAATTTTCTACATGGGAGTAATTCGTCCCTGTGAGTAACATGGGATGGGTGCCGTGCCCATGCGGGGTGACCTTGACCTTGAAATTGATGACCATGACCTATTATTTCGAAAACGGCTGGGCCGATTGGGCTAAAATTTCATATGTGCGGGTATATTGACCCATCGATCATTTTGCCTCTATCGGGCTGCCTGTGCGAGGTGACCTTGACCTTGAAATTGTGATCTTGACCTTTTATTTCGAAAACGGCTGGGCCTATCGGGCTAAAATTTCATATGTGCGGGTATATTGACCCATCGATCATTTTGACTTCATCGGGATGCCCGCGCAGGGTCACCTTGACCTTGAAATTGGTGACCTTGACCTTCTATTTCGAAAACGGCTTATATAACCATCTTCTCCTGTGCAACACCAGGTATCACCCGCTAGTGTTCTAATAAGAGTAAAATCCTTGCCCCCTTACTGGATGAGAGCTGGTGTAGTTTCTTTTATGTTTACGGCTCCAGTAGCAAATGTTACCGTCTGACATCAGCACGCGAAATATTGGAAATGACATCGCCCGTTTCATAATTGCTTCATCAAAGGAGTGACTACCAAGCCGCTTCATTTTTCTGGATTTTTCACACGTGCAGCAGATGGTGTTCCAGATGAAGTGTTGTTTAAATTACAAACCGATTTATGATTTGAACTAAGATGGGATGAGTTTATCTGGTTCATTATTTATCCAGTGCTGCCGTGGGGTACATGAGAGGTTTATATACTAAACCTGTGATCGTTAAAAGTTGCCTTGAACAAGGCAACTTTTTAACGATCACAAGTTTAGTAAATAAGCCTCTCGTGTTTCACAATGTAGGTTTTGGGCTATGGGCAGTGTCTTATTGGAACATATACATTATTGTGATGAGTTGATGGTAACATGGTCTGAGGTTTGTGGCTCGGATCGTACGATGTCTTGGTTGAACATAACTCTGAGACGCAAACTTCAGACCATGTTGCCGTCAATTCATTACAATAATTTATATTATTGATGGACAGATACACTCTTTGCATGTCAAAAGAGTAAGGATCGTAATAATGATTGTAAGTCAATGGAACCTCATTCACAATATGTCGCCCAAAGGGGTGGGGCTCTGGCTTTCTGCCACCCTGGCTCATAGGATGAGCCACCCCTGGTCATTACATTAGGTAAAGGGTTAAAGTATATGTTTTATTCCAAGTTAAATAATACAAGTACATAGCCAGAACTGTTTCATAACACAAGAACAGTGACAGTGACACAATCAGCCAACAATCAGTGATCAGGTTCCACAGAATGAATGACTAGTTCCTCAATCTTAAAAGAATTATATTGGGATTCAAAAGATAAAACCATCAATCATATTTTATCAACTTAAAAACAATATTTTTCTATCACAGGCATTGGTTTTTATTTTTCTTTCCAGATAATTGGCTTCCTGATAGGAATTCTAGCAACAAAACTCCAAAACACAAGGGTGATTGTATTCTATGAATAATGAATGATATCATAAAAGCTTGCAATCCACATTCAGTTAAGTACCGGTACTTGACTCATTCACCCATAATTCATAGTATGGTAACTTCCATCTGGGGCCCTGCGAAGCTTTGAGATTCGATTCAATTTCGAATCTTAAGTAGATAATCAGTTTGATTCAAAATCAGCTGCCCGATGCATTTCCCCTCGAATCTTTTTCATAGGAATATAGCCTGGTATCAGTCATCTTCATTGTCTCACAAAACGTATAGTTCAGAAATCGTACATAAATAATGTTTAAATAAAAGACGGAGTGTAACTTCCACTACATTAACATAAATTACATATGTACTTATGCCACCAGCAATGCTAATTCCAATATCACTAGTCCCTACCACTTTTAAATGCAAATTTAAGGTTTTCAAGCAATGTTGTCCCCATTGCCCACGTGGAGGCACGGTGACGTTATGTACTAAGGCATACTGCACATCGATGGTGCACCTGTCTTCAACCAATGCTAACCCTGCTTGTGTGGAGTTGGAATGTTGGAGTGCTGACAGTTGCTCGCCGTTGCTCGGTGGTTCTCTCTGGGTACTCCGGCTTCCTCCACCCGTAAAACTGTCACGGTCATGGTTAGCCATTGTGCAGAAATATGTGACCTTAAACACCAATAAATAAATAAATAAACAAGCAATGTTGATAAGTAACTATAATTCCTACAGGGTAATATTCCAACTACACCATCAAGGCATGCCTTTGATGAAAGCATGCCTTGATGATGTAACTGGGTTATTTTATCTGTCAGATCTTGAGCCATCACAGTCAGAACAAATCAGGTTTATAACACCCCAGCCCCCATCAGTCATCTTCGAGATGCCACTGTTTCAGTTTGAGGTTCAATTCGATTTCGAATAATAGACATGATTCAGTTCGAGATTAGATTTGATTAAAAAATATTTGATACACAGGGCCCTAGATACTGCCATCCCTGTTCATGCACATGATATGTGGAAGTCTGTTCTTTATTAGAGGGATAGATCACATAATAATCTCAATTAGTAGTCAATTAACTGTTTTGTTTGTTTATTGGGGTTTAATGACAGTTTCAACAGCCAGGGTCACATTGTGTCAGACAGTTTCATGGGTGGAGGGAGGCAGAGTACTTGGAGAGAACAACCAAGCAGTGACGAGCAAATATCATACTCTCTAGCTCTGCACAAGCAGTGTGTGAAGGCAAGTGCACCAGCGATGTGCAGTTCACCTTAGTACATAGCACCACTGCACCCCAACAAGGGCAATCAGGATTAAATGTCATGCCACAGGCAGAACACAGTTACTGTGGGTCAGGATCAAACCATCATCCTTTCGGTTCAATATATTTGATATTACTATAATAAAAAAACAAAGTGAGCAGGGGTTCACAAGAAATATCCCTCCTTTGCCATTCAGCCATCTGAAGGTGACGTATTTCCTCCCCAGTAAGATGTATATCGAATTTGGTTGCAATCAGTTCACCCAAACTCAAGTTAAAATTCGGAAAATACAAAAAACATGTTTCCTAAGTTGAAAAAGGACCATAACTCTGGTGAAAATGAAATTCAGATGCCAAAGTGTTTTGGACGGCCGGACGTCTTGATGCACGGATGGGGCGTCTCAATGCATGGCTGGACGGATGCATGGATGGACAGATGGACACTGCTCATTACTATAAAAGAAAACTAAATTACTGCATGGAAACCAAAAATCTATTTATAGTAACATTGACCTTGACCTTTGACTTACTGACCACAAATGCAATCCCAACAATCGACACCTCAAATGCAATCACAATATCAAGCTATAGCTTTGTACACAAAAGAAAAAAAAAGTTATTGCATGGAAATCAAAAATCTATGAAAATCTATTTATAGTAACAGTGACCTTGACCTTTAATCTACTGACCCCAAATGCAATCCCAATGATCGACACCTCAAATGCAATCACAATATGAAGTTATAGCTTCATACACACAAGAAAACTAAAGTTATTGCATGGAAATCAAAAATCTATTTATAGTAACAGTGACTGTGACCTTTGAACTATTAACCCTAAATGCAATCCCAATGGTTGACACCTCAAATGCAATCAAAATATGAAGTTATAGCTTCATACACAAAAGAAAACTAAAGTTATTGCACGGAAACCAAAAATCTATTTATAGTAACAGTGATCTTGACCTTTGACCTACTCATCCCAAATGCAAGCCCAACGATCGACACCTCAAGTGCAATCACACTATGAAGTTATAGCTTCGTACACAAAAGAAAACTAAAGTTATTGCACGGAAACCAAAAGTCTATTTATAGTAACAGTGACCTTCACCTTTTGCCTTCAGATCCCCAAAGCAATCCCAATCATCATCCCATTACAAGCAGCCTGCCTGTAAAGTATGAGTACTGTGCAACCAACAGAACAAAAGTTATTGCCTGGAAACGAGTGTGACAGATGGATGGATGGAAGGACAAATGGACAGACAAATGGACTGATGGATGAATGGATGGACAGAAGGATGAATGGACAAAGTGATTCCTATATACCCCCCCCCCCCCCCTTTTATAAAAGGCGGGTATAATTACTATATACCCCCTTTTATAACAGGTGGGGTATAAATACCTCCCCCTTTTATAAAAGGGGGGAGTATAATAACAGTTAACATATTTTATCATTTATTAGAGATGGGTGGTATTGGAATTTTGAGTTCGTATCGATTTCAGTATTTTTAAGGGATATACCTCGGGATTTGTTCAGTATTCACCATCTGACCTGAGAATTGCTGATAGTACCAAAGGGGAATTCGCATCAGGAAAACACAAAATAAGTTGTTCTTGTATCATTCGACCGCAGTTCCACAAATGCCACAGCCAATGAGCTCAACAGTTGCATTCTTTTATGAACACATATCATATCTACAGTAATTTTGTGGCTTCTTCTAAACACACCTTAACCTTTAAAGGCCTATTTGAAGCATTTGTAATTTCACAGCATGTTCCATGACCATGCCATCTTCATGCCTGCTGACAATAAACAAATCACCTGGGCAATGATTTTTAGTCAAGTCTTGGCTGCCTGTTAAGGCAGCCAAGACTTCGCTAGAAATCACTGTTAAGCAGCTGAACATGTACAGGCTGTAGTCTAGTGAGAATTCAGGACAATTGCCAAGGCACCTGAGGGTAACTGAAAATAAAATCAGCCACTCTTTTCATGAAAATGAATCCTTCAACTGCTATCAAGCCTCAACAAGGCCTTATAAATAGTGAATGTAGGAAAATTTGAAAATTCAGACAGTTTCGATATTCAACGATTGGTTCAGTTCGGTATCCCCATGATATCGGAATCACTTCTTTTTTTGGTATATTGCCCATCTCTATCATTTATAAACAACAATAGCACATGTAAGTGATTTCATAAAGTTCTCAATACAGTAAAAGTTAAAATTTCTCTATCTTCACTGCAGGGGATATGATTATTATTTTTCTGCAATTTTTTCTACAATCAAAACTCAAGCATTTAATAAAATGGATTAAATGCTTATATTAGAAGGAGGTATGGGTGGTGGGGTGGGGTGGGGGCAGAGGGGATCAAAAGCATCTGCCATGCTGGAGAATTTTGTTATCTGCATAAATTTTGCAGTAGATTTTCAGTAGATTACAAAATTTTTATCCATCTAAGAGGAACTCATTCTCTAATCCATATGAAATTATCAAGTCAAATTTATATTAAAGGTATCACAAATGGTTTGGTGTTTGAAACTGATATGCAATTAACACGTTTTTCAACCAGAAATCAATTGGGCCTAATTGGGACCCCATAGTATTGATGTCAACAACTTGTGTCCAGGGAAATAAGCTGACTGATGTTGTATTTATACCAAATGTCACCATAAATCAGACTGTGAAATATGAAGTGCATTCATGTCGAGAGAAATAAAACAAATATTCACAGCAGTTTGCTGTTTGTTTTTGTGTGGGTTTACTGTTACATAATCAATAATCAATCGGCAACTGAGATTCATGAATAAAGATTGCACATTATTTTACTATCTGCTATTTCAGTTTGCTTTTAATAAATATCTTTCCAGATAACAGCAAAATATTTTCCAAAAGGCACACTTGAGTGCAATAAACTTAGTCTCTGTTTAAAGTTTTTATGCCAGACACACTTTCTTCCATGTTGACATGCATTTACATCCCTTGGGTTCAACATGGTTCCTCTACAATGGTTTTGCATTGCAGATAGTACCTTGTTGAAGTGAAGGAGCATTTTTTATCAATGTAGACCCTATTAACTGGTTGAGTGCTAGAAGCCACTATCATGGCTCTGCTGAAAAGTGCTGGAAGCCACTTTAGTTGCTTTACACAGAAAACATCAGCTTGCTGCTTTTGCAGCAGTAGAGGAAAAATATCTGTATAAAACTGTTTTGTTACAATTTATTGGAGAGTGCCAATGGGCACTCTCCAATAAATTGTAACAAAACAGTTATTTATGATCAAAGTTATTGTACACTAAGGCTCCCTCTATAAAGAAAAAATGACTCATGTTTCAAACTGCCATTGAGAAAAAACTCAGCAACTTTACCAGTTAAAAAAATGTTGCCACAAATCATAATACCAGAAGATGTTGATAGTTGAAATAAAATAGTTTTATGTTGGTAGGACTAAGCATCCCTACAGTGGAAAAACATACCATCTGCAAAGCTTTAGCGTTGTAGATGGCACCTTGCTCCACTCAAGGTGAAATAGGCTGCTAATCTAGCTGTAACCACCCTGGTTGGTTCAGATCTTTTCAGTCTCATGGTAGCAATTGGGTAGCTTTGAGTGTTTTTTAAAGGTGCTGAGTTTGCAACTTGGCTCTTGCACTTCTCTCTTGACCTGTTTCAAGTGGATGTTCAGCCAACTCGGAGTACACAACTTAGGCTGATGCTTGTGTTGTGCAGTTGCTTTCAGATTGTTTTTGTTGTTCCTAGAAGGAATCAATGATAATATAACAATAACACGATTTTGGAGAGCATTATGGTTCATTAGCAGCCCTGCAGCAATGATGAACAGCCCGAGGGTTTATTAAAGGCCTGAGACAAAGTCGAGAGCCGTTAATAAGCCCAAGGGCTGTTCATCATTGCTGCAGGGCTGCTAATGAATCATGATGCCTGACAACAATCATGTTATCACTATTATTATCACTCCCTGTTACAGCTAACTGGAATCTAAAATTAGCCGGGCCGCGGGCTGCTAATGACTATTTATACCATTATCGCCCGCGGTGCGGCTCCGTCAAATGACGTCACTGAAATTATGGAGTTTTAACGGGCCTCCAAACTTATGTTAATCGACTAGTAACTTATAAATTGAGTGGTAATAATATTCAGAGATGTATGGTGTATCTCAGATGAACAAAAGACTGGTGTGGCAATCCATACCTTAAGGCCATTTACCCATCACCCTTATTGGTTCTGATCTCTTAGCCTCAATGTGAGCAGGTAACTTCGTGTACTGACGATTATGAATTCATGACTCATCTCCGGCATTTAATTTCCACTCAGTCTTTTACATCAGCCAGTGTCGAGTTTATGAAAAAAAGAACCTGTCAAGAGTTTTAAATTTTTTCGTCCCATTCAGAGGCAGTGCATCCTTTGATCAAAAGCCTGGGGACCCCACCCCTAGTGGGCACCCATTGAGAAAAGGGTCGCATTGATTCATATCTCTCTGTTTGTCAATAAATAATTAGGAATTGTTTTCGGATTCAATTATCACAATTATCAATTATCATCTGCCAATTAACTTTCCATTTGCCAGTAAATAATATAAACAACTGATGCTTCACCAATTATCGAAAGGAAAATATGTGGTATTTGCTTCAGTAATATATACCTCCTGTGAGACTCCTAGAGTGAACAATTTGTCTTCTTTTGGCATCAATTTTCAAAATTTTCCACCTGTCCGAGCCATGGTTGGCCTGGTGCATTAACCCATTACCCAACATAACGGCAAAAACCGGCCAGCGCTATTTACAAACATCATCATTCAATTTTCATTATTTTTTGTCTCAAAAACATAGCTTGTGACCCCTCATCGGAATGAGCTCGTTCCAATGAAGGGTCATAAGCTATGTTTTTGAGACAAAAATGAAAATTAGTTGGTTATTCAAGAATTTTGTTTGCTGGTGTCGTCTGCTTTTCGTGTTAGGTAAAGGGCCAATGTCCCACAGCCCTGTGTATGTTCTGGTCAGAGGCCCCCACAACCTCTGCCCACCACTGTCTCCATTCCTCTTTTCTAACAATTTTAATTTTTTTCAGTTTAATCATCCTATCTCCTTTGCATAAACATATAAACCAACAAAACTTTATTCAATCTCCAAAACTAAGCAGCCTTGGGAAAATATATTGTTTCAATAAACATTTGAAACATTCTACTGATGTCTTACATTATTGTTGAATACTCCAGATAAATAACAAGGGTGATTTGATGATTTTTGGACCTAGAAAATACAATTGACTATTTGGTTGGGAATTTTGTTGGAAATTTCCTGAAGAATATGTGTATGTGCCTGGTACTTCCCTTCCTGTCAGTTTTTCTCTATTATTTGTTGCATGTCCCCCTGTTTTCAGGTCAGAAAAGGTTGTCTGAAAGGCTATACTTAACAAAGATATTTGAATGCCAGAATTAAAGTGATGCGATCATATTGTTTTTGGCCTGAACATTATAATGGTTGCCTGTGGGAAATATTTAGTACTGTGTTACCATATGGCGATAGAGAGAACCACTGAGCAATGGCAAGCAACTGTCAGACTCCCCAATGTACTAACTCCACACAAACAGGGTTAGCATTGGTTGAAGACAGGTGCACAATCGACGTGCAGTACGCCTTAGTACACAGCTTCACCATAATATAATGATGGTTGCATGGCCTATTAGAACTCCATTGTAGATCTTGAGATCGTAAAATATGATTAATACTTTGAAGACAAATCAATGTGACATCAGTCCCTACACACTGAATAATTAGTTCAATCTGTATTGTCAGTTTTCAGTATTATGGTGCTTGATGGCAGTGACTCAGTTCAATCACATAAAACATAGAATTATTGACAATTTTCAAGTTTCATTAACTTTTCATATCAAATAAACAAAGGAGTTCTAATTGGTGGAATATTTAACTTCATGGGGTCAAAGTAACTGTTTTATGCACATAAATAAACCAGCCATACAGTGTTTTCGACTTTGGCATTTTGACTTTGACCCTTTAATTTCTCAACTAGAAGAGTGGTAGATTTTTTAAATGGTACTCTCAATTTGTTCCTATAATGTTTTGTTACTATTTATCACAGAGTACCCATAGACCACTGCAATAGATTTGTGTGGCATTGGAAGTTTGAGTTTGGTATCGATTTCGTTTTTTTTAGGAGGGCATACCATCGTATTTGGTCGGTATTCGGTATCTGACTTGACTAAGATTTGCTGATGATACCAAAGGGGATTTCCCCCCAGGAAAATATGGAATAAGTTGATCTTGATTCATTCTACCACAGTGCCTCAAATGCCACTGACAATGAGCTTAATGTTGGGATTCTTCTGCCAACACAAATCATATCTAAAGTAATTTTGCGATTTGTCCCAAACACACCTTAACCTTTAAATGCCTATTTCAGGCTTTTGTGATCTCAGAGAAAGTGCCATTAACATGACATCATTAGGAGGTCCTGCTGACAATAGACAAATCACCTGGACAGAAACTGAGCAGTGATTTCTAGTCAAGTCTTGACTGCTTTATCAGGCAGCCAAGACTTAACTAGAAATCACTACTAAGCAACTGGACCAGTACAGGTCAGTGAGATCAGGGTTCGCCTATATAAATCAACTAACTTAAATCATTAATTTAAATCATGATTTAAATCAATAATTTTTTTTTTAAAATCACGGATTTAACTAAAAAATTTACAAATTGTCAAGAAAATTTTCAAAACAATTTGGAAAAGAGCTGAAACAAGATGGAATGCATATTAAACTGTAGACATACAGTAATAAGACAGGGTTTATGACAGTTAGAACTAATCTATAGAGTGGGAATATACTGAGATGGTGATTTTTAGCTATTAGTTATTACTTGGTTAGTTTCATATTGGCCGAGATATTGGTAGCTTCACATCAGTCTTCGACCTTCAACTGAAGAGTGATGTGAAGTTAGTTACCAAGGGCTGATATCTCAGCCGATATGAAACTAACTAAGTAATAACCTCTTTATTTAATAAACCAAAACAAATAATTACAAAATGTTCTCAGATCAGTTGCAGTTTTCTGACAGTCTTATATTTCCCATTCTTTTTACAAAGTCTGAAGTTTCCTCTTCTCCCAGTTCAGCTATCTAACATTGTGGCTTCTCCACTGGAGAAGCCATGATGTTTGGATAGCTGAACTATCTCTTCTCCCACTTTGACAAATCTCTGATTATGGCTCTGAATATTAGTTTACTTTGAATTTTCTGCACAACTCTCATTTTTCTTCTCTTCGTCCACCCAATCCTTACTTATTGCTATCTATAATTCCTCATCGTACAAAAACTCAGTTTCAAGTCGTTACACAAATTTTCTTGATTGTGTTTGGTGAAAACGGTGAAAAGATTTTCCATGTAAACAAACTAGCTAAACCTAGTAATGTATCAAGGGGGACAACTCTAGCCTGGGCCCTATCAAATGAGATCGGCACCATATCGGCAAAGTCTGAAGTTATATCAGCCGACCTTGATAATGGGCAATTCTAGGAATTTAATTATTTATTGGTGTTTAATGACATTTTCAACAGCCAGGATCACCTCGTGTCGGACAGTCTTATGAGTGGAGGAAGAGTACCCATAGAGAACCACTGAGCATCAGCAAGTAACTGTCAGACTTCCCAAAATTACTAACTCCGCACAAGCAAGATTAGTATTGATTGAAGACAAGTGCACTATCGACGTGCAGTACGTTCCAGTACAGAGAGCTATCATGCCCCCACATGGGCAATCAGCATTAATTGCCTTTCCTATAAGGACACAATGCAGTTACCCCTGGCGGGATTGAACTGTGGCCCTTTGGGCTTGAAGTCGAATGCCCTAATCACTGAGCCACCATGCTCCTGGCAATTTTAGGAAAGAAAATGATATCTTATAAATAATTGTAAATAGTGTTGGCTGGATATGGCCTTACTGTGACAACAACAAAAAACTTTCAAAGCAAACAGGACTTTAGAATCTTACAACTAATGAATGTAATGAACAATGCAACATGCATAGAGGAAGCAGGGTGCTGTGTCCCCACCTCTAACACTCCTAGAGAAGGAACACCATCTTCGGAAGCTATAGGTATACACAAAAAACCTTCCTACACCCCTTTGAGGGTAATCCAAACATTCTTTATACTTATATTGCTACCACTGAAAGCATTATCTGAATATCTGTTTGGAGGCAGATCAAATGTAAAAGCCTGTCTGCTTTATAACTGTACTTGGCTTGCCTCACGTAAAATATTTATTTAAAGTTTCAATGTTAGTTTAACCCATCTGTATACTGATGTTGAAAAATCTAAATTTAGTTGCATTGTGGGAAATATGGCTGCTTGAAATGTTGGTATTTTGACATCAGTCTGCAGAGAATTAAGTGAAATCCAGCCAAGTTTTTGAAATCAGACAATTCCTTATGTTCAAAAGTGATGGTTACAACCCTCTTCAGCTGTCATCATATTAAAGATTTACAACAATTGCACTTGTTGAAGCTTGATGTGGGTCGCTGAAGGCACAAATTGAGGGTTAAGGCCCCACAAAGTAGATCTTGTTTCTCAGGCCATTTTTTGTAAAATTGCATGTGGGAGGGCAGTTTTTTATTTTATTTTTTATTTTTGTAATTATTTCTTTGCCATCAAAAGTTCATCTTCTTGGTTTGTTTTATGTTTTAGGCCTCATAATCTACAGAATAGCATGGGTGGTGGTGTATTTTTCCCCTTAAGTGCAAAAAGACTTTGCAGTGCTAAAGCATTGCAAGGTCTTGTTGCACTCAACAAATTAATCAATTTTATTAACTTGGGTAAAATTTTATTTTTTTAAGTTTGCATTGGTTATACTATAAAAAGAGAGCATGCAGCAGCCAAAAGGTCCATGAAGAAGGGCTTGAGAAACAGACTTTTAACTTTTTTAGGCCTAATTGATTAATGTTTGAGTAAACATGAATTTTTGTGGGTAAAATCCAGTCACCTATATACATGCAGCACATCAGCAGTCGGTTTGCAAAAATGCTTTATGGTTTCACTGCCCTTGGCTTAAAGATACGTTGGACAGGAATTGATTTCATCACATATCCTCATTTCAGAAAGGCAATTTTTTTCTCAGTGGATCAAGCGTTGCAACTTCTTACAAATTAATCAATTCCATTTATCTTTACACCTGTTGCACATCAATGAACCAACAATAATCATATTTTAAAGTTTCATTAGCCAAAGCTAATGTTCACCACAAAAGTACTTTTCTTCATACAAATGCAAATGTTTCAAGATGATAAAGGGACGTAACTCAATAAAAAGAGTTGAAAAATCTTGTAATCTATTTTTGTGTTGCAAGTCAACAATGTGTTCACAATAATTCTGTAAGGTTTCACTGGTCTAACCTGAAAGGTGTGAGAGATTTTGTCTCATGTGAATCTCCTTTTACAAAAAAGCAAACATTTCCAGGCAGATCAAGGGCAGTAAACTACACACAATAAATGTACTCCATCCTCTTTATACATGCCACACATTGATGAATAATCAATAGTAAAGTTTTCAAGTTTAATTAACCAAAACTGAAAAATATAAGAGAAGTTGATTTCATCACCAGAGTACCCATCTTGAAACTGCTAAATATTCTAAGTGATTTGAGGGCATAACTCCCCACCACCTCCACCCCAACCATCCCCAAAAATGCAATCCCATAAACTATGTGCATGTGGCACTTCTGTAAGATGTAGGCAATAATTCTGTATGGTTTCATTGCTCAAAATTGAAAGGTGTATTGGAAGAGTTTATTTCACCACGAGATTGCTCATCTTCATACAATTCTAAATTTTCTCACTTCATCAAGGGCAGTAACTCAAAAATAAGGTTTCACTGACCAAAACTACAATAGAAAGAGGTGATTTCAAGGGTACATGTACTTTTTCATTCATAAAATGCTAATTTTCCAAGTTGATCAACTCCAAAATAATTTCACTGCTGCTTACATGTGCACCATGCTGAAATGGTCCAAAAGCATGCCCCAAGGTTTCAAACCTCTGACTCTAATAATTTAGGAAAAATGAGGTGCACTGACATAACACAGATGCAAATTGGCAGACAGACTGATGGGCAGACAAACAGGTGGATGGCATTTCTCTTGTCGTCGGATTTTGCGTTAGGGATGAAAATTAATATTCTTACTTATTCGAGAATTTTTTCACCCGTGTCGTCTTCAAGTCTCAGGTAAAGAGTTACCAATGTAAAAATTTGCAGCAATTTTTCTCTCAATGCAGCCATGTACAGTAGAATCCTTTTAATTGAATATCCATTTTGCCAGAGAAACTTATTCAATTAACAGGAGTATACAATTAACAGGAATTTGTCAGTTTTCTGTGTTCAGGAGGTAAACTGAGCATTTATTCTATTATATCTTGTTTGACAGAGCTCATAGAGCTCTGTCAAACAAGATATAATAGAATAAATGCCTGTGTTGAATGTAGTGAGGCCAAAAGGTTGATAAATGAGGGGAATTTGGTGTGTGTCACAGTACTTTTTTCGACATATTATAAAAATTTATATACAATTAACAGGAGTTTACTCTACAACCCATATGCAATTAATAGATCAAATTTCTACTGAAGGTATGGTAAATGGTTTTGTGTTTAAAAATTATATTCAATTAACAGGGATATACAATTAAGAGATATCCACTTAAGTGGGCTCCACTGTATTTACCTAGTACAGCAGTCTGAACATAGTGGTTACCCCCACTATGCAGTATGGTAGCCGCTCCGTCCAGATCGCTGAACTAGAGTTATTTTAACCAATTCAAACTCAATCAGCTTTGTCAGTCCAGAGACTGACTTGGTAAAATTCCTAGTTGAAAGGGAAAAAACTGCAGGTTGAAATTGTGATATTCAGTCGTCATAAGTGAGGAGATAATTAAATGGAAATGTGCTCAAATACCTTTACTGTAGCCAGGGGTGTCGGCCGCACTTCAGGGCAAGGGGGGGGGGGGCAGACCCTGGATAAAGGGTATTTACTAGCACTAGCAGCCCCGCCATGACACATCGAAGCATGTTGCCTCGAAGGCCGAAGGCCCAATATGGGGGAGTTTGAGAGGATGTGTCCCCCTCCCGAACTCTCCCAACTGCCCAATTGATTTTGAAAGCACCCAGAACGGATTTGGGGTGTATTGCAGCTTTACTTCGAGAATAAATCCTTGAAAAAAAATTGAGTGACAAACCTGGGAAGGGCATTGTCAATCCCCTCTAGCAGGGGTCTGAATGTAGGGAGGGCAGCTGCCACCTCCCGCCCCGGGCTTCTGACGTCACTATTATTATTTATTTATTTATTGGTGTTTAAGGTCACATACTTATGCACAATGGCTAATCGTGACCGTGACAGTTTTACGGGCAGAGGAAGCCTGATTACCCGGAAAGAACCACCGAGCATCGACATGGTGCACATATCTTCAACCTCTGTAACCCTGCTTGAGGTTACAGAGGTTGAAGACATGTGCACCATCGACATCGTACACGGTGTCATCATGGCAACCGGGATAAAGTGCCTTGCCCAAGGACACAACGCGGGTCGTCTCCGACGGGGATCAAACTCGGGACCTATAGCATAACAGTCCGACAATCTACCTCCGAGCCAGTGTGCTCTTCTGGCGTCACTGATTGTAGTCATATCTACTACTTACCATTTTCATCAAGTCCAAAATCATCCATTGAATACTTCTCTGGACCATAAGCAATAAACATGCTGTCATCTTGAAAAAAATCTGACAGACATGTAACCTGAAAAAAATAAATACATAATCTGTTATATAATTGGGGAGTGTGTGATTACGACCGTGTCCAGCTATAAACTGATATGCAATGTAACTAGAAATTTTCCATCACATGGGCAGGGCTGCTGTTTCTTATTCTCCCTTCATTGCAAAAAAGCTCAACCATATTATTCCAAACAGGAAACAAAGGATAGGTTTGAGGAAAGAAGTTGAAAAAATAATAAAATAAGTGAAAATAACGGTGATTTTTGTTTGTTAATATTGTCAGCTAGATTGGCGTGGGTAGATTAACCAATTCGTTTGACAAAGGGTCAATTCCAGTGCCATGGGACACTGACAAAGCTGAAAACATTTACGCGAAAACTGGAATCAATGTAAAGTCTTCCTATAGAATTATCGTTACTAGCCGGCCAGGTATTAGAATATCCGTGTTGTCAAGGGAAGGGAAGGGGGTGTTGCTAGGGGGGAGGGTGTATCACATGGGGTGTCCACCTCTGTGTTTCCAAATCCCCCCCCCCCCTCCACCGGTAGGCAAAAAATCCAATACCAAGTGCAACATAATTTCCAACAAGTGAGGAATTCAATTAGCACGTCCCTACCATCCTCAATTGTACATCCCCCTTCACTGTAAATTATACAAGTGAGGCTTGGAAAGAGGGAAATAATCGATGAAGCACAGAAGCCTAGCAAACATTTAATTTCAAAGGTTGATCTGAACCAATTAGCAAATATCTCAAAATAAAAAGTATATTGCATTAAAATTCTGATTTTGGATCTTCGAGTACAGAGCCAAGTCGGGACGTATTTCGTAATCCAGGATTTGTACACAGTGGACGTGGCAGAGATTTATGGGGTACATTTTCGCAAAGGCGCCGGAAGCATCTGAGGGCAAGGGAGGCAAGGGTATCAAAAAAATCACAGGACTCTAAGCATGAGTTAAGACCGGGAGTCTCACGTGGGAACCCCAGAATGTGAAGTAGTGCTTGTTTACTGTAGTAAACAAGCTATGTTTTACTGGTAAAATAGGACCAAGTCACCAATACTTGGGACGGAAGACCTTTAAAGTGGGCAACATGGGTATAAATGATTGACTACACTTGAGTATTGTTGACTCCATGTTGCAGAAATATGTTACCTTAAACATCAATAAATACAATGAATAAATAAAACCGGGAGGATTATACAGCGTCTTGTAAGCTGTAATGTGACACTCAATACTTTTGACATTGTATATATCACGTCCCTTGAGTGTTACAAGGCGCCATCTGCAATGCTATTGTATTGCATATGACGCATCGTTGCACTCAAGCGACGATATAAAGCTTCGGAACTCACCTCGCCGACTGTATATCTTCTTTGTTTGATGATTATCTACCAGCCTCCATCATTACACCTGAGCCGCCACCCCCTGACAATGGCACACGTAAACGTTAGAACCGAATAATCGAGACTTTCTCAGTTACAGTTCTCACAAAGTAAAGTCTTTTCCACTATTGTCCTTCTGTCGAAAACTAGCACGTGCTGCCCCCTTATCTCAGGGCAAGAGGGGCCTAAATTATAACCTCTCCCGTCGACGAGGCTTTATATTCTCGCAATGAAACATTTCCAGAGTCTATCTATAGCCATATGTGGAAAATAAAGTCCCAAAGCATGTGAAATAGACTAGTTTCTAAAACCGCGTTTAGTTTAAACCTTCAATCTTTTAATAGACCGACCCGACAATTGTTTATTTTGCTCCAGAATTCTCGGTTTCTACCTATCCAGACCTCCATCTTTTGGTGGAACTTGGTTGCTATGAGTCTGAAAGACCTTCTATAGGACGGGGTGTGTTCGGGTCTATTTGGATAATTAGATTAATCCAGTTCAATCGAGCACATCCTCATATAAAACTCCCGTCATATTATAGAGTAATAGGCCAGATACACGTAGCAACCACGTGCCACCAGGAAAACCAAGATGGCGTCCTCCAGTAAACAAAATGGAAGACGGAAACCCTTGTCACCCTAACACGCGTTGCACATGCGCACTGATCCTACCTATCACCATAGGAATGACATCACGATATAGCCGTTCACGACGGCTACCATGACACCCCCCCCCCCCCCCATGAAGTCACTGGGTCATGTAACTATGACGTCACTTCCTAGGTCCGGCCAACGGGGCCCGATCCATCGACCTCCTACTATTGAGGTGCTATATGTGCTATGTTTCTAAGGCAAAAAATGAACATTTTTAGTTATTCAAGAAATTTGTTTTTATCAAGTGTTTCTTTCTTCTTATGTTAGGTGAAGGGTTAAATAGGTTACCCAACTCTGAGTGGTGAATGTGTTTTCTTTTACGATTTCAAAACATTGACAGTTGTGTACATGGGAGATGTACTATAAGGACCACGCGTTGCAATTCCAACTTTAGCATAGCGTGAATAGCAATCACACACATTCCCCCGTATCGACCATTTCCAGGTTAGAAGGCCATAAGGGCACATTCGCCTCCAATTTATCACAGAATAAAACATATGATGCGACGTTCCGCCAATTACTTCACGGCGTTTGCAGAATTTACTGGTAACTTCACTAGAACATTTTATAATTCGGCGAAGGTCGTATCATTATGGAAGTAATATTTATAAAAATTATATTATATTTAATATACTGAGTCAAAAAAGAAAGTATAATAGAAACAAATGTGAAAAAATAGCATAAAGGAAGAAATATAATAGTTCTAATGTTGCATGTTTGTGGACAAGAAGTCGTGCAAAGAGTTTAATGACATGTTGTTGTCGTCCACCCAACCGTATAAATTTTGCTACTGATTTCAAAATAGCACGTGCTACCCGAGAATGTCAAATTGAATGGGTGACCGACGATTTTCTTTGTGTTATGTTGTGCTAGAGAGCCTGGGTTATTGAGAAAACTCGCTAGTTGTTGTCTTCCGACATTTTAAAAAATGCCAAGGTTAACCGAAAAACAGAGGCTGCGTGCCATTGGTATGCATGAGGCTGGGATACCTCCAGATGAGCTCGCTGCTGAGTTCGGAGTCCCTGTGGCCACTATTTACCATCTCATTGGAAGGTATAGAACCACTGGATCTACTGCCGACCGACCGCGTTCAGGTCGACCAAGAGTTACGACCCCTGCACAATCCCGACACATCAGGACGTCTCACTTGCGGGATCGCTTCCTTCCGGCGACGAGGACAGCAGCAATTACTCCTGGTAGAACTAACAATAGAATTAGAGAACAAACTGTCTGCAACAGACTCGCTGAACACGGCATCCGACGTAGGCGTCCATACCACGAACCAATCCTTACCCAACGTCATCGTACCGTCGGAATGGAATGGGTACGCCAGCGTATTCGCTGGACTCAGCAGCGCCGGAGCACAGTTCTTTTTAGTGATGAATCACGATTTTGTCTACGGCGCGCTGATGGTAGGGCAAGAGTGTATCGCCGACAAGGAGAACGGTTTTCTGATGCTTGCGTGCGGGAATGCGACCGTTTCGGCGGGGGTAGTGTAATGGTTTGGGCAGGAATTTCCTTACAGCATCGAACGCAGTTGATCTTCGTCGATGGTAATCTGAATGAACAGCGATATAGGGACGAAATTCTTAACTCTGTTGTCCCGTTGTTCAACGCTAACGTCGGATTGCTTTTATTCCAGCAAGACAATGCCCGATGTCACGTGGCGCGTATCTGTCGTGATTTTCTTGAGGAGCAGAGCATCGAACTTCTTCTCTGGTCCCCACTTTCGCCAGATTTGTCGCCAATCGAGCATCTTTGGGCTCAACTGGACCGTCGGGTACGACTTCAGGATCTTCAGACGTTAGGCGATTTACGTAATGTTCTAAGGCAGGAAATGGAACGCAGTACCACAGGGTGACATCCAGAGACTTATCAGGTCCATGCGCCGTCGATGTCTTGCCATCCAAGAGGCAAACGGTGGACATACACGCTATTGACTGCATGTGTGAACTTATCATTTCACCCCATATCTGTATTGCGACGTATTGACATGACGCTGGCAACAGCAAGAATATGAAATTGTTCAAATTCATACAGCTGGACTCGAAATATGAATTTACAACCATTTGTTTGGGATTAAAGTCGGTAATACTAAAAAAATTGCTCCTCAAAGTTTATTATACTTTCTTTTTTGACTCAGTATATATGGAGGTGTATTTACGACGTGGTGAAAAAAGAAATCTAATCTGCATGGGCAGATTGCTGATCTGCCCGGACAGATTAGTAATCTGCCTGGACAGATTAAATAATCGACCCGGGCAGATTAAACAATGCTCGTTGGCAGCTTAAAATAGCGAATCCAAACACGAACTGCTCTGTTTTAAGGCAAATTTAAAACCTGTTTCTATATTACATAGTTTGATACTGTTAGAGCATATTTCACACAATGGAGAATACTGACAGAAAGAGTGAGAATTGCAGTGATCGCCCTATTTGGCCCGTGATATATCTGTTTTCATCCAATCTCGAAGCCCATATTGACACGGCGTATCAATAATATCATTGTCTCAAATGCTTCCTGTGGAGCAAATGATCTTTCACACAAAGGGCCAGACAGATCCGTTTGGCGAGTATATCCCCGAAGGAAATAAAAACCCCACACTGGCTGCCCCGTTAGTCCTGTTTCCAAATTATTCTGTCGGCGGCTTGAAAACGTCCCGGAGATTACCAGACTCCAATGCCTCTCAGAGGGGTTCGTAGAAGTGGAACATAAAAAAGCGGGAAAATACACAGACGTATCATATCACGATTTATTGTCTTGTCTGCATTTTCGCGTAGATGCTGCGATCATGTTTTCGCACCCAGTTTCACGAGGTCCTCCACTTGAAGAAGACATGGGACTTGGACGTGAACGCAATAAGAATAGGCCTATTCATCGTCTCTCTAAAGTTTTGGAACTTTACCTTTTCAAACAAAGTTGTGTCCGCACCTGTGTATCCATCACTGCTTTCGCATTTGCATCTCTTACGCATATGCTTGTTTCAACCTCCTCTACGCCCTCAAATCAAACTTTTCCAAACTCTGTAGCTTCAGAAACCTGAGTTCAACTTTGCAACCACGTGGAGATTTCCCAGATAAGATATAAGCTGAAACCAATCAAGTTTGATGTTCTGCTACCTATATTAGCAGATATGGGTCGAATTATTTATTTATTTATTGGTGTTTAAGGTCACATACTTCTGCATAACGGCTAATCGTAGCTGCAATATGGGGGTAAATTCAGTCCAGCCAATTGTTTGTACTCAGGTTGCGCATTTTAGAGGACTTTCACCCCAGGCATTGGTGACCGGGTCCTATTTTACCAGTAAAACAGAAGGTTCGAATCCCACCTGCGACAACCGCGTTGTGTCATTGGGCAAGACACTTAATCCCAACTGCCCACGTGGGGGCACGGTGGCGTTGTGTAGTAAGGCGTACTGCACGTCGATGGTGCACTTGTCTTCAACCAATGATAACCTTGCTTGTGTGGAGTTAGTGCGTTGGGGAATCTGACAGCTGCTCGCCGTTGCTCGGTGGTTCCCTCCGGCTTCCTCCACCCGTAAAACCGTCCGATACGAGGTGACACTGGCTGTCGAAAGTGTCGTTAAACCCCAGTAAATAAATAAATAAATAAATAAATAAATAAATAAATAAATAAATAAATAAATAAAACTCGACAAGAAATCAGTGTCCATCCTTATAAACTTACAACTTATGTCATCGCAGAAATGCCGAAAACCTCTTTAGACGCAGAGAGTTGGAGAGACTAGGAGCTGTTGCACACAAGTCTTCAAATGGCGATTGTTGCGAAATTCAGCCTACTGTGGAAAATTTTATGCTAAGTAAAGTGTCAAAGGGTCACTAGAGACTATAGTAAATACTAATATAATAATATAAGAGCGCTTGAAAGTACTTGGCAGGCAGAATATAATCGAGTAGAATAGAAAACGATTCAAGTAAACTGCACTATGAAACACAGGAGCTCTGGTGAGATTGCAAGATATGATTTCACTACCTATCAATCAAATTAACCATTGTTCTAAGCAAATTCCAGACGCGCTTTAAAAAAAACAAACTGCCAAGATAGTAGCTGCGCGTTGACGGTGGTTAGTAAAGATTTCTCCCTAACGTCAAGCATTCCCATTTGTTTTGTTTTAGGAACTTCATCTGGCCCCTGGATGTGACGTGTTGGAATGTTCAGTTGATGTGAACTTGATAATTGGCGGACAACTAGTTCCATTGTTCTGTCAAATCATACGTGATTTGCAGAACTCGAAGACTGACTAATGTGTCGCGTGATGTCTAGCCGTATCAGCCTGTATCAGCTGATTCTGACTGGGCAATCACGTTGACTTCTTACAGAAGACATCCTGCAAGCCGACATTTATTGAAGCTTGTGAACTAATGTAAGAATATCGGGACGGACTGGTTGAGGAACATATTTGGCTATGGGTGCTTCATGTCACCTGATCGACTGACTGAATTTTTCTACATCGCATGATGCTTAGCAAGCATGAATTTGCAATTCTGCCCAAGGCCAGTCACGTACGTCTGTGTATATAACAGCCAACAGAACACCAGAACATACATAGACCTCCGGTCATACCCACAAACGGTACGCTGTTAGTAATCCTGTACATATTAAATGCAATTTTTGGCCGGGCAGTAAGCCTTGACTGTCCTAAGGATACTGCCGTCACTACGGTATTGGCAAATAAGTGTGTTAAATTTTGATACTTGAAACAATTTTGATATTTCTTGATGAAGTTCTTAAGACTTTGTATTTAATAGAAGTATTGATAATCAGAAAAAAGAGCCTTTTGTCTAAGTTGTATTTTGCTACAAGAACCCACGAAAGAGCACGCGGATCAAAGGGCCTGTAGTCTAAAAGAATCACAACCTCATTCCAAAGACGTTTTGGCAACAACTGAAGTTCGAACTGTATTTATTATAAAGCCACTAGACGAACCTTGAGCCACGGCCATTGACGCTCACTATGCGACACGATTCAAAGCATTGGGCTAGTACGCAATTCATTCAACTAAAACTCCACAAGATCAATCTTTTTCAAGGAAACTATGTGGGCATTCTGCAGTTTTGTTATAAAATTTATCACATGATCTAACGACTTCCCCCGACCTTTAAATCCGTCCTTTAAAAGAGATACAGCACCAGCATTCAATAACATTCCAGACGTTACCCCATGTGTTCGCAGTTGTATTCTTGCGCGCACTTCCCTGGTCTCCTGGAGTCTATTTGCACTTCATAAGCTTGCTGCATATCGAAAAACATGGCTTTAGAGTTTTGAACCGTTGTTTTTAATTTTTAAAAATGCTGAATGCTTCAAAATGTCTACTTCACTGATAGGGACGTTGCATCGGCGGTTGGGGAGTATGAGGGTGTCTCAAATATATAATAGTTGGAAAGTCCTCAATTGGTAAAAAATGGATATTTCAGTGATGTGAATTTTGCCAAACATGTCCAGAATTTGGCCAAAATGTGAAGTTTTTAAACTGGAAAGTATTGATGAAAAGTTCCTTAAACACTGATTGCAAAGTAATAAAAATACCCCCAAATATTGATTTGTAGTTGTAGTTGGTATTTGTGACCACCGAGGGCCCCAGTTGGATAATTTAAAGTCAAGGGAGGTGTACAAATTGAATTATGCATCTTACAACCTGTAATTTGAAAAGTTTGACTCAAGGGATGGGAGGGGGGGGGGGGGGGCGGTGCTAATGAAATTTCCAATTATGTTGTGGTGGTCTGAATATTTCCTGCCAGAGGGTGGGGACGTGCAATTGGAAATCAAGAGGTGGACACCCCCGTCCAATACCCCTGAGCAACGTCCCTGGGGTTGCTGGGGGGGGGGGGGGGGGCTCTTGGCAACACGCGGATATTTTAGTACTTTGCCGGCTAGCAACAGTGATTCGATAGGAAAACTTTGCCTTGATTCCAGTTTTCGCATAAATGTTTTGAGTGTGAACAAATCTTAAAAACTGAATGCACAATACCATCTGTGTCAGCGTCCGATGGAACTAAACTGACCCTTTGTCAAACAAATTGATCAATTTACGCATGCCAATCTACCCAACCTTATTGAACAAAAAATCACCGTTATTTTCAGCTATTTTATTATTTTTCACAACTTCTTTTTCAAAACCTATCTCTTGGTTCCTGTTTGGAATAATATGGTTGAACTTTTTACAGTGAAGGGACAATAAGAAACCACAGTAAATTGATGCACAACCCCTAAAAGAAGAAAATGTTAGAAAACCCTTAGCAACGTCCCTGGTCACTGGGATCTATTTTGGAGCAGACGACCAGACGTTCTGTCAAACGGCACATTGTTGTTAACAACGGCATGCAGCAAGCGCTCGTTGTTTCTCGATTCTTTCATGCATCTTCTGTCGGATTCAAGATCAGCGGATAAACATCACAACTCGTCCCGAACTTGTGATGAAATTTACGAACATCACAACTCGCCCCAAACTTGTGGTGAAATTTACGAACATCGTGAAGTAAATTAGGTCTGGATCGAGCCAAAGGCTCGGACCAGACCTAATTTTGTGGACAGGTTTTGTAAATTTACTTTTTTATACATAGGAACTCGTTGGAGATCATCTCCTCACGATTGCGTCACTACGCAACTTCTATACGACTAACTCCTTTGTAGCACCTAAACAAGTCGAAATAGGGACGGTTCGTAGCCAAGTAGATATTCGATATTCTGTAACTTTCAGCAATGGATGAACTGACTTCTTTAGACCTCTGTACTTAGCGAGTACATCGTCTCGGAGTATGTCGCTTAGCGCATCAATAGTTAGTTCTAATTACTTTAAAACTGAAATAAATTTGCGACATCCTTTATGCCCCACTTTGAAACATCAGAACCTGATTCTGAACGACAAGTATCCACTTAATTGATTATTAAATGTAGGAGTTGCAAATCCACCAGAGAAAAGGATATGCCCAATTATGATTCTTTGAGCGAATATGTCGGACAGAGTATTGACATTTCTCCACACAAAACAAACCGATCGTCAACTGATGCTGAAATTCCACAACCTTTAGTTCTTGATCCAATATCCACAATGGAACACATGGCACTAAACATTTACGTTCAGATTCATTCATTTATTTATTCATTTATTGGTGATTAAGGTCACCTACTTCTGCACAATGGCTAATCATGACCACAACATGGAGATAAAGTCAAGGTTAGTCAATCGTTTATCCCCATCTTGCCTATTTTAGAGGACTTGCAGCCCAAGCATTAGTGACTGGGTCCTATTTTACCAATGAAACAGAGCCTGTTTACCACAGTAAACAAGCACTAAAAAAACTTTCCGGGGTTCCCGATTCATAAAAGCCGTTTAACGACCAGCTACAGTTTGGTGTGTTTAAAGTACTTGATGAGACATACTTCAAACGTCGATAATCACCCGACAACATTCTTTCAGCTCACGCGGTAGGATAGTAACAACAAGCTTCTGAACTGTTGCCAGAAGCCAGATGGTTTCTTATGTTACTTGGGGGAGGGGAAAAGGCGGCGGAACCAGGGGGGGGGGCACAGGGGACACGTGCCCCTCCACTTTTTCGACAGACATGTCGCGTGGTTACACAATGAGTTAAAAAGGGAGCACGCAAAAGTGCTAACATAAAGGCATTCTTGTAATATATTATTTGCAAAACCAAACAACATTTGGCTAGCCTTCGGGTTGGGAGATGATTGAAGTAAAAGAAATGGACAAGCTCATTTGTATGCCTACACAGAGCTGCATATGTTGTTTTTTTTATCCAACACATCCAAACCTGTAGGGGGGGTGGCGGCTCAGTGATTAGGGCACTGAACTTTAAACTGAAAGGTTAACGGTTTGATCCTGACCAGCGGTAACTGCGTTGTGTCCTTGGGCAAGGCACTTAATCCTGATTACTAAGGCGTACTGCGCGTCGATGGTGCGCTTGCCTTTAACCGTTGTTAACCCTGCTTGAACAGAGCTAATACGTTGGGTAGCCTGACAATTGCTCGTCGTTGCTCAGTGGGTCTCTCGGAATAGTCCGTACATTTGCCCGACACGATGTGATCTTGGATGTTAAAGCTGTCGTTAAACCCCAATAAAACAAAACAAAAAACCCACACCTGCAATTTAAAAAGGGTGTAGATATTAACCACCTTTTCCACTACCGTGTCACAGCATCAGTGCAGTCCATTCCACACAATCTGAGCATGATATATTAATCTCTGGAACTCAGCCATGTAATGCTATATATGCCTTTACAGTTCAAAGTGACACTAAATGCGGATATTTATTTATTTATTTATTTATTTATTTATTTATTTATTTATTTATTTATTTATTGGTGTTTAAGGTGACATATTTCTGCGCAATTGCTAATCGTGACCGCAATATGGATATGAAGTAAAGTCCAGCCAACCGTTATACCCATGTTGAACATTTTAGACGACTTATGCCCCAGGCATTTGTGAAACAGAGCTTGATTACCACAGTTAAAAGGCACTGCTTCACTTTACGGGTTTCCCACGGGGAACTAAAATGCGTATAAAAATACTCGATACTTCTACACATAACTGATGTTCAATGTTATTTTGACATGCTTGGTCTTTTCCTTGTATATGTTTAGAAGGATGATACCAATACCAAAGTAAATGTCTTCACCATTACCTGATTTATTCCATGGTCCCGCAGTTTGCATTGTAACGTTATTGCTTACACTGAACACCACATAAACACGGGGCACAACATTTTACGACAAAGTACGTGCTGTTCTCGCGAAGGTTACATGAAATCAAATTCACACGAACGGTCTGCCAGTTCAAGAAAATCTACCGGCGCTCGAATTTCCAGAGAGCAAATCGACCCAAGAGTATTTGTGGTAAACCATTTTGGACGTAGCATTATGTCAACTTCCATCTGATCGGTATCTGAACAAAGTTGACCTATTAGGTCTCGGATCATTTTGAGAGTCTGTCCCATTAAAAGGCTTCTCGGAGTCCTTTCCGAAAGTGTGCCTCATAATAACATTTCCAAAGCTACAGTAAAAGTCCACAAAAAGTTGGCCTTTCGTCAGAATAGTGCATATATATGTCCTCAGGCCTTCAGATTGGGGAAACTTAGGGGCATCGCATATTTGCCAAGTCAATTGTTGTTCAGTGCTATTGAAGAATTTTTGTATCAATAACTGTCATGGTTTCTTATGGCTTTACTGGTGCCTCAAAGTATCTATTAACCCCACGGGACTTGGTTTCCACCTTTGATCATTTTTTACTGCAACAGAGCGTCAGAACAGGTGCCCAAGTTGCAGTCTCTAGTTAAACTCGAATTACACTTCAACTACCCGAGTAGTTGTTTCTGGGCAAGTCTTGGCTGCCTTTAAAGGCTGCCAAGACTTTCCTTGAAAAAATACCCAGCGAAGTAATGTAGACTGTTAATGTGTAGGAACAATTAGTTAAATCCCTTCTTATGAAATTGGACAGAAAAAGCGTAAATACAAGCCAAACTATTTGTTCAGCCTCTAATTTGGAAACACCCCTGTAGTTTCGGAACACCGGTTGCAGCGGCGAGTTCGGTAGACTTTAAAAGCCCGAGTCATTGATGCAGTTTGGAAAGTGTCAGTTATGTATACACGTGTATTATTGGTTCAGTATTAGAATACAAGCATAATAACGTGTCTTTAGGTTTAAACGGAGCTTTTGTTGTGAAATCCAGCATTACTATACGAGACAACAATCTGAGATTCTTGTAACGGCGTAGTCACGGGGTTGGAAGATTGCGGGCACTTGCTTTATCCATTGCCGCCCACCCACCCACATTCCCTAAAACTGGTTCATGCACTCTACCCCTGATATTTCTTGGGTCATTTTTGCTATGGTTATTCTTTCACTTTCTTGGTACTAAAGCCTTCAAAATGTACCCAGGTGCTCCAATTGGCATACAAAGTTAATGTTTCTTCCCGAGGAAGGCCCTGGACCTTCGCCTATTTGGAATACATAGTTTAACCGAACACGAGGTGAAATAAAGTTGGGAAACAAATATTTTCTTCTGCCATTTGATGGTGGTAACAACTGAAAAATAATACAATTTGAATGACGTTTTTTTGTGAATGGCGCTGACCGGGGTTGTGGCCATGACGTCTGGTATAAGGTTCGCTCCAACTGTATGATTTGTTGTTGGCCCTTCTAAAATTTTCATTGACCCCCCCCCCCCCCCCCCCCACCGAAAAAAACTGGTTCAGTGCATGTTTCTTATAACAGAACCCAAAATGGTCTCCAATATAGAGCCACACACGCTACAAATGCCTCATTTTCGCCATTAGAACACTGAATTTTGCAGAATTTTCTCGGGGGGGGGGGGGGGGGGTGGGGGGCTAGTGTCCTAAGTAAGACCCTTCGGTCGTTACTCCATCGTCTCACTTCACTAAAGAGATGTGGGAGGAGGGGGTAACGACCGGGGGACCAAGTTAGGACTGGGGAGGCCCAGACCCCGAAATGTCTTCCAAGTATCATTACTGGCCCGCCCTGCCCTGCCCCCCCCTCCTCAAAAAAAAAACCCAGCAATAAAAACGGCTAGAGCACCCCATATTATAGAATCCTGTCAACGCGCCAGCGTCATATAAAAACATCAAAAGCTTATAGCCGATATGAAAATGTTCAGCTGAATGAATTATTCTTTGGAACAGGAACTACAATATACCAATCCGAGCATGTAGTTTGCTTTACCAATAAAAAAAACATAAATCAATTGCGTGAAATTATGGGTACAATTATTAAGATCCCCGTCTACCTCTCCATTTTTAATCGACTCTGTATTGGACAATTATCCAAACTAATTCTCGTGTTATGTGGTATTCAATTGCATGTTGAAATGCATCAAACGCTTCAGAGAGTATTCTATAAAACACCCCGCGGCAACTGGCAAGTTCTTATCAGAATAATTCAAGACTGGAAGACAGGTTTAAGCGAGAATTCAAATGGAAAACAACTATAGACTGCCGACAACACCGGAAAATGACGTAAAATGTCACCTGCATTTAAAGTCTACGTTGAAATATGAAATCCAAATATAATATTGAACTACTGTATTCCGACAAACCGGCCTGATAATTTTGTTACAGTGCGAGTCAGAGGCGAACTGGCCGTATGGTTAATCGAGAACATGCCCGGTGGGGGTCCCCAAAATTGATGCAGCCCAACACCTGTTGGCGCGTGAAATTTGGAGAACATGACCAAAAGGCAAAAGGGATCTTGATGCGTAGACTGTTGGGATATCGAAATGCTCTCTATGTGGACTGCCATTGGCAGTGAGTTCTGGGTGTTTTGAGGAGATTATACTAGTGTCTGAAAAGAGGCTGATAACCAGTGTGTACTGTCGTTACCAAAAGGTCTCAGAATAAAGGGGAAGAATTGGGCCAAAGAGGGAGAACTAATGGGAACTGTGGATTCGACTAAAGCTTCCCCTCCCATCTCATTTAGAGGAAGCTGTATACCAAGCATGTCTTGTAGTTGGTCGCATCTCTCTTGAATGGACTTTGCTTTTTTGACGAATATTTATGAACGGACATTAGTTCTAATGTACGGTAGACTTGTATCTGCTCTAGGAAGCTTTTTAAGACAGGTGTACACCCCCTCACCTTGCAAGAATAAATAAAAATTTTGAAGAGTAGTACACATATTAGCAGCTGCTGACGGTACTTCCTGGTTTGGGAAACCTAGAAGCACATACTGTGGAGTAAGAGGAAAGGACAGAGCACAATTAATTCTCAATTTATCTTGAAGATTCACGAGTATCGTCTTAGAATGACTGCATTCGAAAAATAGGTGCAACAGAGTTTCTTTCGTATTGCTGCAAAATGTACATAGTTCCGTTTCAGCCCGTTTCAGCCAGCTTACTTTTAAGTACTTTGGAATTGGTATAAGCGATCTGTGCAATATTTTGTATTGGAGGCTTTGAAGGTAGGGTTCATCACTAACAGTAAAAGAGCCCTTGTATATCGACTCCCATTCTGTCGGTTGGAGGTCGATACCCAAGGACTCTTCCCACTTTTTCTGGGATTCGTAAGGTCTCGCAGCAGCTAACTTTAAAAAGATGGGGTAGAAAATTTGGTACGTATTCTTCGAAAAATTTAATTTTTCAATGTATTCCTTCTTATGGTTGGGATTCTACAGATCTCTTTTATTGCTTCTTTTCGCGGCTTTAGTATTGCATTGATCACGCCTTGGTAAACTGTGAAGGGCGTCTCGAGGTTGTACTCCCTTGAAAAAAGAGGGAAGCTTAAAAAGCCGCCTTGCTCACTTAAGAGATCGTTGATAAAAAGATATCCTTTCTACACCATTTTTTATGGAAATAGAGTAGATTGATTTTAATTTTTTCATTAAAAAATAAGGGTTCACACAGAATATCTTCAGGGGTCGAGGTAACATTTGTATCTAGCAGGAACCATATATGTACTACATTCTTCCAGAAGGTATTTAATTTTACTCCAACCTTTAGAAGTCCTTCCTTGTGTAAATACCAAATTTTGTAGGCTCCATGATCTTCAAAATCGTCTAAAACCAAAGTTTTCCAGGGAATGTGCCTGGGTCTAAAATCCTTTTTATCCAGCTATCTTTTAGAGAGTAGCTGTACGTTGTTATACCCGGGAGTTTAAGTCCTCTACATTCTATCAAACTGATTAATGTACGGCGTTTCACTTTTTCGTTTTTACCCGACCAAAGGAACTTGTAAAGGAGAGTCTGTATAGTCTACGTATGATATTTTCAGGTGGATCCGGGAGAACTGTCAAGCAGTGTATTAGCATTGGCAGAGAAAGGGTTTTAATAACTACCATTTTCCCAATAAGTGTCAGAATTCTGAATGACCAGTGACCAAGAAGTTTTTCAATTTTTCCCATCTGATTAAGGTAGTTGTTAACAATGTAATTATCGCTAAACAAATTATATTCGATTCCTAAAATTTTAAAGGCGTTGTTGTGATTCCATTTGACGTTTTGTTGTGTAGGAGTTTCGTCACCACAACCCAGTTTTGCCCCAATCCATATCACCTCGGTTTTATCAAAGTTTACTTTTAATCCAGAGATTTTTGAAAACGAGTTCACTGTTTCAAGAGCTATATCTAATGGGTGTCCGTCGTCACTCAGAAAGAGTGTTGAATCGTCAGCGTATTGGCTAATATTAGTATTTTAATACCATTTATAGCTGGGTTATATTTTAGTGCTGCACTCAGGATTTCAGCACAGAGTATAAACAAGTAGGGGGAAAGTGGATCTCCCTGTCTCACACCTCGCCCTAACTTTATTTTTTCAGAACAGTGCCCGTTATTTAAAATATAGCTGTAAATATTGTTATAGAATGTTTGAAACCATCTGATGATCGAAGGACCAAAGTTTAAAAAACGTAAAGTTTTCAAAATAAAGGCCCACTCCAAGGAATCAAAAGCTTTCCTGAAGTCCAGTTAAGTGAAAATGCCGGGAATATTTTGTTCCTCACATTTTTCAAACAGGTCAAAGATTAATCGAGTTGATTCTCCAATATACTTCCCTTTTACAAAGCCAAGTTGTGTTTCGGATATTAATTGTTGTAGGACAATTTTGATGCGATTGGCTATAGCAGCAGAATCGATCTTAACACCTTCATTTATAAGAGATATTGGGAAGGAAACAATGTTCTTCAGTTTGCAAAATCAAAATCTTCGCCCATTCGGCCGAACTATGGTCGTCCTGAAGGGTTCGCACCCCCCCCCTCCCCCCACCCGTCCCGATGCAACCGTTTTTTGTAGAATGAGCAATGAAGAGGATACATAAATTCCTTTGATATGTCCCCTATGTGGACTGCCATAGTTGTTAACAATGTAATTATCGCTAAACAAATTATATTCGATTCCTAAAATTTTAAAGGCGTTGTTGTGATTCCATTTGACGTTTTGTTGTGTAGGAGTTTCGTCACCACAACCCCGTTTTGCCCCAATCCATATCACCTCGGTTTTATCAAAGTTTACCTTTAATCCAGAGATTTTTGAAAACGAGTTCACTGTTTCAAGAGCTATATCTAATGGGTGTCCGTCGTCACTCAGAAAAAAACAACTTCCGTCACCGGAAGTAGCGTTCTTTCAGTTCTAAAAATCGAAATTTTCATTGGGGCAATCAAATTTATGTTTAACTTTCTTGATCTACTCTGTCCGCCGCCCCCCCCCCCCCCCCCCACACCCTATATAAATTAGATTAGATATATAAATATAACAAGGTATACAGCGCGTATTTTCAAAACAAACCAACCGACCTTCTTCCATTTTACCTCAAACTTGGATCACTTAGTGTATAACCGAACAAACAGACAAGTAGAGACCATGAGATTTACACTGATGTATCATTTGGCCGTCGAGTGTTTTGGGGTTATTTATAATTAGTGGGAATATTTCGGGAGAAAACCCGAAAAATCTTTTACTTGGATACGCTGGCGAACACGCAATAAATGGGTCACAAGTCACCACTTAAATTTTTCAGTTTTGGACCAGACCAAGAGTTTCCAATTCCAACTAAAACAGATTCCAAACTGGTCTGTTTCGTATTGATAAATTTTAAACCTTAACATTCTTCAATTCAAACCAGATGACAACTGGTCTCGTTTTTTACATTTTCTCGTTACCAATATGTTAAGTATCACAACAACAAGAGAGCCATGTCCATACACAAAAACCTTTCCATCCTTCCACTGACTAGACAAAATAGCAACTTTCACGGCACAAATAGAAGCGAATGGAAGGACAGGAATATTTTGGGCATCCCTGTCTTATATCGTCATGGAAGTCGACCTTCGATAAAGTTATCTCCCTTGAAACTATTCAACGGACGAGGAAGGTCCAATTTAAAAGTAAGTAATTGTTGAGAAAAACATATAACATCAGTAGAAAAGAAAGCCAAGCTTCCGTTTGTTACTTTTAATAGACGAAAACAACAGACAGCTCTGGGAGCTGTCTGTTGTTTTCGTTTATTAAAAGTTACAAAAGGAAACTTATCTTTTTATGGCAAACTAATTAGAAGCAGCCACTGCACAGATAATCCGTCATTAAAAATATCTAGCAGAATTACATCTACCAACAAGAAGTGTCCACTTTGAATTTTTGTTTAGCAAATGTGTTTTTACAGTAATTTGCAAGTTTTTGTGCTTCTCAGAAAAAGTAGCAAATTTCACCTGCTATAGACTTTTATATTAATGGAAAGGACAGTGTCTCTATTATACGTCACGATGCGCACATTCTTGATATAATGAATAGAAAAAACTTACAGAACATCAAAAGAAAGCTCCTTCTCATTTTTAAATTGGTTTCAATAGAGAATAATAGCCAAACGTTTAAAATTGATTAAGGAAAAAATTAAAAAGGCCAGCTTCAGCACGTTTATACTACTCCAAAGGAAAATGCCAGACGTTTGTGAAATGATGCGCACATCGATGATACAAATTCGCTAAGATTCCGAAATTTCAATTTTTATATGAAATTCCCATACCCTTAGTGTTAAATTTACTGACAGCTATAGGAAACTAAGGGGAGCTAACTTTCCTATGAATCTCTTTCAATGACGAAAATTGTCAGCCATGGAAGAGAAATGGCTCTCATAGTGCGATACTTCACAAGTAAGATTTCCAAATTCGACATTTATAGAACGCTGGGAATTAGTGAACGGCTGTTACGACCCGTAATGTAATAAATGCCCATAATGTAATACCTACCCATAATGTAATACAAAAACGACCCATAATGTAATACGAACCCATAATGTAATAAAAAAACTACCCATAATGTAATAAATGTAATAACGTGTAATAAATGTTAGGTACCCATAATGTAATAAATTTTTTTTAAAAATTAGATACAAATTACACTTTTCCAGGCCCGTAATGTAATAAAATTCTAAGTTTGATTTTTGTTTTTTCTCTTTACTCCAGCAGTGCGTTCGGCTACTTATGACACATCCTACGCCTTCAGCAATGCTGCCAATGGCCCCTATGCCGTACACAGCCAACATGTGTGGGTGTGTTGGGATTATGATGGAGAGTATTCCGGGACCTGGGGCGGGTATACTCTGCTCTGAGTGGCAGGCATTATCCCTCTTCTATTTGTACCACCCGCGCAAACGTCTTCCTCAATAGCCTCTACTGCCCTGCCACAACCATATAGGTCTACCTTACCAGACATTCAGTAATTTTGATTCCAGGATGGTCATTTATAACTGCAATCATCATATTCGACCGGCTGTTCACTTGCACAAAAGCAATGTGGGTAGCAGGTTCCTACTGTTAATAAATGCAAGTAACTCTGGCCAAAGTTGCTGGGGCAAAGGGTGGAGTGGGTGCCGTGGGATTTGGGTGCACCAAGACTGGATAGTGGCGGGTGGGGAGGGGGGGGGGTGGCGGGGGGGGGATAGTGTGGGATACAAGGAAAAAATGGAACAGAAGCAAGACGTTGAGTCAAGCGGCGCAGAGGAATATCGGGAGGCGATATGGTAGGTGTACTGGTATTGGGATAGGGGATATCCTATAGCTCGATGGGATTTGGATTAGGCTACTTTCCTCCAAATTAAGCGTACGATCCTCTGTCTCTCCAGTTTTCACTACCTGAACAAATTAGTCATTTCCCTGTACTGTACTACTATAAGTTTATGTCACACCCACCGCACCTGGAAACCAATGAGCCCGATCCCAGGATGACACTTAATAACGACCACATCATATTCCCGATCCTGTGATAACATGTGTCAAGTAATATTATTAGTCCACCACACGGCCTTCCACTTAAACTACCTACAGTCATGGCAGTTCCTGGCGGTTGGCAGGGACTTCCTGCCAACCGCCTACTCTATCACATCGACTATTCGCGTGTTCATCTCCGCTATTGTGCCATCTTCTCCTAAGTTACACTCAAACAACATACATAGCTAGACACGAGGAGTAACATGGGCGTATCCGTCTGACCGGGTGTGTGACCTTGACCATTAAACCGGAAACCTTGAACCTGTGTATCGGCTCCTGCTGGGCGATTGTCCTGAAACTTGGTGTGTGGTTCGGGCGCCCAACAATTTCGCCACACCCGATGCCCGTCATGTGTGACCTTGATATTCAAACCGTTGACCTTGAACCTGTATCTCGGTTCATGCTGGGCCGATTTTCGTGAAACTTGGTATGTGGGAGTAGTTCAGGACGCTCAATATATATATATATATATATATATATATATATATATATATATATATATATATATATATATATAGAGAGAGAGAGAGAGAGAGAGAGAGAGAGGGAGAGCGAGCCCCGAACTACCCCCACATACCAAGTTTCACGCAAATCGGCCCAACATGAGCCGAGATATAGGTTCAAGGTCAACGGTGTGAATATCAATCAAGGTCACACATGACGGGCATCGGGTGTGGCAAAATTGTTGGGCGCCCGAACCACACATCAAGTTTCATAAAAATCGGCCCATACACAGGTTCAAGGTCACCGGATTGATGGTCAAGGTCACACCTCACGGTCAAACGGATATGCCCATGTTACACCTGGTGTTTAGCTACGTATGTTGTTTGAGTGTAGCCTAGGAGAAGATGGCACAATAGCGGGGATGAACACGCGAATAGTCGATGTGATAGAGTATGCGGTTGGCAGGAAGTTCCTGCCAACCGCCAGGAAATGTAGGTGGTTTAAGTGGCAGTCCCCACAGCTCATAAAATGCTGTGGAATGTTTTCCAATCAACATAATCTCAAGAACCACCAAAACTACTCTCTATTATAGATCTGCATTCGTCCTGTGCATACTATGAGTGATGCCACACCACTGGTGAAATTTATTTGAGAATGCAATCCCCTGAGCTCAATACAAAGAGGCTGCTTTGTACAACCAAGTGATGTGCACATTAACTCGACTCAGTTGCTGGTCACAGCCACAGGTGAGCATGACATACTCTTAACCAATCTTCTCGCAAAGGTGGCCTGCGTTTAACTTGCTTCGGTTCATATCAATTGAGGGTGTTCAATCTGTGGTGTGTTGAGGTTTTAGAAAAATAACACAGAGAGGAGTTGAAACCATTTCACTCAGGGCTGTCACTATTGAAACTGATACAATTTTTATTGAAAATGTAAGGTCTTTCTTGCATGTGCGAAGTGCAAACTATTTGACTGGAAAGCATTTGATAATATTACTTGACACATGTGATCACAGGACCGGGAATATGATGTGGTCGTTATTAAGTGTGGTCCTGGGCTCGGGCTCATTGGTTTCAAGGTGCGGAGGGTGCGACATGAACTTATAGTAGTACAGTACAGGGAAATTACTAATTTGTTTAGGTAGTGAAAATTGGAGAGACAGAGGATAGATTGTACGCTTAATTTGGAGCAAAGTAGCCTAATCCAAATCCCATCGAGCTATAGGATATCCCCCATTCCAATACCAGTACACTCACCATATCGCCGCCCGATATTCCTCTGCGCCGCTTGACTCAACGTCTTGCTTCTGTCCTATCTTTTCCTTGTATCCCACACTATACGCCCCCCCCCCCCCACTATCCGGTTATTGTGCACCCAAACCCCACTGCACCCCACTACACCCTCTGCCTCAGCAACTTTGGCCAGAATTGCTTGCATTTATTAACAGTATAGGAACCTGCTACCCGCATTGATTTTATGCAAGTGAACAGCCGGTCGAATATGATGATTGCAGTTATAAATGACCATCCTGGAATCAAAATTATTGAATGTCTTGTAAGGTAGACCTATATGATTGTGGCAGGGCAGTAGAGGCTATCGAGGAAGTCGTTTGCGTGGGTGGTACAAATGGAAGAGGGATAATGCCTGTCACTCATAGCAGAGTATACCCGCCCCAGGTCCCGGAATACTCTCTATCGTAATCCCAACACACCCACACATGTTGGCTGTGTACGGCATAGGGGCCATTGGCAGCATTGATGAAGGCGCAGGATGTGTCATAAGTAGCCGGACGCACTGCTGGAGTAACGAGAAAAAAAACAAAAATCAAGCTTAGAATTTTATTACATTACGGGCCTGGAAAAGTGTAATTTGTATCTAATTTTTTAAATTTTTTATTACATTATGGGTACCTAACATTTATTACACGTTATTACATTTATTACATTATGGGTCGTTTTTTTTATTACATTATGGGTTCGTATTACATTATGGGTCGTTTTTGTATTACATTATGGGTAGGTATTACATTATGGGCATTTATTACATTACGGGTCGTAACAAACGGCCAAAACACTCGACTTGGCCCGATAGACAAACGAGGCATTACTTTTTTTTGTCTGTTCTTGCTATTCTTTTCTACGGGGATTTTAATTTCATCACATGGCTAGTGCACATCACTTCCAGAATAGATATCCGGTTTGTTTTTTAAAGAAGATCACCGGCCAACCCCAGATATACCTGATATGGGGCGGTATTTTACATACACTCGATTGGTTATATGCATGGTTGTAGTTTCCCAAGTTAGTGTTCAGATGATATATTTTGCCCCTCCAGGCTTTTTATGAAAACAAAATTACCCATGGAGGATTTTGCCTGACACGAATTGAAGTCAATTGCCCCAACATTCTGGAATAGCCAAAAAATCTCTTTTTTCCCTCTTACCCCGAAAGCATAGCTTATGGTCACTCTTTGGAACAAGTTCAATGAGCTCGAGCCAAAGGAGGGGTCAAAAGGTATGTTTTTGGAATAAAAATGAACAAAAATAATTAGTGCCCCCACCCCTTCCCACACACACACTTTCATTTTAATTCCGTCGCCACTGAGGTGAGGAGATACCCATGTCTTGAAAAAAATGGTGTGTGGGACAATACCGGACTCATTAATCCAGAATCAATGTACCATTTGAAGATGGTACGCGAAGTCTTGTTGAAAAAGAGCTGTGCACATGTGTGCACAACAAAATTCAAACACTGGCTGCAAGCAGATCCTTCTTTCTCCATCTGCTGTACATTAACTGAAAAGCGTGGAAACCTCACAAAATTTGCCACTAAACGTGTTAAGGCAATTCCCTCTTACATTATATGTAGCCTAAATGTATCTTTTGTCATACATAACATGAATGCAAACGGATTATTCACCTAAAACTTCCACGCAACAATAGGTTCATTGATCACTACCAGTCGACACTGGGGTTGTTGAATACCCAATCGATCCGAAATAAAAAAAAATCAGGGAATTTCAAAGAATACAACTGTTTCCAGAGGTTTCAAAGAGTCGCCACTGCAGATCAAATTTTTATGTATGGCACATTGTACCAGTAAACAATTAACCTTTTTCAATCTCAGTTGTATTGTTCACACTTCTGCAAACAGGTGGTTTGATTCTTTTACCGAACCCTCTCTCCGACACGCCCTTCACAGAAGACAGCAGTTACAACATTACCAGATTTGACAACGAACTATCAAAAACTCTTTGCATGAGAAATTTTCATTGCAAAATTTAATGGTGAAGTGCTTTCTGTTGACCTTGTTATCCAAATTCAGACCATCATACACAAAAACTAAACTTATATATGTAAGATGAAGACGGTATTCGTAGGGGCATTGCTAAGGGGTGTGGGACCTCTACCCCAATAATATTCCAGTCTGGAGCCAATACTATAAAACATTTATAATTGTATTTTCTAGAGTTGTATTTTCTACCTATTAATATAACTGACAAAAATGAATCATTAGCATTTTAACGATATGGCAATTTGCCAGCTGGCAAATTGCCATATCTTTGAAAATGCTAATGGTTCAGTTCAACCCATTTAAAGTCATAACTAGAAAATACAATTATAGAAAATACAATTGTAAAAGTTTTATAGTATTGGCCCCTGGACATATTCGCCTGCGTTGGAATCTTAGATACCAATTCGCTCTTGCTATCATCATATTCTTTCTTGACTAGGTTTTGTACTTGCACTTTTGCCACACACACAAACACATACACAATCACAGTCAGTCATACAAATGGAGGTCTGTGACACCCGATTCGGGTTGTTTCCGACCCAGGATGATCAGTTGGAGTACTGTATATGTGCTAAGTAAAGAAGTTGGAAGTTCAGGTATAAATTTCCAAATTCGACATTTATAGAAGGTTGGGAACTATTGAATGGTCAAAACACTCGACTTGGCCCAATAGACAACATGTATTTGTACACAAATAAATTCCCAAGAACTCTTAGATTTTTTAAAACTATACACCAGGAACTTAATTAAGCACCCTCTGTTTTTTTCGCAGTGGTGTTAATAGAAACTGTCATTACTTTCATGCTATCTTTCAGATGGTCAAAATTGATTTTTCGCTGAAAGAATGGTCTATTGACAAATGAAAGATATCATAATGATGAAAATATGCAGTATTTTAATGGCGCTAATTACACATATCTCTCACTAATGTTTTTGATAGAAAAATGTTCTCTCGACAAGTATGGTGCTGGAACGGTCCATGATGAAACAATGCCGGTAATTACTGACAAAAAATGTAACTTGTGATCTCCTGAACACAATAGCAGTGTCTGACGTCAGTAGCGAGTGTATCCACCACGTGCTCGGATGACAGCCTGAACCCTCCACCCAATGCTACCAGTGGGCCTTCTGATACGGTCCAGAGGCATGATATAATAATGGCGGACGAGTGAGATGTGGACGTTTTTAAGTTAAGCTGGTTTTAAAAATTTATCGGTTTATGGGTGCTTTGGCATAACTGCTGAGACTACAACCGGGATTTGCAATCATACCCCCTACTGTTAACAGAGTTCGAGTGGTGGGCCGTGGTGGATCGGCGAGATAGATGTAGGGAAAAGTGGCGAAGGCTCTATCTTTATCTCCAATTTTCGTTGTGTTTGTGTTGTGTTGATAATCATGTCGGCCACAAGGAAAGAAACATCGGATGGAAAACCGTCAACCCAAAGGGAAGATCATGTCCCAAATGCTGCACTGAAACGGTTGATTAAGGCGTGTCAGACTCCGATCCTCCCGAGGAAAGGTCTTTCGAGGTTGTCCAGGACTTGGTCGGTCCTTAACATCGTTGGTTGTTTTCGGACAAGTCTGCTGATGACAGAATGACTATAGCCAAGTTGCTTTCCAATAGCTTTGAATGACTAGCCTGTTGCATGCATGCCGACGATTTGTTATCTTAGTGCCTCTGACAGTCCCCTCCTTGCCATGTCAACATTTACTGAAAAAAGAAGTGACAAATTTTCTTGTTTTATGCCCAGATATGGCATGTGGATGGTGGAGTTTTTAGTGACATTTGTGGGTATCAACAGACAGCCAAGAAGAAATCACTGCTCAGGTCAGCAGGACCTCCGAATGTTGGCATGTTAAGGGTACATTCTTTGAGAATCCAAAAGCCTGAAATAGGCCTTTAAAGAGTAAGGTGTGTTTGGAACAAGTCACAAAATTAATGTAGATATGATTTGTGGTGGCAAAAGAATGCCAATGTTGAGCTCATTGGCAGTGGCATCTGTGGCGCTGTGCGAGCACGATAAAAGATAAACTTATTCTGTATTTTTCTTTTGTGATTTCCCCTTTGTAATATCAGTAAATCTCAGTCAAGACCAGATACCGAATACCGAACCGATACCGCAGTATACCCCACTAAAAATACCGAAACCGAAGTCAAAATTCCAATACCGTCCATTTTTACAATCCTCTACAAGCCTGATTAGTATTATGATAATAGTAGTGGCGGAGCCAGACACCCACTAAAGAGGAGCGCGCGGGGGGGGGGGGGGGGGGGGGGTCAGGGCGATAGTAATCTATGTAAAACGTTGAATGTATCGTATTGACTGAAAGAACACTGGGCTTTGCAGTATTACAACCCAATATTCCAAGTGATTGCAACACACAAAGGCTGTTACACACTGGACGCAACGCGAGCGTTGCATGCAGTGCGATGAAGTCATAGCTAAACAGTTTTGGCTGTTTACATGGCGGGCAGATGTTCTTGGCATTTCACGTCCCGACATTCTCTGAGAAAAAGCCGAGCAGTGTAACATAACTGAGGTTATTATGTGAAATCAACTTCTTAAAAAAGCTGATGCAGGTGTTTTCTTCGTGGGCCCGGGAAGGCAGGGGGGGGGGGGGGGGGGTTAAACCTTTCCGTTCTCTGGATTTCCCCCTGGATAATGGCCGTAATCAAAATAGGTGCAGTAAGAGCAGAAACTTGAATAAGTGCGTGGGTGCAAGACCTATCTGCCCGTAAAATCTTGTGGAGAGCAGAACCTAACACAAACTTGAGCGGTAAGGCTAGAGGTTTATTTTTGGTGTGGTATGTACTTTTGGAGGACGTGGAATACAAAAAATGATTTTTGACCTTACTGCCCAAAACTTGACATCACGAGCGCCAATAGTCCAAAACTGGTCGAACAGGGGTTTTTTTTGCCCGGAAACATTGAATTTTGATGCTCTCTTATACGATATTACGGTACTGTAAGTTTCTTAGCGACATTGTCTTCAAACAGCCGCCAATCCCGAATCGTCCGAAAACTTTCACGCATGCACTATCCTATAATTCCTATTCTGGCCCCGGTTTTTACCCTAAAATGTTATACAGATACCTCCAAAAGCCACTCAAGATTTTGGGTGCAAACGCCCATACTAGGCCCCACCGCCCACGTATATGGTTATCACTCACACGCCTATGGTTATCAGTGTCAATGAAGTGAGCCATATGCTTCTGGTATTCGCACCACATGAACTTCCCCAGCTACACGTACGTCTAAATATAATATTAGTTGATCCTCGGGGTGTTCGATGTTTGATAAGCAGTAAGCACGCGTGAGAAAAAATGGTGGAGAGGGTTGAGACACACTGATGAATACTAAAAATGTTTTTTTCTTAAGGGTAGTAATGATGGCTCATTACCACTAACATTGAGGCTTGCTTGCTTTTTGCTTGCCAGCACTAACTCTTTCAAGCGGATCGACAGCAACCACCACCACCACCACCACAACAACAACAAAAACAGTCAATGCATGGTGAAAGGTATCCCAATGCTCGTGTGGAGAGGACTGGCGCAGCATCAGTACGCGTATCAAATGCCAGTTCAAGTGGGTGTATGCCTTCAGCGATTATCATGTTTCCACTCACAATTCATTTCCAATAATATGGGGTTTTCACAGAATTATAGATAAATCGCCTTCTAGCCGGACATCCATTTGTAAATATAGGCACAATGCCAGGTTCCGCATATCGTTCTAAATTCTCCCAAAGAACTCCGTCAGCCTTTTGCAAACAAAGACCACATGGCCAGCTGTCCGTTTGTAATGTGATATTAACCCTTTATCTAAAAACGATAACCCATCTCTAGGTTATATAAAAGAGGAAGATAAAACCAAAAATGCCTACTTTTTCTAAAGAATCAACAACAATACATTCTAATGTTTTGGAGCATGCGAACGAAAGTTCTACAAAAAATATAATTTTGTGCTGTTGACTCATAACTTCCTGCCTACGCACCGTTTAAGTCACGAAGTATATGGCAATATGCATACTTTTTCTCAATATTTTTACCTCCTAAAACATCGAGTTCGCACCAACGATGTTTAACTGGTAGAGTGCTGGACGCCCATATTTCAGCTTTATTCTGAAATGCAGGTAATGCAACTTGAAGGTTTCAAATTTGATGGAAGTGATTAATTTTGTATTATCTTTGAAGTGAAATAATTTAGTCTGAATGAATATGCTTGGTAACAATTTATGGGAGAGTGCTTGCTTCTGTTGTCTTTCGAATTGTGTAAGATAAAAGGTTAATCGCACCACTGGTTCTTTTGGAGCCTTCCTGTTCCTAGGTGTAGGTCAAGACGGTAAATACATTAGGGCCACGAAAGACCATCAAGCAGACAATCATCGAAATGGCACGGGTGACATGAAAACAATGCTAATTATGCTATCATTATAACTATATTTCCCTGGATGCACTCGATACACTGAGTGACCACAACGTTTTACTCTGCTGTCTTAACCTCTAACGTCAACAAAGAAGTAAGTTAGCCAACATTTCTCCAAAACACAAAGCTCCTTGCACCTTCATTTTAATTTAGTCTTGCACTGTGAAGTCCTACCTTAGGCGATTCTGGAATACTGCTCCTAAAAGGAAGCAGCCGCCCGCATTTTCTAGGCGACAGATTTATTTTTTAGGAAAAGCATAAACAAGTTTTAAGATTAGGGACTACCGAGTGGGCAACAAAGCTTGGTTAGTGCCTTTCGAACACGTTAGTCCAAATCGTTTCGTAATCAGCAGTTTTGTTGCGAACACTGCGAAATACGTTAATGTAGTGAAGTTAAAATGCTAGACTATGATCGCGAACAGAACACATAAGATTGATGCTTGGTTTAGGGGCCTGGGACTCTCAAATTTCGATTTGAATCGAATCTCAAATCGAATAGGACAGAGAATTTCGAATGGAATCTCTCGAATGGAATCTCAACTTGTAGATATTGCACCTTTTTACAACCATGTAAAATAGACAATTTTCGCCAGTCTACACTTAACCGAAGCATTTTTTACTTATAAGTAAGGACCCAGTAACCAATGCTTGGGGTAAAGGTGCTCTAAAATGGGCAACATGGGTATAAAGGATTGGCTAATCTTGAGTCTATCTCCATGTTGCGTGCACGACTAGCCAATGTGCAGACATACTTAGCCTTAAACACCATTAAATAAATAAATTGCATCCAAGGGCGACTTGTCTGTTTCGGCAAGTCAATAAAAAATGCGGAATATTCTTGAAATGGAATAAAAAGTCGTTTCGAAGGCGGAACCTCCTTGAACTCTTCTTCTACCACCAGGTCTCATTCAAAGGAGACCTGAAAATAGAACAGTTCAGGAGGAGACACTTGGTTTTGAGAACATCTCGACTCGAACTTCGAAGCTTCGCAGGGCACTAGTTTTGTTGTTTTTTTTATTGAAAGAAATTAGATGAAGAACAGCCATCGTACACGTATACTGTAAAATGGAGCTGGATTTGGACAATGGGGCGAGTTCGTCAGGCTAGCCTGGAGAGGTCCACAAAACTATACGTTATAGCCAGAGGTCAGGATTGCCTGCCAAATTCGAACCACCACACCATCAAATACCACACTTTCCCAACCACCTCCACACCATATTCTTCGGCACGTGTTCACGGTTACGACAGCCTAAAATTTATACATAGATGACAGTCTTAATGTTTTTTTGGTCCTGATAACACAGTTGGCAGATTAGTGATGAAAAAACACTGACATCATTCTGCAGAAAACATTATCTCGTGAAAAAATACACTGGGGATAAATGGATGTTGCCATATGACTCTTGGCTTTAAATCGTGAGTCAGGGCACCTAACAGTTAAAAAAAAAAGAAACAACCCCCCCCCCCCCAAAAAAAAAAAAAAAAAAAAAAACCCGAAAACTGACAGTTGTACACATTTGTATGAACATTTTTGGAAAGTAAGCTTATTACAGTTTTCGCTGATACTTTCAGCTACCAAATGTATTCAACCAAACACCTTCCTGGAATGAAATCATGCTGGGCTCTAATTTGAATGTCAGAATACCAGCTTGTCTTTTTAACTTAGTCATTTACTCCACTATACGTTCCATAACCTTATTGCGTGTATGGTTCGTTGTTCGATAATGGAGACTGGGACAGAATTCATTATGGAAGAAATGAAAACATGACTTATGCTAACCTTAACGTTACTGACCCTAGATTACCTTCCCTGATGATTCCATCGGACCACTCTGTTCCACTGGTACTCGGAACAAGCTGTGAAATCGAAAGAAAAATGATATTTTATAGCATTTTTGAATCGATGCTGACGTGCCCCCATAATGGTATATAAATATTAACAAGGTACACAACTCGCTTTTCGAAAACGATAGCACTCATCTTCGTTATACCCCCCTCAAATTTGATTTACATAACGTATCCAACAATACCAAGTGTCAGTGGAAAGGGGAATGCATAAGCTTTACAGAGGTGTATTACATGACCGTTGGGTGTTCTTGGGTTGTTCATGATACCTGGAGGAAGTCGCAGAAAAGGCCGAAAAACATTTAGTCGGACAAGATAGTGTACAGTGGAAAGTGGGTTACACGCGACAATTATCCGATTTATTATAAATAATTCGAGGTCCCACTGTCTATGGAGGGCAGATTCAAACATAAACCGTATACCTTTATCAATAATACTAATCTCGGATCCACATTTATTCATTTCTGGCAATCACATTTGCCGTTTATGCATTTTTAACCTTTTCTTGGAAACTCACGAAGCTAACGGCGACCATAGAAGCTAAGATGCTCACAAAAAACATCCCATTGGCTACTATTTAATCATACATGAAAACAAGCCAATGGGAGAATGGGGAAAACTTTTGTGCGAGTCCCGTATTTATGGACGCGAAAAAACTTCATTAGATTTGAACTGGCGGCTTAAAAGTGTATAAACGGCAAATGTGATCGCCAGAAATGAATATATGTGGATCCGAGATTAGTAATTTATAAAGGTATACGGTTAATGTTTGAATCTGCCCTCCATAGACAATGGGACCTCGAATTATTTATAATAAATCGGATAATTGTCGTTCGTAACCCACTTTCCACTGTACACTATCTTGTCCGACTAAATGTTTTTCGGTCTTTTCTGCGACTTCTCCAAGTTATGATGAACAACACAAGAACACCCAAAGACCGTATAATAAACCACTGCAAGCTTATTCATTCCCCTTTCCATTGACACTGGGTACTGCTGGATACGTTATGTAAATCAAATTTGAGTGGGGTATAACGAAGATGAGTGCTATCGTTTTCGAAAAACGAGTTGTGTACCTTGTTAATATTTATATACCATTATGGGGGCACGTCAGCATCGATTCAAAAATGCTATAAAATATCATTTTTCTTTCAATTTCACAGCTTGTGCCGAGTACCTGTGCTCTGTTCCGTAATTCCGTTCAAAGCTCTTTAAGCCGAGCCACCACGACTCGTCAAAAACTATTCTGCAAGATAGGGGTAGGGGTTGGGTGGGGTGAACCCAATCGTTATTTGAAGACCCTAATAATATGCTACTTATCCACACGTTTCAAAGTCACAAAAAGGTTTTGACCATAGAATTGGGAGCGGTGTGGATAGGTTACATACACTCAAAATTCAAGTGAGTGAAAATTCAACCCAAAATCAACTAGGTTGAGTGAATATGAACTCAATTGGGTTCATATTCACTCAACCTAGTTGATTTGAGTTGATTTTTAACCCAACTGATTTTAGAGTGTAAACATCCATGATATCTCGAGTTCAAAGTGCTTTCTTATTTACCGGTATTTGTGGAGGCAGCAGTAGAATTCGACCATGTCAGACACAGATTGGAGAGGCAACACATCGGGTAAAGTTTTACCAGGTCCAGAAAGGAGAACAGAGTACATGTCGAAAGAAATCATGTTCATTCTTGGTATAACACCAATAAAAAATAAACACAAATGGAACAGATGTTTAGACGTATCCATTTACGAAAGAACGGCACAAAAAACACCTCACTATCTCTGTCAAATGCATACCAGATAAAGAATGCAGGCTCCAGATGTTCTCCGCTCGTCGCTCCTATCTATAAACTATTTACACAACATATCCAATAAATATTAACGCTATCAACAACGCATGTCTTTGGGCGTTAAGTCTGAGGACTTTAACAGCTGTCCTGCTGTATCTTTCTAATTATCAGGAAGATATGCGGCTGTGCAGTGATTTTGGGCCACCAGGATTCTGTTGGCTTGGTGTTTCTTTCATATAAAAGGGACCTTATTTATTTTATTGATGTTTAGGGGAAGTTTCAGTGTATATATTGGTTCATCATGACCGCGCTACAAGTTTGAAATAAAGTGTAGCCAATCGTCTATACCTATGCTTCCCACTGAAAGGCTATAGAGCTGGGAGATTTTGATTTTTCAGATCCGGGTTCGGTTTCTGGACAAAATAACACTTCAGCCTCATTAACTTGCAACAAATCTGCAATAGTTTAAACGACACCACACAAGCTCTGTCTGTATTGCTTTAGCATAAATCCCTTTGATCATTCTTAGGGGTTCTAGGGGATAAATTGCTAAGCCTTTTCAATCAGGAAAAAAAACACAAATCAGAGTAACAAATGAATAATGTTCATCTAACCTATGTTGTGTTCTCGTTATCATATTTTCTCCCTTATTGACTCGTCCACCGGACGAGTCAATAAGGGAGAAAATGTGACAAACGAAACATGACGTATTCGTTCCTTTGCCGCATAGACTAAGTAACGAGAGTTCATAGTGGTCCAGTTCCCTACAGTAAGATTGTTCGATAAGTTTAAAAGCAAATAGTAAAACCGTTCGGTCGGTCTTTGCTGGGTCTTGCGGTTCGGTTTTCCGGTTTATCGCAAAACCTGAACCGAACGAGAAAACCGAAAAACCACACAGCCCTTTTAAATGCCACTTTATATGACTTCCTATCTAGGCGCTGGTCCCCGGGTTCTACTTTATCCGTAACACAGAAAATGTTTACCAGGGTATAAAAGCACTGCCCCGCTGCCCCGGGGTCGCAATGGTGAATATAAAAAGATGAGAATAACAGTGGATGTGTGAAGACGTAGCCCGTGCAGCAGAACTCGGGTAACTGTCAAGTATTTGTTTGAATTAGATGGGCGCCTCGAGGGGTTTTTGTTTGTTTGGTTTTGTTTGAGTTTTTTTTAAATTATCACCACATCTCGGTTGATAATTGGTTATCCTATACTAAAGTTGATAATTTGTTACTTGATTCCGTAGATTCGTCTGCTGATTTCTCAATGAACTACTACCTTTTCGCGAGATATGGAACTGTATCTTCATGTTTTATGCATGTTGAGCAGAGTACATTTTAAAATGTCATCTCCATCGAGTGTATAAGTGCAAGCCTATTGTATGGCTGCCTCAAAATTTGTACAATGCTAGAACGTAATTTGTAAATATGTCTCAAACACGATGTTGTAGTTGTCATGTTAGAATGACACGTGAACAAATATGTCAAGGTCGATATGGGAGTTTGATAATAATTGTTTCTGGAGGGTTAGCTCTCATCCCGTGTACCCACGATAACCTTCTCTGACGTTCTATGGCTCTGTTCCAGGCTCTTTTTCTCAAGCACATGCCACTTGAGTTTTCGATGAGCCACCGTTTATTTGTCCCGAGATCCAAGGATTTCTTTTTCTCCCAAATACTTCCTCCTCTGTTTTGCACACGCAGCTTATGTAAGAAAGTCATGGAAGATTTCCGCGTCTTATAGAGCCATGTGACTACTATCTCATATACCCAGCCCACGTAACTACTATCTCATAGTAGTTACGTGATAAATTTGTATTCTTGATTATGGAACTATTTAAAATCGTCTGCAATTATAAATAAACAAAAATGGCTACCACTTCTGGTTTCGCGTCAAAAGATGAGACCGAAATTTATGTTATGTTATGCTGTTTGCGTTGTTTTCAGAGAATGTCAGGACGTTAAAAGCCAAGAAACATCTGATCCGCAATAAAAGCAGGTAAAACGACCTAGCTGTTTATTAGCCTATAACCGACTCTTCATCGCAGACCATGCAACGCTTTCCCAGCGTCCGGTGTGTTACAGCCTCTGCTGGGATATAATACTGCAATTACTCACTCTGTGTAGAAAAATATCATGCTACTGTCGCAAAACACGGTTTACCACGGTGCTTTGGAACAGTACTGTGGTTTACCCTTGAATACCTGGTACATAGCAATGAGTTTTTCTTTCAAGTCAATACGATACATTCAGTTTTCCACTTTTGCTGGTAAAATAACCACACCCTCTTTAGCAGGGGTCTGAATCCAACACTGTCCCCCGGACAGAGAAGAGGTCGAAGTCATTCTTTTCACTTTCTCGAGGACCACGACAGATTTTGGAAAGAGAAGAGTTTTCAAAAGCTGAAAGCTCCAGGTAAGCCTTGGTAGGCCATATAATGGGTATTTTCATTCCTCGATCTTTTCTTCAAGTTATAAGTTATAAGGTCTATTTTATCCTTTGAAAACGTTTGCAAAATATATTTTTATATTTTCAAAGGACAGTTTTCACATTCTAATATATATATACATAGCAATGCGAAATCAGATCATCACGAATTCACGGTTCGATTTGAGATGACGAAAAATGATATTTCATAGTGTTTTGGGGTCGATTCTGTTCGGAATCGATCAAAATATATTAAGCAGCCTTCACATAAATTCGATTCCCACGTTCGTTTTCCGCGTGTGAATAACGTAATTATATAAAGGTAATCTAAATACTGGAAAGCACCGTGTCGGCCACAAAAATGAGGGAACCGCGCCGTTGTAATTGACACGGCCCGTTTCAAACATCAAATATCATTTTTCGACCTTGCGGTTTCTGCCGTGCACCTGCGATTACAGAACTGCGTTCCCATTGCAAACGAGAGTTTCAACGCATAAGATAGGTTATCAACTTTTTCTTTGAAAATCAAGAGCGTATTCCAATGCGTTTTGTGAAAAAGAACCGAGACATTTTAACTCTTTAGCTAAGACGACTGCAGCAGATGACACAGGTAAAAATTCGTGATTCGCTAATAAACATTTCCTCGAAAACAAAAAAAACAAAAAACAAGCTTATGAAACATCATTGGGACGAGCTCGATGAGGGTTAATAAAATATTTTTTGGGATCAAAATTGAAAAATTAATAAAATTTGAAGGCGATTTTTGTGACCGGTTCGGTAAATGATAACTCTTAGCTTGCACAATGTTTCATGTGTTATGATTTCCCTGACTTGTGCTGGAGAAGTTGGACGTGAGGAAACTTGGCAATAAGTGTAGCAACAGCTTATCTGGCTCAACATTCAAGATATGGACAACTCTTATTAGTAGTAATGGAGTTTGATTTTACCCGATTGCCGAGAACAACTGCGAAATATGCTAAAAATCAGAGGGATAGTGCTTCCCTTACTTAGCTGCAAGTATCTAAGCAAGATTTGTATTGAAGACTAACGAAGAATAAAAATAAGACAATTATAAACTGAACTCAGTCTGGTTACTGAACATTTTTCTAACATCAGCCAGAATGAAGCATTTGCACATGCTTGCTCTCCACCGAATACATAACCTTCAACCAGTCGCTCACAAGAGTATTTTGTTTCAAACATCTGATTGTTGGAATTTCTGATTACCGGTGACTTCGAAACATTTTACTTCAGTGATGGGTAGAGTGATTTTTCCACCGAAAAATTTTACTTCAGTGATGTAGAGTGATTTTCCACCAACTAACTGTGTTAATATCTTTTTGATTGCAAGATGAATTAAATACTTGTTGATTGAAAAATATTTAACTGGAGCCCGAAATAATATCCGTATATGTCTGTGAGTTAAAGGCCATCACATTTCACAAACAGAAGGCTGTGCGCAAAAACCACGAAAAGTGAGTTTAAAACAAATAACCTATAACAACGAGGAATTCCTAACAGAATTAGACAGGTGACACGAGAGTTTGGATTACACGATCGTGTCATCCCCAACTTCTCTCGTCATGGAAATTGACTTTCGATAAAGTTATCTCCCCTGACAAAATTAGGAATGCGAGGAAAGCCCAAGTAGCATGCAATTGATAAGAAAACACCCATGGTATCAATGGTAAATAAAGCCAAGTTTCCTTTTGTAACTTCTAATAAAAGAAGCAACAGGCAGCTCCGAGAGCTGTCTGTTATTTTCGTTTATTAAAAATAACAAAATGAAATTTGGCTTTCTATGGCAAGCTAATTAGAAGCAACTAAGTAACCGTTCACTTTAGTTCTTTGTTTGGGGAATGTGTTTTACAGTTACGTGCAAGTTTTTATTCTTCCCGCGAAAAAAAATATGGAAAATCTTACCTCCTGGATTATTATATTAATGGAAAGGACAGTGTCTGCATTCAAGCCTGAAAATAAGCAATCTGTCATTTGCAGAATGAGGTTCCCAGAGGGTGAATGTAACTATCCCGTACTGATGCTATCCCATAAAGTGTGCCAATTTATCCTCTGGGTACCTCTTGCTGTTGAGGCTTGAGACCTTGATTCAGATTGAGGTTCACAGAGGGTAAATTTAGTGATGCTACCCTGCTTTGCAGGGTAGCATCACCAACTTCACCCTCTGGGGTGCTCATTCTGCAGATGACAGTCTGCTCATTTCCAGACTTGTCTGTATTACTTGTCACGATGCGCAACACTCTTGATATAATGAACAGAAAAAAGTTACAGAACATCACAAGATGGTGAAAGCGTAGTGTTCTTATTTTGAAATGGGTTTAAACAGAGAATCAAACATTCAAACTCATTAGGGAAAAGTGTGAAAAGCCAGCTTCTGTATTTTTATCACTCTACAGGAAAATGCCCGAGGTTTGTGAAATAATGCGCATACAGCTTCGCTAACATTTCGAAATTTCAATTTTTAAATGAAATTTTCCATACTCTTATTGTTAAATTTACTGACAACTTTAGAAAATTAAGGGGAGCTCTAACTTTTATGTAAATCTCTTCCAGTGACGAAAATTGTCATCCATGTTTGTAAATGAGAGTATGCAAATTTGTCAACACACAAGAGGTCTTGCACCATATTTTTTCCCTGATCACCTATTCTACTATATATAAAATGTCTATGACGTACAATTTAGCTTTACACACCAACCGTAGTGAACACGCTAGAAATAGGATTTCAATAGTTAAAATTTACACCTAGAGTGGATCTACATCGAAGTTGACCTTTAGTAACCTCGCCTTGAATGCAAACTGGTCTACATTTATCGTTGAATCGTGAAGAGTGAAATGAAACCGGTAATTATTTATTACGTTTTTGAATAAGTTTACCTCCTAAGAGAGCAAAAATAACAAACACACGTTGTATCATGTTAAAAAAGAATCCATAACTCAAAATAGTATGTTATTATGTAATTAATATGAAAAAGGCCCCGTAATTTGTGCGATTTGTTTTCTATTTCGTTTCGGCGATAAAGTTGCCAGCAGAAGTACTGCCCACCGGTGCGCATGTAAACAAAAACAGATTCGCACGTGTGAATATTGATTTATTTAACATTTAAACTCTTATTAATCTGACGATCATGGTATAAATAAAACATACCCAAAGTAGCTTGGTGTACCAAATGTTCATCACTCGTGATGAAGTGGTGTTAACCGCGCTCCGAAGGTACACCAAGCTGCTATGGGTGTATTCTATATATCTACAAACTTAATTAAATGTAGTTGCGTTTGGCCAATGAATTCCCTATTCAGTTGTCTATATCTATATTTTCTACTGTAGCAGCCATTTTCCAAGCCTAATGTTAGCCTTTGGTTTATGAAATGGTTGGTTCGAATCCCACCTGTGGCAATCGCGTTGTGTCCTTGGGCAATCCCGATTGCCCAAGTGAGGGCAAGGTGGTGTTGTGTACTAAGGCGTACTGCACGTCGATGGTGCACTTGTTTTCAACCTGCTTGTGTGGAGTTAGTACGTTGGGAAGCCTGGCAGTTGTTCGCCTTTGATCAGTGGTTCTCTCCGGGTACTCGTGAAACTGTCCGACACCAGGTGACCTTGGTTGTCGAAAGTGTCGTTAAACCCCAATAAATAAATAAATAAATAAATAAATAAATAAATAAATAAATAAATAAATGGTTGAAGTAGAAGAAACAGATGGTTAGTTTCGACCCTGCTTGGGCCGATGCTAACCTTGCTTCTGCGGAGTTTGAGAGTGCGATAGTTACTCGCTGCTGCTCGGTGATTATCTCCAAGTTCTCCGGCTCCCTCCATCCATAAAACTGTCCTACACGATATGACCCTGACTGCTGAACGTCTCGTTAAACCCCAATAAATTTATTAATAAATTGTAAAACATTGCATCACTAACATAGTGAGATAAAAGGAGCGATGTAGACAATAGTTTTTCTTGAAGTAAGAGACATCGAGTCAGTTCAATAGACTGCATGTGACCAAAAATTGATCTACAATAGTTTGTGTTTGTCCTCAACCTTTTCAGCAACAATAGCGCAAATCTGAATCCGGTTCCCTTCTGAATAAGGCTAATAGAGGTAAGGCCAAAATCAATTCCGTTATGCAAACACCGACCACAAAGGCTGTCAACCGACAGGAAGACAAAACCGGGATGATGACAGTTCTCGTATGGTATTGATTCCAAAACATCTTGTGAGGTGAAAGTTATCTGCAAACACTTCTATCGCGATTGCATTTCCTACATGGCAGCTGTTGATTATAACAGTGATTTGGTGGAAATAAATTTTACCAACAAACCTGTCACTGAGCCGATGGTGCAAAAGATAATGTTAGTTCGAAAATTGCATGTCATTGCATGAAACTCACTTTTGTTACAGCAGGTTGCAGAAAAGTCCAAACATACGGAAGCGTATTGCTGCCACGTGGAAAAAAAAATAAATTGCTTCGTTTAAACGAAAAAGAAAGACCGCATTTTAATTTTTTGGTTTGGTGCGTCCTTGAAGTACCAAACCCCAAAAGATAAAATACGGTCTTTCCGGTCATGTTACGGAAGCGTATTGCTGCCACGTGGAAAAAAAAATTGTTTCGTTTAAACGAAAACTTTTTCGTTTAAACGAAACCACTTTCGTTTAAACGAAAACTTTTTCGTTTAAACGAAAACTTTTTCGTTTAAACGAAACCACTTTCGTTTAAACGAACACTTTTTCGTATATACGAAACCACTTGTTAGGCCCATCTGCTTTTTAACATGCAATACACCTACGTGCCACCAAAGATGAAAGATGGCCGATAACCTAGGACGAAGTGAAATATGCGCAAGACCCCACATCACTGCGCAAGACCCCACACCCGTTGATGTCAGCAGGTGTATGTGCGTGGCGGGGATGGGATGGGAGGCATCTTTGGGGGGGGGGGGGGGGGGCATAAAGATGTTAGTAAAGACATGAAATTCAGATGTCTTGTGAGCCTATAAAGCAAGCCATAAAAAATGCTTAACAATGCATGGAGATTGAGGATGGGGCGTCACTTGAGCTTGGCCCGGACGGCAATATAGGCCTATGCTTATCCGCTACAGGCACAATCTTGGACTCCAAGGTGGAAAGACCTGGGAAGGAGGGGGGTCAGTGGCTGTGGTCTGGAGAAACGCACCCCAACCGCCCTAAATAATTTGGCCTACATTGCCCCCGTCCCGCCCCCACCCACACACCTCTAAATAAATTTCAAACAGCTACTAAGGATTTCCAACCCCCGTCTTTCCTTAGGAGACTCCAAAACCCTTGACAGTGCTTCGAAATTTAAGAACATTTTCGATAGACCCAGACTCCCACCGGTCCAATGGCCTCATTATTCTTCAAGAGGCTTCAGAATTGCTCTCAACGCTTCACTGCTTGAAACTTTTACCAAGGGAGGACATCCGGACACCTATCAATGGCTTCACCTTCCCCTCAAGAGGCATCAGAATGAGAATCGCCCACAAAGTTAAATAATTATATTTCAAGGAAGGGGCTTCGGATCCAGTAGCGGCGCTACAGTGTGTGTGTGTGTGGGTGGGGGTGGGGGGGTGGGGTGGGGGGTATGGGAGGGCATTTGCCTCAAAACATTGACTTTGCCCCCTCCCCCATTTTCCACCTGTCCATCAGTGACACATCCACACACCTCTCTTACACACACACACACACACACACACACACACACACACACACACACACACACACACACTGATTCTCTTTTCTTTATTTCTATACAAAACTCAGCTGATGAACATATCCATTTGCAAGTTCGGATGCAGATACTTTTGAGCCATGTACGTTCATAAACGTATTTTTTTTAAATATGGGAAGCGTTTCTCGATTTTCGACGTCCAAAAATGTGAAGATTTATCCTAAAAGCACCAGAAGATTTCATTTGATTTTTTTATCTGGGAGTAGAATCCCCCCCCCCCCCCCCGTCGGGTGGGCCTCTCCTCTCCGATTTAATAGAAATTGAATCCCCCACCCCGAAAAAACCCTCCAGCAAACCTCCTACGTTTGCTCTTGCTTCAAGAATGTAATGGATATGATACTTTATGCCACCCCCCCCCCCTATTAATGGAAAGCATGTGCCCTACTTGCACAACCCCTCCCCCACCCCATTGCGGAAAAAGTCTGCGGAGCCTCCACTGCCCGGGTCCCCCAATGGAAGGGGTGATACACCGGCCTATACCTTTCCTCTCCGGCCTTCGGGATATACCTGTGGCATATCGACCCCATCCCCAATTGCAATCGTGCCCACCTGCGGCATATCGACCCATCTCGCCGCCCCGCCCCCAATTGCAATCCTCCCCCCCCCCCCCAAGCCAAGGAGAGATTCTAATTCCGCCACTGGACCAGATTCCCTTGCATGGCGTTGGTAAGTTTGCTTTGTGGGTCTGAATGTTCGGACAGTGGGGGGGGGGGGGGGGGGGGGGGGGGTCGAGAAGACCATATGTTTTTTTACCCAAAATGATCCGTGCGCACGATATAATAATCCGCGAGCACGGATTGTTAATTTGTTTGCACGGATTATTCTTTCATGCGCACGGATTATTTTTTGTGAGAAAACATATGGTCTTGACCTCCCAACAGACAGGTCCACTAGACCTACTTACCGACACCATGTATGAGAATCCGGCCCAGTCGCGGCGAGGAGAATTCCAATTGAGTGTGTGGGGGGGTGGGGGGGGCTGGGGGGGAGTCACTATGCCGTGGGAATATCCTGAAGGGCTAGCCGGAGGGGGAAGTGGCGTCATACTGCGGTGCATTGTAAACCCGACAATGACAGAAAATAATCGAACAGGACTCCTGTTCATTCTAGCGCGGAGTGTTAGGGGCTTTAAAGGGCATGTTCGATTGCATTGGAAATTAGAGGGTGCCGCCGTAGTGAAGAAGAACCCATATTTGGAAGAAAGAAGGCCTATTAAATCGGGGAGAGGCCCACTCCCACGGGGGGGGGGGGGGGGGGGTTCTACTCCCAGATAAAAAATCAAATGAAATCTTCTGGTGCTTTTAGGATAAATCTTCACATTTTTGGACGTCGAAAATCGAGAAACGCTTCCCATATTTAAAAAAAAAATGCGTTTATGAACGTACATGGCTCAAAAGTATCTGCATCCGAACTTGCAAATGGATATGTTCATCAGCTGAGTTTTGTATAGAAATAAAGAAAAGAGAATCAGTGTGTGTGTGTGTTAGAGAGGTGTGTGGATGTGTCACTGATGGACAGGTGGAAAATGGGGGAGGGGCAAAGTCAATGTTTTGGGGCAAATGCCCGCCCATACCCCCCCCCCCCCCCCCCCCACACACACACACTGTAGCGGGCTACTGGATCCGAGGCCTCTTCCTTGAAATATAATTATTTAACTCTGTGGGCGATTCTCATTCTGATGCCTCCTGAGGGGAAGGTGAAACCATTGATAGGTGTCCGGATGCCCTCCCTTGGTAAAGTTTTCAAGCAGTGAAGCGTTGAGAGCAATTCTGAAGCCTCCTGAAGAATAATGAGGCCATTGGACCGGTGGGAGTCTGGGTCTATCGAAAATGTTCTTAAATTTCGAAGCACTATCAAGGGTTTTGGAGTCTCCTAAGGAAAGACGGGGGTTGGAAATCCTTAGTAGCTGTTTAAAATTTATTTAGCGGTGGGTGGGTGGGGGCGGGACGGGGGCAATGTAGGCCTAATTATTTGGGGCGGGTGGGGTGCGTTTCTCCAGACCACAGCCACTGACCCCATCCTTCCCAGGTCTTTCCACCTTGGAGTCCAAGATTGTGCCCGTAGCGGATAAGCATAGGTCTATATTGCCGTCCGGGCCAAGCTCAAGTGACGCCCCATCCTCAATCTCCATGCATTGTTAAACATTTTTTATGGCTGGCTTTATAGGCTCAAAAGACATCTGAATTTCATGTCTTTACTAACATCTTTATGCCCCCCCCCCCCCCCCCCCCCCGAGATGCCTCCCATCCCATCCCCGCCACGCACAAACACCTGCTGACATCAACAGGTGTGAGGTCTTGCGCAGTGATGTGGGGTCTTGCGCATATTTCACTTCGTCCTAGGTTATCAGCCATCTTTGGTGGCACGTAGGTGTATTGCATGTTAAAAAGCAGACGATGGGCCTATATACGAAAAAGTTTTCGTTTAAACGAAAAAGTTTTCGTTTAAACGAAAGTGGTTTCGTTTAAACGAAAAAGTTTTCGTTTAAACGAAAGTGTTTTCGTTTAAACGAAAAAGTTTTCGTTTAAACGAAAAAGTTATCGTTTAAACGAAAGTGGTTTCGTTTAAACGAAAAAGTTTTCGTTTAAACGAAACCACTTTCGTTTAAACGAAAAAGTTTTCGTTTAAACGAAACAATTTTTTTTTTCCACGTGGCAGCAATACGCTTCCGTATGTTTGGACCAGTTGCAGTATAATCGTAAATATCCAGCATACCAGTCATACTGCAATTTTTAAGTTCCGTATTAATGTGCTTTGTAAATAATGGTAAATTTAGCCTGCCCGCAACGTCAGTAGGTGACGTGTTATTTTTGATGGCGTCAACTATGCAAAAAAAAAAAAATTTTATCATTTTTTCATTTTGGGGGTTTTCATAAATACGGCTGAACAGCAAAAAAGTGACAAATGATTATGTTGTTTATATTTTTAACAACATCGAAAAAAAAGCTAACTTTCCATTACTTATGTAGCACACTAAATCAGAACGAAGGATTTCAACCAAATCAGTAGTGCATTCAATTCTTTGGGTTGACGAAGACGGCGAATTTCAATAATGGAAATGATGTGAAGCATGATCCGACGCGCGAAGCGGCGATTTGGGGCGAGCACGAGAGGGAATTTCGCCTCTCTCATGTGGGGTCCATGTGCTTCCCAGAGGATAATTTTAGTGGGCTCAGGCCCATGGTATTTATTTGCACATAACCACAACGATCTCCAGCCAAAATATTTGTTTGTACAGACTAACTAAAGATTACCACCAGACCTTCATTGTATTTTCGAGGTATGCAAGCGGCTTAAAATAACCCCGTAGAACAATAGGCTAGGTGTTCAAGTGACGTCACTTGAATACCCCGGGTGCACCGAGTATACCCGAATCCGTGAGTTTTGATTACTGAGCAAAGGATAGGATGTGTGTTAGGTACCGATCTCGCTGTCGGTATTTCACGAACATGAACAACCTGTCCCTTACTGTAAGACCCTCGCCGTTCATTCGGCTTGGTGACACTCAACGCGATTTATCGACACTTTCGACGGCCAGGGTCACCTCGAGTCGGGTAGTTTTATGGGTGGAGGAAGCCGGAGTACCCGGAGAGAACCATCGAGCAATGGCGAGCAGCTGCCAGACTCCCTAACGTAATAACTCCAACACGCAGGGTTAGCATTGATTGAAGACACCCCTCGACGAGCAGTACGCCTTAACCCTTTACCCAACGCAGACGATATCAAAATTTATTATTTTAAATATCATTTTTTTAAAATTTTTTTAAAATTTCAACAAAACCATATCATGTGACCCCTCATTGGAACGAGCTAAATGAGCTCGTTCCAATGAGGGGTCACATGATATGGTTTTGTTGAAATATTTTGAAAAATTTAATTTTTTCAACTGCTCAATTTGCATATTAGGCGGGAGGATGTGGGCGATTCGTTAGGTAAGGGTTAACTATTACAGATAATTTATAGTGGCTTTCATGGGGCCTGTGTAAGATCTAACACTATATGCATGGGGTACGGTATTTTCCGCGATAACACATGCTCATCCGCTACTTCCCGGCACGGCATTGATGAATAATACAAGAACAGTACTGAATTGTCGGTAAATGAACCTATTAAATGAAGATGAAGTGGAAACAGAGGAGTCGGAAGCTCGATATAAGTGGAGGTGCACACATTTTACAGGTTACCATGCTTCGGCTCTGTGAGAGAAAAGTTACAATGGTATATCGGTAAATGTACCATAACACACCATAGTCTCTCGTTTACGTGAACATGTCGCGGTGTGGTCACTGTCCTATCAATTTCTTCCACTTCAAGCATCTTCCAACCCGAAGGCTAGCCTGCTTAAAATGGAAGAAACGGACCGAAGCAACCGAAAGAGGGATTATTTGGTCAAATGTATGTTAAAAGAGTAAAGGCCATTTCAAATTGGTTGAAAGGGTTGATTTCTTTGACAAAAACTGTTCACAAACAACTAAAAGAACAAACTTTCTCAGTCGGTAAACACGGACGAAAATTGAATAGAAACTCACCTGTCTCCGTCTATTGTGAATATCTTCTTTACTGCACCAGAGTCCAGTTTGATTGCTTCTGTTATATCATCCATGACTTGGTCAAAAGAATGGGCAGTCTTCTTATTCAACAAACTCTCATCGCCTTTCTTGGTTTTGTACCGTTTCTTATTATAGTAATCAGCTTGGGTTTTATGTAATCCTTAAAATCCGAATTCGCGGTGTCCCTGGAACTCAACGGAAGGCCTTCTGAAGATTCGTGACTCCTTACGTTACAATTCCAGCTCGGGTTTGAACCTTTCAGATATTCTGTTTGACGAAACACATCAATAGAAGCACAAACATAATTCTCACCCTCTTCAAGTTGTTCAATAGATGTAATCTTCCGACCACCCTCTACAGCAAAAATATGGCGAACGCCGTTTGGTAGGATATTCTTATCACATATTGGACTGCATGTAAGCTCAGCAAGTAGTGATTCAAATGTCCTGAACCTCTCGGGAGATACGGCGAAAATCATGCCCTTGAAAAATCGATCCCCGTTTCTATAGAAACGCACTTTCTTTGCTTTCTTCCCTTCGGAGACCTTCAGTAAACTGTGTCTCATCAAAACCCCATGAGCGCTGTGAGTTGGGCTCGTTCTACCAGACCTAGCGCCTAATCTGGATAACCTTCCCTTGTCGTCATTCAAGCGGAAAGCAAAGTGCTCCTCAACCTGCGAGTCCGTTATCATCGTTTTGTTTCCTGAAAAGAAAACGACAGTTTAATAACTGAATTCCAAAGGTAACCATATCGTGTCCCAGGTTGCATGTAAACTATCCTAGGAGTAAAATGGAAGGCACCAGTCGCCACTCTTTGAATGAGACCATCGACAGTCGAGAACTATCGATGACATCGGTACAATATCCAGAGAGAGAGTCCTCCAAATTGAATTTATTTCAATTTAAAAAAAAATGTATTTAAACCGATAAACCTATATGAGATCGTTGAATACCATACTAGTTACGGCAGTTGGGCGAATCCATTTGCACTTGTGTGTGTGTGTGTGTGTGTGTGTGTGGGGGGGGGGGGGGGGGGGGTAATGATTTAATCCCACTGCTCCGGTAGTCTTGCAGGAATACATAACTACTGATCCCTCCAAACTATTTGTTGTCAATGAGATATTTTTTAGATATTTATTCAAGCAATTACCATCTTTAGAAAGTTGAAAGGAAGATTGCCTCCCCCCTCCCCTCCACACAAAAGGTGTTAAAGGTATGTAACAAACTCCATAAATATCTACATAGAAAAAACTATATTGTGATCTCAACAGTCTAATAGGAACTACACAAATATGAACGTCGCTGAAACAAGCTCAAAGAGCTTGTTCCTTAGATGTCCATATTTGTAAGATGTTTAACAAATGTTGGGAGTAATCTTGTCGTTTCCAGTAAGGATCAAACTATAATTTGCGAAATGTTTGTGTGTTTGTTTGTGTGTGTGTGTGTTTGTTTCCTAACTTTCCTTACACCGTCGATCGAATCACCACCAAACATAGCATGTATTCTCAGCTGAGTCCAGACAGTGCCATTAGAGGGCTGGAGGTTCTATACGTGATGGGCAAAGAGGTACAATGGGGTGAAAACACGTACACGTTGATTCCACTCAATCGTGTTTATACACCTTGATTATCGTCCTTGGACGGGGAATCAACTAGTAGATGTTAATTCTCATAATAGCATAAATTAAGTTGCGGAAATGGTCATTGTGCGCTATAAGCTCAAATCAGCACAGTTGAGTAGTTACGGAGAAGGGCCCTGGGGCCTTATCCCTCCTAACATTTTCGCTGCCCCCCCCCCCCCCGAAAAAAAATATTGGCCCAATGCACCCGTCAGAGAACAGAGAGCGCTAAAATGGTTTCACTATAAGGCTACACACTCCACACATGCCCCATATTAGCACTTAGAGCACTGACTTTTGAAAACTTTTCTCGGCGGGGGGCGGTTGGGCGCGGGCTAGTCCTAGAGTTCTAACTGAGACCTTCCGGAATTTACATCCTCTCACTCCCTTTAGGACTTGTCCCCAACAGCCTTCCAAATATCATGTTTGCCCTCCCCATCCTCTCATCGACCCCCCCCCCCCCCCCCCACACACACACCAAAAAAAAATTCTAGTACACCCCCATTATAGAATCCTGTTATGCGCCTGAATCAGTACCAAAATGTCATTTGCAATAAACAGAAACCCTCGTACTTTTCAAACTTGCTGCTCTTGTCTACTCCAACCGTCCAACAATCTGCGCGCGAATAAGGGTCTATTGACAATAATTTAGACAAATATGTCGACAATCTTTTGGACACGTACTGCTGAAAAAGCCACTCTGGTAGCCTCTACCATACTGCCCATATAGATGTGGGCGAGTTCATTACATTTTATATAGAGAATCTCCAACCAGTTTATGTCAAATTTTTAAAAAAAAGTCGTTCAGTAAATTAGTTCTGGACCGAACTAAAGCTCGGTCCAGACCTAATTTACTGGATGAGTTTTGTAAATTTCGATATAAACTGGGTGCGAGAGTAAGATTCTATTTATTACGTGATCCAAAACCCCCACAAAAGACATTTTAAAGTACTCCGGGTGCTATTTCTAATAATGCACGGCTGTTCATTACCATTTTAATGAATGGACTTAATAACCTGAAGAATGGCCAGATCGTATAATAAAGTTGAGTTAACCACAATTAAGATGCGAGATTTGAAGTTACGGGTTTTCTATGAATGATACTTGAGAAAATATTTACAATATGTAGTGTTTTGTAATATTTTCACAAATGATTGACCAGAAAATTTATTATTATTTATTGTAAATTAATTTGGAAGTTGTTATGAACGTGCAGAAAAACTGTGCTCCGTTTTGTTACTCAATATTCATTATGACCTGAGTGACCTGTCACCCCAATCAGTTTATCCAATCAACGCCAGATTCATTCCCCTTTCAGATAAGTATATCCTGGCTCCTTTCTGTAGTAAGCCATTGAGTTCAGCCAAAGCGCCTGCATAATGCTCAGAAGGTAACTAATCGTGATCTACAGGAGTGAGCTGGAGGTTGTTAAAAAGGGTAATTCAGTAATGAGATATTCCCTTGCGTGTTGGAAGTCCCAGGCCCTTCATAATTGGTATCGTTCATTATCTTAACCCTTTACCTAACGTATCGGCCACATCCGTCCGCGTAATATTCAAATTCAGGAGCTGAAAAAATATTATTTTTGCAAAAAATTTCAACAAAACCATATCATGTGACCCCTTTTTGGAACGAGCTCGTTCCAATGAGGGGTCACATGATATGGTTTTGTTGAAATGTTTTGATATATTTAACAAAATGATATTTAAAATAATAAATTTTGATATCGCCTGCGTTGGGTAAAGGGTTAAAACTTTCCTCTGGTCAACGCTTCCAATCAATTATTATCGACTATCTTCTCCTTTGACTTTACTACTGTGGTGTTCCGGAAGTCCTTTACCGGAAGGGCTGTCGCTATTATTCACCAGGCTGATAATAATCTGAGCCCTCGCCCTCTATGAGGAAATCACATGCGGTCCACATCGTTAACGTCTCGCCTGACAGACGCGTAGCCAGGAGTCTATATTAGGGGGTGCTGGTGGATCTTTTTAGGGTACAATTTAGCATATCAACGCCGTATGCATATCACGAAGATCGGAGTCTTGAGCTGGGGAAAGGTATCAAGGTGGAGTCCATTTCGCGTTCGTCGAGTCGGTCGGGCGGGTGGATGGATGGGGTGGGGTGCGGGTATATTGTTCAAACATTGTGAAAAAATTGGCCCAAATGGTGCTATTTTCAGGCGCGAAGAAACGTCAAGCGTGGTATGCCATCTGTAATTTCATTAGTTGACGCCCATGTAGATAGCAGAATTAAATGTATAAATATAATTATGCTTTGCTCACAGTCAAACAACATATAAATACAGATCTCACTGTGGTAATCAAGCTCGGTTTCACTGGTAAAAATAGGACTCGGTCACCAATTCGTGTGTGGAATTCCTCTAAATGGGCAACATGGGTATAAACGATTGGCTGGACATGGCTTTATATCCATGCTGCGGTCACGATTAAATATGTGACCTTAAACACCAATATAAAAAAAAAATAAATAAAAAAAAAAATAAATAAATAAATAAATAAATTAATTAATTTTCTGGGTTTTCATATTCCGTAGAGCTGACGAGACCAGGTCACTCAGATCAAACACGACGCCGCAGGTGTCGTGTTTGATCTGGCCTCATCAACTGGGCGCAATATGATAACCCAGGTTGATCGGTAGTTGCAATAATTTGGGGTTTTTTTTATTTGATAGTGAATATTTAAAAACTGAATACAACTAACGTGTACATGTACCCAGAAGTGAAGATTTGGAATGTTTGTCCAAAATGTTTAGCGTAAATCACTCTGAATTTTCACTTCGTGTTTGCAAGCTTGTCGTCTCGAAAACATTTGCACATCAGTGACGTCACTTGGGCCTTGTTTGAAACAGGCATGCTATGAATTTGACAAGTTGAAAATCTCGTTTAACTGCTAGCCAGATTTGATGAGTAAGCTACAGCAATACTGATGAACTCTTTGAGTATTCATGCAATAAAGAGTGATATTATCACTTCTGTTTGAGGGGAGTAATATTTCAACGGCTGAGATAAAAGGAAGTGATATCAGTGGGTCGGGGATTTGAATTGTTAACCCTTTACCTAACGTAACGGCCAAAACCGGCCAGCGCTATTCTCAAAAATCGCCAATTAATTTTCATTATTTTTTTCATTTTTTGTCTCAAAAACATAGGTTATGACCCCTCGTTGGAACGAGCTCGTCGAGCTCGTTCCAACGAGGGGTCATAACCTATGTTTTTGAGACAAAAAATGAAAAAAATTAGTTATTCAAGACAAGAATTATTTTTGCAAGTGTCGTCTGCTTTTCATGTTATGTAAAGGGTTAAAAACATCGGATTTGGCAGGGAAATGGTAGAAAAATCACACAAACAACTATGGCATTAATACAAAGAAGAAAATGTGGCAGGAAGTAACGTGTCAAGTTTTATAAATGCTTTCAATAAAATCAATGAAATTTAAAGTGCACCAAATACTTCGTTCTCTGTCGCATTCATTTTGTTGAAAGTCAGAATTGCTCTGTCTGTACGTATGGTGATTTGTTTGTACCGAACTGATTTGATTTTTACAGAATTCGCAGGACACTTTTAAAAACCTGAAACACATAGGCTCAGATCTTTTTATGATAAGCTTGTTGTGAATTAAAAAACCTGGATTTAGACAGTGTCATTCGTGTCACGGGACACCGTCAGAAACCAAGACGCCCAAGGGGCCTTAATCGCTCACCTTCAAAAATTGGTTAAAGAAGGATTTAAGGTCACATTCATCATCTACGTGTTAACGTAGTTAATCTAATTTAGCTATGGGAGGGGTGTGTGATTATTTTTGGCGTAAAATCAACCACACCCCTCAAAACACATTTCAAAGCGAAGAGAAAAAAATCACGCAGTGGGCCCCCTCCAAGTCCCCACCCCCAACAGGGGGAAAGGTCATATTTTGCATAAAATCCCTCAAGATCTTCCAAATTTTCTTTTCAAACAAAAATATAATTTTTCCCAGAGGACCCTCCCTCTGGGGCCTCTAGTGCCCTTGTGGTTCAATTCGAGAAAACGTTAATCCTATGTACGCACATTTACATCTTAGTATTAGTAAAGTTTACCACTGTCAGATCTGTCACGCGTGGGCACAATTTATTTAAACAAATGGTAAATTCTCCATTGCTTTCTTTGTTAAATTTCATACCCATCTGGTGCCCACGTGACCATCAGCCAAGCATAACACTTTGAACAAACTTTAATCTAGGAGTCAAGTAATGCTACATACCAAATATCAAAAGATTCTACCTGGAGTCTGACCCCCACGATGGCTAATGCAAACCAAATATCAAAAGATTCTTATTGGTGAATCTGAAGAAGAGGATTTTTAAAGAATATTCCTCATATTGCACTAAGTTAAAATTTGGGCTCCCACGGGTAACCCAAATATGACCCCCCGGGACTTGATTTGTCCAAGTTCCTGTTATCATATTTAGGTTCCCTGTTGGAATTCTGAACTTTCTATGGATACTGCATATCAAATATCGAAACAGTCTGACTGGGAGATCTGAAGAAGATTTTTAAAGAATATTCCTCATATTGCACTAAGTTAAAGTTCGAGTTCCGGTAGGGAGCCCAAATATGAGCTCAGGGACTTGATTTGAAGAAACTTGAATCTGACCCCTTAAGGGTGATCTAACCAATTATCATTTTAACTAGTGGATCTGAAGAAGATTTTTTAAAAACTTCCTAATATTGGACTGAGTTAAAATTCGGGTTCCCATAGGAAGCCCAGATATGAACCCAGGGGCTTAATTTGAGCAAACTTGAATCTCACCCCCACTAAGGATGCTACATACCAAATATCAAAAGATCCTTTACCGATTGGAAGAAGATTTAAAAAGATTATATATATTCGGCATATTACACTAATTTAAAATTAGGGCACCCCACAGTGAACCCAAATACGATTCCAGGGACTTGATTTGAACAAACTTCAAGCTGCCCCCCCACCCCCCCAAAAAAAGAAAGAAAAAAAGATGCAATATACCAAATATCAAGATATTTTGACTGGTAGATCTGAAGAAGACGATTTTTAAATAAATTTAATCATATTTCTCCAAGTTAAAATTCGATTTCCCATCGGGAGTCCAAATATGAACCCAGGGATTTGCTTCGAACAAACCTGAATCTGACCCCTCTAAGGATGTTGTATCAAGTATCAAAGGCGACTGATTGGTAGTTCTGGAGAGGAAGATTTTGTATGCCCCTTGTGGTGCATGATAACTTCATTTGAACAAACTTGAACTGACATAAGGAACATGCATATCAAACGTGGTTAAATTCGGTCCAGTAGTTTATGAGGAGAAGGCGATAATGTAAAGTTAACACCGGACGGACGACGGTCGGATGGTCGGACGGACGGACGCGCAGACAGACGACGACGGAAAGTTATCGCTGAAGCTCCCCATGTGTTTCACTTAAGCCCCTTTTACATGAGACCAAATATACCCCGTATAAACTGATTCTGGGTACAAATATTTGTACCCGGTACATTTTGTTTGCCATATGAACGGAAATATACCAGGTATATCCAGATATATCCCGTATATTTTTAGAGAAAATACTCCACCTCAAGAGGTGGAGTAAATTCGTTTATACGGGGTACGAATTGACATCCGTCGAGCATGTAAATGGTCGCCGGTACGAAATACGATTTGCTCCTTAAAGTTGTAACTATCGCAATTTGCTTCTCGGTTGGAATCAGTTCACGGACGCAGTTTTCGGATGGCTCGATGAATGGCTTGAGTTCCTGGCATAACTTCATGAAGGACGACTTCTTCATCCGGAAATTTTCCATCCGGTGTCGTCCCTTTATTCAGAAGACCCAATACTCCAAGGGTTCAATACTACGAAGGTCCAATACTCCGAAGATCCGATACTCCGAAGGTCCAATACTCCGAAGATCCGATACTCCGAAGATCCGATGCTCCGAAGATCCGATACTCCGAAGGTCCAAAACTCCGAAGATCCGATACTCCTATGATCCGATACTCCGAAGGTCCAATAAGATCCGATACTCCGAAGGTCCGATACTCCGAAGGTCCGATACTCCAAAGATCCGATACTCCGAAGGTCCAATACTCCGAAGGTCCGATACTCCGAAGATTAAGGCTAATTGCGGCCGTATTATCGAAGAAGGTACAGCTGAAGCTGGAAGACAGAGAGTCCATCGGCATTATTAGTGACATGTGCCAGGAATTTCATAGACGACGGGAAAAGAATGACATGTCGGCTTACCCAGTGTATGTGGCTGGGAGGAAGATCCCATGCTAAGGCCGACACGAGATGCTGCATCGTGGTGGTAAGGCGCGGCCTAGATAAATGTGTGACAGGCTGTGACCGCCCATGTATAGATAGATGGGACGGTTAGGCGTTCCCACCTTGCGAGGGTGAGGTTGAATACCCCCTTCTTCTGCGGGGATATGGAAGCAATGTGCATGGAGGTTCGCATCTACGACCTGGTGGTGGGGAATGTTACTGGGGCGAGGACACATCCGGACGGGAGGTGGTCAACGCTGGAAACTCCCGGGGAGGCTTCAGGTTACCAGAGGCAAACAAACAAATGGATCATTGTGTGCGTTGGAATAGGTTGAGAGGGTTACCGTAGGAAGTGGAGGAGAACCCAAAGGGAGGACACATCCTTGAGGAGATCCTGATATGGATGGCCAAGGATGAGGAGCCAGTGGTGACCCGCGGTAAGAGCCAGGTTATATATGTGCTGGGTTCTTTAAGGAACGGATGAACAACGAACTTGTGCTAGTGGCTGGGCAAGGCTGTCCAACCATGAAGGTGCAAAGGGAGAATAATCGGGAGAATCCGCAGAGGGGTCTATAACCCAAAGAGGTTAAAGCTAAGATGGCGGGGACCAGTGGGGGCACACCCGACCAGAACGACGTTGTGTGGTGCGTAAAAATCTACGAAAAAAGCTACAAATGCTAGAAGAAATTGATTCAAAACTGATAGATATGTTAGATCCTGAAGCCGAGTGCTTCGAAAAAACAATAATAGAATGTGACGATTTTATAAATGAACTGAACTCAAAAATAAATAAACTAGAAATAAGCTTGAATGCCTTAAATCTCGAAACCACGGAAATTGATGTACGGAAACGTGAAAGTGACAATACAAAATCGATGAAAGTTCAACTTCCCAAAACCGACTTACCGAAATTCGCGGGTGATGTGCTAAAGTGGCAAACTTTTTGGAAGATATTTGATTCTGCAATCAATTCTAGTACTCATCTCAACATTGACAAGTATACATACCTTAAAAACTCGCTCGCCGGGGGAAGCCAGTACATGCATAAAGGGTCTACCATTGACAGGAGACAATTACCCACATGCTCTTGAACTACTGAAGACAAGATTTGGCCAGACCCACCGTATTGTTGAAGCATACATGAAGCGTCTCATCGAACTTTCTCGTCCTACGTGGGATTTCCACTCCATCAGAAAATTTTCAGACTGTCTCGAATCTACAGTGCGAACTCTCCAATCACTGGGAAAACCCGAAAATTGATATGAAGCCATGCTCCTCCCAATGCTTTGGGATAAACTGCCCTCTGAAGTGTAATCTAGCAAAATCCCACGGGTATAAAGAGTGGAAACTAGAAGAATTTCGAAACAAACTACAAGCTGAAGTCGCTGTGCTCGAGTATTGCAAACCAAACATATCAACAAACAGATACAACACATGTGATTGCTGAGGATGCTACTGGTACCATTACATCTCTAATCACACCCGCGACAAAAAATACCTCTCGCACTTGTATATTTTGTATCGGTTCACACTTTCCATCTGACTGAACCAAACTCAAAGACATAAAATCTCGCGTTGAATATATAAAAAAAGTCTGATCTTTGTTATAAACTGTCTTGGAAAACATCGAGTCTACACCTGCAGATCACTCAAACGGTGTCTTATTTGCAAGGCCAAGCATCACACCAGTATACATCGAACTACTGAACCAGAAATACATACAGAAAATAACACAGAGAATACTGCTGATACACTCGTAGCGACAACATCAACATTTTCACCTAAACACGTGTTCCTAAAAACTACAGTCGCAACCGTGTATGATGACAAATGTAACGCAAACACCACTGCACATCTACTGTTTGATGATGGATCGCAACGATCCTTTATCACTGCCGCATAAGCCAGAGAGCTTGAACTTCATTCCACGAGGAAGGAAAACCTCAATATTTCTACATTTGGCTCAAAGTGTTCAAAGTCTCGTGAGCTTGAGGAAGTTGAATTAAATATAGCATGTGACAGTCCAATGTTAAAAGTCAAAGCACTTGTTGTTCCCACAATAACTCAACCTGTTTCTTTCAACCTGAATGCTTGCCACAACATTTCAGAACTAAGACGTTTAAAACTTGCACACCCAATAGACTATAACTGTAAATCATTTGAGGTGCCAGTGTTGTTGGGAGTGATTGTTTTTACTCATTTGTAGAAAATGATTTTATTAAGACTGAAGCTGGGCCAATCGCAGTGAAGTCAAAACGCGGATATCTAATTTGTGGGCCAACTACAAGTGACTACAACAATAGACACTCTACTTCAGCTATGTTGAATGTGTTAGTTCAATCTGATGACAGTGAGTTGAAACGTTTCTGGGATTTAGAAACTCTTGGTATTGAAGCCAGTACTGAACATAATAAAAATGACTTCATGAAACAATACTGTGAACAGAAAATAAAACTGGAGGATGGACGATACGAAGCAAAGCTACCATGGTTAGATGACCATGGAGAGTTACCATCAAGTCTTGAAATAGCCACCTACAGAACCCGATCTATGATAAGGCGCTCAGTCGAAACACCTGAACTTTTCGACACGTATGATAATATCATCAAAGATCAGTTGAAGCGAGACTTCATTGAGCGGGTTCCTGATCCAGAAATAACTACAACAAACTTTAGTTCACTATCTACCACATCATCCCGTAATGAAAAATAGGACGATTAAATCGTCAGATGTGTACCCATACGCGCAACTAGTAGAAAGCTGTATGGCGGTGGGCCACCCCGGATGCCCACATTATGTACACCATACATGGTATGGGTACATATAGAAATGGATTGGTGGAGTGCATAATTTGATGGATAAAGGGTTAATATCTCCGGATCAAATTATTAGATTTACATAAAAAACTATACAGCACAGCACATCAGTAACCTGAATACATATATAAAGTAACTTGATAATCGGATTAATATTTTTTGAGTTATCGCATGCCGAAGAAATGGATTGGAGGAGTTCTCAATTTGAAGGATAAAGGGTTAATATCACAGGATCAAACTATCAGATTTACACCAAAAGCTATACAGCTCGGCACATCAGTAACTTGAACACAAATATAAAGTAACTTGACAATCCAACCTGAAGATATATATAAAGTAACATGACAAGTGGATTGATATTTTTTGAGTTATCTCATGCCAAAGGGATTGGAAGAATTCTCAATTTGAAGGATAAAGAGTTAATATCTCAGGATCAAATTATCAGATTTACACCAAAAACTATACAGCTCGGCACATCAGTAACTTGAACACAAATATAAAGTAACTTGACAATCCAACCAATATTTTTCAAGTTATCGAATGCCAAAGAAATGGATACGGACGCCGGACGGACGGACGGACGGACGGACGGACGGACGGACGGACGGACGGACAGCCAGACACACGGACAGACGAAGGGTGGACGAACGACGGAGGTCCACCCCGGATGATTATGTGTGCCATACATAGTATGGGTACACATAAAAACTCAACACGGAACGACAAATCGACCAATTTCAAAACTGCACACACTTGAAGTGTATAGCACATCTATCGAATCAAAATCACCACAGGATACTTCACATATATCATCTTCTTTGGGCAGTAGTGACGTTGATAATGAGTTACCTCCTCAGAACAGTATGTCCAAACCTCGCAGAGCAGCCGCCCTACGTACACAGCAAAGAATCCAGTCGTGGCTTACCGATGAATAGACTGTTGTACCATTTACTGGACTATGTTTTGGTACTTGGTCCCATGTTACATGTACTTTGGGCGGGGGAGGATGTCATAAACATTGCCAATTTCGTTTCGTTATTTCACTATTCAGGGAAATCCCCGTGTTCCGTTTTATATTGTTTCGTGTTTTTTGTAATTGAAAGGAACTGTCAAACTTATCACGATTTCGTCAAATCTCTTACAGTTCTTTTCACAATTATTCCTCAAATTCCCGACAATATCGGACCTTCGGAGTATTGGGGGTCTTCGGAATAAAGGGATGTAACCTTCCATCCATTGTTGGTCGTTAAATGTCCGTATTACTGTACTAGCGTACCATTCGTTCGACCGTGGTAGCTGCCAATACGTAATGGTTCTCAATATGCCCACTACTGCACCGATAGTTAACACATACGGTAAGGACCACCTCCTGAAACGACGATATACGTGGTATAAATTTCCCTCATGTAAAAGCGCCTTAATTAGGTGAGCTAAAAATATAAACTGTCCCCCAGCATGTTCCCGGCTTTGTCTATGGCCAGCGATGATAGTTTTTTAGACCTCTCTCAGCCTCGCACTGGATTTCGTCAAAAAATGCAAATACAAATGTATCATTTAAGTAATTGCAATGACTGGTCATTATTTTTTTCTAAACTGCGCTAAGCTTCCCTCAGTATTTTTTATATCATACTATTTTTCTATGTTTTGACCCTTTACCTAGAAAGTAGAGCTAGTTCCATTCGAGGTCACTTGAAATTTTTTGAAATATAAAAAAAAATAAACAATAATTAAAATGGTAACTTTAGACATCTCATGCGTTGGGTAAAGGATTGAGTAAAACATATTGCTTGTGAGACATCAATGAAACCGGCTCATTGGACCGATTCCAATTATATGTCGTAACCAATGCATTTCTTTTTAAATTTATTTCTGCGTGGGTTTGTTTCATCTTATGGGACGAGAACAGATGTGAGTTGAAAAACAATGATGTGAAGCCCCCCGAACACCCGACAGAAACACGTATCACCCGAACAACACGCGCTGCGCACGCGCACTGAGTCCACGTATCACCATGGTGATGGCGGCTCACGTGAGTTACCATGACAACGAAACATGACACTACTGGCACACGTGACATGAAGTCACTTCCGGGGTCCACCAACGGGGTCCACAAGATCAGGATCGAGTCATCCTACTCACGCGAATATCAATCCACGAAAAGTGCACTGGAGAGTGGAAATGGTTTTAATCTAGAAATCACTTCATTGAAGTTTGGTATTCTTGACAGATCCATCATTATTTGAGAAGAGCAGAGAGCAGAGAAGAGAGGACATTTTCAAAAAAGTCTGGCGCAAATTGATATGCTTCAAAAAGTATATCTGTGAGAAGAGACGCCAGCTGTGTAGGCGTGTATAGTCCTTGGTAATATGACATTGTGGAGCCATGAGTGACTGTGTTTGTCTTTTTGGACCTTAGAGAAAAAGACAAAGCTTATCGCTATCAATATTCAGAGCTGTTCTAGATTAGTTCCATGGTCACACATGGCAATTAGTGACCTAAAGGCAAGGGTCAAAGAAGAAAAGTACACTTTAGGTTTTGTACATTTCTTTCTTACAGTTAAGTTCAGTCCAGTCGTGAAGACCAACTGTGGCGTTGCAATAAATTTAAAATATTTTTTCGGCTAAACTCAATTGTCAGTTTGAATGTTTGCACACTTAATAGAATAAAAACAACCCCACTTATCAAGATTAAAGACTCATGGGTACATACGGGAAAACAAACGTTAAACCAACAGCATCAAACATTGTGTATAGTAATTTTTGGATTAGATATAGGAAGACGCAAGTCTCGATGAATAAAGGATCACCCGAAGTTAAGCAACATCGAGCCCGGTTAGTCCTCGGATGGGTGACCGTCTGAGCGATCAATTTGGTCTCCCGTGTTGTGTCCTTGGTCAAGGCACTTAACCCCGATTGTCCACATGGGGGCACGATGACGCCGTGTACTAAGGCGTACTGCACGTCGATGGTGCACATGTCTTCAACCAATCTAACCCTGTCTGTGCTGCAGTGCGGAGTTACGATGTTGGGGAGCTGACAGCTGCTCGTCGTTGCTCGGTGGTTCTCTCCGGGTACTCCGGCTTCCTCCACCCGTAAAACTAACATGGTCATGATTAGCCATTGTGCATAAAAATGTGACCTTAAACACAAATAAATAAATAAATAAATAATAAATAAAGGATCACCAAGACCGAAAGATCCACAAATCAGCGTGGGCTCCTCTACAAACACGAATTCATAGGTGTTTAATTAACTGAAACTCCGTTTCTGGAATGGTTTCTGATCCTACCAATTTCCATAGTTTAACGCCATTTCTCAGGACAGAAAAAAACAGAGGCCCAAGTGAACCTAAAACACCAATCTGGATCAAGTTGTCTGTGGCGACGGAGGGGATGAGATTGAGGGGCGGTGGGATATGTTAATGAGTGTGGAGAGGGAGAGCTTCTTGTTGATTTATTTAGTCAGGGTAAAATATTCTGCGTTCTTATCAGTTTTAGTTTTTGCTAATTTGGGGGTTACTGTATCAATCATTCAAGTGAAGGATTTGAGCATCAATTCCCCTGTTCCCATCACTAAAGTATATTCATAAAATGGTACAGACCAGATCCACTCCAATGTGATCTAAGGTACTTGGTATAACTCGCCAAAACGACATTAAGAATAAAATATTCGATCATTTTAGAACGAGCTCGTTCCAATGAGGGGTCATAACCTATGTTTTTGAGACAAGAATTGAAAAAAAATAGTTATTCAAGAATTTTGTTTGCAAGTGTCGTCTGTTTTTCATGTTAGGTAAAGGGTTAAAGTGCTCTACTGTGTAGCAACACTTGTTTTACATCAAACCTAGATTTTACCCGAAAGGCTTGATTTGAACAAACATATGTGTATTTGTGACCCAGAATATGTGAACCTAAACAATCTCTTCGGGGCTTCCCATTATCAAGAAAGTTAAAATAGGTGTCCTTATTGTTATTGGTCTCACTTAAGCCAATTGATGGCATCTCTCTATCCTGTTTGTTCCTCTTCTCATAATAATGCTTTCAAGCAAATAACAAGTTTTTGTATTGATCATGCAAATATGTCAGTGAAATAACAATCTTCAAAAGCTAAAAACAGTTTTGGGGTTTCCATAGGACACGAAATAGCACAATAAAATTGGTCAACCAGTTCTGAAAAGAAAGATTATTTTTTTTTTTTTTTGGGGGGGGGGATAAATTTGTCCCCTCCCAGGACGATCCCATATAATGCCCGAGGAGCTTTGTTGCAGAGAGATTGAATCAATATTATTAAAGGAGGCTGCATACCAACTATCCATATCATTACGACCAGTAGACCCAGGGACGCTGCTAAGGGGTCTCGGATGTTGGGGGATGTCTTCCTCTGGATTTTCAGTTTGCAGCCCCCCTCCAGGTTGGCAACATTTCGACTACCACAACATAATTTCCAACAAGCGAGAAATTCCATTAGCCCCCCCCCCCCCACCCCCACCCCCGTGTCACAAATATCAAACTGACTACTGGTTTTAAGATGCCGAATTCCAACTGTACACCTCTACCATTGACAGCAAATTATCGAACTTAGGCCCACGGCAGTCACACAAGTCCAAATACAAATCAATACTTGATTTGAAGGACTCTCACTACTTTTCAGAGTAAATTCAGACTGAAAACTAATGTTTTGCCCAAATTCTAAACATGGTCGGAAAAATTACACATGCGCCCTGTGTGAAATTTCAAACATTTTCCAACTTAGGGCTTCGAATCTCCAACTATTGTAAATATGACGAATGACGAGGAGGGGGTGAGAACCACTAGAACCCCCACCCCACCTCTGCCGCAACGTCCCTACCAGTAGTTCACGAGAAAAATGTTCGATCTTTCCCTATTACCAATAGTGTTAAATCGGAGTCCCCATTTGGTGTACCTTGAAACAACTCCTGGGGTTCCCACAAGGCAGAGGGCAATATTCATGAATAAATTAAGTATATGTCCCCCCATTAATACTGCATACCAATTTTGGTTCAATTCAGCTGACCAGTTCAAAAAATTTAAATTTTGCCCCCCCCCCCCCCCTCCGTCCCCCAGAACAAGCTCAAATACTGCCCGGAAAACGTTTTTTGAACAAACATGAATCTACACCATCAAAAGAGGCTGCACACCACAAATTTAATAATTTCAACCATCAGTTCATCAAAAGAAGACTGTTAAGTGTATTTTCCATTACCAACTGTATTAAATGGGGAGCCCATAGGTTGCCTCTTTGAGCAACTGATTGCAGTTTTTTTTAACCCATTCGATTCTACTGGTTACAAGGATGTTTCACACCGAATAACAATTCTGTGTTGCATGCAGTTTTGGAAATATGGGCGTTTGAATTGTTTTTTTTATTTCTAGCAGGTGGGGTTCCCAAAAGGGCGTGAAAATATTTTTCCGTCATAGGTCAAGTACATGTCCCCTAATATTACAGCATACCAAATTCATATCTAATTGGACAACTTGTTCGAAAAATTAAAATTTTCGGGGGTGGTCAAAAATATTGCTCCTCTCAGCACGAGCTCAAATATTGCTCAAATATCACCCCACCTCTGCCGCAACGTCCCTGCCAGTAGTTCACGAGAAAAATGTTCGATCTTTTCCTATTATCAATAGTGTTAAATCGGAGTCCCCATTTGGTGTACCTTGAAACAACTCCTGGGGTTCCCACCAGGTACAGGGCAATATTCACGAATAAATGAAGTATATGTCCCCCATTAATACTTCATACCAATTTTTGTTCAATTCAGCTCACCAGTTCAAAAAACATAAAATTTGCCCCCCGCCCCCCAGAACAAGCTCAAATACTGCCCGGAAAACGTTTTTTTGAACAAAGATAAATCTACACCATCAAAAGAGGCTAAGTTTTTTTTATCCGCATAGTGTTCTAACTTCTGAACACATTTGTTCAATCCGGCTGGAGACTCTGATAATATTCCCATGTCATCATGTATCTCATGTATCTGCCCAGCCAAAGATTTCGTTTAATCTGAGTAGGATTACTAACAGCGTACCGTTTACGGTGTGACCGGAAGCGCCTGTTCTGAGGTTCTGCTAGCAGTTATATACACCGTGGTGCGGGTATGATTTGACAGAACAATGGAATACTTTGACCACTAATTTTCAAGTTCTCATCAAGTTAAAATTCTTCACCACCAAAAAAGAGGAAAAACACCAAATCAAGTTTGACAACTTAACATACCAACACGTCCCAAAGTCGTCACTATCTCTTGGTGCCGTTTTGGTTCCCCAGTGGATGATTGGCAATGTAGAGAGGCCTTTCCAAACCTTCGCTAAACTCGAAGCTAATGCATTGACAGTTATTGTGCCCATTGGAATGTACACCTGCAAGCGCATCTGGTGTTTTGCTCAAAACAAGGGTTCATTGATTGATAGGCAGTAATAACATAGCTTTCAATTCCCAGCAGATCTGCTGTGTTTCAAAGTGCAACATAATTTAATATTTCCCTATTCTATTCGAGTACATTCTGGCTATCGAGTACTTTATGTACTATAGACTCTAACGACGCCTTTAACACTTCACCTATTATAAAATCTGCCACTATAGACTGAATTTCGCAACACTGTTCCCTGCCCATCAGCCGTAGTTTTTTCTATCTAACAAATTTGGAAGGGCATCCACAAAAGATAATTTGTGCCAGCTTTGGTTGGGTTTGGGTCAGTGGTGTTGAAATACAAACGACGAACGTCGGACGACAGTCCAGTTTACCCCTGCAGTTTTGTTGTCCAGTATAGGCCTACTGTTTACTTAACGTAACGGCCATATTTGACCAGCGCCATTCACAAAAATTACCATTCCATTTGTATTCTTTTTTAATTTTGGCCTGCAGAACATATGCCCCTTACTGTTCCAATTATGTGGCCATAACATGTATTCAAGGCCAAAAATAAAAATTGTCAGTTTTTCAAGTAACTGTTTTGTGTCATCTGCTAATCGTGTTAAATTTTATATCATGAGGATGGATTTGTAGAGGGTGGTCAGCTGATCATTCTAAATTAACAATGTTACACAGAAAGTGCAACCACGTTTGGGACAGCGGAGAAGAACGTAACCTGAACAGTGGTGTTTCCAGTCGAGTGTCGTTTGACTTAAAACATCTATAGGTTGGAAACAACCTATAGGCCTATGTCGAAAGTCTTGACAGTTTCTGATGTTCAATAAATTCATGTTATTTTTGAGACAGATAAATTTATGAGAGTTATAAATTGCTTTCGAATATATATTATTCGGACGGAGTCCAGCGGTCCAGAGGCAGAATATTTAATTATGCTGACATTCAATTTGATGCTTCATGTTAATGTGCTGCTGGGTGAAATAATACATTTCTCAAACAGATCGATAATTCTAAATAGGAGAATCGCTTTGTTTCACGTGCGAAGAATTAATTTGTTTTATCAAAATCGGATCAGCGGTCGGCACAAAACCCTATTTTTTCCGCTAAAATCATTTCCAATTTCAATGCAGCTGTACATGTTGGAAATAACTGGTATGCTTACCTATAATATTAGTCACTGCGAATTCCTTACCAGGATCAGATTTGTTATAAACCGTGACAGGCTAAAATTTTAGTTTTAGTTAGAAACAATGATAAGTGTAAAGGTGAAGAAAACCATATTGCGCCTTTACTTTCAGAAAATGGTTGGGGTAGCGACCATCAAGTTCAAGTTATGATAATGTGCTTCAATGCTTTATCAACATTTCGTAACTATAAGCGACATGCTTCTGCAGGACTGCGAATTTGAAAACCACAGTAAACAAGTACTGCTTCACTTCTCATGGGGAATGGGTGATATTATGTAGTGTTCCATCGTTAACGAAGATAGTTAACCCTTTACCTAACATGAAAAGCAGACGACACTTGCAAACAAAATTCTTGAATAACTAATTTTTTTTAATTTTTTGTTTCAAAAACTTAGGTTATGACCCCTCTTTGGAACGAGCTCGACGAGCTCGTTCCAAAGAGGGATCATAACTTATGTTTTTGAGACAAAAAATGAAAAAATAATGAAAATTAATTGGCCATTTTTGTGAATAGCGCTGGCCGTTTTGGGCCGTTACGTTGGGTAAAGGGTTAACGATGTTATTCTCCAGAAAATACTCGGGGGGGGGGGGGGGGGCTGAGGGTTGAATTTGCTTTCGGTTGTATACTCCATGTGTTAACACCAATAACCCATTAGCCCTTGCTCGAGAATGCACGTGCCACATATGATATCGTGCGCGTGGCATTACAGTAACACTAAATGTACATGGTGCAAATTATTTAACAACTCATTACTAGCACTCAGTTGAGATTAAGCCTCATACTACAAACTCGAAGACTGGACTGATGCTAATAGGCCAGATACCGCTATGTCCAATGACCTTTCAATACTCAATGAGTAATATAATGGGCTTGAGGTTAGATATCAATGAGTTATTTTTTCACGACCTCCATACCCTCAAACGACGAAAAAGCAGAGGCGGTGGGGCACAGGGGGCACGTGCCTCTCCACTTTTTCCCACAGAAGGCTGACCTTCGGGTTAGAAGTTGGTTGAAGTAGAAGAAACGGACAGGACAGTGACCTGACAGAGGCATATTCATCTAAACGAGAGACTATAGCGACTCATGGTACATTTACTGGTATATGATTGTAACTTTTCTCACATTGGGCCGAACCATGGTAGCATTGTAAGTTTGTAAATTTGTGCCCTCCACTTTTATCGAGCTCCCACCGCCCTTGCGCAAAAGGATTCTGAAAGTATAGACAAGCCATGGATAGGAATTCAAGGGTGGAATTCAATAGCCTTTTCTCATAGCCCCCCCCCCCCCCCCCCTCTCGTTGCCCCCTTACGATGAAAAAAGAACCAATATGATAGCCAGGCCATAGAAGAGATAGAAGGGATTGCGCATGTGGGATTCCAGTCGATTCCATGAAATGGTATTTTGCGATTTGGTATAAACTGACTAGGGTACTGCAATTCAACTTCCCTACTGAAAAACAAGAATTAAATCTCACAATGTTGAAAGATTTATCGAGTTCACTGTACAATGGCTGGTAAGGGTCAAAGTTTGTTAGAGTTCAGTCTTTCTTTACTTCCCTTCGAACTTCGTTAGGCTCAGATCCTTTCGATCTTTGTTTCCCTCGATTTTCGTTCTGTACAGCTTTCATTCACTCTTTGTTGTGTGTTCGTAGGTTCTGTATCTTGGTCGTTGTCGGTTGAGGTGTTATGTCTTTATAAGTTAAATATCTATTTCTGTGATATTTGGTTGTATTGTAGAATCTTTTCGTGTTCATTTATTGTTCCGAGTTCTTATGATTTCTCTCATTTGTCTGTCCAGTTCCGACGCAGCTTGTTAGTTCGGGTCTCTGTTGACTCTATGTTACGGCAAACGTTCCAATACTTTGAGTTTTATCAAAACAAACGTTTTCACGCACTTCCTTCAACACTGGATTATACTGCTACGAGGGTGCGATCGGTCGACCGTTTTCTATTCAAGGCGTTTCTGTTCGAGCTGCCCATGGGTTTCTCGTTTCTGCTTGCTTCAATATATTGATGCGTCTGTGGTAGTTCCGTCTGTTCCAATGTGGTTATCTTTGGTTCCTCTCTACTGCATACTGTAGTAGTTCCTTTGGTGAGTCGACCTTCTGATGTCTGGTTAGATGGTGTCTCCTTTTAAACATCATTACTAAGCCGAAGCATTTAAACCATTTGGCTTCGTAAATGGTCCGCCTCTGAAACAGGAGACATTTTGAATAACTGCTCGGGGTCAGCTCACCGAAGGCGCGTTGGATCGCTGTGGGAGTAATTTACCCCTTTCGACCCTCGTCGCTATGTTCTGGGTTGTTGGCGCATCAGGGCAAGTACAGTCTGCTTCTCCAAGATGCAGTCTCCAGATAAGGCAAGCCAATTTGGTAATAAAAAATAAAACGGCCCCGATTGGATCAGTAACCCAAACATAGCCTGTTTGGGGTGCCTTCTTTTTATTAGTTCATAAAAGACACGAAAAATGTAAGCAGGCGACGCACAGAATTGATAGAAGGCGCCAATGGTTCCTGAAAGTCTGCTACCGTATCGTACCAGAACTGATAATAAAATAAAATTTCGAGCGAACCAGTAGTGGTCAAATGCGCTAGGAAATAAAAAGTCTCCAAAACGCAGCGACAGAGCTGCGTGGGGGTAAATTCCAAAACTCTCGCCTTTGGTTTCGTTGTTTGTTTGAATATATTAATACAATTTGAATTTATGGAATATCAGAGGTGGGAATTTCAAAGTAAACATATTTTCCTTACTTATTTGCCACCTTAACACAAACGGTGAAAGTTTACGGAGTAATCATAAAATTACAGATGTGGGGTGAATAAATATAAAAAATCGAGGAAAGAGATCAAGTCAGATTTCGCATCCTTACATATAGGGGACCAATCCCATTTTATACCTAGATAATTTATGCCAATTCATTTCACGTAATCGGCTTGGAAGCCCAATCGCGGAATTCCACCGATAGACTACCTAAGCTTGTAGAAACCTTTATCGTGGTATGAGAGCTATCAGAAATATTTTACTGAAGTATTACATCATGGCCCTCATACCCTCTTATGGGCATTGAACGACCACTTTCCACGGAATCCTAACCATATAATTCCTTTCTATATCTGTCTGTACTTGGAGAATCCGTTTGGCGCCGTCTGAGGTCTTTAAGAAAATACCCCACTGAGATATAACCTCATGGCCCTGATGTACTCATCTGGGTGTTCGAGGATAGGTTTGACATAGTGATCTACTATCATAGGATAAACATCTGTAGATAATGTTTGCAGAAGACTATAGCTCTTACTATACCTCATTATGGCCTATTCTCAAGTCTCTCATATATTTATCTGAGTGTCGTAAGAAAATGTCCTGCTGACCCACGATTTCAGCCTATATGGGACAAAGAATACTACGACCCCGACAGTCTGCATTCGACTGCTAGTGGTATTGTTAGGACCAGCATTGTTAGTGGTGGAAGTGGACAACGGCATGTGACTTGCAGTGTTACGACCCGAGACCCGTAGCGGTAGCAACTATAGCAGAGCAGTGATAGGAGACAATATTGCTACAAGACAGTAGAAATAGTGGAAGACTCCAGTACAGGACAGATAGCATGGTAGCTATGATACAAACCAACAATAGTGGAAGGCTATATAGTACTGGGCGAAGACAGTGAAAGCCTGTCATAGGAAAGATAGTGGTGAACGCGGATAGGTCAGAAGTACTGGTTCATAAACATGAACTATAGACTGTGCTAAACAATATTACAAACATGAACTCCCATTTTAACAAACTTACATCGTCATCCTGACTCTCATCAATTTTCCCTGTTTTATATTTTTGTGTCTTAACTGAAAGTAATAATGTATCACAATGAAAGACCGCTACCCTAAAGAAAATTCCGAAAACAAATAAGAAATCAAGCATGTATATATACTATTGGATCCATGTATGCGTATGAATATACATGTATATATGTATGCCTGTGCATTATATATGTGTATAGACATATACGAATATATATGTGTATGTATGCGTGGTTTCAGAATATTTTGAATACTGTTGCAATCAACCAGAATTATAATGGCAATCTTAGAGGGGGTGATAACAAAACAGCCATCTTGGCTATATCGTCTCCTTGCAGTTTTTCTCCCATACTTATTACATGGTGCCTTTTATGCACAATCACTTATTATATGCTTAATTCATGTATCGTCTTTGTAACAATAATACCAAAAATATCTATCTATCTATCTATCTATCTATCTATCTATCTATCTATCTATCTATCTATCTATCTATCTATCTATCTATCTATCTATCCATCCATCCATCCATCCATCCATCCATCCATCCCATCCATCCATCCATCCATCCATCCATCCATCCATCCATCCATCTCTCCCCCTCTCTCTCTCTCTATCTAGGTCACAGGCTTGTGCGGCCATCACGGTTGACCGATCACAACCAAAATAGGACGTTCTCATCTAGACATTATATACTGAATCATCGTACCATGTTACAACGAAATCCCTTCTTAAACACCACCTGTAGACTGTGCTAAAGGTTTTTGGGGCTTCGGGCCCCTGTCTCCGTCACGGTCGACCGATCGCGACTTAAAGGGGATGTTCTCATCCAGACATTATACCGAGTCATCATACCAAGTTACAATGAAATCCCTTCATAAATACGACCTGTAGACTGTGCTAAAGATTTTCGGGCTTCGGGACTCTGTAGCCGTCGCAGTTGACCGATCGCGACTAAAAGGGGACGTTCTCATCTCGACGTTATTATCTAGACATTATATGGAGTCATCCTACCAAGTTACAATGAAATCCGTCCATAAATACGACCTGTAGACTGTGCTAAAGATGTTCGGGTTTTGGGCTCGGGCAGCCGTCACGATTGACTGAGGGCGACCAAATGGGGAAGTTCTCATCTAGACATTAAACGGGGTCAGCCTACCAAGTTACAATGAAATCCCCTCCTTATTAAATAACACCTGTACACTGTGCTAAAAGTTTTCAGGTTTCGGGCTTGGGCAGCCATTACGGTTGACAGATCATGACCAAAATCGGACGTTCTCATCTAGACATTATACAGATTCATCCTACCAAGTTACAATAAAATCCCTTCATAAATACGACATGTGGACTGTGCTAAATGTTTTCGGGTTTGGGGTTTGAGCAACCATCACGGTCGACCGATCGCGACCAAAAGAAGACGTTCTCGTCTAGAAATCACCTCAAACCTGCATGTGAAATTTCGTGACGATCGGACAAGAACTGCGCGGTATAGCCTGTGTTAAAGGAAAATGTGAACAGACTCACAGACTTCCACACGCGTGATGGCAATAGCTTATCTTGACTTTGTCAAGTTAAGTTAAAAAACAAGGATTCTAAATGAATTTGAACCGACAAAGGACTCCTATTAAAATCGAACATACCCTCAGAACACAACCCATCCTGTTTGACGGAAACACGTATTTCCCTAAAAACACGCGCTGCGCGTGCACACTGACACCATGTATCACCCTGATGATTTCGTCGCAACGTGGCTTGCACAACCCACGTGACACCCCACAACGCACCGCGGTATGATGTCACTTCCGTGATACGGCAAGTAAGGTACGAAGTATGCGTGTTATACTGCGTATTTCAATTACTTGTTGAGTTTCCCAAATATTTGTTAGTTCTTGATTGAGGTAATTTGTTGTAATTCATATCTGTTATTACTGTTTCTCGGCGTTATTTTACTTTTTAGTCGGGGGGGGGGGGGGGCAAGGGCCATTGGCGGCTGATACTAGTTAAACATTTAACCTACCAGTGAACGGACTTTCAGCCTGGAAAAATAGAAGATCCAGTTCCACCTCCTCGATTCTGATACCCCCCCCCCCCCCCTAGCGTCGGTGCTCTTCCAATTACGGTATTTTGAAAGTTTGCAGTATTAAGAATGGCGAGGAATTAATGACGGCAATGAGCAGGCCTTTATATTCGCCTAATTTGGGCACATCAGATTTAAGTTAAAAATGTGCCCAAAATATGAGAAACTCTATTATTAGTCAATATACATACAAATAGAATATAATACAGGGCTTTCTAAGACCTATTTTGCATCATGCAAACATATTTCTCAACAAATATCTTTATTTTAGAATGTTACAACAAGCAGTTGGTGCCCATCGCCTAATTTGGACACAGCCTTTACAGCCTTGAATTTGGGATAATATGAAGGCCTGGCAATGAGTGAGGATTGGGCGGAGGAAAAGAACAAAAAGTACACAAAATTCAACGCAAACTAAAATTTTAAGTGGTAAGCAGGGATTCGTCGAATTGGGAGAAAGAGATAGCTCAGCTATTCGAACGTCGGGCTTTCCCCCAAAATGAAGTGCCCTGGTGAAAAAAAAAACTGTTGGAATGGGCTTGCAGGGTTAGATTCACGCAACATGGTAGACGTTAGCCCCCAAAAGAGACGCCGCAGTAAGGGGGTACTCACACCTTGCCCATGGCCGGACAGGGGCAGGGAGCGCATCCGTGTCCTTTCATGTGCATTTGACAACACTCACATCATCAGTTAAAGTGCATATGTGAACAAGATTAGGATACAATCACTGCATGTTTATTTCCGATCTTTGAAACGTTCAAACGAGTGCTTATTTTCAATCGGTCCCTCAGAGTATCAGTTCTATAGGAAATACATGAAATTCTTGATATAAAATCGATGAAGAAAAATTGTAGTGAGACACTGATTCCTTTGACTAAGAAGCCCCACGAACGTGGTCTCGGTGCTTACGGTTAGTTATCCAACTGAACATTCTCACCCTCTGTCCATGTAGGTTGCCCTTCCAAATTTGCTTTCTGTTTGCCCCTTCAACCTTCTGCCGTCTCCGGCACATCATATAATGAATCAGTCACATCAACATCATAATAATAATGAATATCATATAATGACAATGTGGTACCACATCATACAATGAAAAAAGTGAAAGAAGAAGAAGAAGAAGAAGAAGATGAAGATGAAGAAGAAGAATACTTTATTGCACTACCAATATGCATGATCTGGTATGGCACAGGTGCTGTTTAAACATGTGAAAATACAAAATACTACTCATCTAACATCTAACCTAGGAATAATACAAATATTTCCATATAGATCAAACAGACAAAAATATTTCCCTAGCCACCCAACCCCACCCCACCCTCCCATCCTACACAAACGACAGAGAGCAACATAATAAATATATTTATTACGATCAAAAAATATATTCATAATGCTACCCTCCGTCACCCGAACTACCTTAAATTTTATAAATCTTATAATGGCAAAACCACATCATATAATGATGTTCACAGAGAACCCCCAGGCCTGGCATTATGAAAAGTACAGGAGGACTAAAAATTGCCCTCCTAAATCCTCCCAGGAGGGCAAATGCTCTCACCAGGATACATATCGTCACTTGAGTTCCATTCTGTTCTATCTCCCAATAGGGAGATAGAACGGAATGAAACTCAGGTGACAACATGTTTAAGGGAGTCTTCTTCATACAGTAAGTGTAAGAATAACAAGATTGACCACATCTATCCCTAGCAGTATTTCTATAGGGAGATGTGAACAGCACCTTAAAGTAGTGTACTTTCCCCAACAATGTTCAAATATTATTCTACATCTAACTGGCAGCATTACCAGAGAGTCACATCCATCAGTACCATGAATGTGACATAATGTTTGAACATGAAGCTCAGTGGTGCGGTTGAGGGTTTTTTTTTTAGCAAATTATATATTCCTTTTTGTCATATGGTTAAAGTGAGCCGTAGAAATTGTGCACATAAAATAGAAGTAGTACTGCAAAACAATTTGTGTTTTATTGGCTACATGCAGGATTACACCGCGAAGGTACCGAAAATCCGGACACAAGGACGAAGCGCATTTCTTTCGCCCTTGTCCAGAACGGCGGGTGACAGTTAATTATACAGCCCTTTCAATCTGTATATTGGCTGAATCAGAAATCGTCATTCATTTTTATTCATTTTTTATTTTGCGAAAAGACATTGAATTCTGGCTTGGGACTTCTGGTCGGAAGAGGGTTAAAAGTATATTAAAAAACAAACAACATTTTTCGCTTCATTTTTTAGAATAAGAAATTATGTCCCAACTAGGCTACCATGCTCAATGTGCTTCCCTTTACTTCAACATTGTCAAGAAGACAGAAACAAGAGGACCTTGAACTCATCAATATTTTCAACGAGTTCAATTTGTTGTTCTCATTTTAGAATTTAAAAGCCATCCAGGAAAAATGTGTTCAACTTCTCAATAAAATTTGTCTTTTCATCTGTATCTTGAAGAAAATTAAAATTGTTAATTTTTTGCCCCAAAACATAGCTTATGAGCCCTCTTTGGAACGAACTCAAGGAGCTCGTTCCAATGAGAGACTACAAGCTATGCTTTGAAGACAAACCGGAAGAAAAAAAAAAATGAAATTTGAATGACGATTTTTATGAGGGGCGCTGGTCCAATATTACCATCACGCGGGGATAACTAAGGGGTTAAGTTATTCCTAAAATGATTTGAATGTCAACGAATAATAAAGTAAGCTGAAGACATGACAGGGAAAGGCTCCCCCTTTAACCCTTTACCCAACGTAACAGTCAAAACCGTCAGCGCTATTCACAAAAATCACCAATTAATTTTCATTATCTTTTTCATTTTTTGTCTCAAAAACATAGCTTATGACCCCTCTTTGGAACGAGCTCGTTGAGCCCGTTCCAATGAGGGGTCATAACCTATGTTTTTGAGACAAAAAATGAAAAAGATTAGTTATTCAAGAATTTTGTTTGCAAGGGTCGTCTGTTTTTCATGTTAGGTAAAGGGTTAATAGCGAGATACCCAACTTGTTATCAGTTTTCTTTTAATAATAAATAATTTAAATCATTGTCACATCAAGTATTTTCTCAAAAAATTGTAGAACAGGAATATTTTTTTTCAAAAATAAAATCGGTACTCTGATAATGGGATAATTTCACAAACCCGCAGTATCGAAATTGTGGAACATATGGTGCCAACATTCATACAATTATCGTGTTCAAAAGAACTCACCTTTGTTATTGTTCCAGAAACCATACGCACATGTAAGTCCCGTAATTCACTGCACGCGCTCACAGAACACACTGCTGACCGGTTTGTGAAGAGAGCATGCTTTCGCAATCTAGTCATCTAGCAGATAATGGATTTTCATTTTCATAATTTATTCCAGACACTCTTAGTCAGTGACTAACTGAGTAATCGCAGAGTTTATCGTACGAATTCATCGAGGAAGGATCGTCTTGAAGTAAACCGTGAACGACACCATGGTTTACAATAAATACCTAAAAAACTAACGCAATCCTTGCTTCGAGCGACTTCAAAACCGATTTGTTGAAATAAATATGTACTTGATGAAACGGAGGTATTTCAAACACGAACAAGAAGGTTGACGCTTCTTTGCGAAGAAAAAATGCGGTAAAATTATTCGAGCATTAATTTTTGGTACAAAGCAAATTACAACCCCACTCCATTCAAATTTGTCAAGAAAACAGGATAAATAAAGGGCAATGCATGAGTCTACTTTTCCTTTTTCTTCTCATTTGTTGATTCTTTTATAATTAAATTTTCGAAAAAAACTACCTCGATATGTACGGCTCCCACACAGTTACTTTGAAATGCGAACTCGCTAATACGAGATTATGTGACCATGCAATGTACACTTCCAAGTGTTCACCAACACTAGCAGTAACAAGAAACTGTATAGGGTAATCGCCCCCTAATTATTTTATTGATGACCGGAAGCCCCGAGCAAGGGTGTAAGAAGTATTTTGAACTTGGGGAGGGGGAAGTGATGCTTTCCTGTGGGAACGGGGGAACGCCGTTCCCCTAAAATCTCAAAAACTGGAATGGATCGATCTTCTCGAATATCCACGACATGGAGCACTCACTCATATTGCCAGTGGCACTAAATTTATTTTAACTCTGTGTAACTCAGCCAGAGCCCCGTACAGACATCAATGCCTACCCCTTTGTAGAGGTTTGAGTAATGAATTGAATTTTTTTTTTCCAGAGGCGGACACCGAACCCTCTACTGCTACCAGAGGGGGACACATAACGTGCGCTCAACACGCAGCGATGGACGACACTCGGCGCGGGCTGTCCTCTACTTCTTAATTTCGGAAAGCATTACTGGTTGGGCACGGTCATAGAATGGCACCCATGCACTTATAATATATCAGTGGTGCCCATGTGCCTTAGTGGCATATTTGCAAATTAGGAATACAAGTACAATATACGAAGTTGTGCTCAGGATTTTCGCATCTCTACATTGTAAAAAATGCACAAGTATATGTCTCCATACATGTATTTAACAAATTTTCAACTGGGCCGAAACAATGTACAGAATAAACATGTGCACTTTTATCCACTTTAAAGGCCGCAAGAGAGACAAATCATACTCAGGATTTTTCTATCACATTTTAACTCTTTACCCAACGTAACGGCCAAAACCGGCCAAGGCTATTCTCAAAAATCGCCAATTAATTTTCATTATATTTTCATTTTTTGTCTCAAAAACATAGGTTATGACCCCTCTTTGGAACGAGCTCGTCGTGCTCGTTCCAATGAGGGATCATAACCTATGTTTTTGAGAAAAAAATTAATTATTCAAAAATTTTGTTTGCAAGTATCGTCTGCTTTTCTTGTTAGATAAAGGGTTAAGAGTGAAGAGTCTGTATACTCCTTCCTACTAATTCCCTCCCCAAAAGATTGCAATGACAAGAAACGATAAAAGAAATACAAGTTTTAGATAACTGTATTTGAGTCGTGACACCCCAAACCACACACCCACATACCCAGATTCGCTAATGATGCTAGTTGTAAAAATATATTAGTAAAGATAATGCTGGCCTAATCTCTCTTTCTATCTCTCTCTTGAACTATCATATTCTCTCTCTCTCTCTCTCTCTCTCTCTCTCTCTCTCTCTCTCTCTCTCTCTCTGCCTCTCTCTTTCTCTGTCTCTGCCTAAACTATTCCTTGAAAAAGTTGGCTGGAGTGGCACGTGCCCTCTGAGCAACCCCCCCCCCCCCCCCCCCCCGTGCACTCAAAGAATCAATATTAGCTCTTGATATTACCAGATAGGAAACAAATAGATGGGACTGGTTTGTGCTGTTAACCTTACGGTGCTTTGAAAAAGAAGGTACATAGAATGGAATAGAATGGAGCTTTATTGCAATAAATCACCCGCATTGGGGCAGATTGCACAGATAATAATACACAGACAATGAAGCAATGAAGAATAATTAAGAACAATAGTTAAGAACATTTGAACATTTGGCACCAACATTATCAGCAATAGAATATCCTGTCATGCCTCAGTATAAAGTCCGTTTATAATATAAGTAATATATTATAATATGTAAGTTTAAATCATAGCCTGCATGATAAGCAATATCTCCGATATCTCATAAAATCATGCTAGAGTTGCTATAAAGCAGCTTTGACTTGATTTAATGAAAAATTTAATAGATCATGGCATCAAAATATCCTTGTTAAGAGAACTACTTCTATTTATAGGGGTATAATTGTGTCAACAAGAGCTAGTGTTTCACATCAACTAAGTTTCGACTATTTTTGTTCGGAACAAGCAGGGGTGTCTGCCAAGCATTTCCATTTCCAGCTTGTGGAGACATGCTCATAGAGTAAGTAAGTAAGTATATCTTTATTTTCGTGACATGTGCCATAATAATTTTAAAACAACAGTATTTAGACACAATATAAAAACAGTACCCGGCCCATTGGATCTATGGACTATATGTCGCCACTTGTAAACTACTTTAAAATAAAATATTTGCATGATCAGAAAAATACATTCATTCACTTTTCCCCACACATTGATTCTCTCGCTCTGGCAGACGCGCAAATGCAGCTGCCCCCCTCCCCCTTTGACCCAGGTTCACCCCGATCCCAATATGCCTACCACCCCACCCCCAACCAAGAAGGCTCCCACACACTGAAATATATCAGCAGTGACCCATGTGACAAAGTGCATGACATGGTAGGAATGCAATACAAAAAGATATGTCTAGAACCAACATTGAGAAAAATTAACATTTTTGGCACTATATTCAACAAATTTGTTGGATATTGAGCGAAAACATGCACCCTTCTCGACTTTAAAGAGAAAATCATTCCCAGGAATCGTCGCTCATATCTTAACCCTTTGAAACCGAGCGGCCGCTTTTCCGACCAGGAACATGATACGTCATAACGTCATTAAAGAGGATGACTGTTCAGTAAATGTGTGGGGTAGACCAATTAATATTTTCAACATGCAGCCCCGAGGCTGCACGTTGAAAATATTGATTGGTCTACCCAAAATAATGAATATGGGCTCTTCTAATTGCAGCCATTGAATTGGCATGGAAGATACCACTTGAGTTCAACGGGTTAAGAATAAAGCGCCTGTGTACCCCCCTTCCTGCTAATTCACAATAAGATGGCATTGCAGGAAATCCAGAGAAACAGAATTGCTTCGGGTGAACAGAATTGGATTCGTGAGGGGCCTCGGCCACAACCCGACTTTCTGGAGATGGTATTACAATGTAAAAGTATTCTTTCTTCAACTATTTCTGTGAAAAGTTGTGGGGCACGTGACCCCCCCCCCCCCCCCAACTGCTACGATTCTTACGTCCCTGTGGATAATAACTCGTTGGTAACTTGGTAACAGGAAAATAGTTAATACCCCCCCCCCCCCCCCCCCCCCCCACCCCACACACACACACACACTTCACTATAGATATTGGCGGTTGTTCTGGAATTTGACACCAGCAATGATTTAAGAGGACAGAAAGTGCTCACTACAGGACTGTGAATTTGACTCAAAAAGTTTCCGAATTAACAGACTCAGTACTGAGAACCTATATTTTGGGGTACTAAATTATAATTCGCTCACGTTTTCCCTGATAAGGGGTAATTTTTTTCTCATCAAAATTACCTTTGCAGTCTGTTGGACAGAATGTGTGTTTACAGTAATTTGCAAGTTTGTATTCTTCCCAGGATAAAAAATTAGCAAATCTCACCTCCTAGACTTGTATAGTAATGGGAAGGACGGTGTCTTTATTATATGTCACGAAGCTCACACTCAGGGACGTGACTAGAGGTTCCCGATTGGGGGGGGGGGGGGGGGGTGTACAGGGTAGTGAATTTCCAACTAGGGGATGGTCCGGAAGGGGGAAACCCCCTCCCGGTCCCTCACCCTAGTTGGAAATTCACTACCGAGAAAGATTTTGAAAATGAAGCCATTGAAGGGGGCATAAAATTGATTCTAGTAACTGAACTGCCAACACATTTATGATAGAATTATCAGGTTATTATTATTTGGTATTCTTCTGGGAATTGAATATGTGCTAAACAAATGCTCAAGCTTAGGACTTTGAACAATTCACACTGTCCTAACATTAAATCAGATCTTATACAGGAATGATCAGTTTTCGATCTTTCATCATTTTGTAACTGTGAATGATGGAATTAACTCAGGATAACGATTTTACACGATGTGATTTTCTTGAAGTGCATTTCGAGGATTTCTTTTTATGACGATAAGTTAACTTACTACAGAAATCTCGCACCGATTGATATCATGCATACTTATGAAGCTCGATATTGCGTACACAGTAGTTGTAAATAGTAACAGTTAGAATTTTTGCCGAGCTGAAATTTTGGGAAGTAAAGCTCTAAAATCCAGATAGATGGAAATTCCAACTACTCATGACTTGCCCTCCGAATTTCCAACTATAGGAAATTTTGGCCAGAATCTGGGGGGGGGGGGGGGGGGGGGGGGGGCCCGTCGCCACGTCCCTGCACACACTGTTGATATAATGAACAGACAAATAGTCATAGAACATAGAAACATGGTAAAAACGTCGTTTTCTTATTTTTAAAACGGGGTTTCAACAGATAGTAATAGTCAAACGTTCAAATTCATTGGGAAAAAATTGTAAAATGCCATCTTCTGTATTTTATACTACTCTGCAGGAAAATGCCTGAAGTTTGAGAAATGATGCGCACATTTCGAAATTTCAACCTTTAAATGAAATTCCCATATTCTTCCTGGCAGCTTTTGAAAATTAAGGGGTGCTAACTTTCCAGTAAATCGCTTCCAGTAACGAAATTGTCAGCCATGTTGTTAGAGTGATTGCAAAAAATTATAAATGGCACAGTCTGACATAAATGTAGCCTAATAATGGTTTGAAACGAATTTCGCGCAATTCAACAGAGTCAGTGAGCGACGTTACATGGGACGTTGACGCGCTTCCTGGCCTTCCTGTTCAGATCGTCCCACAAATGCTCAATCGGGGACAAATCTGGACTGTATAGGGTGGCCAATCGAGAACTGGGACATTGTTTTGGTTGAGGAAGTCACGACAAACCCTAGCAACGTGCGGCCTCGCATTATCCTGCTGCAAGGTAAGGTTACGCGCATGGATAAGTGGAAGGACGCGAGGCATGAGGATCTGATCCCGATATCTTACGCCTGTAAGATTGCCCTGGACGACCACGAGAGGTGTTATCACACCATGAGAAATCCCCTCCCCCAAACAGACCCTCCCCCGAATCTGTAGTTTTCCTTAGCGCACGCGTCAGAATATCGCTCACCTCGACGTCGATAGCAACATTGTCGTCCATCTGACCTGTAAAGAGTGAATCGAGTCTCGTCAGTGAATAACACACGTCTCCAGTGGGCCGAGTGAAACCGATTTGGTGCATGTGCCTACATGTTGACGTCGCCTGGGTGTAAGTTGCGGACCAATGTAGGGATGTCGTGGCCTTAAATTGAACTCCCGCAACCGATTCCTAACTGTTCATGGACACACTCGGCGACCATGACTGCCTACAACCTGACTCGCCGTCTCTGTCGCCGCCTGAAATCGGTTACGGAGGTGTGAGAGAGGTATGCCTCTATCTTGACATGACGACGTAACGCGCGGACGTCCGCTACTGGGACGGCCAGCTAATCTTCCTATGGCTCTGAGACGCTCAACTAAACGAGCTATCGTTGACTCATGGACCCCAAATTGCTGGGCGACGAGACGTTGCGACTGGCCATGCATAATTATAGCAATAGCCCAACCCCTGTCAACATCGGACATCGCGGCATTTTGCTTACCAATCGCTGAGTTGAAATGAAATGTTGTGCAATCGATGTGTTCTGTTCAAAACTTCGATTTGGTATAGTTTTCAAGCCCATAGCACGTGGGAGTTCCCCGGATGCACACTTTGTCTAAAAATCTGTCGAAAACATGCAGCGTCGTACGTGGTCATGGATAACAGAATTTTAACCAAAGACTCTTTTGACAGTACACTGAGGTGGATACGTATCAAATTTTACTACATTTGGTCTACGAATTTAAAAATTATACTACCAAAACTGAACTTGCGTTTCTTTTTTCCGTCAGTAAATATTATTTGCAAATCTAAACAACATTTGGTCAAAGAACACCCCACCCCTCCCAACCCCTCCCCCTTTCGGTCGCTTCCATCCGTTTCTACAACTTCAACCATCTTCCAACCCGAAGGCTAGCCTCCGGGCTGGAAGATGATTGAAGTAAAGAAATGGTCAGGACAGTGACCACACCACGGCACCTGAACGAGAGACTATAGTGTGTCATAGTACATTTACCGAAAAACGATTGTAATTGTAACTTTTACTCCAACTGGGCCGAACAATGGTGACCTTGAAAATGTGTGCCATCAAATTTTATCAAGCTTCCGTCACCTGCGGCACTCAGTTGGTTAAATGCCTTTATGTCGTTTACACTACATGGGATCAAATATTGGTTCAATGGAGTGGATCACACCATAACAGTATATCTGAATAAAACACACTTACCAGGTATTTTCCGGATAATAAATCTATTCTACTAAACACCGATCATTATACTCATTGTAAACCCTGCGCGGTAGGGAAATATTTCCCTTCCTAATCCTGAGGTCTTCTATTTAATTCAGTCATACTTTATACCGACTGTTATATCAATTAAACACGACACTTCGACCCAACAGTAGAATACAAGTATATATCGCCTATCCTTTAACCCTTTGAACACGAGAGCCCATTTTTTCCAGCCCAGGAACATGATACGACATAATTTCATGAAGTATAGAATAACTGCTAAGTGAATACGTTGGGTAGACTAATCGATATTTTCAACGTGCGACCTCAAGGCTGCACGCTGAAAATATGAATTGGTCTACCTCGAAATAATGAATATGGACTCTTCCAATTGCTACCATTGATCTGACATGGGAGATGACATCAGGGTTCGAAGGGTTACCGTTTTCAATACTACGTACATAGGAACAGATTACATACAAAAGAAAATATTGAACATGGCAAATCAAACGTATGTTGTCGCAACCGCAAGACCTATCACCTTGGGACGATTTATTTTCTCGTTCATAACTCTAATAAGTGTGCTGTAGACACGCTGATATCGACAAAATGTTGCAATTGATGTTAATTTTGGCCGAAACCATTGAAAAATACAGAAACATCAGTGGCGGGGGCCACGAGTTGGATTTGGGCCTCGACCTCCTCCCCCACCACACACACACACTTTTACTGAAAAATGACAATATTATCTTACACTCGTACCCGAAATGCCCGACTTTGATTTATAGACTCTCGCTCTGATATTTCTTGGGTCATCTTGTTAGAGTTATGCTTTCACTTTCTGGGCACTTGAGCCTTAAACAGTACTTGAGGTGCACCAGCTGGCAAAAAATGTACATTTTTTTAGACCGGATAAGACTTTGGCTCTTAATCTTTGGGAGGATACATACCTTATCAAGCACGAGATAAAACATTTTTCGGCTGCCATGGGTAGCGGAGCAATATTTTGCAGCCCTTCCCCCGTGGAAATCCCGGGAAGTGAAGCTGTGCTTGTTTACTGTGGTGAACAAGCTATGTTTTACTTGTGAAATAGGATCCAGTCACCAATGCTTGGGATTGAAGTCCTTTAAAATGGGCAACATGCGTGTAAACGATTGATTAAACTTGATTTTATCTCCATGCTGCGGTCACAATTAGCCATTGTGCAGAAATATGCGACCTAGAACTCCACTAAATGAATAAATAAATAAATAAATAAATAAATTTTGTCCGCTCATTCTTCATTTAGGCTAGCTATGCCACTGAAAAATATGAGTGTGACAAAATTTCATTGTTTCGTTCTCACATAACAACATTCATTGCGTAATTGTTGTCAGATTGTATATATAGAATATACCCATAGTAGCTTGGTGTACTAAGCTAGTTAACACCACTTCACCACGAGTTAACGCCACTTCACCACGAGTGGTGAACATTTGGTACACCAAGCTACTTTGGGTATATTTTATTTATACCATGATCGTCAGATTAATAAGAGTTTAAATGTTAACTGAATCAATATTCACACGTGCGAATCTGTTTTTGTTTACACGAACACCGATGGGCGGTACTTTCGCTGGCAATTTTTTCGCCGAAACGAAATAGAAAACGAAACGCGCAAATTACGGGTCCCTTTTCATTTTAATAACATAATAACATATTATTATGAGTTTTAGATGCTTTATTAACATTTTTAACAACGTATGCATGAGGTAAACTTATTTAAAAACGTAATCAATAATTGCCGGTTTCATTTCACTCTTCACGAGGCGACGAGTGATAAATTTAGACAAGTTTCCATTCAAAGCGAGGTCACCAAAAGTCAACTTGGATGTAGTTCAATTGTGGGTGTAAATTTTAACTATTGAAATCCCATTGCTGGCGTGTTCACCACGGTTGGTGTGTAAACCTAAAATTTATGTCATAGGCTTTTTAGCTCACCTGACTGCAAGTCAGTGGGAGCTATTGCCATCACTTTTGTCCGGCGTCAGTCGGCCGTTAACTTTTTGCAAATTTGACATCTTCTTCACAACCACTAGGCCAAATTCAAACATATATTGCACAGACCATCTATGGAGTATACCCTTTCTATTTTGTTTAAATGAAGCAGCTGCCATATTCGGGCTCTGGTTTATGCCCCAAAAGTTTAAAGACCTTTAAAAATCTTCTTCTCATGAACCACCAGAGGGAATGCCTTGATATTTGGTATGGAACATACATCCTTTGGTGTAGAAGATTAAAGTTTGTTCAAGGGAAGTTGATACTTGATAGATCAATATCTGGGCTCTCTGTTGGGCATATCCATTTTGGGCTTTGCCCAAAATTTCTATTTCAAGAACCGGTGGACCAATTTCAACCAAATTTGGCATGTAGAATAAGTGGGTCCCAAGTAATTGATTGATTGATTGATGCCCCCCCCCCCCAAATTCCACAGCCCTGTGACAACCCCAGGGGTTAAAAACAAACAAAAAATCAAAAGCCCATATATCCCAAACCACAAGGAAAAAAGAACTGTTATTTGGTATGAAGCATCCTTAGGACCGGTAGAAGGGACTGGTTAAAAAAATGCCACCGGTTCAATCAGGATGCCCGTAGATGGTAATGAAAAAATGATGAGTCGACATGTTTGCAGTAGTTTATCCTGGAGAAAAATTTCACTCACTGAAAACCTTGAATGACATCTAGAATAACATGTTGTTCATAAAATAACAAATTGCTGCCAGGCACTTTCTAATCTGTCTTTCTAATCAGGCAATTGTTCAGAAAATTAGTGACTTCAATGTGTTTTCCAAAGAGTTTATTTCATGTTGAACCCTATCAATGCTGGAAACATTTATCTGATTCCTGTATGCATGTCTTTAATTTAACCCTCTCAAAACTGCAATGTGGGTTCCAAAGATTTTACTGATGCCATGAACAAACTCTTTCAAGGTTGTGCACATATATGTTTTTTTCTGGTTCCTTGGAAAAAAATTGATCTGATTTCTGTATGAATATCTTTAATTTAACCCTCTCATGACTTCAGTGTGTTTTTCCAAAGATTTTATTTCATGATGAACCCTTTCACTTCTGTGCACATATATGTAATACTGTTAATGAAAATCTATTTCTGATTTCTTTAAAAATATTTTACCACCCCCCCCCCCCCCCCCACAAAATAAGCCTCCATAAATTCTCTTTCTGTTTTGTTGTTTATTTTTGATGCTTTAACCGTTTTCACACAAACTTGAATTTACTGATGGCAGTAAATTTCTGTTTCTCTAGTTTGAAATCTTTCTTATTCTTTAAAACCACTGGGCCAAATTCATTCATTACTGGCCCAGACCATCTTTGGAGTAAACCTTTTCTCCTTTGTTCAAATGAAGATGCTGTCATCTTCAGGCAGGTGGAATTTACTCTTCTGATTTTCCCTCCAAATTACTATATCCCTTTAGGGTGGGGTTAATGCTCCATAAGCCTAATATGCTTTTAAAATCCTCTTTTTATAAGCCACTTGCAATAATGCTTAGATTTCTTGTTTGGAACTTACTTTAGTGATGCAGACTCACTTTTTTCAAAGAAACTCAGTTAGTCAAAATTTAGGCTCCCAAATTTTGGGTTACACTCAATATTTCTATTTTCAGATTCAATAGGCATATGTGAACCATATTTGTCATGCAGTATATATAACTGGGCCCTAAGTATTTCATTTATGCCGGAATGGTTTTTTTTTTTTTTTGGGGGGGGGGGGGAGTGGGGAGGGATAGTGAGAACCACAGTAGTTGAAAACAAAAACAAAAATTCACGGAACAGATCTTGCTAGAAAGCTTTTCTAGAACCTGCAGAAATGAATGGACAGAAAAGTTGCCATTTGGTTGTGTCATATCAAATAAAAAAAATGCTCTTGCTGCTGATCACTTACTGATCCACACACACACACACACACACACACACACACACACACACACACACACACACACACACACACACACACACACACACATAGTGTTATACATTTTATAGGGGGTGGGCGGTGACTCGGTAGGCAGAGATGCTGCAAGTCGAGAGGTCCTCGGTTCGAATTCCACCTGCGGCAACTGCGTTGTGTCCTTGGGCAAGATACTTATTCCCAATTACCCACGTGGTGGCACGATGGCGTTGTGTACTAAGGCGTACTACTTCACCCGTACAACTGTCCAACACGAGGTGACCCTGGCTGTCGAAAGTGTCGTGAAACCGCAATAAATAAATAAATAAATAAATAAATAAATAAATAAATAAATATTGTAGATAAGAACCTTCTGTAGTAATCACGAAGCCAAAGTTATATGGCTAACAGACATTGTTATAACTGCAAGTGGCGTAGATACGGGGTGGTGGGGAGGCGAGGTGCTTCCACTCAAATATTTTGGCGGAAAAATTTTAAGCACGGAGGTAAAATTCTGAGACTTTATGTTGGTAAAAAGTTTTGCAAAATAGAAGGAAAACCTATCGATATTTTGCCTAAAACAAAGGTGTTTGGACTGAATTGTCGCTAATTAACCCTAAACGGAAGAAATTTGGTTTCAGAATTTGAAATCTGTCGACAACTAATTTTGTGTCAGAAAAATTCTGGGCTTACCCTCCCCCATCCCATAGGCTAAAAGCTGTGTACGCCACTGGGAACTGCTACACTCATGTTTTCAATTTTTGATGAAAGTGTTTTTCTGTTGTGACATTTATAATTTCTTGAGCTCGGCTCTGCAACGAAAAGGAAGGGTGCAGATATATTTTGGTTGGAAGGACTGGCAAATCTACAGAAACATGAAGTTTGAAAAGAATTGAAAGCACACCAGACTTTTTGGGCAAAAATCATTGAAGGGAAATGGCTTCCAATGAGTCTCTTATCTGAGTGTTTTCATGTTGGGAAAAAGGCCGAGTAGCCTATCCCCTTACCTAAAGGAACTGAAACGCCAGCGTCATTCACAAATATCTCCATTCAAATATTATTATTTCTTTAATTTTTCTCGAAAAAATATAGTTATAACCCCTCATTAGAACGAGCTCGTGGAGCGAGCTCATTGAATCGATCCAATGTGGAGCATGTCCAGTTGGGATTTAAAAATAACTAATGTGACCTCAAGATGTCGACGTCGACGATCATAGCTTCGCCAACATATATACTGCGTAAAACATCTCTTTTGGTAGTAGGGCCTATTATTTCCGGTGTGTTATTCAGTTTATTTATTTACTGACGCATGTACCCTTCGTTGCTCGGGTGAAAAGGAAAAATACCACTTTCGGGATGCATGCAGTCTGCATCATGCCTAATGGAAAGGATATGCGTGAAAGGATTAATGCGATATTGGACGTAATCTAGACCCATCCTGTGTCCCGTCCCGGCCAAATTACCCATTTCGTCTGTGTTGGCCAAGACATAGAGAAGCAACACTATGCATGACGTTGCACTTAAGGGGGTTAACAAGATGTCGGACACGATAGGGACAAATCCAATGTCCCTTTTTTAGTCAGTTACCTTTCCTGGACAAATTACTAGTCGGTGCCAAATTTATTTCTGGATCGGCTGGGGAGTTGAACAATGCCCTGCGTTGCGTGTATTGAAGGGTTAACGCGACGTTGGATGTATAACTGAAACGGTTAACCGATTATCGATTAACCAATGATCAACATCTTGATCGATCAAAAAAGTAATTGATCGGTTAATCGTTACTTTTCAACTACGGTATTATATGGGTTAACAAAGGAACAAACTTATTCCAAAACAGGCAAACATTGTCACACTGGCTCACATCAATTATATGAGACAGAGTAAAGCATGCTTGTTACATGATGACATACTTGTTCACTTGCGTGATCATTGTACTGTATCAGTAGCTGGAAATGGTCATTCTCAACCCTTCACCAAATGCGGGTATCAGGCGATGCTTGCATAAGAAATTCTTGAATTACTCAAGATTTTCAATGTTTGTCTCAAAAACATAGCTTTTGACCCTTCATTGGAACGAGCTCAACGAGCTCGTTCCTTTGCGGGCCATAAGCTATGTTTTTGAGACAAAAATTGAAAACTTAATAAAAATTGAATGGAGATTTTTGTATATGGCGCTGGCCGGTATTGTCTATTACGTTGTAACGTTGAGTAAAGGTTTAATGATATAAATCATCAACGGTACGGCAGTTATTCAGCTACCTATTAGGGCAAGTGATTAACCGGTTAACCAAGGTTAATCCATCTGATTAATCGATCAACAAAACCCTTTAACCCTTTCAGCTCTAGATGGATGCAATCGAGACCCATTTCATGCCCCCTTCCTGGTCAAAGCTAAATTTCGTCTGGATTGCTAAAACATATCGCAGTCGAGCTGTGCATGGCGTTGCACTTGTTGAAGAGTTAATACGACGTCGAGTACAACCGGGACCCATCCCATGCTACTTTTCTCGTCAAATGACCCTTAGGTGCCACATGTTATCTCGATAGGTCGAGACACAGTGGAGCTGCAAATAAATGTGACGAGATAGTTTCGTGCGTGGCGTTGTGCTGGTTGAAGGGTTAATGCATCTATCATCACTCCCATGAAATAGATGCGTATCAACCAAGATAATCAACCACTGGGTAGACTGAACCACGGAGTCAATGAATCACACCCTCCTCATTTATATTGACATTTCATTAGAATGATGACAGATAATAGATGGTTCTGAAATCTCAAAGCGAATTTCCAGAGGTCATTCAACAAAACACGGCCTACACCAGAGGGCGGCCATTGCCGTCTTAGTGACCAACGCCGTTTTGGTTGCTTGATCTGTGTTGGGGTGTCTGTGGGCATGACACAAGTTGAACGCGGTATTTTTTCTTTCTTGACGTTATTTGCATTGCAGCTTCAAAAGTTTTGCGTTGATCGCAAGCAAACTTGGCAATGCTTCAGAACTGTCACTGCCCCATCGGCGTGCGAAGGTTGGTCTCCGCAAGTCCTATGGTTATATATAGGCTTGACAGAAATTGAAAGCGTTATTTTTTTCCTTTTTGACCTTATTTGTATCGTTGTAACAAAAAAGTTTTGCGTCAGTCGCAAACAAACATGGCAGTGCTTCAGAGCTGTCACTGTCGCGTAGGTAATCGAAGTTTGCGTGATGCAGCCCGAAAGTGGTATTTCTCCCTTTATTGACGTTGTTTGCGTTGTAATTCCCAAAGCTTGCTGCCAATCGAAAATACACTTAGCACTGTCACTGCCGCGTAGGAAATCGACGTTTGGTCGCTGTAGGCGTGATGTAGCCCGAAAGTGGTATTTTTCATTTTTTGCGTTATTTGCGTTGTTTCACGAGAGGTTTTACGTCAATCACAAAGAAACTTGACAATGCTTATAAAAAATCACGGCCACGTCAACATGACGGGTTTGATCTCTGTAGTGTTACGACAATGGCTGTAGACGTTCCTCACGTGTTGTGGGCACCAAAAAAACGCAATTTGAGGTAAAAACATGGAAAATGACGTTAAATAAAATAAACAGGTATCTTTTTTTTAATTTTTCAAGCTCTGTAACATACTAAAATTTTATGGAAATCGGACGAACTTTAATTTTGCGACCGCCACCGGAACGGCAGCCCCAGTCGAATGTTTCGTAGACTAAAAACTGATTGCATTTTTAGATATGGTATTTATTGGAGACTATATTTCAAAAAAATCCAGAAGAGTTCAATAACGTGGTCGATATTAAACGTTCATGAAAAAGACGTCAATTTGACGTTATTTGGGGTAAATAGTGAAATTGTCACACCTCTCTTGAAAGGAGACATCATCAACGTTATAATGTGTGAACTTTCAAAGCGGTGTGTATTATTAATAAAGAGCTATGCAATGTTAGAAAATCAGCGTTTTTAATGAAAAATGTCCACAATGAATCCAAAACCTAAAAATTGTCGATAAATAGAAAAACTAAAAAACAGCTATCTTTCTGGAACTCTAAAACATACTAAAATGTTATGAAAATCGGCGATAGTTAATGTTTGGTGACGGCGTCGTCAATAGCGTCACCGAAACTTCGAACTTAACCGTTGAGAATTTCACAGGTCGGTACCACAATTTTAGATATAAATTTTGTTGAAAATTATATTTCCAAAATTTCGAGAACGAAAGTTTAATGCTGTAGTTCATATAAAAGTTCAAGAAAAATGCCAAAATTGGGCGCTGTTTTGGTTTAAGGCACGAAATCAAAAATTACGGCCTCAGCTAAGAACTAGAAATAAAGGTCAATAAGTGTGCCTAATTTAGTCAGGATTGATCCGTGGGAGGTATCCTAAATCGTGGCGGGAGGAAAAAAAAATGCTTGTTTAAAAGGCTGACTTCGTTGAATAACTTTATAATAGTAGATTATATCAAGGGAGATAATAAAAAACTTGCATTTCTAACTAGCAATGAATTTCTAGCTGAACACTGGACTGAATCACGGAGCCACTGATTCACGGAAGCTTGAATTTAGCTTGAGATAATTAAAGCTTGAATTTGCAACTGAACACGGACTGAACGGACACACATTCCCCATTGAATTTGTAGTCGGACGCGGACTGAACGGACACACTCCCAACTTCTAGCCAGACACTGGATTGAATCACGGAGTCACCGAAGCTTGAATTTATTCTGACATAATCAATACTTGAATTTGTAGCTGGGCACGGACTGAACTGACACCCAAACCCTATTGTAGCTGGACACGGACTGAACGGACACGGACTGAACTCGGCATTCATATACTATACACCTGGAACTTAATTAAACACCCCGTGAAATGTTTCATGACAGTGAAGTTGCTGTTACCGATTATTATGTTTTGATGATTGCTATGTCTTGCAGTACATTTCATCTAGTGAAACATGATGTTTCTGGTTGATAGCGTACCCCAAACACATCCCCTCGACTACGTGACGCATGCTTCCCACGAATGTCACAAAAAACACTATCATCCACATGTAACATCCGAGTATAAAACAAACAAAATTTGTCACTTCCTTTATCAATAAATGTTGACATGGCAAGGAGAAAACTCAGAGGCACTAAGATGGCAAATCGTTGCCATGCATGCAGCATGCGTGTTATTCAAAGCAATTGGAAGGCAACTTGGCTCTAGTTATTCTGTCATCAGTAGACTTGTCTGAAAACATCTACAAACCTACGATGTTAAGGATCGGCCAAGGCCTGGACAACCCCAAAAGACCTCTTCTCCAGAAGATCGGAGTCTGGTCTGGCACGCCTCGTTTGAACCCTTTGCTTCAAGTGGGGTTTTGAAACGCCTTTGGCGCCCCAACAGGCGTTTGTGCTTTGGCTCCCCAACAGGCGTCTGTGCAACAGAACCGCCCGAAGCAGTCTCAAAGCACTGTGTATGAGATCCATTTGGGCCATCAAGCGTCCAGCTCTGTCTGATCAGCATCAAAGACGAAGTTTGAAGTGGTGTATGACACGACAACGTTGGAATATCAGGCCGTGGAGGAGAGTCCATTGGCCAGACGAGAGTAGGTTCCTGCTTTACGTCACAGATGGTCGCATGATAGTGTGGATGCATAGAAATACTGCTCAGGTGCCCAGGAACATCAGACCTACTGTTCCTTATGGTGGAGGATCAGTAATGATCTGGAGATGCCTCTCTCATGATTGTAAACTTGATATGGTGACTGTACGTGGGAATCTCAATGGTCATCAGTACATCCGGGACATTCTCAATCCGGTTATCGTGCCTCATTTTGACAACCACCGGTTGGCTACTCGCCCTGTATCCATGGACGACAGACAATGCAAGGCCACATTGTTCCCATGCTGTGAGAGCATTCCTGCAGATCAACGCTATTACAACACAACCTTGGCCTGCAATGAGCCCGAATTTGAATCCCTTAGAACACAGCTGGGACGTCGTGTGCAAGCAAGCAAGGGATCCGCCTGTACAGAATTTGACCGATTTGGAAGCTGCATTGTATAAGGAGTGACAGCAGCTGCATCTGGACCGTATCAGAAGGCACACTGGTATCGTTAGGAGGAGGGTCCAGGTTGTAACCGGGCACGTGGTGGATGCACTCGCTACTGACGTTAGACTCTGCCATTGTGTTCAAGAGATCACAAGTTACAGTTTTTGTCAGTAATTATCAGGCATTGTTTCATCATGGACCGTTCCAGCACCATACTTGTCGAGAGAACATTTATCCACCAAAAACATTAGTGACAAGGTATGTGTAATTAGCGTCATTAAAATACTGCATATTTTCATCATTGTGTTGTCTTTCATTTGTCAATAGACCATTCTTTAACCAAACAATCACCTTTGGCCATCTGAAAGATAGCATGAAAGTAATGACAGTTTCTATTAACACAACTGCAAAAAACAAAACAAAACAGGGGAGCTCAATTAAGTTTCAGGTGTATGGATTAGCTCACATGACCGGAAGTCAGTGTAAGCTATTGCCATCGCTTGGCATCCGTCGCCCGCTGTCCGATAACTTTGCATAACGGTCTTCTTGTTCAGAACGACTGACCCAAACACAACCAAACATGATACAAATTATCTTTATGAATGCCCTTCCAAGTTTGTTCGTTAGAAGTTGCTGAGCCCGATTGGCTGGGAGCAATGACCAAAAAGCCTAAAATTCTTTTAAAAAAAATCAAATCAATCAAAAACCACGAGTCACAATGCTTTGAAATTTGATATGCATCTTCCTTGTGTGCTGAAGATTCAAGTGTGTTGAAAGAACGTTTTCCTGGCAATATTTGGGCTCGTTTGGGGACGAGCAAAAAATTGGCCCCACCCCAAAATTTATATTTTCCGAGCCGTTTAGCCAGTTTGAACCAAATGTGGTGTGCAATAATAGCCTAAGGCTGTTTTTTTTCGCCCCCCCCCCCCCCCCCCGGTGAGATCCCCTAGAGCTATTAATTAAATAGAAAAGAAAAAACATATTTCCAAAACTGCACGGAAATGAAAGATAATTATTATATGGTAAGACGCATCCTTACGATTAGTTGAATCGAATGGGCCCAAAAAATTGCAATCGGTTGTGTCATGGGGTATAATGTGAGAATAATAGAAAAATGCAAAAAATCAGCAGTTTTCAACAAATTTAAATATGATCTTCTGCAGAACTACCTTTCAGAATCTTTTCATATTTGGTATACAGATTCTTGGGGTGGATCTGCTTCAAGTTTATTCAAAGCAAGTCCCTAGGTTCTTATATTCGGGCTCCCTATGGGCGCACGAATTTTAACATAGTGCAGGAAAATTCTTTTAAAATCTTCTTCAGACCCACCTGTCAGAATCTTTTAACAGTTACACATTTTTGGAGAGTCAGAATACCGTCAGATTAATTTTCGATTTGAAATTACCATTTGCATGCAATTTCTCCGGAAACCTACCATCACTGTTTACCAGTTATATGTTTTATGACATATATGCTGACCTTCACCATAATATCCGAAAAGGCAAAAAAAAAAAAAAAAAAAATCATTCAATCATTTCAAAATTGTTCATACTCGTTTTTAAGATTTTGTTTGGTCTCATTGTAATCAAAAACAGTTTCTATCATATATTTTCATATCACAGCGCTTTGTTTTAGTTTACTGATTTTATCTGAGAGTGTTTCAGGGACGAAAGTTATATTTTCATGTTCCGCTATGCTGGTCTTCCAATGACACTGTTCATTCAAGATCACCGTCCGATTCACCAAAAAGACACCAGCACACCTTCATCGTCTGGATGAATGTTAATGTGACAGCATTTATCGCCTGGGACTTGTGATGATCAGATATCGTGATTGTTACATATTCGGGTGGTTACATATCACCGTTGTTATATATCAAAGTCGTTACCGATGTCCCAATGGTTACATATCCTAGGGAATCCATATTCCGGCGGATACTACCGTAGTGGTCACATACTCTGGTGACTGCCTATCTCAGTAGTTACAACCCTAGTGGTGACATATCCCAGTGGTAACAAACCGTAGTGGTTACATACCCAAGAGGTATGTATCAATATATATCCTATAGTGGTTACATCCCAAGTGCTTGCATATCCTGGTGGTTATATTTTCCAGTGGTTATCAACGACAATGTACCCCACCCCTCTCCCGTGCTAGGTGATCGGCACGATAAATGAAGGGCGGGTTACGGTCACTGATAGGATATGGTCTCCAGGTAGAGCTGGGTTGAAAATGGGATTAGGCTACACTTGGAATGGATAGCAGGAGTGGAGTCACATTGTTAAGGTTCTTGGGTCAGGTGGTTGAGTAGGGTCACATTCCACTTTGGTAATAGGTCGGGTCTCTGGCTCAGAAGGTAGAAGTGTTGATTGGGTGATCGGGATAGGCAGGATCGCACGATGGGTTGCTGGTGTAGGGTAGGGTATGGTAGAGTCACACTCGGATTGGCTGGTGGGACCGTATGACCATGTCTCCCTTGGAATGGGTCACAATGTCACACGTGGAATGGGGAATGGGCCACCTGATCAGATCGCTTGAGACGGACCACGGGTGAAAGGGTCGGGCCAGGTGGTATGGCTGGGGCACCTAGGCGCTTACTGAGTCGAATGGTTGAGCGGGCTCAGAAATGTTTGTAGAATCACGCACGGGAAGTACAGTGTGGTACAGAGAGTGGGGCGGTGAAAGGTGGGAGTGTCGGGCCATTAGGTCGTGACGACACTGATTGCCAGAAACTTGTCATGTTGTTATAACAACTTAGCTATCTTGTTGCTATTTTGTTATGACAAATTAGATATCGTTATAACAACTTAGCTATCGTGTTATAACAACTGAGCTGTCTTGTAACAACTCAGTGAGAAATTATTGTGTGGTGTTAATACGCTGCTGTACTTGAAAATCTAATTTAAAAGGTATATTGAGCGTTCATTAACTGAGACAAACAGGCCTTTAGATGACTCCAAATGAATGGCGGTAAAAGCTGTGCCCAAAATAGGATAGATGCAAATAGTGTCCTTGATTTGCCGCGGTTTAAAAGTATTTAAATTTTTCAGCTGATAGAGTGTTTTTCTTTCTTTTTTTATAATTCGTATTTCAGCTTCCAAAAGTCAACAATATTCCTTGGAAATGGATTTTTCTGTAATTTGGCCTCATTTAATACCCTGAAAATGATGTGCCCAAATAAACAAATCTAAAGGCCTCAGTGGCGCAGCAGGGGGAGGGAGGGGGGGGGGGCTCTCCCCTAAATTTTCCGCTGCCCCCCCCCTCCCCCAAAAACAATTGGCCCAATGCAACTTTCACATAACAAATAAAGGCCTAAAATGGTCTCCAATATATATTTATAGGGCTACACACTTTATAAATGCTCCAGATTTGCTCTAAAAGCATTCAATTTTGCAAACGTTTGGGAGGACTAGTCCTAGGCGGGATGAAGGCCTACTCCTAACTAGGATATTCCGGCTTTTATTCCCTCCTCCCACTTGGGAAGTGGGAGGTGGGTAGCAACAGTAGGGTCTTAGTTAAGGAAGGGGAGTCCTCCACCAACGGCCTTCCAAATACCATGTTTACCCCCCCCCCCCCAAAAAAAAAAAATGGCTAAGGCATCCCTTATTATCGAAATCTGGCTACGCGCCTGAATGGCTTGGGGACAAAGCACCAGCTTGCTGGAAGTATAAATAATCCGCGAAAACTTTTTTTGTCTTCTCCGTTTAACCCTTTACCCAACGTAACGGCCAAAACCGGCCATCCCTATTCTCAAAAATCGCCAATTAATTTTCATTTTTTGTCTCAAAAACATAGGTTATGACCCCTCGTTGGAACGAGCTCGTTCCAACGAGGGGTCATACCCTATGTTTTTTGAGACAAAAAGTGAAAAAAATGAGTTACTCAAGAATTTTTGGGGGGAAGTGTCGTCTGCTTTTCATGTTAGGTGAAGGCTTACCGATAACTATAAGGAGGATTTTACAAGAAGCTAAAGGTGAGAATCAGTTGAGTTTTTGAGAAATAACAGTTATACTTTTATCCGATAAGCTTTACTTTTATCTAACAAGTCCTTTGTCCCTCGCAATAAACATGACGTTAATCCAAATCTTCAGATAGACGCGATGGGAAGTGAGCGATCATAATTATGCAAATACTTTCCAACGAGAAGAGAAACCGAAATATCTGAATAGAACATGAAAAGAAAGCAAGTTAGAGTTGACTTGTACCAACCTATATTTCCTCCTTCCACTTTTGGTACAAACAAACTGAGCAGTGAGAAGCAAATCGTTTGGAAATTGAAGCCTTTTAATGCTAGCACAGGGTCGCATTGTAAAATTAAATTGGCCGAATTAGCCTCAAACGCAACAAACTTTAAAAAAAATTTTACTTAAAAAACATTGTAAATGTCACCTGCAGTCCTCATTAGTTGAAGCGTTGAAATAACTGATAAACGTGCCCTTTGCCACCCCGGAATAAAAAATGTGCCGTTACCCCAGGAAATTAACTGCATACAAATAGTTGTTTACTTCATGGACCGGGAGGGGGTGGGGCGCCCCTTTTCCCCATTCAGCACTGCATACTCCTAGTTTCTGGTCAAACAGAAACTTGAGGACGGAACAAGAAGTCTACTGTTCGCGGACCACCGAAAACGAAAAATGAGCCAGGCTGTCAAAAAGGCGTAATATCTTTGCTTCTGACTGAGCAATCACGTTTTATTTCACGAAGGTGTGAATATACGATAAGGTAAATATTTATTTATTTATTGGGGTTTAACGACACTTTCGACATTGAGGATCACTTAGTGTCGGACATTTTTCAGGGTGGAGGAAGCCGGAGTACACGGAGAGAACCACCGAGCAGCGTCACTTGAACACTCAGTACACGCGATGTATTCAAGTAACGTCACTTGAACGCTCGGTCCTTTGTTCCATCCGGTATTCCAAGCTGGTTACTAAGGCCAAAAGACAAAAGAGCCAGGGTGTAAACTTTAGTACGCAGCACCACCGTGCCCCCACGTGGGCAATCGGGAAGCTAAATATAAAATAACTAATAGAACCCTAAACTAAATATTCATCAAGATCGTAAATGCCTCCCCACCGGACATTTCCTCACTTTCTAAATATCAAAGCAGACATTTACCCACTCTTAAAAAAATACGTGCTGACATTTTCCCACCGCAGAATGGTGAAGCCAATTCAATCGTAGAACCAAGTGTGACAAGTCGGATGTCATCGCAAACTTCAAAAACTGTTTTCACTGCAAAGTGATTAGTAATTACCTGTCACAACGATCCCAAGTCTCAATATCCGTGACTCTAGAGGTTTTGAGAGAGTGAAAACGAAATGCAAAAAAACTTGTGGCTTGTGGAACTGGGTATCAAAACAGGTGTCATGTCACCTATATTTGATACTCTAGCTCCACAAGCCACAAATTTAATAAGTTCAAAAAATCCTAGGGCTGCGCTACTTTATTGCTGATACTGTCCTCTGATATTTTGTTCGAATCCCGGGCATTTCAGCACCGGAGATTTCCCCACCAGACATTTCCTCACTTTCTCAATATCAAAGCAGACATTTACCACTTTTAAAAAAATACGCGCGGACATTTTCCCACCGAACAATGGTGAAGCCAATTCAATCGTAAAACCCAAGTGTGACAAGTCACATGTTAACACAATCTTCAAAAACCGTTTTCACTGCAAAGTAATTAGTAACTAGAGAAACAGAATTTACTGCACCCAGTAAATTCAAGTCTGTGTGAAAAGGGTTAAAGTATCAGGAATAAACTGTACAGAAGGCGAATTTATGGAGGCTTATTTTCAGGAGTAAATTATTTTCAAACAAATCAGAAATGGATTTATTTTCGTTGATAGTATTTACAGATATTCATACAGCAATCAGAACATTTTTTTTTAAGAAACCAGAAAAGGCATATATGTGACCAGCATTTAAAGGGTTTGATACACGAATCAGAAGTGGACATTTTTGGCTCTGCCCACCAAGCTGATTGATGAAATACGTTCATGAACTTTTGAAATGCATTAAGGTGTAATGAAATGCATTCCTCGGTCTTTCTGAATAATATGCACTGGATGACCTTGGTGACCTCTTTCAGGTGGACCATATATTGAACCTCCAGCAATTTTTTAAATCAGTTGGTATAGTCCCATGTATACACCTACTTTAAAAGAAATGGCTCCACCAACTACAGATCTGTCATTTTTGGGCGATGATAGCAAATATTTATTATGATTTAGAAGCCTCTAAGGCAGTCAGCCTACTGTATCACACACAAGGCCTCAAACTAGCTGAAAAAACAAAGATGAGTGCAAACTGGTTGTTGGTAACCAGCATGCCAAAACGAATAGAGATAGGACGATTCGTATTTGAGTTATCGAGCCGACAAAAGGGTGCATAGACTCTATATTGGGGATAGTGCCATAAAAAACTTAAAAAGCCCCAAGAGCTCGTTTAAAGGCTTACCCTTAAGAGCATGTAGTGCCCTAAACAAGGCATACTTAAAATAAGATGGTGGAATATTGAATCATGGCATTTGCGTAAAGAGTGGCAATATGCAGGAAGCGTGCAAAAGGTTCTACCGTCATAAGTTAAATTATGTTGTTTGATCTTCGCGGTGAAGTATGAAGAGGGCGGTGAAGTATGAAGAGGGTTAAAGACAGACCATATAAATATTCCATTTCATTAATTCATAATTGTGATAAGTGTTTCGAGAGAGCCGCTTACCACTCGGCCCGAAACCTGTTGATCTTGAGTTATGATTGAGAATGAAAAAAAAATAAAAAATGCAATGAAAGGTGAAGGGTTATTTATTCAACTACAATTAATCAAGTGTTGTAAGATAGATCTGTATAATAAACAATTTTTTTTGCCACTCAAAGGTTTTTTTTCAACTTGGTTTGGGGATGGAATTTAATTCTGATCTGACAGCTGATAAGAGTAAATATGTGTCAAGCTGTCATCTATAGCAACTTCTCTCTAATTTGATTGTTTACATTATTCTCTTGTGTATATAAATATAAACAGCTATTTCTTTATGATGCTTTTCTGTTACAAAGAAATTAAGGGGTATAAAAAACTCTGTGGCCCAATGGACCACTCCCAAAGGTTCCCTGATAACATAGCTGGGCCAGTACTTGTGACAGGCTACCAGTATGCCAAACAGCCCCAGGACAGATTATTTATTTATTTATTAGTGTGTAAGGTCACATATTTCTGCATAATGGCTAATCAGGACCACGACAGTTTTACGGGTGGGGGAAGCCGTAGTACCCGGAGAGAACCACCAAGCAACGGCGAGCAACTGTCAGTTTCCCAACATACTAATTCCACACAAGCAGGATTAGCATTGGTTGAAGACAGGTGCACCATCGACGTGCAGTACGCCTTAATACACAGTGTCACCGTGCTCCCACGTGGGCAATGGGGGTGAATTGTCTTGCCCAAGGACACAACGTGGTTGCCGCAGGTGGGATTCGAACCGAGGACCTCTCGGCTTGCAGCCTGCACCTCTACTAACTCAGCCACCGCGCCCCCAGGACAGATGATTTGTTTTTGAGTTATCGTCAAGACAAAATGAAGGGGGTAGAAAATATTCATACAGGAATCGGAACATTCTTATAAGAAACCAGAAATGGCATATATGTGACCAGCATTCAAAGGGTTTGATACACGAATCAGAAATGGATATTTTTGTCTCTGCCCACTAATTTTAGTGATGAAATACACTCATAAACTTTAGAAATGCATTAAGATGTAATAAAATGCATTTCCCAGTCTTTCTGAATAATGCCCCCATACTAAGATCTTCAGAGGGTTAAAATATTCCTTTTAAATACTCCATTTTAATCCTTTAAATGGGGGCGCATTGGTTCAGTTGGCAGAGGTGCAGGCTGCAAGGCATGAGGTCCTCACTCTGTCCTTGGGCAAGCCACTTCACCCCATTGCCCACGTGGGTGCATGGTGGCGATGTGTTCTAAAGCGTACTGCACATCGATTGTGCACCCGTCTTCAACCAATGCTAACCCTGCTTGTGTAGAGTTAGTATGTGGGGGATCTGACAGTTGCTCGTTGTTGCCCGGTGGTTCTTCCCGGGTACTCCGACTTCCTCCACCTAAAAAACTGTCGTGGTCATGATTAGCCACTGTGCAGAAATATGTGACATTAAACGCCAATAAATAAATAATCCTTTAAAAAATGAGCTCAATCCAATAAAGGGTCATAAGCTATGTTTTTTCAAGCAAAAATGAAAAGGTAATTAAAACTGAATAGACGTTTCTGTGAGTAATGTTGACCTGTTTTCGCTGTTATGTTCGCTAAAGGGTTAAGAATCCCTTACTTTGGAAGGCACACTGAAAAGGTGTCCCATTCCACATAGAATTAAATGTTAAGAAAATAAAGCGAAAAACATTAAGTTTCTCAGCTGACAGTACCTGCTTTTGCACTCAGGAGGGATGGAACGGCACAAATCAGAGACATTCTCTTAATGGCACTTTGACACCAAAGGTTTCTGCACTCTCGGTGAGGCCGAGATGAGCGCAGTGAAAGACTATAGAACTCCTCTAACAAATTAGTTTTAAACAGTCATAGCACTAACACAGTTAACAGTACAGTCGACCATGCCAATATTGCATTGTTACCGGCACCCTGACAGTTTTGTGATAGGTTTCAACAATTACTCAGTGCAATTTTATTAAAAGGGTTAACTTTATTCTGCCTGAAATAAAATATGTGCAATCCACATTGAAGTCTTGAGAGGGGCTAAAAGCATTGAACTGAATAAGATAGGTTTCAACAATTATTCAGTACAGTTTTATGGAAAGGGTTAACTTTATTCTGCCTGAAATAAAATATGTGCAATCCACATAGATGTCTGGAGAGGGTTAAAAGCAGTGAACTGAATAATTTATAATTTATTTCCTTGCAAGGCAAAGGGTTTCTCTCAATTTAGTGTCAGGAACTAACATCCCATAATGATGATAAGGTCAGATTTCATTTTGACAGCTTACTCCACTGGTGTTTACATAGTCTCCAGTGTGAACATAACATCGTATTGCTTGGGGAAAATTTACTGTATCAGGAAATTGGAAGCTGTGAAAACCCTGTGGCCTACTGGGCCATACTGAAAAAAATTGTGATTTCCAGCAATTCTGAAAAATGCACTCAATGACCCCTAGTTGACCTCCGTGACCTTGACCCATATTTTGAACCTCCATCGAGTATCGACTCATTTGGTGTTGGTCCCAGGTCTGTAGGTCATACCATGCCTGAGATATGGGAGTGACCCATGTTCAAAATTTTGGCCACGCCCACTTTTTTTAATGTAAAAATGCATGTGTGTATGTCAGGAATACTTTAAGGGTCAAAAAATGTGATTTCCAGCAATTCTGAAAAAGCACTCAATGACCCCTAGGTGACCTCTGTGACCTTGACCCATATTTTGAATCTCCATCAAGTGTCAACTCATTTGGTGTTGGTCCCTGGTCCATACGTCATACCACGCCTGAGATATGGGCATGACCCACTTTCAAAAATTCTGGCCACGCCCACTTTTTGTTACGTCAAAATGCATGTGTGTATGTAAGAAATAGTTTAGGGGTCAAAAAATGTGATTTCCAGCAATTCTGAAAAATGCACTCAATGACCCCCTAGTTGACCTCCGTGATCTTGACCCATATTTTGAACCTCCATCGAGTGTCGACTCATTTGGTGTTGGTCCCAGGTCTGTAGGTCATACCATGCCTGAGATATGGGAGTGACCCACTTTCAAAAATTTTTGGCCACGCCCACTTTTTTTAATGTAAAAATGCATGTGTGTACGTGAGGAATACTTCAGAGGTCAAAAAATGTGATTTCCAGCAATTCTGAAAAATGAACTCAATGACCCCTAGGTGACCTCTGTGACCTTGACCCATATTTTGAATCTCCATCAAGTGTCGACTCATTTGGTGTTGGTCTCAGGTCCATACGTCATACCACGCCTGAGATATGGGCATGACCCACTTTCAAAAATTTTGGCCACGCCCACTTTTTTTTACGTCAAAATGCATGTGTGTACGTCAGAAATAGTTTAGGGGTCAAAAATGTGATTTCCAGCAATTCTGAAAAATGCACTCAATGACCCCTAGTTGACCTCCGTGACCTTGACCCATATTTTGAACCTACATCGAGTGTCGACTCATTTGGTGTTGGTCCCAGGTCCGTAGGTCGTACCACGCTTGAGATATGAGCGTGACCCACTTTCAAAAAATTTGGCCACGCCCACTTTTTTTACATCAAAAAGCATGTGTGTACGTCAGGAATGCTTTAGGGGGTCAAAAAATATGGTTTCCAGCAATTCTGAAAAATGCACTCAATGACCCCTAGGTGACCTCTGTGATCTTGACCCATATTTTGAATCTCCATCAAGTGTCGACTCATTTCGTGTTGGTCCCAGGTCCATACATCATGCCATGCCTGAGATATGGGCGTGACCCACTTTCAAAAAATTTGGCCACGCCCACTTTTTTTCACGTCAAAATGCATGTGTGTCCATCAGGAATGCTTTAGGGGGTCAGAAAATGTGATTTCCAGCTATTCTGAAAAATGCACTCAATGACCCCTAGATGACCTCCGTGACCTTGACCCATATTTTGAACCTCCGTCGAGTGTCGACTCATTTGGTGTTGGTCCCAGGTCTGTAGGTCATACCACGCCTGAGATATGGGCGTGACCCACTTTCAAAACACCCCTACAGGCACCCCTGATACCCCAGGAATCTGAAAAACATAGGTGACCGAGAACTTGTGGCTGTCTATCAGCATGCCAAAAATCAACGAGATAGGGCAATTCGTTTTCGAGTTATCTTGCGGACAAAAAGTGATGAGAAGACAGAAGACAGGAGAAGAAGAAGAAGAAGAAGAAAAAAAAAAAAAAAAAAAAAAAGAAGAAAAAAAAAAAAAGAAAAAGAAACCGTGCAAAAACAATAGTCTGTGTGTTTCACACAGACTAATTACCTATCACACCGATCCCAAGTCTCAATATCCGTGACCGTGACTCTAGAGACTTTGAGAGAGTGACAACGAAATGCAAAAAACTTGTGGCTTGTGGAACTGGGTATAAAAACAGGTGTCATGTCACCTGTTTTTGATACTCTAACTCCACAAGCCACAAATTTAATAAGTTTAACAGAGACTTGATGTATGTTGACCAGTGATTGTGTGGAAAGTTTCGGACTAAAATAGAACTCTGGAGATGTAATTAACTCTGCTTATGCCACAGTAATTATATGCCCATCCGGTTATTCCTATCTATCTTCATGGTGTTTGCTCAATTTTATCTTCCCGGCTAATTTGAACAATTTCATCGATGGGAGTGGGAGTGTTAATCCTCCCAGGCTAGGGTGGGGGTGTAAACCCCTTCTGCCCCGGCGCCACCCTTGCCACAAAATCACCTACCAGGTGGCCGTCTGAGTGTTAGCCAAGAGCTTATTAACTCAGAAAATCACATCGGTAGCAATTTGGACGAGGATGCAAGGGATAGACAATATCTCTCTCAGAAGCTTCTGTTTGCCCCGCTTAAAAACCATCAACTTCCTCCGACCGAGATGAGTACTTGGTGCACTGCAAGAAAAACGTAATAATTAAACATACCACCAAAGGAAATTGTAAAATAAGGAACATCCGAAAGCCTGCGTCCAGATCCAATACTCTTCCTCCTGTCATCTGTCGGAAACTTCATCGTGTCAGCCTTTGAGATAACAGATTCAATGTTTTTTTTCTTAATTCGAACAAGGCTGCATTTTATATTTTAAATACTAACCCAACGTACAGTAGTAAATATTGAGATGGATTATATTACTTATCTATGTTAAGTTAACCGATCCTAGACACATTAGACAATCAATGGCACTTCACAGGTGAATGACTGTTGCACTCCACGGAACACTATGTTTCACGTATTTGTTTGTTTGTTGTTGGAGTTTTTACTAGTTACACGATTACAGAAGAGCTGAGAAAAAGGTCAAGATTGTGAGGTCATTAATTCCAAATACATGTCGAGTTTATGGAGCTTATACATGTAGAGTCAAGAAGATTAAATAAATACAAGCGAATTACAGTACTGTAATCCGATGAACTGATCACCTAACATAAAGACCAAAACTGGACATTATGGCAAGCACCCAATAAATCATTAGCAAGTGAAAAGAAAACGCGTTTTGGTTTGCTTAAACATAGCTTGCGGAACTAGAGATATATGGAATTCGCTCTCTCAACATACCATCACCCATTCACCACCCAGAGAAAGACACCTACCCCCCCCCCACCCCATCGCACTAGCAGGGGAGGGTTCATTTTTTACGAGAACCGATAACAAGGGGCACAATAGTATTGGCGATAACATTTGGACATTCAGTACTTTTGGAAGTGGATGCCCATGAGCTATCGCCAATAATACCGCACCCATGAATACAGCTATAAGCCTAGCTCCTACAAGGGTCTCATGTGAGTCGATATATAGAGGATATCTAGTGTTTTTGAGGGATACCGAAAATTATCTCATGACTGACCGAGACAAATGTTTATTTTTCGCGAGCGCTTGCGTGAGCAAAAATAACCATTTGTCTCTGTCACAAGTGAGACACACTCAAAAACACTAGATTTTCTTTTTTTTTATACGCTTTCAAAAAGAATCTGATAATTCCACTCGTTTCAACCTTGAATTGATGCATGAAAGTAAACGGCGCATTGAATCATTTATACGCGGAAGTGATTTGATCGATACTCGGAACAGAGCGTCTTGCGATCTGATTCAGTTGGCGGGTTTCTCGTCCAAACATGGCCTGAAAATCCGTAATATAAGTTTTTTGTTTGGTACATCCTTTGAAAGGACGTACCAAACCCAAAAATAAAATTACGGACTTTTCAGGCCATGTTTGGACTAACGGGTTTCATGCATCAATTTAAGGTGAATACGTGTTGAATTATTGCTGGAAATGATCGGCATCCAGTCAGAAACACGAGATATTCTTTTCATTATACGTTTTCTAGAACAAATTGATCATTTCCAGTGATAATTTGACTCGTATTCACCTTGAAGTGATGCTTTGAAAGCCGCCATTTTGATTGATACCGTGAAAGTGAAAATTTCTATATCTTCACAGTAGAGGATACGATTTCTATCTTTCCGCAATTTCTTCGATAATCTATCGTTTAGCGTATAATAAAAATTGGCTTCTTTTTTTGAAAATTTAAATACTGGAATATTTTGGTTGGAAAACATTGCGGTCATGTGCAAAATGTCAATGGAGGGCCACACTGACCTTCTATGTTCCAACATTTTCCCACGAGACCCCTCCCCCCCCCTTTACCCAGCTGACAAGAGGGGGATACCCCGTCGTATATTTGTCCCCAACTCACAGGTACAATCGTCGAGTGATGCTTCGCATCATGACCCATGATTGAAATGTGGCGCCCCCTCAAACATAGAATCCTGGGTCCACCACTGCACTGTGGCCATAGGAAGCTTCGTGGGGCTTATATTTCATCTAAATTTGGGAGAATACATTTGGATTCTCGCATCCACTTTTGTCTCCTATGAGTGCCCAAGGATCCCTTGAGGCCACCATGGTTAAACCTCTGCTGTATACTGATAACCCATGTTAACCCTTTACCCAACACAGCTTTTTAATTTTTAAAACGTATACTGAATTTGATTATTTTAAAACAAGAGCACCGCTGGGCATTGCATCATACGCCCGTGAACTGTTCAAATTGTACCATTTTAACACCTTTGCAATTTTTTTAGAGTGCGAGAAATTTATACTGGCATATATATATATGTTACGGTCAGACTTTGAAATCAGTAATTTTGTGAAATGACTAAATTTTTCAGTCATTTGAGAAAAAGACTAACAAGTTTGAAGCCAATCGAAAAAACAAATACTAAAGTTATCATCCGGAAACCAAATATTTGACGAAGAATTCTTTCAACAGGGGCCATAATTCAGGCAAAAATTGTTCAGACCGACCCCATTTTCGAACTTGACCTGTATTTTGTTGTGATTAAACCACATACCAAATTTGGAGCCGATCGGAAAACAAATACTAAAGTTATCATCCGGAAACCAAATATTTGACGAATTCTAAGTCCAACAGGGGCCATAATTCAGGCGAAAAATGTTCGGACCGACCCCATATTCGAACTTGACCTGTATTTTGTTGTGATTAAACCACATACCAAATTTGGAGCCGATCGGAAAACAAATACTAAAGTTATCATCCGGAAACCAAATATTTGACGAATTCTAAGTCCAACTGGGGCCATAATTCCGGCGAAAAATGTTCGGACCGACCCCATATTCGAACTTGACCTGTATTTTGTTGTGATTAAACCACATACAACATTTGGAGCCGATCGGAAAACAAATACTAAAGTTATCATCCGGAAACCAAATATTTGACGAATTCTAAGTCCAACTGGGGCCATAATTCAGGCGAAAAATGTTCGGACCGACCCCATATTCGAACTTGACCTGTATTTTGTTGCGATTAAACCACATACCACATTTGGAGGCGATCGGAAAACAAATTCTAAAGTTATTGTTCGGAAACCAAACGGACGGACGGACAGACGGACAGACGGACAGACGGACGGACAACGCCATACTATAATACGTCCCGTTTTTCAAACGGGCGTATAAAAAACAAAGACTATTTGCCAATAAAAGCTTATAAATAAAACCGGTTCCAATGACAGCCATATTTGTTCAATTTTATTGACAAAGTGTCGGGATATTTGAGGTCATGTTAGTCTCTTGTATTGGTTAATTTGCTGCCGTAATGTTAGGTAAAGGGTTAAACTAACTCAAATCTTTTCACGCGAATCCTAGCAGAGGTATGGCGAGAATGTACATGGATTTTCGCTGATTTTGTTAAGCGAATCTTTAAGCGAATCAGTTCTTAGTTTCTCGTGGAAATATAAGGCCATGGTTAATTCGACTCGAAGCAGATCGAGCAAATGAGCTTTAGAGCAATTGCTCGATCGAGTGACTTGCACATATTGCTCGAACGACTCGAATCCCATCGAGCAAATGAGCTATCGAGCAATTGCTCGTTCGAGTGACTCGCACATACGACTCTTAGCCTCATTTCAGAAAAAAGGGATTCCATAGCCACAGGCGTTTTCGAAAAAGGGATTCCACAAATGGGATTCCACAAAAAGGATTCCATAAGTGGGATTCAGTCTTATCTCGAGTGACTCGCACATACTGCTCGAATGACTCGAATCCCATCGAGTAAATGAGCTATCGAGCAATTGCTCGTTCGACTGACTCACACATACGACTCTTAGCCTTATTTCAGGAAAAAAAGGGATTATGTAGCCACAGACGATTCCCAAAAAGGGATTCCCAAAAAGGGATTCTGTAAATGGGATTCCCAGCCGACTCCGTAAAATGATGTTCCGTGTTTTTACATAACATCTCGAAGGTATTCCCCACTAGTAAGAAGAAAAAGAAAACAAGAACTTTTGTTATAGTTAAAAATTTTATTGTCTTTTCTGAACACTGCCTGATATAGTGTTCAATATTTGTTCTGTTTGTTCCGTTATCTTCGTTGTGTTCGATCACTTCATTCTTCGTCTACTTTGTTCTCTCCATTGTCATCATTGGTTCTGTATCTTGATCGTTGTTGGCTGCGAATCTTTTCTCTATATCTTTGTACAATCTGGTTGTAGGGAAGAATCTTCTCGGTCTCGTTCATGGTTCTAGATTCTGTAATCTCCCTCAGTTCTCTATCCAGGTCCATCGAGGCACGTCCGTTGTGTTCTCTGCGCACCAAATGCTGTCGATCTAGTAAGCTTTCCAGTAAACTAGGTTCGACCAATACGTAATCCTTCTCTTCTTGTCCCCTTCATTGTTGGATTAGGCTCTGGTTCTGGTTTCTTCCCCGTTCCGGTCATTACTGTCCGAGGCATTTCTGTTGGTGGTATTGACATCCACAGGTTTCTGGTTGGTTCATGATTATTCACCTGGTAGGGTTTTGACAGTTCCATTGATTCAACTTGTTTTATTCGTTTGCGTTCTTCTCTTCTGCATAATTGCCGTAGTTCCAGTGGTGAGTGGATCTTCCCGTGTCTGGATAGGTGGTGTCTCCTGTTAAACGTCTTTGTGCACTTTAAGCATCGATACCTCTTAGGTCGTGGATGGTTCGCCTGTGCAGTATGAGACATTTAAAATGACTGAATGATTTTTGACACTCGTCGCAGGTGTGGTGTTGATCCATCGCTGGCTAAACGTGGAATGACAAAATTCAGGAGAGGAATCCCTTTTTATACCCTCGAGATTTTATGTAAAAACACGGAACATCATTTTACGGAGTCGGCTAGGAATACCATTTACAGAATCCCTTTTGGGGAATCGTCTGTGGCTACAGAATCCCTTTTTCCTAAGAGTCGTATGTGAGAGTCACTCGAACGAGCAATTGCTCGATAGCTCATTTGCTCGATGGGATTCGAGTCATTCGGGCAGTATGCGCGAGTCACTCGAGGTAAGACGGAATCCCACTCATGGAATCCCTTTTGTGGAATCTCATTTGTGGAATCCCTTTTTCGAAAACGCCTGTGGCTATAGAATCCCTTTTTTCTGAAATGAGGCTAAGAGTCGTATGTGCGAGTCACTCGAACGAGCAATTGCTCGATAGCTCATTTGCTCGATGGGATTCGAGTCGTTCGAGCAATATGTGCGAGTCACTCGTTCGAGCAATTGCTCTAAAGCTCATTTGCTCGATCTGCTTCGAGTCGTTCGAGCAATGACTTACCAGTAACTGCTCGATAGCTTATTGGCTTTGGGAATGATATATGCTTTTGTTAAAGACAAGGGAGGTAACTCATCATACAGATTATGGGAAATGAAGCAATCTGATTGGTTAGTTAGCGCCAGGAAAGTGAACTGATTGGGTGATCTAGATAAATGAAACAACAAGAGTACTTGGAATAGGATCAGAACTAACAAGAATAGACCAGAACAGCTAAATATAGTAATAATAAGCAAGCTTGTTCCAGCTGATAGGCGCTTCTACTCTACTGGAGTAAACTCCAGGACAAAGGAACATGGTCAGGTAGACGAAAATTATTGCATAGATAAATAGAAGCAGAGAATTCTGAAAGAATTCGAAATAGTACGAGTTGTCGGGTTGTTTGTGGTAAACTACGAAACTGGAAATTACTGCTGCTAAATCGAACATACCCTCCGAACATACCCCTATCCTATAAGAAGGTTTTAGGTCACATAGCAACCACGTGCTGCAATAGAAACCAAGATGGCGGCCTCCAGTATACAAAATTGACGACGGAAACACGTAGCACCCTAACAACTAACACGTGCTGCGCATGCGCACTAACACAATGTATCACTATGGAGATGACGTCAAAAGATGGCCGGTCATGCGGGTTACCATGCCTACCAAACATGGCGCCACGGGGTCACGTGATATGGCGTCACTTCCGGGGTTCTGCCAATATTCCCTCAAAAGCCCCTGACATACTACTCAGGAGAATACACCATTTCATGTTTCTTCTTCATCCATTGAAATACCAGATTATTGCCTCATTATTGCCAGATTGCTACGGCAATCTGGCAATAATGAGGCAATAATCTGGTGTTATTAGGCATATAATGTTGACTAATGGTACATTTTGTTATAGGCTGTTTTGTATATAACCCTGACCATTATAAGTTCTACTATCTGAGGCAACCTACACATGCAAGGAAGCAGTGTGTAAGTGCAAAATGATAAAATATGCATCTTGTGGAAAGGAATATATTACGCCACATCCCAACAAGGATACAATTCATAATTAATAATAACCTCATTCCGCATTTTCTTCTGATAACCTGGAATAACGCTAAACTGAAAATTAACCAACCATGGCCTAAGCCTCGCTTCGATTCGATGTCGACATCAATGGTCTTATTCGGGATCGAAATTGAATCTGCTTTCTGATTCACATATTTTCGAATCGGCAAACTCATGTTTTTTTCACGAAAGGACGATGGCTAAGAGTTATGCTCCTTTTCGACTTGAAAAAGCTGCCGCATTGGCCTGAATTCCATCCGGATATTTTCTCAGATATTTATGGCTCGATTCCTTTAACCCTTTACCTAACATGGAAAGCAGAGGACACTTGCAAAAAAAATTCTTGAATAACTACTTTTTTTAATTTTTCACTTTTTGTCACAAAAACATAGGTTATGAGGCCTCGCTGGAACCAGCTCGACGTCATAAGCTATGTTTTTGAGACAAAAAATAAAAAAAATAATGAAAATTAATTGGCGATTTTTGAGAATAGCGCTGGCCGGTTTTGGCCGTTACGTTGAGTAAAGGGTTAACTTGTTCACTACCGTGGGAACCTGTGCACATTCTATTATAGTTTCGATCGGACTTTTTTTGCCAGAGTTATCCCTTTTCGTCTTAGAACAATTTCGTTTGTCCGGAGATATTCTCAGCCGTTTATGGAACATTGCCCTCAAAACTTGGTATGAATGTTCACCACAATGGGAACCTGTGCACCCGCGATTATATAATGAGTCAAACAAGAAAGTATAATAGAAACAAATGTGAAAAAAATAGCATAAAGGATGAAATATAATAGTTCTAATGTTGCATGTTTGTGGACAAGAAGTTGTGCAAAGAGTTTAATGACATGTTGTTGTCCACTCAACCGTATACAATTTTGTTACGGATTTCAAAATAGTACGTGCTACCCGAGAATGTCAAATTGAATGGGTGACCGACGGTTTTCTTTGTGTTATGTTGTGCTACGGAGCCTGGGTTATTGAGAAAACACGCTAGTTTTTGTCTTCCGACATTTTAAAAAATGCCAAGGTTAACCGAAAATCAGAGGTTGCGTGCCAGATGAGCTCGCTGCTGAGTTCGGAGTCACTGTGGCCACTATTTACCGTCTCATTGGAAGGTATAGAACCATTGGATCCACTGCCGAAGGACTGCGTTCAGGTCGACCAAGAGTTACGACCCCTGCACAGGGCCGACACATCAGGACATCTCACTTGCGGGATTGCTTCCTTCCGGCGACGCGGACAGTAACAATTACTCCTGGTAGAACTAATAATAGAATCAGTGACCAAACTGTCCGCAACAGACTCGCTGAACACGGTATCCGAAGTAGGCGTCCATACCACGGACCAATCCTTACCCAACGTCAACGTACCGTTAGAATGGAATGGGTACGTCAGCGTGTTCGTTGGACTCAGCAGCGTTGGAGCACAGTTCTTTTTAGTGATGAATCACGATTTTGTCTACGGCGCGCTGATTGTAGGGAAAGAGTGTATCGTCGACGAGAACGGTTTTCCGATGCTTGCGTGCGGGAATGCGACCGTTTCGGCGGGGGTAGTGTAATGGTTTGGGCAGGAATTTCCTTGCACCATCAAACGCAGTTGATCTTCATCGATGGTAATCTGAATGGACAGCGATGAAGGGACGAAATTCTTAACGCGGTTGTTGTCCCGCTGTTCAACGCTAACGTCGGATTGCAGTTATACCAGCAAGACAATGCCCGATGTCACGTGGTGCGTATCTGTCGTGACTTTCTTGAGGAGCAGAGCATCGAACGTCTTCCCTGGCCTCCACATTCGTCAGATTTGTCGCCAATCGAGCATCTTGGGGATCAATTGGACCGTCGGGTACGACTTCATGATCTTCAGACGTTAGGCGATTTACGTAATGTTCTAAGGCAGGAGTGGAACGCAATACCACAGGGTGACACCCAGAGACTTATCAGGTCCATGCGCCGTCGATGTCTTGCCATCCAAGAGGCAAACGGTGGACATATAAGCTATTGACTGCATGTGTGAACTTTTCATTTCATCCCATGTCTAAATTGCAACGTCCTGACGTGACGCTGGCAACAGTAAGAACATGAAATTATGCAAATTCATACAGCTAGACTCGAAATATGAATTTGCAGTAATTTGTTTGGATTGAAGTCGATAATACTAAACAAATTGCTCCTCAAAGTTTATTGTACTTTCTTTTTTGACTCAGTATGGTTCCAGTCGGACTATTTTTGCCGCAGTTATGCCCCCTTTCGACTTGAAATAGCTGCCGCAGAGGCCTGGATTTCAGGTAAAAGGTCGATCCGGCCGCAAAGACGATCCGGCCTCAGCCGAATCCACGCCACAGGTAGAATCCATTTGTTGTGCCATGTATTGTGATAGGTGTTGAGTAACAAAGTCGTTAAAGTTCATTTCATGTTTCTATTTCACATTTCCAACCAGAAAAACAGCCCTTTTAAAGGGCGTTTGGGTGTATGTCTGAGTGTGCTTTTGTTTTTCTTTCTTTTTTTCTCCACCCATCACCCGTTCATCTTTTCCCCTTGAAGGCAGACCAGATGGCCAAGATTCAGCATCCACTCTCCCCTTATTATAAGCTGATGGATTGTTAAAAAACCCACATATTGGTGGATGTTATGGATAATATTCTGCCCCCAAACCTGCGATTGTTTAGTTTTTTTCTTCTTTCTAAAGAACTATCAAATTGCGATTTCAGTATTACAATAAATATCCCCACGTTTCTAAGTAAAACACAGAGCACAATTCTTGTAGTTATCCTAATCACCTTCTTGTTTGAGGTTCTCGGGGTTCGGACTCTAGTACCCTACTGCCAGCGCACACTCAAGCCAAATAAGATTATTGGCCCTCGCTTCGGACTCTCGTGGATTCATAAGCAAATAAAGTTATTTGTGTCGCAAGGGATTTCAAATTCCACATCGGCCCTGTGCGCCCTCGGCGTGCTGAAACTTTTCATTCGTTCATTCCAACCAGACGAGTGAATAGTATAAGTATAAATCATCAGTACATGTAACATTGTCAAAATGTTCACACTAATGTGGTTAATGCTGTAGTTCTTTTCAGCAAACGCGTGGAATAAAACAGCCTGTGGGCCCCACTCAATACACTATTTTCAATTTCTAACACCATTTCTATCATAAAGAATAATAATAATATTAATGACTAACAAAAAAATAACTACCTTAATTTAAATAAGTGGGGCCGGACTGACTACGGTAAATGGGGACTGATCGACTAGGGGACGGATCGTCCTTGGGGCTGGATTGACTCGAAAACGAATTTCGTCTGGAAATTTTCTCAGATGTTTATGGGTCGATTCCTTCGAAACTTGGTATGGATGTTCACTACCACGGGAACCTGTGCACCTACGATTCTAGTTTCGATCAGACCTTTTTGTCGGAGTTATGCCCTTTTCGTCTTAGAATAATTTCAGGCATAGGCTTGAAATTTGGCCTGAATCTTGTATAACTATTGCTTTGGCGGTATGCCAATCATTGTGGCGTGGGGTATGGGCAGGCCCATCTGGGACAGTCACATCTCTAGTTTTAATCGACAATAATGGACATAAATCATTCGGCGTGATTTTAAAATTCGTATTTATTTATTGGTATTTAAGGTCACATATTTCTGCACAATGGCTAATCGTGACCGCACCATGGAGAGAAGAGTCAAGTTTAGTCACTCATTTATACTAATGTTTCCCATTTTAGATGGCTTCCACCCAAGATTTGATGAACGGGTCCTATTTCACGAGCAAAGGAGTGCTTGTTTACCAAACAAACATTGTTTAACTTCCCGAGGTTCCCACATGGGAAATTCGATCGTAAAACTAATTTTTGCAACATGTAGTGCACGATAGTAGTATTAGTATAACCATGACAGTCTTCGATTTTCAGCTGACCCCTGTGAATATAACCTGAAAATGTTTACGGTTGAAAATGTCCACAAAGATTTGAATTCACCAACGATCGAGCTCAATGCTGCCCTTCTTCATACACACATACCAAATATGGAAGTTTCATGTCTCTAATTGACAATAAAGGCGGTGCTGTAGAGGTGAATTCAGGGTTTGGGCACCACATTTTCAGTCATGGGTCATGATGAAAACATTAAGTTGGGGTGAGCACGAGAGAGGATATACACCCTCTCTTTTGCTGCGTCTGGGGGTGTTTACAGGGAAAAGTTTGGAAAATGGGAGATCCGTGTGGGCCTCTGGTTGATTTGTTGCACATAACCACAAAAAGTATTCCCACAGTTTTAGACATTCAAATTTTTAACAAGCCAAGACCAATACCTGGTCTGGACCTGCGTCGCTGCATGCAATGGCTGCACGGCAGATCTGAAAATTAGATACACGATACAACTCATCATTATGAAGCAGCAGACCAAATATAAAATCATTCCCTTTCATAGAAGCCAAGAAAACTTTGACGGAATAAGTGTTTCGGACGGACTGACTGACGGACGGACGGACGGACGGAGTCGAGCGGTTACTAGACCTGCTCTGCCGCTGGCGACGCAGGTAAAATGGGAAGCAAATTTATAACAACCCATACAACAGGAAACACACGCAGGAGCTAAAGCTCCATGGTGTATGGTATTCTCCAAGATAACATAATTGACATACATAGTTTTTTTGCTTAGTGAGGTTCAACGACACTTTCAACAGCCAGGGTCATACCGTGTCAGACAGTTTTACGGGTTGAGGGAGTTAGAGAACCTGGAGAGACCCACTGAGCAACGGCAAGTAACTGTAGGTAACAGATGTCCTCGTGTCATGATACTGTTACCAATAATATCCTGTCCCTGGTTACAAAAAATGGGGAGGGGGGAGGGGGGGTCTCCATCGAATCTGCACATGAACTGCTAGACAATATGGCCAGGGAGAAAAAACAAAATCGTGATTTTGCAAGTCAAAAATTGCGGAAGTATAATTGGCATGAACCAGTTCGTTCATAGTTGAACTATTCCTGGCGATATTAATACTTCAGACACGAGGCTTGTTAATAATGTGGCATTTAAGCGTGAAAGCCTGCTCTCCTCCCTTAATCTTGATCTCAACCTACCTAATTAAAATGACCCATATCAACTCTAATAGGAATCAAACCGCGTAGGTAATGAGCAGGAAAACACCCTCGGGCGTGGCATTTAAACGCGAAAGCTGACACCCCTCCCTTAATCTTGATCTCAACCGACCTAATTTAGATGACCCATATCAACTCTAACATGAATCAAATCGCGGTGGTAAAAAGCAGGAAACACCCTCGGGTGTGGCATTTAAGCGTGAAAGCCTGCTCTCCTCCCTTAATCGTGCCCGAATATAAGCGTGATATCTCATTGTATCAAGACAACCCTACATGTCAGCTTATTTACTCTGCTATATACAACCTGCTCATTCTGTTTTTTTCTATTTTAAGCAGGTACCGACAGATGTTTTTTTCATGATCGTCCATCTCCCCCCCCCCCCCCCCCCCCCCCCCCCCAATAACCGCTATGGATTAACTCTAACCACAATGGATCGCAGTAACCGCTATGGACTTTGAACATCCTTCACTTCATCCCAAGAAGTGGTCATCCACCTCCTGGGAGGCGAGCGTTTGTCCTGCGTCCCAATTGTTGCCCCTTTTTGTAAACGCCAGTAGTGCGAATTCATGCCCTGGCCAAATAGGTTACCATGCAGGCCTGTCCCGAACCAGGGAAGTTTGGGTCTTCCTCTGGGTGGTCCCTGAAAGGGGCTGTTGTTGTTTTTACTTCTCCACACCGAAAACAAATCTGACACAGAAGCCAACTCAACCACCATCGATTGCCTGAGGCAGACTATACTTGCCAATGATGGCCCACCACATAAGATCATTCCATATACTTGCCTGAAAATATAAATTTTATAGTAAATTTCCTTTCTTATTATTCCTACCGCAATTGTTTACTACAGGCTTGCACTACAGTGGAAGACCCTTACTCGGATAAAATACTCTCTATTTTAATCTTTCCCAAGAGATGTGGGAAAGAAAAGTGGTGTAAAAAACACCACGAAAAAATAAGCCAAAACTGGGCCGAGCGCCATAGGCGCACGCCCAGTATGGGACGCTCTTCCACGACTTCCGTTAACCAATGCGCAGTGCATCATCAATTCATCATTCTTTTGAGTCTGCCAACATAGGAGTTATGTGATCAGCGGGGAGGAAGGATTCTTACCCGAATAAGAAGACGGGAGGGCCTCCATGTAAACAATTGCGATAGGTATAATAAGAAAGGAAATTTACTATAAAATTTATATTTCTTATCAACCTACCTTACAATTGTTTACTACAGGCTGAATAGACAACAGGATGGAGGGAATCACATAACCAACCCACACATAACTCAATTGCACTGGAACAGTGGACAGAGGAAAAGATCCCTAAGCCTATCAAACCATAGCATCACAAACATTAGTAAAAGACAATGAAAGATGAGGCGTATGGTGAAGTGCGACGCACAGACCGAAAAGCTGAATGGCTGGGATAGACAACAGCCTGAGCCGAAGAAAGAGGGCCCGTAGGACAAAGGTCCTCTGTCGTCTCCTGCAACTGTCGCAGATAAAAGGAGAAGGTAGCATTTCTCCAGTACGCTGCCAGTATAACATCCGACAACATGACGGAGTTAGTAAAAGAGGAAGACAATGCACACACCTCGTGGCAGAAAAAAACGATTGGTAATACAATCACCAGTAGCTAGACGAGCGGAAGCTGCACGAATAGCAAGACAAATCCATCGAGAAATGGATGCAGGACAGATCTGGCATGTGAGAAAACGCATATCCATCCTGGATAAAGGCGCGCCCCCCCCCCCCCCCCCCCCCAAGCAGAGCAGCGCCCAAGAAAGTGTCCATCTTGGAGTAAACTGCTAAGTCCTAGGCGTTTTCAAGGAAAAGAGCTGAACAAGATTGGAGAGGCAAGGATGAGTGTCGAAAGAATGCGGTACCACATATGAAAAAGGTCTCCGAAGCATGGACTTGTACCCATTGCTGGAGACCCCCAGAAACAAACGTATACCAGAAACTCCGCAAGCGGTGTGATCGAAGGAGTGACGGAAGCAACAGAGTGATCGCACACCATCGACAGAACCTTCTACTTAGCCAGAGGCTAAACCAGTGGAGTGAGTGTCTCCTTGAAGAAGAAAAGCAACTCCACTGCTTGTCACTAAAAACCACTACGGAGGAGACAGGACCCGATAAAAGACATGCGCGAAGGCACAATGAAGTAGGGTCAACTTGAAACCTCCTCGGGCAACTTTGGCAGAGAAAGTCGCGACGTAGAGGGAGACAGGCCGGAACCGCCGCTAACAGAGTGCGGGGCAGATTGATCCACACCCACCGAGGCGACAGGGGTGTGATCGAAAAGATTCGACGACTGCAGGTTCATATCTGGGCTAGAACCTGAGGCGGAATCGGAACCGGCAGGAAGGCGTAGCCGACAAGACCGTCCCAAAGGAGAGTCAGAGCGTCCACGCGAAAGCCAGAGCATCTGGACACAGGGACACGAAAGTGTCCACCTGATGTTTCCAACGAGTCGCAAAGAGATCGATGGACCACCGCCATGTGGAGCATCCACTCGGTGGAAAAGAACCTGCCCCGTCGGGACAGGGAGTCGGCTAGGACGTTCAGACGACTGGAAATGTGACGAACCACCACCCCGGCGTTGACATCCTGAGCGAGCAGTAGAAGATCCCGAGCCAATTCGTACATTGGAACCGGGTGCGTGCCGCCTTGGTTCCGAATGAAGCAACCACTGTCGAATTGTCGCAAAACAGAAGGACCTGACGATTCGACAGGTGAGGGATCCACTGCCTGAAACTCAGAAGAAGAGCAAGAAGCTCCTTCTGGTTGATGTGTAGAGATGCCCGATCCTGGTCCCACATCCTATGAAGGGAAAGACCTAGAGGATCCAACGTCGCACCCCATCCGAGATCGCTGGCATCTGCCGTCAGAACGCGATCGGACGTGGGTAAGTCCGCCGAGACACCCTGCGTGATCCACTGAACATTCGTCCAGTGGAGAAGGCGAGGATGAAGAGATTATGGAACTGAAGCATCAGATCCAGAAAATCGACATTCGGCCTCCATCGACTGAGTAGAAAGTGTTGGAGAGGTCTGACATGCAGCCGACCTAGAGGAATGAGATCCGTCACCGAACCGCAAAGTCCGAGCAGCCGGAGAATACCCCGTGCTGTCGCGGATGTGGACTGGGACAGAGTCAGAGCAAAAGCTGAGAGAATCACAGCCCTGGCCTGGGGAACCGCTACCGTATTGAACTGAGTGCGGAAGGCCATCCCCAGATGACGAAACGACGGAGAATGGACCAGATCCGACTTCTCCTCGTTGACTCTGAATCCTAGCGACGCGAGCAAGCTCAACAGAGTGTCGGCATCCAACTCCAGTAAGGCAGCATTGGAATGACTCTGGAGGATATCGTCCAGATATGCCGAAGTAGTCACCCTGGATTGTGTGCGATGGAAGGCTATCACATGCGATATCAGTCGGGTGAAGGTCCAAGGAGCCAGGTTGAGGCCGAAAGGCATGGCCTTCAACTGGTAAACTCGCCCCATAAAAGCGAACCTGAGATACTTCCGCGACACCCGATGAATCGGAACGTGAAAGTAAGCGTCTCGCAGGTCAATGCTGGAAGCGAAATCTCCCTGGTGAATGGAACGGCGGACTGACCTGAAAGTCTCCATGCTGAACGTGGGAGCAATGATAGACTGGTTCAGGATACTCAGACCGATAACCGGTCGGAGTCGGCCGTCCTTCTTCGGCACCAAGAACAGGCGGGAATAAAACCCCGCTGACTGAATGTTCCTGACGACCTCGAACGCCCCCTTGGCCAGGAGATTGTCTATCTCCATGGACAAAAACTCCCGACGTAAAACGTCTGAAGGAACTGTGGTTGGAAGAGGAACTCTGGACAGAGTGGGGTGCCTTCAGAAGGAAATTTGCAACCCGGACCGAACAACATCTGACACCCAAGGATCGGATGTGATGGTGGCCCAACGGTCTGCGAACTCTGCTATCCTTCCTCCAACCTGGGACGAATCGAGGTGAGGACCTTCAGTTCGAGCCACGACGAGGCCCACGAGAGGAGAAACAACCTCCTCTACTGAATGAAGAATCCTGAGACTTCCCTCTAGCCTGACGACGCTTACCCTTACCCCGTGAGTTAGAATAAGCGGTGGCAGATGGATCAGCCCTTTGCTTCGCAGAGGAAGCAGGAGGGTACTTGTTAGGCTTTGAACGGTCCCTGCCTCCCCTAGAAGGCTGATCAAGCCAACGAAGCAGCAGCTGATCTTTGAAATGACGTAGGACGTCATCCCGGACCATCAACACGTAACCCATGGGACAGTAGCGGACCTGCCAAAGAAGCAGATCGAAGAGCAGCGCGCTGCCCCTAGGGAGGGATCGACCTGTGTCCAGCACAGAGTCCCTTCGAACTAGTTCCAAAATAGCCGTGTAACAGGCATGCGTGTGAGCGCCTTGGACAGCACACGCAAAGGAGCCTGTACGTCGTCACACCTATCTGGAGGCAGCTAAGGCAGAGACGACGTGATCGGAGAGAGAAAGCATACCCAGCATTCCTCTCGATAAGCCCAACATGGACTCCAGAGTCGTCGTAGGAATGACGGCAGACTTGGGCTTGGAAAGCCCGAGGGAATTGGAGTCCTGATCCAAAACCGTCAAAGTCTGGCAGACTGACGGATTGGCGAAATCGTAGTAACGATAACGCACCGGAGGCAAAAAAGGTGTCAACCCTGGTGAAGAACGGAGCCTTCATAGCCTTGGAACTCAGCCTAGAGTCCAAGGCTGAAAATGCTTCAACCACCTGTACTGACTGGCACGGTCGAAGACGCCCAGAAGCAGGTTGCTCCACAGGCTGTAGGCGCACGACCGATAATCGCGGCCCGGCTGACACTGTCGGCTGGTTTGATGGTTTGAGATCCGGAAGGAACCCAAACACAAAGTCAAGAGCTGCCCCCAAGTCAGAAGACTGCAGGCTCTCGACATGAAGGATGTCTGACTCCTCCCCGGAGTCGGAAGACACATAGCCCATCGTGGGCAAACCAGCCGACGCCTCCCAAGGTGTAGGCACCAGGGAGATCAGAAAGCGGCCCATTTCCAATCCCGGGAGGCGGCGCCATAGGGGGCGCCTGGAAACCACTCGCTACCTCGCTGGAAGCAACGGGAAGGCTCTTGGACAGAACCTGAGTGAGTAAGGAGAGGGCCTCCCTAAGCTCACTGCCCGTACCAGCCGGTTCGACATAGGGACGAACCAGCAAAGTGGCTTCACACCTGACCCTTTTAACCAGCGAAGGGTCACGATCCTCCAATACACCCGAAGCGGGGCGACGGGCGGTAGCCGAAACGACTGAGGGGTACGACACACCCCGAGGATCAACATAGCGGGAACTCAGGAGAGTTGCCGCGGACCTCTGCGGGGCAGAAGGTCCAGGCTGCACAGAAGGCATTGGTCCCGCAAAACTGGCCGTGTGACCAGAATGAGTGGACGGAAAACGCCAATGACCAAACTGTGGTACTCGATGGCGCAGAGACCACAGTAGATGGTCTGGCCGGCAGCCACTTCCAACTTCGCCGAGTTGAAGTCGGGAAGGCTGAGGCCGATACCCCCACGTCTACACTACCAGACACCGCTGCAGACCACTGCAGGTATAAAACTGCTGTGCTCAACGGCTGAGAGGACACAGCAGGGGGGTCAGTCGGCAGCCACTTCCGACTTCGCCGAGTTGAAGTCGGGGAAGGCTGAGGCCGATACCCCACAACCACACAACAGACATCCCTGCTGACCCTTGCAGAGATAAGCCGAGGCCGGCTAAAAACGGTGCCCGATGACGCTGCAGACGGAACAGCAGTAGCAGCAGATACGACGGGAGCTGCCGGAACTGGCGGAAAAGGGGAGAGCCACCTAGCTCGGCCTCCAAAGGGGGAGTCACAACCCTAGTGACAGCCTCAGATGTCGACTGGAGAGGGCGCATAGTCCCAGAACCAGGCATCTCTTCACCAGAAATCCAACAGCTCCCGAGGTTTCCACCACGGTAAAAAAACCCCTGCACATCCCCCACGGAAGGGGAATAACTCTCACCAGACGTGGTCGAGTCGGGAGGCCCCGAAACGACAGCGTTCCCCACCCCCGCGGGTGCGGGAGGAGCAGCACATTCCCCACGGAGGGGGAGTAATTCTCACCAGACGTGGTCGAGGCGGGAGGCCCCGAAACGACAGCGTTCCCCACCCCCGCGGGTGCAGGAGGAGCTGCACATCCCCCACGGAGGGGGTATAACTCACACCAGACGTGGTCGAGTCGGGAGGCCCCGAGACGACAGCGTCCCTCCCCGCGGGTGCGCGAGGAGCTGTACATCCCCCACGGAGGGGGTATAAGTCACACCAGACGTGGTCGAGTCGCGAGGGCCCGAAACGACAGCGTTCCACAGCCACGAGAACGCACCAAGGCGAGGGCAAAAGGAATTGCCCTAAAGGAACCGAACTGGAAATAACAGTGGTGAGAGCAGTAGAAGAAAAAGGTGAACTCAACAGATATGGAAAGTAGAAGAACTCCCTCAACTACGAGAGAAGGTGGCAGAAAAAAACCGGTGGGTACACGACAGAACCCAGACGGCCGACAAGGACCAAAAAAACCCCCAGAAATTCAGCCCTCAACAGAGTGAAGAAATCCTGTCCAGACAGTCCCTCATTGACACCTAACTCCAATAACAATTTAAATTTATCAACCGAAAAATTTCATTGTCGAACCGCGTTGACACGATGTCGAAAAAACATTCGCGAAAACGGAATAATATACAATGAGAATGTGATTGAAAATATTAACGAGAATATATAAAACACAGTCCTGTTATTATACGATCTTCAAATCCATAATTCCAGTCACAGGAAAACCATTATTGACGAGTTGAATTATCACTGTTCGGTATGGCAAATGGCGGAGACACATCCTTCACGTGTCTCAGACAAAAAAAAAAGAATGATGAATTGAATATGCACTGCGCATTGGTTAACGTAAGTCGTGGATTTGTACTAAGGGAAGTGCGTCCAAAACTGGATGTGCGCCTATGACGCTCCTCCCAGTTTTGGTTTATTTTTTTCGTGGTGTTTTTTACACCACTTTTCTTTCCCACATCTCTTTGGAAAGATTAAAATAGAGAGTATTTTATCCGAGTTAGGGTCTTCCACTGTAGTGCAAGCCTGTAGTAAACAATTGTAAGGAAGGTTGATAAGAAATACCAACACAGCGCCCTCGGGGAGAGGTAGCACCTTTGCTGAGAGGACCCCCTCTTGCACTGGTCCTCACCTGAGGGTCTAGATCAAAGAACATCAGAAGACCGCCACTACTCCCAAGAACACCGTAATTCTGGACATCCGCTGAGTACCCTACCTTTCCCTTGCCCAGGCATGTTACAAAACCCATATTCAACAGTTAAAGAAGGTCGGAAGGGCCCGGGCTTGTCCCAGAATGTCCCTGCACGCCTTCGCCGCGCGAAACCATTTCATCTGCTTGTTAATAATTTTTCTTTCTATTGTTAAGTTTGCACTGTAACACTGAAGCACAACCTCATCACAATATATGAATAATTTTATTTGCAACAGTAAGACCCCGCCGCACATAGGCTAAATATCATTCACAACAGGTCTAATATGGGAATAACGTTAGAAGCCAACGTCGACGTGGTAACATTGCGAGTTGGTTTAGGGAGAAGAACTGAATTTATTATTTTTCATTAACTGTTTACCTAATACAAATAGCAGACATTTTCAGAAAATAATTCCTGAATAACTAAATATTTTCATCTTTTGTCACAAAAACATAGCTTATGACCCCTCATTGGAACAAACTCATTCCAGTGAAGGGTCAATTCAGGGTTCATACTCTCCAAATTGGAACAAACTCATTCCAGTGAAGGGTCAATTCAGGGTTCATACACTCTGGCAAATTGGTTGAAATTCCAGTAGTTTTCCAATATATTTCTAGTGTCCATTGAGAATTTTCCTATACCATATTCAAAGTTCTTGACTAGACAACTACTTAAATTTGTGATAAAGGCATATACCATATTTCTTCAGATGCAGAAGTAATGAACAGGCCTTCAAAATTCACTGAAAAATTGAAGCCCCTTGTGCGATGGCTAGTACCAAGCTTTATTTATACCAAACAACTTCAATTTATCATGTTGGCAAGACTTTGTTTGGCATGGTAAATTAGTGTAGGGGTAGCGAAAATTACATCTCAAATATATTTCCAGTATTTACTAACTTGGGATCATTTCACCAGTATTTTTCAAGAACTGGTCAACTGGAAATGCAAAACCATTTTCCCCAGTATTTTCTAGTATGGAATATGAACACTGGATAGTAAGCTATGTTTTTGAAGCAAAAATTGAGAAAAAAAAGAAGAAAAATTGGATGCCTCTGATGATTAGAGGCATATTATATATCAAATAAGAAAACTTGGAAGCAGTGGTTTGGTAGTGTAATTTTTAATGTTCTCCACATTATCTAAAGTGTTAAAATCTGGCGGTGCATAACACTCCTAAATTCGACCACAGGGGATTGATTTAAACAAACCTGTAATTCATCCCTACAATGCTATTTTATATCAAACATTAACTGATAGAGTGTCGGCATTCCATATTGGGGGCTTCAGTAAAAACCATAGGCTGTGACCGTAACATCTACACTCGACTGAAGTTGGTTTCATACTGATCCTGGCAATAATCAAATATTTTTGTTGACACATAGCTCAGTTACATTTGATTGGATAGTGCCTATTGGCACTATCCAATCAAATGTAACAGAGCAAAATATGGTGAAAGGAAACCTGTGGTCAAGCATAAGGTAGCACTCTACCAGTTAAACACTTGGAGCAGTAGTGAAGGAGAATACTTTTTAAAATGTATTCTCCACTATTCAGTGTTAAAATCTGGGGCCCCCAATGAATATTACCCAAAGATCTTAACTTAACACACTGAAATATATGCACTACATAGACTCCATATTTGAGAAATAAAGGCATTTGTCGCAGCGATTTGAAGATTTTATCTCTATTACCCTCATTATTAAAGCTCAACTGGTAGAGTGCTGAATTATTTTGCAAAGGTGGCTTGTAACTTAAGTATTTTTTTAAAGATTCCATCACTCGCAAAAAAGGAATCCTTGGTTTAGTAAGATTTTGTTCTAAATAATTGATATGTTACACTTTATTGGACACTCTCTAATAAATTGTACACAAAAAAATTTGCTATAAACATTTTTTCCACTGCTGAGCGAACGTCAAATTAATGTGGGCAATGTAAAGCCACTATCGAGGCTTCCACTATTTTTCAATCGAGCCATGACACTGTGGCATCGTGCTCCAACCAGTTAAGGGGTTCCGTACCAGTGCCACCCCTGAATATGACCAGAGATGTTTGATTAGAATAAGGTGCAAATAATGTAATAAGGCTCCACGAATAGATCTTGTTTCTCAGGCCATTTTTTGTAAAATTACATGTCATTGTGGATGGGCGTTTTTTTATTTTATTTTTTATTTTGTAATAATTTCTTTCCCATCAAAAGTTCATGTTCTTGGTTTGTTTTATGTTTTAGGCCTCATAATCTAAAGAATAGCATGGGTGGTGGTGTATTTCATCCCTTGAGAGCAAGAAGACTTTGCAATGCTAAAGCATTGCAAAGCCTTTTTGCACTCAAGGGACAAATTCATCAATTTTATTAACTTGAGTAAAATATCAGACATAAAAACAACTTAATTTTTACTTTTTGGAAGTTTGCATTGGTTATAAAAAAATGGCATGTGACAGCCAAAAGGACCATACAGGAGGTCCTGAGAAACATACTTTCAACTTTTCTAGGCCTAATAAATAATAATAAAAAAATCTTCTGAAATATTGAGAAATTACACCAATAACCACTGAATTCCTCTTGTTTATGAACCTATTTAGCCTCAGTACCAGCAATAACAGCATTAAATGTACTATATCGTGTTTGGCAGAGCTAGATGATATGATAAAATAAATGCTTAGTTTATCTCCAGAATAAGGAAAGGGAACATATCCCTGTTAAATGAATACTTATTTCAATTGAATAATTTTCACTGGCAAAATGGCTTTTCAATTAATAGGGTTCCATTGTACTGCAATTGGAACACAACATCCCAGAGAAGCTTTAGTCACAATTTATTTTCATCAATCCAACAGAGGATGTGACAATGAAGTCAAGTTTATGTACATCAGCACTATGGACAATTTGTACATAATTTTACAGAACAAGTGGCAATATTTACAAAAAATAAATGATATCAAAAAGAAAAAAAATCTAAGTTGTACAAGACTCAAATCAACTTATTCTTCATTTGACAAGCATTAAAAGAACAAATAAACTTGGATTGAGTATTTGCAAATATGTAAAAAAATATACTACTTGTGTGAAAATACACAAGATTACATCAAAATTTGACAACAAAATGTCACAAGAAACACCAGGTAACCTCTTTCTGTTAAATGTCACAACAATTGAGAGAATTAAATTATGTACAAGTCAAAACAGGACAGCCAAAATGAAACCCAATGTCATTTCCATCCACTGATAATACTAACATAAACTCTTGGAAAGCTCTCTCAGAAAGCTTCAAAGCATTGATGTAACAACCAGTATAATACGCGAAGAAAACATATCTCCAATTTGTCCTATGCTTATTTTGAACTAAAGAAATTGTAGAAAATTACTTATTTCTTTTCCAATAAAAACACCATTTATTTTATCAACAAAGTGTGGCTTTGATAATTCTTGCAGTGTGCTGTTCTCTGATCACAAAAGTGGTCTTTTTCTCGATCAGATCATGTTCATGCCCAGGAATGCCGGATGCATGGGACGAGAGGGGGCAGACAATGCCATTCCCAGGTTCATCACTCAATATTTTTCCAATATTTATTCTTGACGTAAAGCTAAAATACACCCCAAATCCGTTCTGGGAGCTTTCAACAATCAATGGGGGAGTTTGGGAGGAGGTGCCCCCCTCTTGATGACACATCCTCTGAAACTCTCGCATCTTGGGCCTTCGAGACATGCATGCTTTGGTATGTCAAGGTGGGGGCTGCTAGTGCAAGTAAATGTCCTTTTCCTGGGGTCTGCCCCCTCCCCCCCTCCAAAGTTCTTCTGCCACTCCTTATCAGATCACTACAGATTTCATAAATAAAATATTGCAAACTCAAAACTGAATCAAGAGAAACAAACAAAAAATGGACTGGGGATTCAAATTCTTCATATTTCATTTTCTGACAAATGACATTCTATGATGTTGTGGAGAAATGAAAGTGTCAATGACACTGTAGCTCAACTTGTCAAGACAAAGACATGTACATTTATAGTATGTGACACAGCAATGACAAACATCTAGGTAATGACCTGATAACAAAGGTACATATAACGTATTGTAACGGTCTGTACATAAATACTGACCGTTGCCTGTAACAAATGTATAGGTAAAGTATTGTAAAGGTGGGTGACAGTTAGATGCTAAACTAGAAAAGAAATCTTTAAGTCTCAGAGTGGGTCTGACTGAACCCCAAAATATTTGTTCTCATAGTACAGTGATAACAAAGGCACCCCAAAACACACTCATTCCTGTCCCAAGGTGAAAACAAAGGTACCCAAGAAGTTTCGTGAAGATCAGTTCACAAATATGAGCTGTGTAGAAGTTGTGACAAAAAACTGATTAGACCTAATTTCGGTACAAAATGGCCACTGGCAGCCATCTTGAATTTTGCACCACACCCAGAAACACTCGTTCTCATCCCAAGGTGATAACAAAGGTACCCAAGACGTTTCGTGAAGATCGGTTCATAAATACAGACTCTAGCCCGAGCCGTATTGACATGTGTACTTACTGTGTGTAAGTAGCACTGAAAAAATCAAAGTTCATCTAATTTGCATAATTTCTGCACGAGAAAAAAACCCGTATTATATGTTATGTATCCCATGGTACTAAACATTCACACAAAAAATTATTCAAATCGGCTCTTTCATATGGAAGTTCTGTGCAAAAATCTGATTGCACCAAATTTTTTACAAAATGGCTGCCATCGACCATCTTGAATTTTGGACCGGACCCTAAAACACTCGTTCTCGTCCCACGGTGATAACAAAGGTACCCAAGGAGTTTCGTAAAGATCGGTTCATAAATGTGGCCTCTAGCCCGAGCCGTATTGGCATTTGCACTTACAGTGCTGAAAGTAACACTAAATAAATCAAAGTTAGTCTAATTTGCATAATATAAGCACGAGAAAAAAACCCATATGATATGTAATGTATCTCATGGTACTAAACATTCATACGAAAAATTATTCAAATCAGAGCTTTCATATGGAAGTTCTGTACAAAAAAAAAATTTCTGCATCGTCGGTACAAAATGATTGCTGGAAGCCATCTTGAATTTTGGACTGCACCCAAAAACACTCATTCTCATCCCACGGTCATAACAAAGGTACCCAAGAAGTTTCGTAAAGATTGGTTCATAAATACGGCCTCTAGCCCGAGCCATAGCAGCTTGGCACTTACAGCTCTGAAAGTAACACTGAATAAATCAAAGTCAGTCTAATTTGCATAATTTACGCACGAGAAAAAAACCCGTATTATATGTGATGTATCCCATGGTACTAAACATTTATATAAAACTTTATTCAAATCAGAACTTTCATACAGAAGTTCTGTACAAAAAAATGATTTTTGCATCATCGGTACAAAATGGCCGCTGGCAGCCATCTTGAATTTCGGAGCACACCTAAAAACACTCGTTCCCGTCCCAGGGTCATAACAAAGGTACACAAGAAGTTTCGTAAAGATCGGTTCATAAATACGACCTCTAGCCCGAGCCATAGCCAATTGTTGACGTACGGACAGACGGACGACGGGCCATGACAATAGCTCAAATTTGACTTCGTCAAAGTTGAGCTAAAAATGGACAAGAGAATTTTGACAGGATCACAACTCATTTGCTATCCAGTAGTAATTCTCTGTCACTTATGTAATCACTTTTCTTCTTGGTTATGACTCTTTCAACAGCCAGGGTCACATCGTGCCACAGTTTTACAGGTGGAGGAAGCCAGAGTAACCAGAGACAACCACTGAGCAGTGGCAAGTAACTGTCCAACTTACTATCTTTGCACATGCAGGGTTAGCATTATTTGAAGGCGAGTGCTCCATCAACCTGCAGTACACTTTAGTACACAGAGCTACCATGCCCATACATGGGCAATCAGGGTTCAGTGTCTTACCCAAGGATACAACGAAGTTACCTCTGGTTTGGATCAAACCATCGACCTTTCGAATTCAAGTTGATTGCTCTAACCACTGAGCCACTATGCTCCCAAACACAGTACAGTGGAGCCCACTTAATTGGATATCTCTTAACTGAATAACCCTGTTAACTGAATATAATTTCCCAACACAAAACCATTTACCATACCTCCAGTACAAATTTAACCTGTTAATTGAATATAGGTTATAGAATAAACTCCTGTTAATTGAATTAAAACTCTTGTATCCTGTCGAGAAATTACCCTGACTCTTCCCAGTTTTACTTTGTTTATAGACCTATTTGGCCCAGTATATCCAATGCAGGCATTTAATCTGTTATATATTGTTTGACAGAGTTCATGGAGCTCTGTCACATAAGATATAATAGAATAAATGCTAAGTTTATCTCTTGAATACAGGAAAGTGACACAATCCCTGTTAATTTTATACTCTTGTTAATTGAATAATTTTCACTGGCAAAGTGGCTATTCAATTAACAGGGCTCCACTGTACTGTAAATGCTTGGTAATATTCATGAGAGATAAGAGTACTGTGATTACAAAAGTGGAGTGAGAATTTTGGCCAGATTGTGAATGGATCGTAATCTGGCCCAAATCCTCAGTCTATTTTCCTTCTGACAGCAATGTAGAATCTCACCTGTCTAAAAAGAAATGTGAGAACAACAAATTCCAAGTGCTATTTTCATATTCTTGTCTAGATTTGATTTCATTTTGCAATATTTTATTAATCCATTACCCAATGCACACAATATCAAAATTTTCTTATTTTAATTCTTTTTGACTTAAAATTTTTCACCATATTTTTACAAAACCATATCATATGGCTCCTCGATGAGCTCGTTCCACTGAGGGGGTCTCATAATATGGGAATTTTTTAACCCTTTACCTAACATAATGGCTAAAACCAAACAGCATTATTTGCCCAAAAAAAAAAAAAAATTGCCATTCAATTTTCATTATTTTTTGCCTCAAAGACATAGCTTATGACCCCTCATTGAAATGAGCTCATTCCAATGAGGGGTCATAAGCTATGTTTTTGATGTAAAAATTTTAAAAAAATAGTCGTTCAATAATTTTGTTTGCAAAGTGCCATCTGCTTTTCATGTTGGGTGAAGAGTTAAAAAAAATACATTTTTTTCAATTGCTCAATTTGTAAATTACATGGGCAGATTTGTTAAGTACAGGGTTAATGAAATGTTGTTCTACTTGTATGTGCCAAGATCAGATCACAATCTCACCAAGAAAGAGACCACTACTGCAAGCACAGTATCATAATTCATCTACCAAAATTAGATAAACAACCAATTTCACAACAAATGATTGAAGTGAGACGGTGAAGATAGTAATGTATTGCTACATGCTGCTTGTTCTACTTATAAGAAATACAATTTTACTAAATACATTAGGTCGTATATCTGCCTGACAATATATCTGCCTGACAATATATCTCAAGATAAGAAGATTGCAGTTTGGCATATGCCTCCTCCAGTATCACAAAATCTGTCATACATACCGGGAAAATAGATGAAAACATATTCTGATGAATAATTTTAAGTGACTGACAAACTCAAAAAAGTTGAAATAATGAAGGATTAAACCCAATAATGTATCATAAAAATTATGTTATTTGCTTTAGACCTCAAATTCATTGTAATACTGATCTAGATTGAAAATGATCCACAACTCAGTCATCTATTGCACTATTGTAGGAAATCTTATTAGCCTTGGTGAAAGTTTCAATAAATGAATAAACACAGGGTCACTGCAGAAAAAAAGTGAAGTCGCTCCATGAGAAAAATCCAGATTTGATAAAATTAGATTTGTCCACTCCAATGGAATGAAGAACACCCCCTGCATTCCACATTATGTAGGTTGCAAAAATAGTCTAAGCTGAAAAAGGGCAATAACTCTGCCAAAATCACCAATCTCAAAATCAAAGGTACACAGTTTCCTTGCTGGTTCATCTCTGTGCTAAAGTGTAGTAAACAAAAAACAAAAAAAATGACTGAAAAATGGAGGAATATAAGCCTGGACAAAATTGTGTCTATGGATGGCAAATTTTAAGTAAAAAAAGGCAATAACTATGCAATGACATATCTGATCGATCTGAAAATTGCAGGTCCGCACATTGGTTAACATATGCATCAAATTTACAAAAGTATTAATCCATAAATTACCAAAAAAACCCCTCCAGATAAAGTTTTGTCTACCGACAGATGGAAGGCCAGACATAAAAAATAAATATGAGAACTATCTTGAAACACATTAATGTCACAAAGGTAAGCAATTTCCTGGACTCTTATATCATCAAATAACTGTTGCCACTGGAGTGTAAATGTTGACATCAGGATGGTCATGTTTCCATAACTACCATGCAAAAATTCAAAACTACAGCTGCCTTGGGACACAGATTACCAGAGTATCAGTGATGATCCTAAAACGTAGCAGTCCTCCAAGGGTAAATCTAAAATGTCAGTTTCAAGATGGCTACCCATCATAGTATTTATGTCCATTTTAAGATCGCTTCAACTACAGGCACAAAGAGTGGTATTGGCAAAATACAATAGAGAACTAACTTTGGTCAGAGACAACCTCTATTTTTGGAGCCATTCTGCTCAACAACAAAAGTGAACAAATCAGAGCTTGCCAACCTGAACATCAGATTTTCATAAGCCCACGATACTTGTGGAATATCTGAAGCATTAACCCTTTCGCAACTCAACCAAACCGGCCCCCCAGACTTGGGAAATTGGGAAAAATTTTGGGATCATCTCATCCGTTAGATAAAGGTGTAAAAAGTCCCATTCATTTGGATTGTCAGGTAAGTCAAGATTTATCTTCCCAGCTTCAGAACATGGGATATCTAGTGGAACAAAACCTTTGAAAAATTGGACCAATTCTGCGACCACACCCACTCCCTCGTATTCTGCCATGTCCCTGACCAGCACTTCTTTTTCTGCTACGTCCCCTACTGGCTAGTCCTATTCCAGACACTGACAGATTCTTTCCGTCATCTGGATTATTACTGGCAACATCATCTGAACGTCCAGCACTCATAGTAGTGTCATGTGTGTCAGCTTGATTTGAGCCAGACTGTACCGCAGAATACTGTTCCACGTCGCTATCATTAGTCATATTCGTCCATGGAATCACTATGATTCTGGTGTAATTGGTGCTAAAACTGTAGCCAAGCAACTAAAGGGAAATAACTCTAACTTCATTCGGGCTTGGAAATTACTTCTGTGGACTGATAGAGATAGCACATGTGGACTGAGGTAAGAGTAGACGCATCACTTTGCAATAGGGTTAAAACTGATGTTATGATGGTTGCCTCCATGGCTGTTTTAAAGGTACTGTAAGACAATGGAAATGAAAGTGTCAATGACACTGTAGCTCAACTTGTCAAGACATGTACATGTATAGTATGTGACACAGCAATGACAAACATCTAGGTAATGACCTGATAACAAAGATACATATAAAGTATTGTAACGGTCTGTACATAAATACTGACCGTAGCCTGTAACAAATGTGTAGGTAAAGTATTGTAAAGGTGGGTGACAGTCAGATGCTAAACTAGAAAAGAAATCTTTGAGTCCCAGAGTGGGTCTGACTGAACCCCAAAATATTTGTTCTCAAAGCACAGTGATAACAAAGGCACCCAAAAACACACTCATTCCTGTCCCAAAGTGAAAACAAAAGTACCCAAGAAGTTTCGTGAAGATCAGTTCATAAATACGAGCTGTATAGAAGTTGTGACAAAAAACTGATTGGACATAATTTCGGTACAAAATGGCCACTGGCAGCCATCTTGAATTTTAGACTGCACTCAGAAACACTCGTTCTCGTCCCAAGGTGATAACAAAGGTACCCAAGAAGTTTCGTGAAGATCGGTTGATAAATACAGCCTCTAGCCCGAGCCGTATTGACATGTGCACATACAGTGTGTAAGTAGCACTGAATAAATCAAAATTCATCTAATTTGCATAATTTCTGCACGAGAAAAAAACCCGTACTGTATGTGATGTATTCCATTTTACTAAACATTCATACAAAAATTTATTCAAATCAGAGCTGTCATACAGAAGTTCTGTACAAAAGACTGATTGCACTCATTTTGGTACAAAATGGCTGCTGGTGGCCATCTTGAATTTTGGACCACACCCAAAAACACTCGTTCTCATCCCACGGTGATAACAAAGGTACCCAAGAAGTTTCGTAAAGATCGGTTCATAAATAAGGCCTCTAGCCTGTGCCGTATAGAAGTTGTGTACAAAAAATTGATTAGACCTAATTTCGGTACAAAATGGCCACTGGCAGCCATTTTGAATTTTGGACTGCACTCAGAAACAATCGTTCTTGTCCCAAGGTGATAACAGAGGTACCCAAGAAGTTTTGTGAAGATAGGTTAATAAATACAGCCTCTAGCCCGAGCCGTATTGACATGTGTACTTACTGTGTGTCAGTAGCACTGAAAAAATCAAAGTTCATCTAATTTGCATAATTTCTGTACGAGAAAAAAACCCGTATTATATGTGATGTATCCCATGGTACTAAACATTGACACAAATTTTTTTTCAAATCAGCGCTTTAATATGGAAGTTCTGTGCAAAAATCTGATTGCACCTAATTTTGTACAAAATGGCTGCCATCGGCCATCTTGAATTTCGGACTGCACCCAAAAACACTCGTTCTCGTCCCACGGTGATACCAAAGGTACCCAAGAAGTTTCGAAAGATTGATTTATAAATATGGCCTCTAGCCCGAGCCGTATTGGCAACTGCACTTACAGTGCTGAAAGTAACACTAAATACATCCAAGTTAGTCTAATTTGCATAATTTACGTACAAGAAAAAAAAACCTGTATTATATGTGATGTATCGCAGGGTACTACATTCATACAAAAAATTATTCAAATCAGCACTTTCATATGGAAGTTCTGCGCAAAAATCTGATTTCACCTAAGTCTGTACAAAATGGCCGCCAGCGGCCAACTTGAATTTTGGATCGGACCCAAAAACACTCGTTCTCGTCCCATTTTCATAACAAACGTACCCAAGAAGTTTCGTAAAGATCGGTTCATAAATACGGCCTCTAGCCTGAGCCGTATTGAATTGTTGATGGACTGATGGACGACAGATGACTGGCCATGGCATAAGCTCAAATTTGGCTTCGCCAAAGTTGAGCTAAAAATCATAAACTACCACTGTATAAATTCCCATGATGATTTGACAGTAACAAGGTGAGTGATAAAGACCAACTGAAGGAGAATACAGCTTTCACAACTACTGTGCAGTGGCCAGATACAGATTTCACAACTGCTGTACAGGGGCCACAAAATAAAAGTACTTAAGATATTGTTCTATGAATCTTTATAATGAAAATTACCGGTAATTATACTAAATTTATGAGATAAACAGTCAATAGCAGTGGACAATTTCATGAATCAAGTAATATTTTGTTCATATGCATTTGTTTTATTACAGTACATTAGATCTTGCTTCTAAACACTCTCTTGTCCCTTTATCAGTATGTAATGCATCCTCTGAATCACTTATGTAGCAAAACAAATAGCGTGATAAAAAGCCCAAACTGTTGTTTCCCATTTCTTGCAAGTACCACATCTGGGTGCTACGAAGACCTCCGACCCCGACTGACTCACTTAGACATCAGAAAACTCTGTTTACTAGTGATGTACAGATAATCAGACTTGGCAATCGCAATTGGCCGATTCTGAGCTATTGAATGATAATCATACCTAGAAGATGAAGATCAGTTACTCTGATTGTTGTAAAATGAAATGTAGGTGACCATTTCAATGTGCCATCTCCGTCTGCATCTCCCATTTCAACATGCTCTACCAATCTGTATCTCAATTTATTCAGGTAGATATATGGCTGAATGAAATGCAAGATTGCTTTTCAACCTAATGAAAAGTCCCTCACCACTCAACATTAAAGTTTCCACAAAAGCGTATTTTTGACCTCGCAAATTGCAGGCACAAATTAATTTTTTGACTTGTTCTGATTTGCTCATTCTGGCAAACACTGATAATCAAACCCAATTGATTGAATACTGACCAGGCAAGCATTCTACAACTTGTTTTGTTGACTATCAGTGAATACAATAATATATAGATGCACTGGGAAATTTCCAACTTCAGGAGTCTGTCTCGAATTCTGAATGAAGTGGATGATGAGGGGTGGGTGGTGGGAAGGGTCACCCTGTCGCATAAAATCACTCAAAAAACCTCGTAATGTTGTTCTCAAGCAAACAACCAAACATTTTAACCAACAGACACCCCCAGCCCCCCCCCCCCCCCCCATCCCTGATTTCTTTAAAACTGAATCTGAACCTCCTGAGATATGGCAAATCAAATACAAAAAGATTCTATCTGGTAGATCTGAAGAAGATGATTTTTAAAGAGTATTGAACTAAGTTAAAGTTCCGAGTTTAAACAGGGACCCAAGGGAGCAAACTTGAATCTCACCTCAATTACGGTGTTACATACTCAATATGAAAAGATTCTGACTGATGAATTAAAGTTTATTCCTCATATTACACAAAATTACAATTCAGGATCACACATGGTGCACAAATATCACTCAAGGGACTTGATTTGAGCAAACTTCAAGTTGACCCCTCCCCCCCACCAAAAAAAAAAGAAAAAAAAGATGCAGTATACCAAATATCAAGATATGCTGACTGAGGGCGCTCACCTGACATGGTAGTCTAAATATCAAACCAGGGACTTGACTTCAATAAGCTGCATACGCCCCTCCTAAGAAAAGCATATATCAACTAGATGAAGCGATTGTGCCCACACAATACACAGGATTTTCCTTCTGTTTTCAGTTCCTGCACTTTTACGTCCCAAAATTGAGATAAACACATAAAAAACAGATTTTTTTCCAAAACAAAATACTTTCAGCCTAAATTTTTTTCTTCTTCTTAAAACGCATAAAAAACGATAAAAATTAATTTCCGGATTTTGGTCCAAAATTTTCTAAGTCCCACCCGGACCCCAAATTTTCGGTGTAAAAAAAAAATGTTTTTTTTGTCTTAAAATTGACAGAAACGCATAAAAAAACAAAAAACAAAAAAATTATGGATTTTGGTCCAAAATTTTCGAAGTCCCACTCCGGACCCAAAATTTTCGGTGTAAAAAAAAAAATTTCTTTTTGTCTTAGAATTGACAGAAATGCATAAAAAACACACAAAAAAAAATTTCCGGATTTTGGTCCAAAATTTTCTAAGTCCCACCGGACCCCAAATTTTCAGGGTAAAAAAAAATAATTGTTTTTTGTCTTAAAATTGACAGAAATGCATAAAAAACAAATAACAAAATTTCCAGATTTTGGTCCAAAATTTTCCAAGTCCCACCCGGACCCCAAATTTTCAGGGGGAAATTTTTTTTTTTTTTTGTCTTAAAATTGACAGAAATAAATGAAAAACCAAAAAAAAAAAATTCCGGATTGTGGTCCAAAATTTTCGAAGTCCCACCCGGACCCCAAATTTTCAGGGGAAAAAAAAAATTTTTTTTTTGTCTTAAAATTGACAGAAACGCATAAACCCCCCCCCCCCCCCCCCCCCCAAAAAAAAAATTCCGGATTTTGGTCCAAAATTTTCGAAGTCCCACCCGGACGCCAAATTTTCGGTGTAAAAAAAAAAATTTCTTTTTGTCTTAGAATTGACAGAAATGCATAAAAAACACAAAAAACAATTTCCGGATTTTGGTCCAAAATATTCTAAGTCCCACAGGACCCCAAATTTTCAGGGTAAAAAAAAAATAAATTTTTTTTCGTCTCAAAATTGACAGAAATGGATAGAAAACAAAAAAAAAAAATTTCCGGATTTTGGTCCAAAATTTTCTAAGTCCCACCCGGACCCCAAATATTAAGGGGGGAAATTTTTTTTTTTTGTCTTAAAATTGACAGAAATAAATGAAAAACCCCCCAAAAAAATTTCCGGATTGTGGTCCAAAATTTTCTAAGTCCCACCCGGACCCCAAATTTTCAGGGGAAAAACATTTTTTTTTTTTTGTCTTAAAATTGACAGAAATGCATAAAAAACAAAAAAAATTTTTTTTCGGATTTTGGTCCAAAATTTTCTAAGTCCCACTCGGACCCCAAATTTCCAGTGGGAAATTTTTTTTTTTTTTTGTCTTGACAGAAACGCATAAACACCCCCCCCCCCCAAAATTCCGGATTTTGGTCCAAAAATTTTCTAAGTCCCACCCGGACCCCAAATTTGTCTTAAAATTGACCAAAACACAGAAAAAACAAAAAAAAATTTTTTTCGGATTTTGGTCCCACAGGACCCCAAATTTTCAGGGTAAAAAAAAAAAAATTTTTTTTCGTCTCAAAATTGACAGAAATGGATAGAAAACAAAAAAATTTTTTTTGGATTTTGGTCCAAAATTTTTTAAGTCCCACCCGGACCCCAAATTTTCAGGGAAAAAAAAAAAAATTTTTTTGTCTTAAAATTGACAGAAATGCATAAAAAACAAAAACAAAATTTTTCGGATTTTGATCCAAAATTTTCCAATTTTTTAAGTCCCACCCAGACCCCAAATTTTCAGGGGAAAATTAAGTTTTTTTTTTTTGTCTTAAAATTGACAGAAACGCATAAACCCCCCCCCCCCCCCCCAAATTCTGGATTTTGGTCCAAAAATTTTCTAAGTCCCACCCGGACCCCAAATTTGTCTTTAAATTGACCAAAACGCAGAAAAAACAAAAAGAGTTTTTTTCGGATTTTGGTCCAAAATTTTCCAATTTTTTAAGTCCCACCCAGACCCCAAATTTTCAGGGGAAAATTAAGTTTTTTTTTTTTGTCTTAAAATTGACAGAAACGCATAAAACCCCCCCCCCAAAATTCTGGATTTTGGTCCAAAAATTTTCTAAGTCCCACCCGGACCCCAAATTTGTCTTTAAATTGACCAAAACGCAGAAAAAACAAAAAGAGTTTTTTTCGGATTTTGGTCCAAAATTTTCTAAGTCCCACCCGGACCCCAAATTTTCAGAGTAAAAAAAATAATATTTTTTTGTCTTAAAATTGACAGAAATGCATAGAAAACAAAACAAAAATTTTTTTCGGATTTTGGTCCAAAATTTTCTAAGTCCCACCCGGACCCCAAATTTTCAGGGGAAAAATTTTTTTTTTTTTTTTTTTGTCTTAAAATTGACCAAAACGCAGAAAAAACAAAAAAAATTTTTTTTCGGATTTTGGTCCAAAATTTCTAAGTCCGCAACGGGACCCCAAATTTTCAGCCTAAATATGAACCTGGGGACTTGGCTTCAACAAAATTGAATCTCACCCCCCTAAGGATGCTGCATACCAAATATCAAAAGATTCTTATTGGTGGAGCTGAAGAAGAAGATTTTTAAAAAATACTCCTCATACTGCACTAATTTAAACATTTGGGCTCCCATAGAGAGCCCCAATATCGACCCAGGCAACTGATTTCAATAAACATGTGAAACAATCTTCCAAAGATGTTATATGTGAAATTTGAAAGCTTTTGGAGCAGATGTTTGGGAGAAAAGTAGTCTTATATGTTTTTCCCATTACCCACAGTGTTAAAAAATGCTGACTCAGCACTTTTTCAAAGTCCCCAAAAAGTACCCCATGATAAAACCGATGGCAATTTTGTTTGACCATTCCATTCTGTTGGTCCTAAGGAAGCTTCACAACAAATTAGAATTCTCAGTGCCATGTAGTTTTGGAGATATGGGCGTTTTAATTTTTTTCTATTTTTAGCTCCTGCGGTCCCCATGGGGCGATGGGAAATATTTTTTTTGCATAAATTAAGTACTTATGACCCAATAAGCCCTCATATCAAATTTGGTCAAAATTTGCCTCTCGGTTTCGAAAATAAAAATTTTGGGAGGGGCAAATATTCTTTCCCCTCCCATTACGACGCCAAGTATAACCCCACAAACTTATCTTGAACAAATCTGAGTCTACACCTCAAAAGGAAGCTGCACACCAAATATCAAGTCTCTGCTACTGCTGGTTCATGAGAAGAAGATTTTTTAAGATTTCAGCACACTTTTTGGGTGTGGCTCTACCCACGGGCGAGGCAACTTGATTTGAACAAAATCAAATTGCGATGTCATAACAAACTATTATCTCAAATATCAATTAAATTGGTTCAGCGGTTTGGGAGGAGAAGACGCAAACACCATGTTCACGAACGACGGATGCTGGACGACGGACGGTGAGTGATCACTATAGCTCTCCTGACTGAAAGTCAGGTGAGCTAAAAATGTTTGAACAAAATTGTTTTACTACAATTTATTGGGGAGTGCCTCTTGGCACTCTCCAATATATTGTAACAAAACAATTGTTTATGAACAAAATCTTATTTAAACTGGGGCTCCCTTTTCTTGTAGTTCCTACCCTTGAAAAAAATACTTGTGTTACAAATCACCCGTGAAAAATAATTTAGCACTCTACCAGTTAACTGAATAGTTTTCACAGATAAAGTGGCTATTATAACAGGGTTACATTGCACTGCCAGTTGAATTCATTTGAACATTTTTGAATCACTTTCTTCTAAATGCATTTCATCATTCAGCCAGTCATCAGATAAACTTATAGTAACAATCTCGTCATCAGACATCATCACCTCCTGTTGATAATTAAGAGCTGTGACTACTGTAGGCTCATCAACATTCTTATTTCTTTCAGGATTTTGCATTGTAATAGTTGGTGAAGATGTCTCAACAAGTAAGCAATCCTTAGAATCCGATATTGCATGAACAGATGATTGTTCAACTTCATGTAAATCACAGTCTGTTTTGTTTGTTCTTGAAGAATCTGAAGACAATAAAGAAGTTTGTGAAAATGTCAAGTCATTGTCAATAACAAAAGTAGTTTCTGTGTGAGTTTGTGAACTTCCGCCTAGTTGATTTAAAACTTGAACATCACTCTCTTCATCATCTCTCACAATTTCAATGACATGTTCATCACTACTGCCTCCTCTATGTTTCTTTGAAATGCTTGGACTGGGCTGAGATGACTCTCTCTTTGTGGCATTATGGTCTATTAATGTTGATGCTTGTTTTTTAGCAACACTTGGTCCTGAAATGTTAGGTTCACAATGATAACTTTCACCACAGGTTGCTCCAAGTGAGAATGTCTTTACCATAACACTTCCTGTTTCCCAGAGTAAGAAACTGCTAATATCATCTTCAGAAATACCTTGTGAAGTGAAGTATTCTGAAAAATAATTGAAACTGTAAGTAAATGATACAGAATGTCATGGACTTCTTGAGTCAATGATACAGTAGATCCCATTTAATTGGATATATCTTAATTCAGGGTCAAAATTTTGCTAATTATTTGGAGAATCCATATGAATTCCCGTGAATATTTATATTTATTTATTTATATTTATTGGTGTTTAAGATCACATACTTATGCACAATGGCTAATCGTGACAGTGACAGTTTTACGGAGAGAACCACCGAGCACTGACGAGCAACTGTCAGCTCCTCAACATTCTAACTCTGTTCAAGCTCTGCTCAAGCAGGGTTACAGCGACTGAAGATATGTGCACTACTGATGTGCAGTACGCCTTAGTAAATGATGTCATCGTACCCCCATGTAGGCAACCGGGATAAAGTGCCTTGCCCAAGGACACAATGCAGGTCGTCTGGGACGGGGATCAAACTCGGGACCTCTAGCATAGATTCTTGTGAATGGATCTCACGCAAATCCTCAAAATCCAACCACAAAGCAACCTGACAGAATGCCTTATAATACATTACAGCGGCGTGGACTTATTGTTATCCACATGTGGGCAGTGATGTCTACGCATGCATTTTCCAGGTAATAAAAAATCATCAGCAGCAAAATTTCAATTAATGAAGCACCGGGTTGTACCCGGTGCTTCATTAATTAAATTTTTGATGATTATTCCTATAATTAGCATTTGGAATCTTATATTATTGCATCCAGGGAAATATTGCCCACCAGTGGAAAGTGACCAGTCCACAGCAGCCATACTGTATCTAAAAACTAATTTCCAAAATGATTGTAACAAGAGGCCCCAAGGGGCCTGAGGGCGCTCACCTGACATGGTAGCCTAAATATCAACCCAGAGAATTGATTTCAACAAGTTGCATCTGCATCTCCTAAGAAAAGCTTATACCAAATATCCAAAGATTCTGACCAGTGGATCTAAAAAAAAAAGAAGATTTTTAAAGAATATTCCTCATATTGAACTAAGTTATAATTCGGGCTCCCACAGGGACTTGGCTTTAACAAACTTGAATCAGATCCACCCCACAATGTTGCATACCATATACCAAAAGATTCTGCCTGCTGGATCTGGAGAAGAAGATTTTTTAAGAAATTTGCCTGAAATGCACTAAGTTCGAATTCGAGCTTCTATACTGATCGCAAATATAAACCCAGGGGGCCGATTTGAACAAACTTGAATCAGATCCACCCCACAATGTTGCATGCCAAATATCAAAAGATTCTGCCAGCTGGATCTGGAGAAGAAGATTTTTTAAGAAATTTGCCTGAAATGCACTAAGTTCGAATTCAGGCTTCTATAGTAAGCCCAAATATGAATCCAGTGAGCCGATTTGAACAATGAACAAACTTCAATCAGATCCACCCCACAATGTTGCATACCAAATATCAAAAGATTCTGCCTGCTGGATCTGGAGAAGAAGATTTTTTTAATCTTTTTCCCATTGCCTACAGTGTTAAAAAGTGCCGACTCAGCACTTTTTCAAAGTCCTGAAAAAAGTACCTTGTGATCAAACTGATAGGGATTTTTTTTTAACCATTCTATTCTACTGGATAAAAGTAAGCTTTATACAAAATAAGAATTCTCTGTGCCGTGTAGTTTTGGAGATATGGGAGTTTTAAGGTTTTTCCTATTTTTAGCTCCCGAGGTTCCCACAGGGCAATGAGAAATTTTTGTTGTTGTATCAATCAACTACTTATGACCCATTATCATCTCATATCAAATTTGGTTCAAATCGACCTGACGGTTCTGAAAATAGAAATTTTAGGCGTGGCCAAAATTTTTGCCTCTCCCATAACGAAGGCAAATAATGCCTGACAAACTTCTCTTGAACAAACTTGAGTCTACACCTCTAAAGGAAGCTGCATACTACATATCAAGTCTCTGCTATTGCTGGTTCTTGAGAAGAAGATTTTTTAAGAATTGGAGCATTTTTGCCCCATCCCTCTGCTCAATATGAGCCAAAACCTAATTTGACAAAAAATCAAAATGCCCTTATATAACCCCTACTCACATGAAATTTCATTAATATGCGGCCAGTGGTTTGGGAGAAAAAGGCCCAAACACCACCTTCACGACGGAGAAAAAGTGATCAGAAAAGCTCACCCTGACTTTCAGTCAGGTGAGCTAAAAATTGAGACAGTTTGGAAATTGCTTTTCAGAAATCATCCTCGTCTTTTCTTGTGTGCTTTTAATGAGGTACCTATTTTTTCTTTATTGAAAAATAAATAGAGGATATCTAGTATTTTTGAGTGGATACCGAAAATTATCTCATGAGTGACCAAGACAAATGTTTATTTTTCATGAGTGCATGCTCGAGCGAAAATGACCATTTGTCTTGGCCACAAGTGAGATAATTTTTGGTATCCACTCAAAAACGTTGGATTTTCTTTTTATAAAATGCTTTTTACAAGAATCTGATAATTCCACTCGTTTCAACCTTGAACTGATGCATGAAAGTAAACAGCGCATTGAATCATTGATACGAGGAAGTGATTTGATTGATACTCGGAACAGATAACATCTTGCAATCTGATTCAGCTGTCGGGTTTCTAGTCCAAACATGGCCTGAAAGTGCATAATATAAGTTTTTGGTTTGGTACGTCCTTTCAAAGGACATACCAAACCAAAAACTTATATTGCGCACTTTCAGGCCATGTTTGGACTAGCAGGTTTCTTGCATCAATTCAGGGTGAATGCATGTTGATTTTTGCTGGAAATGATCAGTAACCATTCAAAAACACTAGATTTACTCTTCATTATACGTTTTTAGAACAAACTGATCATTTCCAGTGAAAATTTGACTCGTATTCACCTTGAAGTGATGCTTGAATTAAGATTGTTAATTGAATATAATTTCCCAACACAATAACCCTGTCAACTGAATATAATTTCCCAACACAAAACTATTTGCCATACCTCCAGTACAAATTTGACCTGTTAATTGAATATAGGTTATAGAGTCAACTCCTTGAATAAAAAAAATCTTGTAACCTGTCGAGAAATGACCCTGACTCTCCCCAGTTTTCCTTTGTTTATAGACCTAATTGACCTCAGTACATCCAATACAGGTATTTAATCTATTTATCTTGTTTGACAGAGCTCCTGGAGCTCTGTCAAACAAGATATAAGAGAATAAATGCTAAGTTTATCTCAAGGATACAGAAAAGTGACACAATCCCTGTTAATTGAATACTCCTGTTAACTGAATAATTTTCATTGGCAAGGTGGCTATTCAATTAACAGGGTTCCACTGCATATAGGAAATCATCTTCATTTGTTTTTTTCTTTCATACTTCCCCATAGAAACAAACCAGACATTTTAAACAGATAGTGTAAACAATTTGTAAGCATGTCAACATGGCAAATTTCTTACCTCATTTATGTGAAATAATTCCTGTTTCAAGTTCAGACTGAATGCCTTGTGCATAGGTCCTCTCAAGTGGGCAGCAACAGTATGCAAGATTGGATAAATTTGACCTTTTACATGCACTGTGATCATTTATATAGCCATAATGCAGAAAATAACTAGTTTTCCACAATACAATTGCCAATCAAAATTGTATTTTTGTGCAATTTTTGCATGAATTTATGAAGATTCATCTCCTTGGGGATTTGGGAGAATATTTACGCAACTTGATTTGCATCAAAATTTTGCCCCTGTAATTGAATGACAACACTGAATATTATTTCCAAACAATGAACCATTTACCATACATTCAGTGCAAATTTCGCCTGTTAATGACATATAGGTTGAAGAGTAAATTACAGTAAACTGAAAAAAAAACCACCTTGTAATATATCAAAGAATTTCTCCAACAACCACTGAATTCCCAGAGTTTATAAGTCTACTTGGCCATAATGCATCCAATATAAGCATTTGATCTGTAAAATCTTGTTTGATGGAGCCCCATAAGCTCGGTCAAACAAGATTTCATGGAATAAATGCTCATGTAACACTAGAATATATTCCTTTTAATTCAATACCCCTGTTAATAATTGAATATTTTTCACATACATCTGGTTTTGGATTCTCTTGTATTAATTTGGTTATTTATATTTATTTATTGGTGTTTATGGTCACATACTTCTGCATAATGGCTAATCATGCCCATAACATGGAGTGAAAGTCAAGGTAAGTCAATCGTTTATACCCCATGTTGCCTATTTTAGAGGACTCGCACCCCAAGCTTAAATGACTGGGTCCTATTTTACCAGTGAAACCGAGCTTGTTCACCGCAATAAACAAGCACTGCTTCACTTCCCAGGCTCCTGGGGGGGTATTTATTTCTTTTACATGTGTTCAGTTAGGAGAAACACTCTTCACTCTCTGCATGCTGATGTGATATTTGTTTTATTCATTTCCAGTTTTATTTTATATTACCTTATAAAATAGTGGAAAACGTCTAATAAATATTTAGAGATTATTACTTGGTTAGTTTCATATTGGCCAAGATATCAGCCTGAGATAACTTCATATCAGCCTTAGACCGAAGGCTGATATCAAGTTACCAAAGGCCGATATCTTGGCTGATATGAAACTAACAAATTAATAAGCTCTTCATTTATTAAACCAAAACAAATAACTACAAAAATTCTCAGATCTGTCACAGTTTTATACATTCTTTTCACAAAGTCTGAAGTATCCTCTTCTCTACTAGTTCAGCTATCCAAACGTCTTGGCTTCCCCTCTGGGGCATACTGCATTCAATGAATGAACATTAGAGTGTTCCTTTCAGCATTATCCAATAGAATTTCTAGAATTTTAGGTGGTCTGTCATTTTGTGGCAAGCAATCACCCTCTATGACTGCTTTTAAAATAATCAAAGCGACAAATGTCCACAGAGAAAAAGCTTGATAAGGGATTCTAAAGGACATGATTTCACAATACAATACATCTGATGGAATCGTACCAAGTCTCTTTCAACCCCAATTCTTCTGAGCAATTTTCAAGAATTTTACTGCACACTACACCTGGTGAGTCTGGTACCTTCACAGAGATTTCTAGCAGTCTTGGCAGCCTTTATTGGCAGACAAGACTAGACTCAGAGAACACTGCCAAGGTAATTTGACTACTGTCCACAGGACCTCTTCTTGATTGTATGTTAAACTACCTGTTCTGAGACTATAGTTTGTCAAAGTCGGATGAAGAAGTTAGATGGTTAATAGATGCCAATGGATGTTATTAAAGAAAAGTCTATTTTTTTATTTTATTATTGGGGATTTAATGGCACTTTCTGCAGCAAGGGTCACCCCGTGTCAGACAGTTTTAAGGGTGGAGGAAGCCAGAGTACCTAGAGAGAACCACCGAGCAACTGTCAGACTCCCCAACGTACTAACTGCACAAGTATGGTTAGCATTGGTTGAAGCCAAGTGAACCATCGATGTGCAGTATGCCTTAGTACATGGAAACACCATGCACACATGTGGGTTATCAGGATTAAGTGCTTGTCCAAGGACACAATGCAGTCACCCCTGGTTGGGATCAAACTGTGGACCTTTTGGTTTGAAGTCCAATTCCATAACCACTGAGCCACAGCTCTCCCAGGAAAGCCTATAATAAGGGTTTTAAACTTTCCCATCATAGTGAAATAACTTATACTATAACTTATAGTCACCCTCCTAAAACTTTTCCCTGAAGGATGATAGTCGCTCTCCTGTGATTTTCAAAATGACAGACTTGCTATTGTCTGGAAGACTTCATTATTATTACATGTTGGAACATCTGTTTCCAGGCAACAGAGTGTGCAAACATCAGACTTTCACCCTTAAGGGTTAAGCGACAATCTTAGGAAATCTCTGACACAACAAAAATATACATGCAGTAATTGTGATGCAACTTCTTCAATTAACATGTACTGTACCGGTACTCCAAATGCGTCATGCTGACACCCCTTCAACCCATCAGCCCAGATCGGGTATTACAGACCTCGTTTCGTATGAATGACTGTGTGTGTCATACAAGCCATGGTATCAAATTTAGTCTTCAACTGGTTGTGTCCCTAGAAGCCACTATCAGGGCTTTCAAAATGAAAGTGTCAATGATATTGTAGCTTAACTTGTGTGTTGCGTTTGATGAAAAGGATAATGTTCAATGTTTATGAAAGGATTATGAAATAAGACAAGAATTGTGATAATTTGGAATATGTTCATTTCTGTTCCCTGTTTGCTATGTTTATGATAAAAATAATATGAGGTGTACACTGTACTAAAGAGCTGAGGGTTAGGTTAATATGACCTCACCGTTAATGTATGTGGCCCTCACAGTTAACGTATATCAACAAAAGTTACGAAGTTACAGTGAAATTATTCCAAAACGAGTCATCCTATCAAGTTACATTGAAATCCCTTCATAAATATGGCCTATAGACTGTGCTAAAGGTTTTCGGGCTTCGGGCCCCTGCAGCCATCACTTTCCCAATTGCGCCCAATGTTCTCATCTAGACATTATATGAAGTCAACCTACCAAGTTACAATGAAATCCCTTAATAAATATGACCTGTAGACTGTGCTAAAGGTTTTTGGGCTTTGGGCTCTGGCAGCCATCATGGTTGAATGATTGCAACCAAAAGGGGACATTCTCATCTGGGCATCATCTGGAGTGATCCTACGAAGTTACAATGAAATCCCTTCATAAATATGACCTGTAGACTGTGCTCAAGGTTTTTGGGCTTCAGGCCCCTGAAGCCGTCACAGTTGACCAACACGACCAAAAGGAGATGTCATCATCTAGGCATTATATGGAGTCAAACTTACGGGTTACAATGAAGTCCTTCCATAAATATGACCAATAGACTATGCTAAAGGTTTTGGGGTTTTGGGTTTGGGCAGCCATGAAGGCTCAATGATCGCAACCAAAAGGGGACGTTCTCATCTAGACATTATTTAGAGTCATCCTACCAAGGTACAATGAAATCCCTTCATAAATATCGCCTGTAGACTGTGCTAAAGATTTTCGGGCTTTGGGCCCCTGTAGCCAACATAGTTGCCTAATGGTGTCCAAAAGGGGCTGTTCTCATCTAGACATTACATGAAGTTAACCTACCAAGTTACAATGAAATCCCTTCATAAATATGATCTGAAGACTGTGCTAAAGGTTTTCGGGCTTTAGGCTTGGGCAGCCATCATGGTTGAATGATCGCAACCAAAAGGGGAAATCTCATCTGGACATCATCTGGAGTGATCCTATGAAGTTACAATGAAATCCCTTCATAAATATGACCTGTAGACTGTGCTCAAGATTTTCGGGCATCAGGCACCTGTAACCAGCACAGTTGACCAACCACGACCAAAGGGGGATGTCATCATCTAGGCATTATATGGAGTCAACCTAACAAGTTACAATATGAAATCCTTCCATAAATATGACCTACAGACATGCTAAAGGTTTTTGGGCTCGGGCAGCCATCAAGGCTGAATGATCGTGACCAAAAGAGGACGTTCTCATCTGGACACTATTTGGAGTCATCCTACCAAGCTACAATGAAATCCCTTCATAATTATGACATGTAGACTGTTCTAAAGGTTTTCAGGCATTGGGCCCCTGAAGCCGTCACAGTTGCCCAATCGTGTCCAAAAGGGGACGTTCTCATCTAGACATTATATGAAGTCAACCTACCAAGTTACAATGAAATCCCTTTATAAATATGACCTGTAGACTGTGCTAAAGGTTTTCGGGCTTTGGGCTCGGGCAGCCATCATGGTTGAATGATCGCAACCAAAGGGGACAATCTCATCTGGGCATCATCTGGAGTGATCCTGCGAAGTTACAATGAAATCTCTTCATAAATATGACCTGTAGACTGTGCTCAAGGTTTTTTCGGGCTTCGGGCACCTGTAGCCATCACAGTTGACCAATCACAACCAAAAGGGGATGTCATCATCTAGGCATTATATGGAGTCAACCTAACAGGATACAATGAAATCCTTCTATAAATATAACCTTTTGCCTATGCTAAAGGTTTTTGGGCTCGGGCACCCATCAAGGCTGAATGATCACGACCAAAATGGGACATTCTCGTCTAGACATTATTTGGAGTCATCCTACCAAGTTACAATGAAATCCCTTCATAAATATGATCTGTATGTAGACTGTGCTAAAGGTTTTCAGGCTTCGGGCACCTTTAGCCGTCAAAGTTGCCCAATCATGTCCCAAAGGGGACGTTCTCACCTAGACATTATATGAAGTCAACCTACCAAGTTAAAATGAAATCCCTTCATAAATATGACCTGAAGACTGTGCTTAAGGTTTTCGGGCTTCGAGGCTCGGGCAGCCATCATGGTTGAATGATTGTAACCAAAGGGGACAATCTCATCTGGGCATCATCTGGAGTGATCCTACGAAGTTACAATGAAATCCCTTCATAAAATGTAGACTGTGCTCACGGTTTTCGGGCTTCGGGCACTTGTAGCCATCACAGCTGACCAATCACGACCAAAAGGGGATGTCATCATCTAGGCATTATATGGAGTCAACCTAATAGGTTACAATGAAATCCTTCCATAAATATGACCTTTTACCTGTGCTAATGGTTTTTGGGCTCGGGCACCCATCAAGGCTGAATGATCGCGATCAAAATGGGACGTTCTCATCTAGACATTATTTGGAGTCATCCTACCAAGTTACAATGAAATCCCCTCATAAATATGACCTGTAGACTGTGCTAAAGGTTTTCGGGCTTCGGGCACCTTTAGCCATCACAGTTGCCCAATCATGTCCAAAAGGGGACGTTCTCATCTAGACATTATATGAAGTTAACCTACCAAGTTACAATGAAATCCCTTCATAAATATGACCTGTAGACTGTGCTAAAGGTTTTTGGGCTTCGGGCTCGGGCAGCCATCATGGCTGAATGATCGCAACCATAGGGGACAATCTCATCTGGGCATCATCTTGGGTGATCCTAAGAAGTCAAATCCTAAGTCAAATCCTTCCATAAATATGACCTTTTACCTATGCTAAAGGTTTTTGGGCTCGGGCACCCATCAAGGCTGAATGATCGCGACCAAAATGGGATGTTCTCATCTAGACATTATTTAGAGTCATCCTACCAAGTTACAATGAAATCCCTTCATAAATATGACCTGTAGACTGTGCTCAAGGTTTTCGGGCTTTGGGCCCCTGTAGCCCTCACAGTTGCCCAATCACGTCCAAAAGGGGACTTTCTCATCTAGACATTGTATGAAGTCAACCCACCAAGTTACAATGAAATTCTTCAATAAATACCTGTAGACTGTGCTAAAGGTTTTCGGGTTTTGGGCTCGGGCAGTCGTCACGGTTGGCAGATCATGCCCAAATGGGGAAATTCTCATCTAGACATCATAAGGAGTCATCCTACGAAGTTACAATGAAATCCCTCCACATTAAACATGACCTGCAGACTGCTAAAAGTTTTTGGGTTTCGGGCTTGGGCAGCCATCCCGGTTGATAGATCATGCCCAAAAGGGGAAGTTCTCATCTAGGCATTATACAGAGGCATCCTACCAAGTTACAATGAAATCCCTTCATAAAAATACGACCTGTAGACTGTGCTAATAGTTTTCAGGTTTTGGGCTCGGGCAGCCATACCGGTTGCCCGGGTCGCGACCAAAAGGGGACATTCTCATCTAGACATGACCCCAAACCTGCATATGAAATTTTGTGATGATCAGACATGAACTGCGGGGTGTAGCCCATGCTAAAGGAAAATGTGAACAGACGTCACAGACTCACAGACTAACAGACTTCCAGATGCGTGATGGCAATAGCTTATCTTGACTATGTCAAGTTAAGCTAAAAATGAGGGTACCAGAGCAAAAGCCAACATTTTTCTTGCTCATGTTTCATATTTAGTCAAATGCCAATAATATTTTGTTTATACAAATGTGTTTTATTACAAATTATTGGAGAGTGCCTGTGGAACTCTCCAATAATTTGTAATTAAACAAATTTTGAATAACAAATTCAAACCACCAAAAATAATCAAGCCCTCAACAAGTTAAAAAGCATATGATTACTTGCAAGAGAGAATCGACATCTTCGACCCCAAACTTGACGAAAATGTCCTAACTGAAAAATAATTTGGGGTGGTGTCAGAATGCCTATTATAACACACTTGTAACTTTATTTATTTATTTATTAGTGTTTAAGGTCACATATTTCTGCACAATGGCTAATCATGACTGCAACAGTTTTACGGGTGGAGGAAGCCAAAGTACTCGGAGAGAACCACCGAGCAATGGCGAACAACTGTCAGCACCCAAACATACTAACTCCACACAAGCAGGGTTAGCATTGGTTGAAGACAGGTGCACCAGCGACGTGCAGTACGCCTTAGTACACAACCGTCACTGTGCCCCCATGTAGGCAATGGGGGTGAAGTGTCTTGCCCATGGACACAACGCGGTTGTCGCAGGTGAGCTTCGAACCAAGGGACCTCTCGGCTTGCAACCTGCACCTCTACCTACTGAGCCACCGCACCCCCCACTTGTAAATGAGCAGTCACTTGTAACAGGGTTATTACAGACTAATCAATTTGGTTTTCCATAACTTTTTCATATGCCTAACATCAAATTTCCATAATCCAAAGTTTAAATCCAACTCAATATATAATTCTATTTTTTCCTCCCCTCTGCCTTCACCTACTGACAACTCTTTTAATCCCAAAGGGGCCAATTCCAACTTTGTACTGCAATAAAACTAAGGCTCGAACATTGAGGCTTTCAGTAAAATTTTAAGTTACAATCTATGTACCTTGGCAGTTGTTTCTAGGTAAGTCTTGGCTGCCTATACAGGCAGCCAAGACTTGCCTAGAAAAAACTGCAAAGCCACCAGATGTTCTCTATCAAAGTATGACAAAAGTGTATGCAAAGTACCAGGCACCAAATACTAATGTCTCAAGTAGCAATTCTTGGTGAACCTTAAAAATTGAGAGTACAAATATTTTTTGAATGGTCATATTAGACACGAGAAATACCCATATGAGACATATCTTAGTTTTCCATAACTTTTCCAAAACCCACACCAATTTTCCATACTTTTTCAGGGTCTGGAAAATCAATTTACTGTTTTCCACAACTTTCCATACCTTTCCAAAACCTGTATGAAACCTGTTGTAATAACCCAGGCTGATCACCCTAAAAAAGACATGGAAATAACTTGTGCCAGTAATGCTTCATACCTGTTAGTTTTTCAATTTTTCTTTTGTGAAGAAAAAAATCAACTTTCTCCTTCTGTAACTTCTCTATTAAACTGAAGCTCATTTTTGTTAATTCACTTATTTGATGAATGGCCTGAAAAGAAAAATGTATTTGTTTCTGATACATATGTGGAATGTGTTCTTCTGCTCTTTTCATAGTAAAGATAACTATGTTTTAAGATAGAATAAAAAAAAAATGAAAAACCCAAAAACATTTCAGGACAGAACACTCAAGTACAAATTCAATTATCCATGGGATGTACACGGATCAAATCCAAACAAAAGCATTCTCCACCATTTGGATAAATAAGAGTGTTTCCAGTCACACAATCAAACCTAATTTTGATATTTCTCTATCACTGAACCATTTACCATAGCTCAATATATCAGGGTCCTGCATGTTGGAGGAATAATATTTCAGGACTTTCATAGACCTCAGAGATCCATTTTCAAGGATTTTCAAGGTCCTAATCTATAAACTGAATTTTTATGACCATGCTTTTGAAGAAAAATTCCATTACATGTCCCTGATTAATATGGCACATTGTAGGAAATTAACAGCTGATAACACTTCACTGTTTGTTACCACAGATGTGATTGTAGGATTGCTGGAATACACTGTCATTTTGGTAATTAGAAGATTTATAATTAGACGAGCCAACACATACCATTTTTTTGGTGCCAGTCATTGTGACAGGTGCAGACAGTTTTGTGCCCGTTTTCTCATACTTGGTACTGGTCATGTGTTGGCAAATGAAGTAACACTACTCTAGTGAGCAGTACACCCTTGTACAAGGTAGGGTTTGCAGTGTTCATACTATTATGAACCAATGGTGGAAATTGCACTAAAATTTTTTTTAGCACCAACAATACAGTATTTGCAACACAAATTTAGCACCAAAAATATACTTTTGGTAGGTCTCAAAGGCTTTGTGGTTTATTCTTTCAGTCGTTGTTGTCTGATGACACAGGTTAGACAGAATTCACTGCTGTCAAGTAATCTATAGGTAACAAGTACATTCAAGACTCTTTGTCATGAGTCAACTGAATTAACAGTTTATCCATTTAATCTGATTATCTTTTTATCTTGCTTAATCTTCTTATAAACCGTCTGGAAGATAATAAATTATTTGCTACTAGCAAGTATTTGGAGTGAACATGTGGCAAAAAAAAATCTGGAAAACTGATTCAGAGTTTATTACACCACAAACTAAGTTCAAGGTCAATAACTCTGTAAACTTTCAGCCACACAGGACCAAACTCAAACTCAATTTGAAGGTACCCTTGACAAAGCCACATAATAGAAGTCAGCAAATTATCTCAATGTCTGGTGAAAAAAAAGTCTGGAAAACTGTTATTTTTTTTTTTGAATGATGAATGGACAAGGGTAACACAATATGTTCCCGTCCATTTTAAGGCAGGGGCATAAAAATTAAAATATTGTTCTTGAGTGCAACACATGGCACCACCTGAAATACTTAATGGTTAATTTGTTCTCGTTTATAATAATAGTGATATTCCATTTGTCACTAAAATTGTTCATTTTGCACTGAACAAAAACTCTACTTGGCACCAAACAAAAACTCCACTTGACACCAAACAAAAATTCCACTTGGCATCAAACCATTTTGGGTCAGCATGAACAATGAGGGTTTGATTCGTTCATTTGAACCGAGAATATTTTTCTAAAGCCTGTCTGTCACCAGCACAGGCAAAGATTCATTTATGAATGTCAAATTGTGCTTATCCCTTTCTCTTCCTAAATTCATTCTTAGTGCGAATTCCATGGCATGGCACATTAGGATTATAATATGCATATGTGTATGATAATTGTGTATGCTGATCGGACAATAATCAGTCCTTCCCAGGAAGAAAATCCCACGGGAGCAATAAAATGCCCTCGTAAAAATGGAGACGGGGGCATTATGCACTCGTGAATCAATAACATCATGTTACAATTTTCCAGTGAAAATTTTAACATGCAGGTAGAAAAAAAATTTGTTCCCACCCAAATTAAAAGTAGATTGACACCCTACAAGCCACCAGAACAAAGTGATTTTCATGGAAAATGCAAGGCGATTCGGCAGATTTGGAGCTGCGTGGTACAGTCTTTCGATTTTGAAAACCATAGGTATGTTATAGCCTACATCGCTTGCTACTATTTGAAGTGATGCACACTATCGTGCATCCAGCCCCGTCGATTAGAAAAAAGATTTGTCGGCAATGCTTTGGCGAGAATGCTTGGGAGTGATGCCTGATTGTCGTGTTGTTGGCAAGAACAATTAACATGCAATGAAGAATGCAGCCACCTACTGACAGCACTGTGCATTCAGTACGGTATTTGGGCATGTCCATATCGAACGGTAACATGAAAGCTGGACGATTTGGTGCTTTCGTGGTTTTCATTAAAGGAATGATCCGAATCCCAACTTTTGGGTCATGACGATGTGTTAGGTTCCAAGTAACAAAAAAGCGCACATTGCGGCTATAATTTATGCAGAGCTGATAAATTTGCTCCATTGGTGAATACTGAATGGTGATTGGACCAGGAAGCACGAACCTCTCAGAGAACATCAGGTTTTTCCAAACAGAAGAAGTGAAAAGGATTTGTGCTGAATACATTCACGCTGTTACTAAAGCCCACTGCCAGATATTCGTCCCTTGTTACTTAATAAAAAATAATTGACTGTTCACACAGAAATGATTTCTCAACTGGAATGAATTACCAGATTTTGATAGCTCTCTTAGCAGAGCCGAGGCGCACTGTTGTAGACTCGCATTTCCGCCGAATCGTCTTGTATCCCAATGAGTTTATAGGTGCCCAATCAAAATGCGTATTACACTAAGTGACAGCAATACATGGTATGTTTGATTATCATGATTCCGGACCATAAATGCCGGTCTTTCGCTAAATTTCCGGTAATTTTACAGTAAATAATTAAAATATAGTAATCGTGTCGCTTGAAACCTTTCTCCTTACTTGATAATAATATATGCCTGGTCAAAACACGAGCGCGGTTTTTTGCACCTGTCTCATGGGAAGGACTGAATAATCTTGTCTTCTCGGTAAGAGAGCTTTCCATTAAATGACAAAAAAAAAAGAATTTGGTACATTGGTAAAGCCAACTAAAACTGGGACATGTTTTGAAGTTAAAGGCTCATAGTCAGTTCCAAGAAATTGTACTGGTCATTATGACTGACACAAGTGAACTGGTGCCAGTCAAACATACATGATGTGCCTGTCAGTGACTGAAAGCTGTGATTTTAAGAGACTTTCATTGCACAGAATCAACATTAACCAGCTATAATTAAAGAGTAGTACATCATTTTCCAACCACTGATCTTGCAATCAATGCATTCCAGGCATTTCCAGATAATATGACAATACGAAAGGCGTAAGAAGGAACCCCAAAGTATCCAACGTATTGAAATATTTCATTCCGCAACCATTACTCCAAAAACATTTTGGTTTATTCAGTTGAATTCCTGCAATTGTTTAATTTCAGCCAAACAAGAATACGTTTCACAGTACTAAATATTTTCCCATAGGCGACCATTATAACGTTCAGGCAAAAAAAAAATTTGGTCGCATGATTTTAAATTTAGCATTCAAATATTTTTTGTCAACTATAGCCCTTCAGCCAACCTTTTAATGATTTTTAAACAGGGGTCATGCAACAAATAAAAGAAAAACTAACAGAAAGGGAAGTGCTGGTCACATGTTCATATTTCTTAGGGAATTCCCAAACAATACACACCAATAGTCAAACAAATTTTTAGGTTCTAAAAGTCCTCAAATCATCCTCTTTATTCATCTGGAACATTCAAAAGTAATGCAAAATGTCAGTAGACTTCTTCAAATGTTTATTGAAACAATATATTTCCCCAAGACTGCTTAGTTTTGGGAATTAGATAATTTCCGAGCGCAACTTTTCGAGGCATGTAAATCTAATTAAAATATTTACAACAGTTATACCTATGAGCAAACCCAACCCTACCAAAGGTACAGTTACCTCTTTCATGTGATGAAAGAGTCATTTCTGCAATAGAATTCAACTTTTGGCTTCTGTCTAGTCCAAAGCATGGGAAATTTGTTCTTTTGAAGAGAACTGTCCAATCTTTGTCAAATAGGCTTAAAAACTGTTATTGCCTCCGACAGAATTTCTACTCTGTTACCCAATAAGTTGGGAGGGATAAGAATTCACAGCTTTCTTTGAAACTACCCAAATCCCAAAATAAAACTAAAATCTGCATCAGCACACAAAACCTTTTCACAAAATCTGTTTTAATTAATCATACAGCAAGATAAATAGGGCCCCACCACCATGAAACAATATGTCAATTTTGTTTCAAAATTGGGGTTGTGCAGGGCTTATAGTTCCTCTAAATTTGGGAGAATCCATTTGGATTCTTGCGGAAATCGTTCCGAGAATTCAGACCTGCTATGGGCCAGTATGATTGAACCCCTGTTGCATACTGATAATACATGTTAACCCTTTACCCAATACAGCTTTTTTTAATTTTTACAACACCAACTACTGATTTTTACCCCCCCCCCCCCCCCCTCCCCCCTGGGCCCTTAATCGCTCACCTGACGAGGTGGTTCAGAGAAGTATTTTGGGTCAGATTCAGTTAGTCAAGGTTCATGGACACTACATAGGAATAATGTTATGAAATTATTCATAATTCTATTGTCCATGTTAGATGATTATTAGCATAGGTCTTCCTGATTGCTTCCAATTCTGACAGCTGTAGACAAGTACTGCCAAACTTCCAAGGGTTGTTGTGTCACTGCACTTTGAAAGGCAAATTTTATGGAAAAGCTCTAAGGAATGGATTTGAACATTTATGAACAACCTCGAACCTAACCCACCCCTGCCCAAATATAAGCCACAGACCTGAAATGAACAAACTCAAATCTGCCCCCCCCCCCCCCCCCCCCCCCCCCCCCCTTCCTGCGATACCAAATATGAAAGGGTTCTGACTGGCAGGAACCAAACTGGAACAAATTTACATCTGACCTCCCAGAGATGTTGTACACCAAATATTAAAGCATTAAACTAGTGGGTCTGAAGAAAAAGATTTTTAAAGAAATTTTCTCATGTTGCTTGGAGTTAATTTGCACTCCCATAATGAGCCCATATATTAACCCATAGATTTGGCTTGAACAAACATGAATCTGACCCCCTTAGAGATGCTGTAAGCCAAATACGAAAGGATTCTGCCTGGTGGATCTGAAAAAAACGAGTTTTAAAGAAATTTCCTCAGCCTGCACTGAGTTAAACTTTGGGCTTCAATAGATAGACCAAATATTAACCCAGAGACCCGATTCAATCAAACTTCAATCTACCCTCCCCCCTGCCCCCCACCCCCACTAGAAATGTTGCATTCCAAATATGAAAGCATTCTGACTGGTGGATCTGAAGGAGGTTTTCAAAGAAATTTCCTCATGTTGCACTGTTGATATTTGGGTGCCCATAGGGAGCCCAAATATCAACTCAGGGACTTGATTTGAACAAACCTGAACCTATCCCTCCCACCCCTAGAGATGCTGTATACCAAGTATCAAAAGATTCTTATACATGGTTCTGGAGAAGATTTTTTTTCAATTTTGGGAAAACAATTTATGCATACTATCAGAGAGATGCTTGGGGCCCCATGTGGGTGTGGCAACGTTATTTGAACAAACTGGAATTCATATATGATAAGGAACATGAATATCAAATTTGGTTCAATTCGGCTCAGTTGTTTATGAGGAGAGGTTAGTAATGTAAAGTTCACGCCGGACAGGATGGACTCATGGTGGACAGACAGAAAGTCATCATTTAAGCGCACCCTGACTTATGGTCAGCAATGTTACGAGAAGCTACATGGTTTCTCACTGGTTTTGTTGCACGGATCTCTACGTGAATCGATTCTCAGATTCTTATAAGCCCTGGCTGAGGCTATATAATCCACCAATATCAATAGAAAGTGCCATTTTATCTCAATAAATGATGTCAAATAATCTTTTACCTAGCTCTCAGTATGCATTTTTTCCTAAAACAAGAGACCCCCAGGGGGCCTGAGGGCGCCCACTTGTACATGGTAACCTAAATATCAACCCAGAGATTGATTTCAACAAGTTGCATCTACTACTCCTAAGAAAAGCTTATACCAAATATCCAAAGATTCTGACAAGTGGATCTTAAAAAAAAGATTTTTAAAGAATATTCCTCATATTGAACAGAGTTATAATTTGGGCTCCCACAGGGAGCCCATATATGAACCCAGGGACTTGGCTTTAACAAACTTGAATCTCTCCCCCCCCCCCCCCCCCCCCCCCCCCCCCCCCCCCCCCAAGGATGCTGCACACCAAATATCAAAACATTTCAACTGCTGGATCTGAAGAAGACGATTTTTAAAGAAAATTCATCATTTTGAACTAAGTTACAATTCGAGCTCCCACAGTGAGCCCAAACATGGACCTAGGGACATGGCTTGAACAAACTTAAATCTAGCCTCCTAAGGATGCTGCATAAAAAATATCAAAAGCATTCATCTGCTGGACCTGAAGAAGATTTTTTAAAAAAATTCCTCATTTCGAACTAAGTTACAATTCAAGCTCCCACAGTGAGTCCAAATATGGACCTAGGGACATGGCTTGAACAACTTGAATCTCACCCCACTAAGAATGCTGCATACCAAATATTAAAACATTCTGACTGCTAGATCTGAAGAAGAAGATTTTTAAAGAAAATTCCTCATTTTGAACTAAATGTAAGTTATCATTCGGGCTCCCACAGTGAGCCCAAGTATGGACCTAGGGACATAGCTTGAACAAACTTGAATCTCACCCCCCCTAAGGATGCTGCATACCAAATATCGAAACTTTCCGACTGCTTCTTGAGAAGAAGATTTTCAAAGAAATTTGCCTGAAATGCACTAAGTTCAAATTTGGGCTCCTATACTGAGCCCAAATATGAACCCAGGGGGCTGATTTGAACAAACTTGAATCAGATCCACCCACAATGTTGCATATCAAATATCAAAAGATTCTGCCTGCTGGATCTGGAGAAGAAGATTTTTTAAGAAATTTGCCTGAAATGCACTAAGTTCGAATTCAGGCTTCTATAGTGAGCCCAAATATGAATCCAGGGGGCTGATTTGAACAAACTTGAATCAGATCCACCCCACAATGTCGCATACCAAATATCAAAAGATCCTGCCTGCTGGATCTGGAGAAGAATATTTTTAAAGAAATTTGCCTGAAATGCTTCTATAGTGAGCCCAAATATGAATCCAGGGGGCTGATTTGAACAAACTTGAATCAGATCCACCCCACAATGTCGCATACCAAATATCAAAAGATTCTGCCTGCTGGATCTGGAGAAGAATATTTTTAAAGAAATTTGCCTGAAATGCTTCTATAGTGAGCCCAAATATGAATCCAGGGGGCTGATTTGAACAAACTTGAATCAGATCCACCCCACAATGTTGCATATCAAATATCAAAAGATTCTGCCTGCTGGATCTGGAGAAGATTTTTTAAGAAATTTGCCTGAAATGCACTAAGTTTGAATTCGGGCTCCTATACTGAGCCCAAATATAAACCCAGGGGGGCGGATTTGAACAGGGGCGGATTTGAACAAACTCGAATCAGATCCACCCTACAATGTTGCATACCATATATCGAAAGATTCTGCCTGCTGGATCGAGAGAAGAAGATTTTTAATGTTTTTCCCATTGCCTACAGTGTTAAAAAGTGTTTTCAAAGTCCCGAAACTGTACCCTATGATAAAACCGATGGCAATTTTTTGGACCAATCCTTTCTGTTGGTCATAAGGAAGCTTCACACCAAATAAAAATTCTCAGTGCCGTGGAGTTTTGGAGATATGGCGTTTTACTTTTTTCGATTTTTAGCTCCTGTGGTTTCCATGGGGCTACAGAAAAGAAAATTTGGCATAAATTAGGTACTTATGACCCAATAAGCCCTCACATAAAATTTGATTCAAATCAGCCTCTCGGTTCGGAAAATAGAAATTTTGGGCGGGGCCAAAAGTTTTGCCCCTCCCATAACGACGCCAAATATAGCCCATCAAACTTCGCTTAAAGAAATCCAAGTCTACACCTTAAAAGGAAGCTGCATACCATATATCAAGTCTCTGCTACTGCTGGTTGAAGAGAAGATTTTGGTGCCCCTTGGGGGCATTGCACCACCCAGGAGAAGGGGGCAACTTCATTGAAACAAATCTGAATTGGCATTAGGTAATAAACATTTACCCAACATTTGAATAATGTAAAGTTAACGCCAGGCGGACGGCGGACAGAATGTGATCAGTAAAGCTCCCACTGAGCTCCCAGGTGAGCTAAAAAACTTTATTAATTTATAAATAAATTGATGGTGACATGAATTTCCCATTATTTTTTAATCACATTCTTGCTTCTGAACACATTTCACATTGTGTTTGATATTCTGCAATCTTTGTAAGAAAAAGCCTAAGTTTTCTCAGTTAAGGCACCTCGAGTCATAAAACAGTGATTTTTTCCAACATTATGACCAGTACCTGCTACTGTGGTGTCTCAAGACACTGTTAAAATTCCTAAAATCATCAAATATTGATTCATTAGTGCTGTGCTTGTGCTGCAAATATCCACAAGTGCACTTTCACTATTTTGGTTTTAATCCCCACAGGCATGCATTCTGTCAAAAGGAGTGAAATTGTAGAAAATATGTTCACAAAGAGGACAAGTTACAGTACAGTCGCCGTGGACGGGTTGTAATACACGCGTGGGCAGTGACGTCCACTCATGCATTTACCAGTCAATAAAAATCATCATCTACAAAATTTTAATTGATGAAGCATCGGTTTGTACCTGGTGCTTCATTATTTAAATTTTTGATGATTATACCTATAGAGTTTGGCATCAAATATTATTGTATGAATTTGTATCCGTGGAAACATTGCCCATCCATGGAAAGTGAGCAGTACACTGCCACTGCACTGTATTTGTTTCAAGTATATAATATACTCTTTGATGTTTAATATACTTGTGATAGGCTGGGTCCAAAGTACTCAGTACTCGTAGTACTTGAGTACCACTTTTTTGATAAAATACTCAATATTTGCCAGCCCAGATTTTTGTATGTGCGTGTGTGTGTGTGTGTTTGTGTGTGTGTGGGGGGGGGGGGGGGGGGGGGGGGGAGGTTGGAGGGTGAAAGATAGCTGCAAATTATTTAAAATGTTGACCCAGGCAAATGAAAAGCAAAGAAACATTTCATCCGAAGGACAGACAGACAGACATGCAGTAACAAATTTGGGAAGCCTAAATAAAAGTAGTGACTAACTTAAAATGAAAAATATAGATAGAAGAGCCAGGGCAATGTTGTCAAACAGAAAACAAACAAGAGCCCCCAGAGGGCCTGATGGCATTCACCTGACATGGTAGCCTAAATATCAGCCCAGGGAATTTATTTGAACATTTAGTTGCATCTGCCCCTCATAAGAAAAGCTTATACAAAATATCCAAAGATTCTGACTGGTAGATCTCAAAAAAAAAAGGATTTTTAAAGAATATTCCTCATATTGAACTAAGTTATAATTCAGGCTCCCACAGAGAGCCCAAATATGATCCCAAGGACTTGGCTTGAACAAATTTGAATCTCACATCCCTAAGGATGCTTTTATATACTAATATCTAAAGATTCTGACTACTGGATTTTAAAGAATATTCCTCTTATTGAACTAAGTTGTAATTTGGACTCCCACAGGGATCCCAAATATGAACCCGGGGACTTGGCTCAAACAAACTTGAATCTCACCCCTCTAAGGATGCAGCATCCCAAATATCAAAATATTCTGAAGAGTGGATCAGAAGAAGATTTTTAAAAAATATTCCTCATATTGCACTAATCTAATCACAGAGAGCCCAAATATGGACCCAGGGATTTGATTTCAACAAACATGTGAATAAATCTTCCAAAGATGTTATATGCAAAATATGAAAACCTTTGGAGCAGTGGTATGGGAGAAGAAGATTCTTTAATGTTTTTCCCATTACTAAAATGATGACTCCACATAAGTCCTGGAAAACTTCCCTATGATAAAACTGATGGCAATTTTTTTTTTACCATTCTTTTCGGCTGTTCGTAAGGAAGCGTCACACAAAATAAAAATTCTCAGTGCCATGTAGTTTTGAAGATATGGGCGTTTTTAAATTTTTTCTATATTTAGATCCTGCAGTTCCCACAGGGCCACAGGAAAATGTTTTGGCATAAATTAGGTACTTATGACCCAATAAGCCCATCATATCAAATTTGCTTCAAATCAGCCTCTCAATTTGGAAAATAGAAATTTTGGTACAATTCGGGCTCCTACAGGAAGATCAAATATGAACCCAGGGACTTGGCTTTAACAAACTTATATCTCACCTCCCTAAGGATACTGTATATATCAAAACATTCTGACTGCTGAATGTGAAGAATACTTTTGAAGAATATTCCTCATTTTGAACTAAGTTATAATTCAGGCTCCCACAGTGAGCCCAAATATGAACCCAGGGACTTGGCGTAAACAAACTTGAATCTCCCACAGTGAGCCCAAATATGAACCCAGGGACTTGGCGTAAACAAACTTGAATCTCACACTGGCTCACACCGATTAATCGACTAACCAATGATCAATATCTTGATTGATAAAAAAAAGTAATTGATCGGTTACCCGTTACTTTTGAAGTACGGTACTATATGGCAGGGTATTTGATGGCTGGAATCACATCGCAAAATGCTATACAAAAATGTCCAATTGCTAACAATTTTTCTTTCATATTGGGTAAGCTTATATTCACTATTTATCATCACTTTTTGAAACCAAGATGGAAACTGTTAATCAAATTTTTAAAAACAAAAAATACCCTGTATGGGTTAACTATGGAACAAACTTGCTCCAAAACAGGCAAACATTGTCACACTGGCTCACATCAATTGCATGAGACAAAGAAATGCATGCCAGTTACGTGCCAAAATACTTGTTCACTTGCATGATCTTTATACTGTATCAGTAGCTGAAAACGGTCATTCTCAACCCTTCACCAAATGCAGGTAGCAGACGATACTTGCACAAGAAATTCTAAAGATTTTCAATGTTTGTCTCAAAAACATAGCTTATGTCCCCCCCCCCCCCCCCCCCCCCCCCTCTATTGAATAAGCTCAATGAGCTTGTTTCAATGAGGGGTCATAAGCTATGTTTTGAGACAAAAATTGAAAATATAATAAAATTTGAATGGACATGTTTGTATATGGCGCTGCCTGGTTTTGTCCATTATGCTGAGTAAAGTTTTAATTATATAAATGGTCCCTGGTACAGCAATATTCAGCTACCTATTGGGGCAAGTGATTAATCGGTTAACCAAGGTTAACCCATGCGATTGATCAATCACGAAAACCCTTTAATCGTTTCAGCTCTAAAATTAATTTAATTTTATTAAATTTTATCTGATGAAAAAAATGCTTATAATTTTGGGGGAATGGTAAATATGGATCTTCTTAACAAGCATTTGCAAGAACATCAGAGGAATGAAATCATCGTTCTTGCAATTTGCAAAACCCTGGTGAGCCAAAATATAGGCTTGACTTGAAGAAACTTAAATCTCACCCGCCTAATGATGGTGCACAGCAAATATCAAAAGATTCTGATTGGTGGGTCTGAAGAAAAAGATTTTTAAAGAATATTCCTCATACTGCACTAATTTCAACATTTGGACTCCCATAGAGGCCAAATATGGACCCAGGGATTTGATTTCAATAAACATGTAAAAAATCTTGCAAAGATGGTATATGTGAAATCTGAAAGGTTTTGGAGGAGTGAATTGGGTGAAGAAGAGTCTTAAATGCTTTCTTCATTACCCACAGTGTTACAGAACGCTGACTAAGCATTTTTTCAAAGTCACGAAAAAGTACCCATGATTGACCTGACAGAAATTTGCTTAGACCATTCCATTCTGTTGGTCCCAAGGAAGCTTCACACCAAATAAGAATTCTCAGTGCCATGGAGTTTTGGAGATATGTGTGTTTTGAATTTTGTTCTATTTTTAGCTCCTGCGGTTCCCATGGGAGGATGGGAAAATATTTTGGGGCATAAATTAATTACTTATGATCAAATAAAAACAAAAATTAAATTTGGTTCAAATCAGCCTCTTGGTTCGAAAAAACAGAAATTTTGGGCGGGGGCAAAAATACATGCCCTCCAATAATGAAGGCAAATAAAGACCCACAAACTTCTCTTAAACAAAACTGAGTCTACACCTCAAAAGGAAGCAGCACACCACATATCGAATCTCTGCTACTCCTGGTTCACGAGAAGATTTTTTTAAGATTTAGGCAAAATTTTGGGGCATGGCCCTACTGGGGGCAGGGCAACTTGATTTAACCAAAATCAAAATGCAATGTCATAACAAACAAGCATCTCACATTTCACTTAAATGATTAATCAGTTCAGCAGTTTTGGAGGAGAAGACGCAAACACCATGTTCACGGACGACGGACGACAGACGGCAAGTGATCACTACACATCACCTTGACTGCAAGTCAGGTGAGCTAAAAACTCAGTGGACCATGAGTGCTGCAGTTGGGCGAGATGCTTGGTTCAGGGAGAGAAGAAACTTGTAGCTGCTGGCTTCCGAAAGTGTTGTTAAAACCCAATAAATAAATAAACAAGAGGCCCCACAGGGCCTGAAGCGCTCACCTTGAACAGAACACGATGTAAACAGAGAACAGAACACGATATAAGAGTCCAAGAATGAATCTACATTAAGCAATCCATCTCCATAGGATACATTGCAAATCTTTGAGCCCCTCAGGAGTGACAAAAACAGTCCAAGCATCATGCCTTTCCTTTAGTTGATTATGATGTAAAATGTGGAGCTCCCCTCTCAAGCACCTTGATACAACCTATTACTCTTCACCTCTTGAGGGTACTGAATAAAAAATGTCTAATTCTTCAGCTACTTGGCCAATTCCGGCTCCCATAGGGAGCTCAAATATCAACCCAGGCACTCCATTTGAACAAAGTTGAATCTGATCTCCTTAGAGATACTGTATACCAAATATGAAAGCATTCTGACTGGTGGATCTGAAGAACAAAATTTTAAAGAAATTTCCTCATATTGCACAAAGTTAAAATTTGGGCTACCATAGTGAGCCCAAACTTTAACCTACAGACCCGATTTGAACAAACTTGAATCTCACCCCCACCCCCACCCCTTAGAGATGTTGTATACCAAATACGAAAGCATTCTGACTGGTGGATCTGAAGAGAAAGATTTTTAAAAAAAACTTCTCCATACAGCCCTAAGTTAAATTTGGGCTACCAAAGGAAGCCCAAATATTAACATAGGGACTTGGTTTGAACAATCTTGAATCTGACCATCATAACAATGAGTGTACCAAACATTAAAAAATTCTGACTCGTGGTTCTGAAGAAGATTTTTAAAGAAAATTCCCCATAAAATTTGGGCTCCTCCATTGAGTCCAAATATGAACGAATGGGCTTTATTTTAACAAACTTGTATCTGACCCCTCTATGGATGCTGTATACCAAATATCAAAAGATTCTGAACATTGGTTCTTGAGAAAAGATTTTCTAAAATGTTTGCAAAAATGCTCCACCAACATTATTCTGATGCCCTCTGCAGAACTCTCTAACAACAACAGAAGGCATTTTTTTTTACCATTCAATTCTACTGGTTCTAAGGATGCTTCACATAACAGTTCTCTGTTACAAGTGGTTTGGGAAACATGGGAGTTTGAAAACATTTCTATTTTTTGCTCCTGGGGTTCCCATGGGGATGCAGGGTTTTTTTTGCATGAGGTAAGTACTTATGACCCAATATTACCACGATACTGAATTTCATTCAAATCGGACCATCGGTTCGGAAAATAGAAATTTTGGGTGGTACCAAAAATCTAACCACTGTCATTACAAAGCCAAATATTGCTTCACAAAGTACGTTTGAACAAGCGTGATTCTACACCTCAAAAGGTAGTTCCATAACGAATATAAAGTCACTGTACCCACTGGTTCATAAGATTTTAAAAATATTTTGGGAGCATTTTACCCCACCCCCTCCCTATGGGGCTGGGCATGGTGAGTTAAACAAAAATGTAATACCCATTTGGTACCATTACTCACACAAACTTTAACTTGAATTGACCAAAACATGGTGTTGATGGATGACAGATGGATGGACAATGGATGGAGAGTGATTAGATAAGCCCTGGTTCTAAGGATGCTTCACATAACAGTTCTCTGTTACAAGTGGTTTGGGAAACATGGGAGTTTTGAAAACATTTCTATTTTTTGCTCCTGGGGTTCCCATGGGGATGCAGGGTTTTTTTTTGCATGAGGTAAGTACTTATGACCCAATATTACCACGATACTGAATTTCATTCAAATCGGACCATCGGTTCGGAAAATAGAAATTTTGGGTGGTACCAAAAATCTAACCACTGTCATTACAAAGCCAAATATTGCTTCACAAAGTACGTTTGAACAAGCGTGATTCTACACCTCAAAAGGTAGTTCCATAACGAATATAAAGTCACTGTACCCACTGGTTCATAAGATTTTAAAAATATTTTGGGAGCATTTTACCCCACCCCCTCCCTATGGGGCTGGGCATGGTGAGTTAAACAAAAATGTAATACCCATTTGGTACCATTACTCACACAAACTTTAACTTGAATTGACCAAAACATGGTGTTGATGGATGACAGATGGATGGACAATGGATGGAGAGTGATTAGATAAGCCCTGCTTGACTTTGTCGAAGTGAGCTAAAAAAAAAAAAAAATTAAACGGTTCATGTCCGATATTTTACCCATGTTATTAAAATTGATAAATTTGTCCCTGGAGTGCAACAAGGTTTATGCTATACATGTAGCATTGCAAAGCCTTCTTGCACTCAAGTGATGGAATACACCTCCATCCAAGCTATTCTGTAGATTATGAGGCCTAAAACAAACCAAGAACATGAACTTATGCATGAATATTATTACAATGAATACACTGTCTTACACAAAGGAATACCTCACAATCCAGTGTAGACTGATTTCAAAAAGTCCTCCGTAGTGGAAGGGAAATTTTAACAAACATACAGGCACAAATAAGTTTCATACACAGTGTAAAAATTCCACAAAATTAATAAACATTCATATATTTTTAATAGGAATTAGGAGTATTGTAATTAAAAGTCAATTGTGTGGTTGTTTATAAACTTATATTACTTTGTTATCAGGTGTTAAAAAATATGAATATTTGTAAACACACCCACCCATTTAGATTAGTCCCTGCTCATAGCAGTGACACAGACATACAGTACAGTTGCTGGTCATAATCCTTGCATGGGCAGTGCATGATGTCCATTAATGTTTTTTCCAGGTAATAGAAAATCATCATCAATAAAATTTTAATTAATGAAGCACCGAATTGTATCCTGTGGTTCATTAATTAAATTTTTGACGATTATTGCTGTAAACAATGTTTGAAAACTAATATCATTGCATCCGCAGAAATATTGCCCACCCACAGAAAGTGACCAGTACACAGCAGCACAGAGTCAAGGTAATTGTTTTTTACTGTATTGAATTTCAAATTTTTTGGTTTTTTTTGTTTTTTTGTTTTGTTTTTTTTTTTTGGGGGGGGGGGGTGCACCAGACCCCTCCACTGATGAGAGGGTCACACACCCTCTTGTCCTCACCCCTATCTCACTGCTATGTGGCTCAGGTGATTCTGTGCATCATATTCTTTATGACTCCCACTAGATACATTTATTACTCTTGCCCCTACATGTAACTTAGATATCCTGGCTTAGCACCAGTATAATGGTAAACTAACATCAAATTGTGTGCTTATGTACAGTAGCTAACATATTGGAATAGTATAATGAGCTTTGTCAGAAACTTGATCAAGTATTGATGACAAACAACAATTTTCATTACCAGTACCTGGTGCCAGTAATAAAATAAGATTTGCAAATATCACCCTGCATTTTTTTCAGCTATTAACTAAGATAAAATTGTGCGCTTCATGAAAATTATTTCGTAACTACCTGTTAAAAATTACCGTTTCTTGTTTTGCTCTTTTAGAAAAAGAAATCACTCCTTTTCTGGAGGGCATACTAAACACCGAGGCAACCGAGGGATACCAAGGTGAAGGAAAACAGGAGAGAAACGGGTATGAGGTGGTGTGTTCTTTTTATTATTTATTTATTGGTGTGTAAGGTCACATTTATCTGCACAACAGCTTATTGTGACCATGGCAGTTTTATGGATGGAGGAAACTAGAGTACCCAGGAGAACCACTGAGCAATGGCAAGCAACTGTGAGCTCCCCAACATACTACACAAGCACGGTTAGCCTTGTTTGAAGACAGGTGCACCAAGAACATGCAGTATGCCTTAGTACACAGCATACCTTGCCCCCACATGGGTAGTGGGGGTGAAGTGTCTTGCCGAGGACACAAAGCTGTTGCTGCAGGTGGGATTCGAACCGAGGATCTCTCGGCTTGCAGTCTGCACCTCTACCTACTGAGCTAATGCACCCCTGATGGTGTATTCTGATTATGTAAATAGATTTAAGCAGTACTAGTATGTAATTGGTTTTAATGCCATATTTGAGAATTATGGGTGCTGAAGTAATAAGAGAGCGCCGAAAAATCTTCCCTTTGGTATTTAGTTGGTAGCTTGGTAATGGTAAAGTGACTTCACCTCAGTAAGCAACAGTGTGAAAGCTGGCAGCCATCTTTAATATCGGGCCACCACACCCAAAAAACACTCGTTCTCATCCCAAGGTGATAACAAAGGTACCCAAGAAGTTTCATGAAGATCGGTTCATAAATACAGCCTCCAGACTTAGCGTATTGACATGTGCACTTACAGTGTATAAGTAGCACTGATAAATTAAAGGTCATCTAATTTGCATAATTTCTGCAAGAGAAAAAAACCTGTATTATACAGTATTTTTTGTGATGTACAATTAAAACTAGAAGTCCTGTCACGAACTGTGTGCTTATCAAGGCTCAATTCATACACGCAATTGTCATATCGAATGGCATCCAAAGCACGGCAGGTTCTCCTGGTTACTTATAGCAAACACGGGCAATGTTTCTGCCAATGGACCTCCGGGTTACCCGGAGGTCCATTGGCTGAAACATTGCTTGTGCACAGGCCATATTTACAGAATTTGATTGCCTTACTATGGTCATATCGCATAGATTAACACGCATATCGACGTGCTATTTGTGCGCATTTCAGGACAGGACTTTTAGTTTTAACTGTATTCCTTGTTACTAAACATCCATACAAAAATTTATTCAAATCAGAACTTTCATACAGAAGTTCTGTACAAAAAACTGATCACACTAATTTTAGTACAAATTGGCTGCTAGTGGCCATCTTGAATTTCGAACTGCACCCAAAAACACTCGCTCTCATCCCACGGTGATAACAAAAGTACCCAAGACGTTTCGTAAAGATCGGTTCATAAATACGGCCACTATCCTGAGCCATATAGAAGTTGTGTACAAAAAACTGATTGGACCTAATTTTGGTACAAAATGGCCACTGGCAGCCATCTTGAATTTTGGATCGCACCCCAAAACACTCGTTCTCGTCCCTAGGTGATAACAAAGGTATGCAAGAAGCTTGGTAAAGATCCGTTCATAAATACAGCCCCTAGCCCAATCCGTATTGACATGTGTACTTACTGTGTATAAGTAGCACTGAATAAATCAAAGTTCATCTAATTTGCATAATTTCTGTACAAGAAAAAAACCCTGTATTTTATGTGATGTATTCCATGTTACTAAACAATCATACAAAAATTTATTCAAATCAGAACTTTCATACAGAAGTTCTGTACAAAAAACTGATTGCAGTAATTTCAGTACAAAATAGCTGCCGGCGGCCATCTAGAATTTTGGACTCCCCTCAAAAACACTCATTCTAACATCATGGTGATAACAAAGGTACCCAAGAAATTTTGTAAAGATCGGTTCATAAATACGGCCTCTAGCCCAAGTTGTATAGAAGTTCTGTACAAAAAATTGATTGTACCTAATTTCAGTACAAAATGGCCACTGGTAGCCATCTTGAATTTTAGACTGCACCCAAAAACACTCATTCTCATCCCAAGGTGATAACAAAGGTACCCAAGAAGTTTCATGAAGATCAGTTCATAAATACTGTACAGCCTAGCCCGAGCCGTATTGACATGTGCACTTACTGGGTATACATGTAAGTAGCAGTGAATAAATTAAAGTTCATCTAATTTGCATAATTTCACAACGAGAAAAAAACCTGTATTATATGTGATGTACTCCATGTTACTAAACATTCATACAAAAATTTATTCAAATCAGACCTTTCATACAGAAGTTCTGTACAAAAACGCTGATTGCACTAATTTCTGTACAAAATGGCTGCTGGAGGCCATCTTGAATTTTGGACCGCACCCAAAAACACTCATTCTCGTCCCACAGGATAACAAAGGTACTCAAGAAGTTTCGTAAAGATCGGTTCATAAATACAGCCTCTAGCCCGAGCCGTACTGAATTGCTGTTCCCGAACAGACAGACAATGGGCCATGACATAACCTTAAATTTGACTTTGTCAAAGTTGAGCTAAAAATGGAGAGTATCACAAAACAAAAACCTATTTGTAAAGGACTCCTCCTTTCAAGGACAATGGGGCAGTGTTGGCATTCACCACTATGCTGCCTTGAGGCTGCATTTTGAATTCCTGTGTTTGTTGTTCTAATGAAATATTATTTTATTATTATCAGTTATGGTACAAATATGGTACCGATTGCACACTTTCAGGAACCGCTGATGTCTGATGTCGACTGTGTGTCAGTGCGTGAGGTGCACACATACTTTTGGGGTTCTATACACCACATCCTTCATTTTGCTATATAATTTGTGTAAATTTATTTGGAATTTATAGAATTTCCGACTTGTAAATTTCATAGTATTGTTTTTGCCTTAGTTATGGTGCTTTATAAGTAATGGGCAATTTAGTTTGAAAAAAAGGGGTTCATGAATATTCAGTCACAGGAAGATTCAGCCCTCATACTTTTTCTGAGAATATTCGGTCCCCAATTGCATTCATGCCCCCACCCCTCTCTCCTGTTAACCCATATAATAAACATCCCAAAAGACATTTTAATATCTAGATATTTATGCTTGTTCGCAACTTATTATGGACACAGAGTCAAGGTAATTGTGTTTTACTGTCTTGAATTTCAAATTTTTTTTTTGGGGGGGGGGGGTGGGGGGGGGGGGAGGTGCACCTGACCCCTCCACTGATGAGAGCGTCACACACCCTCTTGTCCTCACCCCTATCTCACTGCTATGTGGCTCAGGTGATTCTGTGCATCATATTCTTTATTACCCGGCCCCACTCCCACTAGATATTACTCTTGCCCCTACATGTAACTTAGATTTCCTGGCTAAGCACCAGTATATAGTGGTAAACCAACATCAAATTGTGCGCTTGTGTCCAGTCGCTAACATACTGGAATAGTATAATGTGCTTTGTCAGAAACTTGATCAAGTATTGATGACAAACAACAATTTTCATTACCAGTACCTGGTGCCAGTAATAAAATAAGATTTGCAAATATCACCCTGCGTTTTTTCAGCTATTACCTAAGATAAAATTGTGCGCTTCATGAAAATTATTTCGTTACTACCTGTTAAAAATTACTGTTTCTTGTTTTGCTCTTTTAGAAAAAGAAATCACTCCTTTTCTGGAGGGCATACTAAACACCAAGGCAAACCGAGGGATACCAAGGTGAATGAAAACTTGAGAGTCTAAACGGGTATGAGGTGGTGTGTTCTTTTTATTATTTATTTATTGGTGTTTAAGGTCACATTTATCTGCACAACAGCTTATTGTGACCATGGCAGTTTTATGGATGGAGGAAACTAGAGTACCCCAGGAGAACCACTGAGCAATGGCAAGCAACTGTGAGCTCCCCAACATACTACACAAGCTGGGTTAGCCTTGTTTGAAGACAGGTGCACCAAGAACATGCAGTATGCCTTAGTACACAGCATACCTTGCCCCCACATGGCTAGTGGGGGGTGAAGAGTCTTGCCCAAGGACACAAAGCTGTTGCCGCAGGTGGATTCGAACCGAGGATCTCTCGGCTTGCAGTCTGCACCTCTACCTACTGAGCTAATGCACCCCTGATGGTGTATTCTGATTATGTGAATAGATTTAAGCAGTATAAGTATGTGATTGGTTTTATTGCCATATTTGAGAATTATGGGCACTGAAGTAATAAGAGTGCACTGAAAAATCTTCCCTTTGGTATTTAGTAGGTAGCTTGGTAATGGTAAAGTGACTTCACCTCAGTAAGCAACAGTGTGAAAGCCGGCAGCCATCTTTAATTTCGGGCCGCACCCAAAAACACTTGTTCTCATCCCAAGGTGATAACAAAGGTACCCAAAAAGTTTCATGAAGATCGGTTCATAAATACAGCCTCCAGCCTTAGCGTATTGACATGTGCACTTACAGTGTATAAGAAGCACTGAATAAATGAAAGGTCATCTAATTTGCATAATTTCTGCAAGAGAAAAAAACCTGTATTATACAGTATTTTTTGTGATGTATTCCATGTTACTAAACATTCATACAAATATTTATTCAAATCAGAACTTTCATACCTAAGTTCTGTACAAAAAACTGATTGCACTAATTTTGGTACAAAATGGCTGTTAGTGGCCATCTTGAATTTCGAACTGCACCCAAAAACACTCGCTCTCATCCCACGGTGATAACAAAGGTACCCAAGACGTTTCGTAAAGATTGGTTCATAAATACGGGCTCTAGCCTCTAGCCTGAGCCATATAGAAGTTGTGTACAAAAAACTGATTCCATCTTGAATTTTGGATCGCACCCCAAAACACTCATTCTCGTCCCTAGGTGATAACAAAGGTACCCAAGAAGCTTGGTGAAGATCGGTTCATAAATACAGCCCCTAGCCCGAACCGTATTGACATGTGTACTTACTGTGTATAAGTAGTACTGAATAAATCAAAGTTTGTCTAATTTGCATAATTTCTGTACAAGAAAAAAACCTGTATTTTATGTGATGTATTCCATGTTACTAAACAATCATACACAAATTTATTCAAATCAGAACTTTCATACAGAAGTTCTGTACAAAAAACTGATTGCAGTAATTTCATTCTCAGTACAAAATAGCTGTCAGTGGCCATCTAGAATGTTGGACTCCCCCCCAAAAACACTCATTCTAACCCCATGGTGATAACAAAGGTACCCAAGACATTTTGTAAAGATCGATTCATAATTACGGCCTCTAGCCCAAGTTGTATAGAAGTTCTGTACAAAAAACTGATTGTACCTAATTTCGGTACAAAATGGCCACTGGTAGCCATATTGAATTTTGGACCGCACCCAAAAACACTCATTCTCATCCCAAGGTGATAGCAAAGGTACCCAAGAAGTTTCATGAAGATCAGTTCATAAATACAGCCTAGCCCGAGCCGTATTGGCATGTGCACTTACTGGGTATACATGTAAGTAGCACTGAATAAATTAAAGTTCATCTAATTGCATAATTTCAGCACGAGAAAAAAACCTGTATTATATGTGATGTACTCCATGTTACTAAACATTCATACAAAAATTTGTTCAAATCAGAACTTTCATACAGAAGTTCTGTACAAAACACTGATTGCACTAATTTCTGTACAAAATGGCTGCTGGAGGCCATCTTGCATTTTGGACCACACCCCAAAACACTCGTTCTCGTCCCACGGTGATAACAAAGGTACCCAAGAAGTTTCGTAAAGATTGGTTCATAAATACAACCTCTAGCCCGAGTCGTATTGGACTGCTGTTCCCAAACAGACGGAAGCCCGAGTCGTATTGAATTGTTGTTCCCAAACAGACAGACAACGGGCTATGACACAACCTTAAATATGACTTTGTCAAAGCTGAGCTAAAAATGGGGAGTATCCAGAGTATCACAAAACAAAAAACCTATTTTGTAAAGGACTCCCCCTTTCAAGGACAATGGGACAGCATTGGCATTCACCACCATGCTGCCTTGAGGCTGCATTTTGAATTCCTGTGTTTGTTGTTCTTATGAAATATTATTTTATTATTATCAATTATGGTACAAATATGGTACCGATAGCACACTTTCAGGATCCGCTGATGTCTGATGGCGACTGTGTGTCAGTGTGTGAGATGCACACATACTATACACCACATCCTTCATTTTGCTATATAATTTGTGTAAATTTATTTGGAATTTATAGAATTTCAGACTTGGAAATTTCTTAGTATTGTTTTTGCCTTAGTTATGGTGCTTTATAAGTAATGGGCAATTTAGTTTGAAAAAAGGGGTCCATGAAGATTCAGTCACAGGAAGATTCAGCCCTCATACTTTTTCTTAGAATATTCGGTCCCAGTCGTGGTCGAATGTCATCACCTCTTGAGGTCAAATCCTCACAGAATTTTTATTTTTTAAATATTCTATGCATTTTTTCTATTGTTTTATGTTAAGGATTTATGATTACTAATTATGACAAAATTACAAGTGTGATATGAAACAAACCTTAATGAAGCTGAAACAAAAAAAACCTTCCCAAAACAAGCTGTGAGAGGTTCTCAGCTCGAATCCCAATTGCGGCAACTGAAATAAGGCGTTCTGCACATCAATGGTCCACTTGTCTTCAACCAATGCTAACCCTGCTTGCTTGGAGTTACAATGTTGAGAAGCTGACAGTTGCTTGTCATTGTTGCTCGGTAGTTCTCTCTGGGTGCTCTGGCTGGGTTCCTCCCCCAGTAAAACTGTTGGGTGGCCCTGGCTGTAAAAATTGTTATTAAACCCAATAAATAAAGAAATCAAATTTGCTGAATCCAAGACCTTTGAATGATGGTTTTGATTGGGGTGTGTGTGTGGGGGGGGGGGGGGGGGGGGGTTAAGCAGTTGTGCCCACTTAATTGGATATATCTTAATTGTATACAGTTGAAACTAGAAGTCCTGTCCCGAATTGAGTGCTCATCTAGGCTTAATTGCGCGTAGGAATTGCGCGCAATTGCCATATCGAATGGCATCCAAAGCATGGCAGGTTCTCCTGATTACTCATAGTAAACACAGGCAATGTTTCTGCCAATGGACCTCCGGGTTACCCGGAGGTCCATTGGCTGAAACATTGCTTGTGCACAGGCCATATGTACAGAATATGATAGCCTTACTATGGTCATAACGCATAGATTAATGCGCAAATCGACGTGGTATTTGTGCGCATTTCATGTTAGGACTTCTAGTTTTAACTGTATCCCTGTTAATAGAATATAATTTCCCAACACAAAACCATTTACCTCCAGTACAAATTTGACCTGGTAATTGAATATAGGTTATAGAGTAATCTCCTGTTAATTGAATAAAAAATCTTGTAACATGTTGAGAAATTGCCCTGACTCTTCCCAGTTTTCCTTTGGTTATAGACCAATTTGGCCTCAGTACATTCAATACAGGCATTTAATCTATTATATCTTGTTCATGGAGCTCTGACAAACAAAATATAATAGAATAAATGCTAAGTTTATCTCTGGAATACAGGAAAGTAACACAATCCCTGTTAATTGAATACTCTTGCTAATTGAATAATGTTATTGGCAAAGTGGCTCTTCAATTAACAGGGTTCCACTGTACAGCAAAAACAAATATCACAAACTAATAATGAAACTATGTACTTGTGAAATTTTCATGTGGTCATTCTACAAAATGTTTTAGCTGGTACTATACAGTTTTGAAGGTTAAAGGGCTCAGTACTTAGAGGTGAAGGCTGCAAGCCAAAGGGTCCTCTATCAAATACCACCTGTGGCAACCACTTTGTTTCCTTGGGCAATACACTTCATTCCCACTGCCCATGTAGTGCCATTGCGTACCAAGGCATACTGCATGTCAATCGTACACTTGTCTTCAACCAATGCTAACCCAGCGTGTGTGCTGTTTGTACGTTAGATGTTTGTAATTGCTCTGTGGTTCTCTCTGGCTTTTCCCACCTGTAAAACTGTCCGACATGAAGTGACCCTGGCTATCGAAGTGTCATTAAACCCCAATAAATAAATCAATAAGAAACATGTGTCCCTATTCTGGAAAACAGTTTGGGGCAAATTGCCAAAGGAAGGTTTGGGTTAGATTAGTATCCAGTTTGGGTCAAATTGTTGGAGGACAGTTTGGATGCAATTCTCACGAATTCCAGTCACTTTGGCCCCAAGTCATTTTGGCCCCAGTCATTACAGCCTCAGGTCAATTCAGCCCCAATATACCAGGTCATTTCGGCCTCTTTAAATATTTTCAAATATTGTTTGAATTTTAACATTTTTCTATTTAATTTTTTTTCAACATATATATATCTCTCAATTATATATTCAGGTATACATGATATATGTCTAGCAGATTTTCTTTCATGATGAATAAATAAAAGAAAAGTTTCAGCATGTCGAAGATGCACATGGACTATGTGGGATTTGAAATCACTTGTGACCTGAATAATTTTATTTGCTTATGAATCTATGAGAGCCAGAAGTGAGGGTAAGTAATGTGATTTGGTTTGAGTGTACGCCTTGGAAGTGGGGCACTGGGATCAGACCCCCGCGGACATCGAACTGGAAGGGGACTAGGAATTCGCATAACTACAAGGATTCTGCTCTGTGTTTTAGAAAATGTGGACATATTTATGGTAGTATCAAAATCGCAGTTTGGTGGTTGTTTCAGAAAAAAAAAAAGAGAAAGAAACCCTGTAAACCTCAAACTGGAAGGTGACTAGGAATTGTGCATAACTATATGAATAAATGACTGCATATTCCGGTACTTTGCAAAATTTCAAAGTAAAATAATTTCTCTTACTTATACAGATAGCATCTTAAATGTATGTAAAATTGAACACATGGATAATTTTTAATGTCATGTATAACTGTTCTGTACACTATGTAAATACAAATAACTGAACATTACTTAATAAAGGTAATTACCCATTATTTCTAAACATGAACTATGCACTGATCTTTATAGATCTCTACACTTAAAATGGTGCCGAAATGACCAAGGGACCAAAGTGACTAGGACAGAGATGACTTTGAGGTCGAATTGACCAGAGGACGAAATGACTTGGAGCCGAAGTGATTGGATATCATTCTAACAGATGAGAGACGTTAATTAGGCCCTATTACAGAACACATTGAATGTGAATTTACTGCAGAGATAATTGCTCGACGATATATTATATTAATATTTTTTCAATTAATATCGAACAATCTATTAATATTTTTTTAAAGAATTATTTTCAGGAGTTAAAACGAATATCGTAGCGTATCTAAAATATCCTAACAGATGTGTACTGCTTTTCTTTTGGATGATTCTTCCCTGGGCCCAGTTCTCCCCAGGCTGAAGATTCCCCCAGTTCCCGAAAAAAGATGACATGCCATTTTCAATGGCGGTAAATATCCAAAAGGGTTATTATTTTCCATTTTTTAGTTTTTGAAACTATGAAGCACTGTTCAGAAATACAGATGCACCAAAAAGTAACACATTATTACTTTGTTTTGGTTTCTAACGGGACTGAAAGCAACCTATCAGTATCACTTTTTCGAATTACACCCATTTCGTCTGCTAACCAAATCGTCCGCTGCAATTTTACCCAAGTCGTCCTCTACAATTATACCCAACACGTCCGAAACTCGTTCGCTGGGGGAAAGTATTCAAGTATTGCGCTTTGAATCATTTTTTATTTATATAATAATTTTATTGTATAATTTATTGTATATTACCTATTGTAATATATCTTAATGTACCTCCATTGTAATATATCTTAATGTACCTCCTTGCATTAAATTTCATATATGTGTATGAAATTCTGAAAACAGAAATGTCAGAACAAAATAAACTATCCAGCCATCTAATAAATTTTAATTACTGTTTATTCAATGGATTACCAATAAAAATTATATTTTATTACAGTAAAAGTTCTTAAAGTATATGTACGGTATATTAAGTTCCACAACATTATCTTATAATTTTGCAATTTTTCATTGAAGAGCTCCACCGGCACCTTACAGTGAATAATTGCAAAATAATTAGCATAAGTATTATAAGAATTAATTATATTAAGAAATGCAACAAAATTTGTTATATTAAGTTCTGCAACATAATCTTATAATTTTGCAAGTATTCATCGAGGTGCACCGTCGCTTTACAATGAATAATAGCAAAATTATTAGCAAATGTATTATAAGAATTAATTATATTAAGAAACGCATCAAAATTTATGGTTTAGTAAAATTCTGCAACATAATCTTATAATTTTGCAATTATTCTTGGAAGAGCATCACCGGTGCTTTACAATGAATAATCACGAAATTATTAGCAAATGTATTATAGGAATTAATAATATTAAGAAACGCATCACAACGTGTTATAATTATATTAAGAAATGCATCAAAACTTGTTATATTAAGTTCCGTAACATAATCTTATAATTTTGCAATTATTCCAGGGGGAGGGGGGTCCTGGGGAGGGGACCAAAAATTTGCAAGACGTGATGTGGGGGTGGGTGAGTCTCTTGAGTGCACCAAAAATGTGCATTTCCAACTAGTGCAATTTTTTAAAAACATATCAATATATCAGCCAATATATGACATCATTTGTGTTTCAAACCTTAAAGATGATGTTGTACATCACACTCTTAACACAAATACAACATCAGGAGGCTTTATATGTGAGAATATTGGGCTTAATCTGGGGAAATGTCACACGTTAGTAGGGCGTGGGCGTCTTGTTCGAAATGTAGAAAATGTGCAGACAATATTTTCCTTGACAAGTGGACGACTCCGGCTTGCGGACGAAACGTCCGTATACCCTTTTTTCAAGCAAACTTTTCCTTACTTTTACAACACCTTAACATTCGGATAATTCAACAACTGAGTTTCTGTTCATCTTGATATTTCACGAGGTACGTGTCAATGCATATCTGTATACAATCGCACCAATATAACAACAATTATCAGTTATATTATCGGTTATATGTACGTTTTTTTGATTGAGGTTATCACTGGCAGACAAGCTGCAACGAAATCAGGACTGAGAGTTCGATCTGAAATGACGAGATCATCAGCTGAGCATATTGACAAACCTCCAGAAGGACAGAACTCGAGTAATAATAGTAACACTTTGGCCGGCCGCTGATTTGTCGTGGTTCTCGGTTGAGAAGGCCTGGTTACCCCTGAAGTGTAGATATGTAGGCCAATGTATCACGCAAAGCTTTGAGGCGAAACAAAAAACATTTGATTCCCAGAGGGGGCCAGGCCAATTGCAATTGCATGGGCAATTCGACACCGGAAGTTACGTGTTTTTTTCACTGAAATTTACTGTCCACTTCAAAAATCACATTGACGGCTATAGAGAATTCTGTTCTGGAACACATTTATCTGAATGGGTATGTGGAACCCTTTGCGGGCCTACGGCCCGCTTGGGGTTCCTAATAGTAATTCACCTTTATTTTCACTTAGAATACAACAAACTACCTGCAAGCAATGGGTCCCATTGTAACATTCTCATTGGCTTTAACAATAATGTAATGCAACCTAATCACCAGAAGACACTGATAAACTCTGTAACAGATGTAATGCAAACAGCAAATTTTGCCAAAGCTTGAAGTTATAGTAAATACACTGTGGATACAGTCTGGGAAATTGCAAGAGCATACCAAAGTCTAATTTTTCAAGGAATATGGTGAAACCTGATCTTGAAATTCAGGGATTATCAAGTGATTCAAGTACCGCTGGAAACCTTGTACATGTCACCAAACCATTTACCATATTTGATCTGTTAATTGCTATCTGTTACAGAAGAACACCCTTTGATTTGAACATGAAAATGCTCAAATATGGGCCTGTACAAATTGACAGAATGATCTTTCATTCCCCTATTGTTCACCACAAATGAAATAGGACAACTGATTTTCAATTTTATTTGCATTTCTAGACTTGAAACAAAGAGGTAGAAAATTCACTCAAATTGTCCTTGGAGCTTTTAGCTTTCCAGAACAGGGATCTATTTTATAATGATGATAAAACTTAGTTTATCAAAGGCAGTGTCATACTGCACTGCTGAAAAAGTCAGTGGAAGCCTATTCCAGCAGTGCATAATATCACATCACACTATCGTGAATACTTAAGAGTGCTAAACTATTTTTGAATGTTAAAATTTGTTCATATATCTTTGCCTATAGGCACTCTCCCATCAACTGTAACAAGGAAAATCCATACAGGTTTAATCATTTCTCTTCAAAGTTAATATGAATCACATCCACAGAATATGATGTCTTCAAGTTGGACTACCTGCACTTCAGTCAAAATATATGTTTATTACAACCTGTTCTATGAAATCCCCATCTACATGAAAGCTAAACCATGTGGAAAATGGAAAATCTCAATTGTTGACATCCTATTTTCACAAAGAAGTGAAATTTCGCTGGAATTTTCTACATATCGTGCACCACAATTACAATTTCAAGTGCTAGCGATAGCTAAAAATCCTGCCCTGAGTTCCAATGTGTTCTATGTGCCAGAAGGCACATAGAACACATTGGAACACAAGGGATGAAATAGTAACACAGGTTCCTCTCACAAATTTGATTGGTGCTAAAATGTGTTCTTTTTGTTGATAGTTATCAAATGAATTGCTGAGTGTCCTTCTAATAATTGTTAGCTCACCTGACTGAAAGTCAGGGTGAGCTATTCTGATCACTTTTCTTCCGTCGTCCGGCGTCCGTCGTGAAGGTGGTGTTTGGGCCTTTTCCTCCCAAACCACTGGCCGCATATTAATGAAATTTCATGTGAGTAGGGGTTATATAAGGGCATTTTGATTTTTTGTCAAATTAGGTTTCGGCTCATATTGAGCTTAGGGATGGGGCAAAAATGCTCCAATTCTTAAAAAATCTTCTCAAGAACCAGCAACAGCAGAGACTTGATATTTGGTATGCAGCTTCCTTTTGAGGTGTAGACTCAAGTTTGTTCAAGAGAAGTTCGAGGGGCTATATTTGACGATGTAAAAGGAGGGGCAAAAATTTTGGCCCCGCCCCAAATTTCTATTTTCCAAACCGCGAGGCCGATTTGAACCAAATTTTACGTGAGTGCTTATTGGGTCGTAAGTACTTAATTTATGCAGAAATTTTTTTCCCATAGCCCCGTGGGAACCACAGGAGCTAAAAATAGAAAAAAATTAAAACACCCATATCTCCAAAACTTCATGGCACTGAGAATTCTTATTTGTTGTGAAGCTTCCTTAGGACCAACAGAATGGAATGGTAAAAAAAAATTGCCATCGGTTTTATCATGGGGTACTTTTTGGGGACTTTGAAAAAGTGCTGAGTCAGCATTTTTTAACACTGTGGGTAATGGGAAAAACATAAGACTACTTTTCTCCCAAACCACTGCTCCAAAAACTTTGAAATTTCACATATAACATCTTTGGAAGATTGTTTCACATGTTTATTGAAATCAATTGCCTGGGTCGATATTTGGGCTCTCTATGGGAGCCCAAATGTTTAAATTAGTGCAGTATGAGGAGTATTTTTTAAAAATCTTCTTCAGATCTAGCAATAAGAATCTTTTGATATTTGGTATGCAGCATCCTTGGGGGGTGAGATTCAAGTTTGTTGAAGCCAAGTCCCTAGGTTCATATTTAGGCTGAAAATTTGGGGTCCCGTTGCGGACTTAGAAATTTTGGACCAAAATCCCCCAAAATTTTTTTTTGTTTTTTCTGCGTTTCGGTCAATTTTAAGACAAAAAATTTTTTTTTTTTTTACACCGAAAATTTGGGGTCCGGGTGGGACTTAGAAAATTTTGGACCAAAATCCGGAAATTAGTTTTATCGTTTTTTATGCATTTTAAGAAGAAGAAAAAAATTTAGGCTGAAAGTATTTGTTTGGGAAAAAAATCTGTTTTTTATGCATTTATCTCAATTTTGAGACGTAAAAGTGCAGGAACTGAAAATAGAAGGAAAATCCTGTGTATTGTGTGGGCACAATCGCTTCATCTAGTTGGTATATGCTTTTCTTAGGAGGGGCGTATGCAGCTTATTCAAGTCAAGTCCCTGGTTTGATATTCAGACTACCATGTCAGGTGAGCGCCCTCAGGCCCCCTGGGGCCTCTTGTTTTTATAGATGTGAAGGCATGTAATAAACACAAAATGACATGCGTATGTGAATGGGTTAATCGATATGACACATGTGCCATTGCGGAAAAATAAAACACGGGGCCTGTGACCTCTCATTCTATCCTTCTGCGCTGGCACTCAAGGCATATTGATTAACCCATTCACACACACACACACACTCACACACACACACACATAAAGGACTAAACATTTTCAGTTTTTTTTTAGTCAAAAACTGAAAATGATTAAGTCAATCAAGAAATTTTTTGTGAGCACCTGTTCGGGTTGGGTAAAGGGGTTAGTGGAACAGAAAAAAAGAAAGACAAAATATGAAAAGCAATATTCTGGGTTGCACATTTCATCCTCTAAACTAACAAGGGAAAACATATCATTATTACACCAATTTTCTCTTGCTTGAAATATTCTGAAACGTTATGTGTACCTCTCATTTAAAACTGACACCAGTTTTGCTGATTGCTGTTATGTATCTGTTGTGCTAAAAATTATAAATTTAAAGTAATTTGTATATTTTTTATACTAACCAATGGCCCAGACTAGCTGGTGCAAACTCAAATTTATCAAGGGTCAAACACAAATTCTGAACCCTCCAATCCCCAAAATTTGCTTGCAAAACCGAAAATTAAAAGTCCTATCTGGTCCTCCATACATTTACTCTCTGCGCATGCGCAGCCGTCAGGAAGTGACCGGAATTGGCGCCAACATCATTCTTTGTAGAAGAGAGTACAACATAATAATTCAGCGGGGAGGTGTGAGTGCCCACTCATGGGAGGGCCATCTCCATCTGGGCCATTGGTAAGTATAACTTAGATATGAGTCTTCCATGGAAGACGTGTGTCGCCTGCACTATATTTTAATAGCGTGTCTTTAAATATTTACCTCAAACCTTGTTAATCAAGTTCTTCTATGTAAGTTATATGGAATTCCAAGTCGAAAAAGGGACATAACTCTGAAAAAATGTGTGGATGATAACGGTTGTATGTGGATATCCTTCCCCCCATCCTGGTTCATGTGCATACCAAATATCATTAAAATCCGCCTGACAATGACTGAGATATATACACTCCAAGGCATTTCAGACAGAATTCTAAGTTGAAAAGTGGCATAACTCTGGAAAAAATACAGCGTATCAAAAAATAAAATAGGAGGTGCACAATGCCATTATGTGATAAAGAATCACTGAAAGTTTCATCAAAATCCATTCATAGGTTAAAGAGGAGTGGCGGATAAGAGAAAGTGTGATGCAGAGGACGACGTAAGACGACAAAAGTAATCCCTATATGTCGCTCCCCACTTCGTGGGGCAGGCGACACAATAACCTAGATGTGAGTCTTCCATGGAAGACGTGTGTCACCTGCACTATATTGTAATAGCGTGTCTTTAAATATTTACCTCAAACCTTGTTAATCAAGTTCTTCTATGTAAGTTATATGGAATTCCAAGTCGAAAAAGGGACATAACTCTGAAAAAATGTGTGGATGATAACGGTTGTATGTGGATATCCTTTCCCCCATCCTGGTTCATGTGCATACCAAATATCATAAAATATACCAAATATCAAAAGCATTCATCTGCTGGATCTGAAGAAGAAGATTTTTAACGAAAATTCCTCATTTTAAACTAAGTTATCATTTGGGCTCCCACAGTGAGCCCAAATATGAACCCAGGGACTTGGCTTGAACAAACTTGAATCTCACCCCCTAAGGATGCTGCATGCCAAATATCAAAACATTCCGACTGCTGAATCTGAAGAAGAAGATTTTTAAAGAAAAATTCCTCATATTGACTTGAATCTCACCCCCTACGGATGCTACACACCACATATCAAAACATTCCGACTGCTGGATCTGAAAAAGAAGATTTTTTAAGAAAATTCCTCATTTTGAATTAAGTTACAATTCAAGCTCACACAGTGAGCCCAAATATGGACCTAGGGTCGTGGCTTGAACAAACTTGAATCTCACCCCCCTAAGGATGATGCATACTAAATATCAAAACATTCCGACTGCTGGATCTGAAGAAGATTTTCAAAGAAAATTCTTCATTTTGAACTAAGTTATCATTCGGTCTCCCACAGTGAGCCCAAATATGGACCTAGGGACATGGTTTGAACAAACTTGAATCTCACCCCCCTAAGCATGCTGCATACCCAATATCAAAAAATTCTGCCTGCTGGATCTGGAGAAGATTTTTTAACAAATTTGCCTGGAATGCACTAAGTTCGAATTTGGGCTTCTATACTGAGCCCAAATGCGAATCCAGGGGGCCGATTTGAACAAACTTGAATCAGATCCACCCCACAATGTTGCATACCAAATATCAAAAGATTCTGCCTGCTGGATCTGGAGAAGATGATTTTTTAAGAAATTTGCCTGAAATGCACTAAGTTCGAATTCGAGCTTCTATACTGAGCCCAAATGTGAATCCAGGGAGCCGATTTGAACAAACTTGAATCAGATCCACCCCACAATGTTGCATACCAAATATCAAAAGATTCTGCCTGCTGGATCTGGAGAAGATTTTTTAAGAAATTTACCTGAAATCAGATCCACCCCATAATGCTGTATACCAAATGATTCTGACCACTTGTGCGGGAGAAGATTTTTTAGTAATTTCTCTAATATACATAGGGTGCTATCGGAGTTATGCCCCTTATGGAGCCCCAAGTGGGCATGTCCATTTCATTTGAATAAACTTGAACTGACATATGGTAATGAACATCCATACCAAGTTTCGAGCAAATCGACCTAGCGGTTTCAGAGGAGAAGTCGTTTGAAAAATGTTCATGATGCCGGCCGGACGACAAGTGATAAGTTTAGCTCCATTCGGTGAGCTAAAAAATCCCTCCCCCCCCTGTTTTTGAAGGAATCATCTTCAAAAAGAAAGAGGGGAGTGCTCTGGAATCAGTAAAAGCAGTACCAAATAACAATATAAATATTCGTCGAACAGGCGCCCAGGTATTAATTATTATTAATAAATTGATGCTTAATGCCACTTCAGAAGCTAAGGATATAGTGGTGATCCCGGTAATTAATATCGTCCGCTTGTAACGTATACCGGAGTCGGCATATGCAGATAGGTCGAAAACCGGTGATATAATATATAACATACACATGACCAATAGAATCACAATGGACGATCTCTGGAGAGAAAACACACTTCCAAGGTAACACACAGGCGACCCCATTCAGGAGTACAATAAATTCCAGTAATAACACTCCCTGACGTGTACAATCTGATATCTATGATTCTAGAAAATGTGCGAATATACAGGAGTGTAAGACAAGGTGTATTCGATTGGGTACCAACATTAATGGAAACCTGGATCTAGAAATGGAACGAGCTATGATAAATTCGACTCGACACGGACTGCCCCCGAAATAATTCATTGTTCTAAGGTCCATAACATACAATAATGCGTCTGCCTAATAATTCATTTATTATGCGCGTGAGTATTGAAATCCTGCATGTAATCATCTGAATACCAGTTAACTGACTAGACAGCTTCCCAGGTATCCAAAGACTAGCAATTTATTGATGATGAATTATGTGCTCGTATATGACATATAGACGAACAACCACAGGAAACCAACCAACTAAAAAGTGGATGTGATCATGAGGTCGCCACAGAACACGACCCAGCCGTCAATTGAGAAGACATTAAATGCATGAATGTAGTTAAATGCACATGAGGCTTACGGGAAGAAAACTACGTCTTGCCCAGTAATCGTCTCCAAACACATTGGTGGTGTGGAGGAAGGGGGGGGGGGGGGGATTCGAAGTCATATTGAACCTCCCTCACCCGCATTACTTTAATCTTTCTAGTGTTAGTCATCAAGGCTCCCTCACGTCTAACCGACTCCATAATGCCACTAAGCAGGATTTCGCAACGAGACTGTTTGATCAAAACAGAATCTGCTGAATCAATGGAGTTGGAGGATACGCATATCCTATCATTCCTTCCCATGAGATCGACAGAGTGTCTACTGCATACGCTCGATGATCTGAGCATGGCGACATGAATGTCTTTAACTGATTGTTCCGGTGTGTCGCAAACAGATCTATCATGGGACGATCCCACCAGCAGCAAATCTGCCTGAATATTCGCTTGTTGAGAGCCCACTCCGATGGCAACAGGCGACCTTTCCGAGAGTCTGCTAGTACATTCAGATGACCCGATATATGACGGACAGAGAGATGAACGCCATGATTCATGACGTATAGGAGAATCCTCTCCATTAATTCGAATAATGGAATCGAATCAGTGCCACCTTGGTTCCTGAGGTAAGCAACTACTGTCGAATTGTCAGACAGAATTTGAACGGGGACGTTCGCTATTAGGCGAATTCAATGTTGAAGTGCTAGCCATATTGACATCATCTCTTTGATATTTATGTGCTTCTCTAGGAACCGAGAGTCCCAAAGACCCTGACAATTGAACATGATGATACATGACGTCATGAATGTTCGCTATAATGTGAATCCAATGTTGAAGAGCTAGCCATATTGACATCATCTCTTTGATGTTTATGTGTTCTCTAGGAACCGAAGGTCACTAAGACCCTGACACTTCAAGTCTGCGGGACCTAGGGTCGCAACCCAACCCATCTGACTCGCATCCGTCATAATCGTGAAAGCAGTTGCAGCGGAACTACCTGAGTTAACCACTGAAGATCCTATCTGGAGGGGATGTGTGCGTAGACGGCCCATCAGAATAAGATCCGCAGCTGCTCCGCACAACCCCATCAGTTGCATGAATTCCCTCGTTATTAATGTGTCTGAGTGTAGGCAAAAGCGAGCATAACAACTGACTAATTTCGCTCTGGGTAACGGCAGATGAACCAGATGGTTGTGACTCTCGAAGCTCAGCCCCGACTTTCCGACTTTTTCTCGTTTACGATGAAACTGAGACGTCGGAGTAATCGACGCAGACTCTGAACATCGATCTGAAGAATAATTCTGTTGCCGTATCTCTGTAGAATGTCGTCCAAGTAAGCCGACGTTACCGCAGACGAATAAGCTTGGAAGTATGACATTACTGAGTTCATTATTCGAGTGAATGCCCAAGAAGCCAGGTTCAGACCAAAGCACATTGCTCTGAACTGACAAACCTTCCCTTGTACGACGAACCGAAGGTACTTTCTGAATGCTGGGTGTACCAGGGCATGAAAGTACGCATCCTATAGATCTATGCTTGCCGCATAGTCATTCATATAGAATTTTGGAGCCACGATAAGCTTGTTTATCCAGCTCAAATCTATTACCGGTTGGAACGAGCCGTCTGGCTTTGGTACGAGGAACAGGTGCCTGTAAAAACCCTGAGAATCATAATTCTCGATGACCTCTATTGCTTCTTTAATAAGAGAGCCTGTACTTCCGCAAGGAGAGACTCTCTTTTGAAAAGATCCGATGGAAGATTTGTCCAATGTGGACATCTTGTTAGTGGGGGTTCTGCTTGGAATGATAGCCGCAGGCCGTCCGAGACTACACCCACTGATCTTCCGTGACTGCTATCCAGTTTCTAGCGAAGGTTGATTCCCTTCTGCCAACTGGCAAGCAATAGAGGTCTTGAACATCACCTGTATGACCTGCGAGGCTTATGGGAGGAGAAACTACGTCGTCCTGGCAAAAAACCTCGTCCCATCGGCCTAGGGGCATCTGACCGATACACCTGATCAGACTTACGCCCCTATCCCGAGTTGCTATATTGACGATCTCCAGAGTAATTGTAAAAGGGTTTCTAGTACCCTCGTGAGGAGTTCCCTTTTGTTATTTAGATCTGGAAAGTCCTCCTTACTCTTGTCTGCTGAAGCAGGTTGTTGAGACTCCGACTAGTTGCCTGTTCATAGACTAATGAAAGCTTGTCGTCAAAAATAGTATCTCCGGAGACTGAAGCGACCCGGAGAGAGCTTTTCACCTTGTCATCTATAAGTGATGATGACGCAAGGGCAGCATCACGTCTGATTAACTCCTGATTAGCCACTGTAAGGGTGGAGTTATACGTGGTATACAAATTGCCCTGGAAAGAACTCTAAGAGAGGTACGAACGTCCTCAAATTCCTTCTCGTTGAGACGTTGAGCCATAGCTCTGGTAAGGTGATCTGCGTAAGACATTGTTTCCAAATTCGCTCTGCTTGATGAAATTGCCATTTTAATTGTGTCTGAGCGAATAGTGAATGATGCAGGCAAGGATACATCTAGATCCCCAGCCTGCTCATCCAAACGCAGAAGAGCTCTCTGAACATCTTCTCCAACCGTTTTAAATGAATGTGGTCCAAGAAACGGTATGTTTATGGAAGATATAGTTAAGAAACCGCCTTTTTTCCTTGCACTCGAGAGGTGAATACAGCGTCGTCTACATGGCCAAAGGACTGCGACACCTGTCTAGACTGAACCGGAAAAGAAAGAACTTCTTTCTCTGTCCGTATAAAGTCTGCGTCCAATGACGCCAGCGGTTTCTCTCTTGTTGTCGCAGCATTCTTATTCGTCGGAACAAATTCAGGGTAGTATTGATGGATGAAATCCATCGCAACCCTGTGCTGTTCCGAAAAGGAAGGGTAATCCTCTTCCTTATCCCTTTCACCATCCGAGAGAACCAGTTGCGAATCTCGGTTCATTGTATCTGCGTGAACAGACGACTGGACCGACCCAGCACCGCCCGACAGCTCAGGTTCTGAGTCTGAGGGAGGTTGAACCTGCACTTGCTGGGATGCTGCGATCAGCTGCGCAATCTGCGACAGCAAGTCCGTCATCGAGGCCTGAGGAGCACCGGTCTTCCGTTTCTTAACCGCTTGCTGCTCCTGGGAGGGTGTGTTGGAGATGGATCTCTTCTCTGAACATCCCGATGATCGAGGGCTTGTCTCCCTAGCTACCGGATGGTCCGACTTCACGGGCGAAGAGTGGTTCCTTCTTCATGCAGCAGGCTGGATATCCGAAGTCGGGTAGCTAGGATGCAGTCGTGTGTGCTTTAGTAACAGAGGAAGCCGTGACTGAAGCCAATGGAGTGTCCCGAGCGACGGGCGGACGTATGCTCCGTCTCGTGCAAGTTTCCAACCAGAAAACTTCATTTCGGCTTGTGAAACGTAGCAGAGGAAGCCGTGACTGAAGCTGACCCCGGCTGCAGACTAAACAGAGCGTCCCGAGTGGAGGGAGGACATTTGCTCCGGCTTGTGCAAGTTTCTCATAACATCTGGCCCCAAATGGTGCTAGGTTAGAGAGGGGACTCTCCTGCTTTGGATCTATTACACCTCGCCGACTACAAGTACTTGCTGACTTCCTCCCTATTTTCCGTCATTGCTGGGTGAGCTATTATTTAAGTGCTCGCTCTACCCACATATACACTTCCTTCGACAGCAATGGACTTACCTGGTGTCACGGGACCCACGGATGGAGTACCGCTTCACTGGTCGACCTAGCTGCTTGCAAGAGATTAAAACCCTTAACAAAAACAAAAGGCCCTAACTCTTGCAATCATGAGCACTGCAGCTAGCTCTATATGCTCCATGGAGTGCGACGATGGTAGCACAATTGGATGGGTGTCAGAATATCATCACCATGTTCATGTTCTTCTGAAATAGAAGCTGATAAAATGAATTATAACACGGTGAGAGGCCTGGCCTCAGAACCTCACCGCCAACAACATACCACGACGCCCGACTCCAATATCAGTCATCCCAGTGAAAACAAGAATGACAAGAGTCCGCAGGAGTGCATCGACTAAAGTCGATATCAGTCCTCCATACTCCACAACAAAATATATAATTAAGATACATGAATAATAGCAATCAAAATTAAATTCAAAATATTTTTTGGAAAAAACAAATTTTGTTTGAAAAAACGCCTAAGTTCCCAAAGGGAACATAAAGAGCCCAAAGGCATCCCTATAGAGCCTAAGTGTGGACAAAATCCAAATTTTATGAGCTACACTACCGGAATAATAATCACTGTATCCTACAGTAATTCTACAGTAATAGAATGTAAATGAAAGTGTCAAAGACACTGTAGCTTAACTTGTGTGTTGTGTTTGATGAAAAGGATAATGTTCAATGTTTATGAAAGGATTATGAAATAAGACAAGAATTGTGATAATGGGAATATGTTCATTTCTATTCCCTGTATACTATATTTTTGATAAAAATAATATGAGGTGTACACTGTACTAAAGAGCTGAGGGGTGGGTTAATATGACCTCACAGTTAATGTATCTGGCCCTCACAGTTAACATAAATCAACGAAAGTTACCAGGTTACAGTGAAATTATTCCAAAACGAGTCATCCTATCAAGTTACATTGAAATCCCTTCATAAATATGGCCTGTAGACTGTGCTAAAGATTTTTGGGCTTCGGGCCCCTGTAGCCGTCAGTTTCCCAATTGAGTCCAAAGGGGACGTTCTCATCTAGACATTATATGAAGTCAACCTACCAAGTTATAATGAAATCCCTTCATAAATATGACCTGAAGACTGTGCTAAAGGTATTTAGGCTTGGGCTTGGGCAGCCATCATGGTTGAATGATCGCAACCAAAAGGGGACACTCTCATCTGGGCATCATCTGGAGTGATCCTACGAAGTTACAATGAAAGCCCTTCATAAATATGACCTGTAGACTGTGCTCAAGGTTTTTGGGCATCGGGCCCCTGAAGCCGTCACAGCTGACCAATCACGACCAAAAAGGGATGTCATCATCTAGGCATTATATGGAGTCAAACTAACAGGTTACAATGAAATCCTTTCATAAATATGACCTACAGACTATGCTAAAGGTTTTGGGCTCGGGCAGCCATCAAGGCTGAATGATCGCGACCAAAAGGGGACGTCCTCATCTAGACATTATTTGGAGTCAACCTACCAAGGTACAATGAAATCCATTCATAAATATCACCTGTAGACTGTGCTAAAGATTTTCGGGCTTCAGGCCCCCGTAGCCATCACAGTTGCCTAATGGTGTCCAAAAGGGGCTGTTCTCATCTAGACATTATATGAAGTCAACCTACCAAGTTACAATGAAATCCCTTCATAAATATGATCTGTAGACTCTGCTCAAGCTTTTCGGGCTTCGGGCACCTGCAGCCATCACAGTTGACCAATCACGACCAAAAGGAGATGTCATCATCTAGGCATTATATGGAGTCAATGAAACAGGTTACAATGAAATCCTTCCATAAATATGACCTTTTGCCTATGCTAAAGGTTTTTTGGGCACCCATCAAGGCTGATTGATCGCGATCAAAATGGGACGTTCTCATCTAGACATTATTTGGAGTCATCCTACCAAGTTACAATGAAATCCCTTCATAAATATGACCTGTAGACTGTGCTAAATGTTTTCGGGCTTCAGGCCCCTGCAGCCGTAACAGTTGCCCAATCACGTCCAAAAGGAAACTTTCTCATCTAGACATTATATGAAGTCAACCCACCAAGTTACAATGAAATTCCTCAATAAATATGACCTGTAGACTGTGCTAAAGGTTTTTGGGCTCGGGCAGTCGTCACAGTTGGCAGATCATGCCTAAAGGGGAAATTCTCATCTAGACATCATAAGGAGTCATCCTACCAAGTTACAATGAAATCCCTCCATATTAAACATGACCTGCAGACTATGATAAAAGTTTTTCGTTTCGGGCTTAGGTAGTCATCACGGTTGATAGATCATGCCCAGAAGGGGATGTTCTCATCTAGGCATTATACAGAGGCATCCTACCAAGTTACAATGAAATCCCTTCATAAATACGACCTGTAGATTGTGCTAATGGTTTTCGGGCAACCATACCGGTTGACCGATCGCGACCAAAAGGGGACGTTCTCATCTAGACATGACCCCAAACCTGCATATGAAATTTCGTGATGATCAGACAAGAACTGCGGGGTGTAGCCCATGCTAAACGAAAATGTGAACAGACTTCCGCACACGTGATGGCAATAGCTTATCTTGACTTTGTCAAGTTAAGCTAAAAAGTCGGGAAACCTGATATTTTGGCGCTTTTCCATATTTCCAAGGGCTCACACAAGAATAAGGCAATCAGCATGAAACTCAAATTTGATCTGTAAGTCATCATTCTATAGTGGGTTACCAAAAATGAAATCATTCCGTTGAAGCATTTTAAAACAAGAGGCCCCAAACAGCCTTAATCGCTCACTGGCCAAAGTGGTTCAAAGAGAAGTATTTGGGGTCACATTCAGTTAGACACAAAGGAATGAAGTCATGAGAGAAAATTTTATGGAACTAGGGACATGGCTTGAACAAACTTGAATCTTACCCCCCTAAGGATGCTGCATACCAAATATCAAAAGCATTCATCTGCTGGATCTGAAGAAGATTTTTAAAAGAAAATTCCTCATTTTGAACTCTGCTGGATCTGAAGAAGATTTTTAAAAGAAAATTCCTCATTTTGAACTAAGTTATCATTCTGGCTCAGACAGTGAGCCCAAATATGAACACAGGGCCTTGGCTTGAACAAACTTGAATCTCACCCCCTAAGGATGCTGCATGCCAAATATCAAAACATTCTGAGTGGTGAATCTGGAGAAGAAGAAAATTCCTTATATTTACTAAGTTATAAAAATTTCAGGCTCCCACAGGGAGCCCAAATATGGACCCAGGGACTTGGCTTTAACAAACTTGAATCTCACTCCCTAAGGATGCTACACACCACATATCAAAACATTCCGACAGCTGGATCTGAAGAAGATTTTTAAAGAAAATTCCTCATTTCGAACCAAGTTACAATTCAAGCTCCCACAGTGAGCACAAGTATGGACCTAGGGAGATGGCTTGAACAAACTTGAATCTCACCCCCCTAAAGATGCTGCATACCAAATATCAAAACATTCCAACTGCCGGATCTGAAGAAGAAGATTTTTAAAGAAAATTCCTCATTTTGAACTAAGTTATAATTCGGGCTACCACAGTGAGCCCAAATATGAACCCAGGGACTTGGCTTGAACAAACTTGAATCTCACCCCCTAAGCATGCTGCATACCCAATATCAAAAGATTCTGCCTGCTGGATCTTGAGAAGAAGATTTTTAAAGAAATTTGCCTGAAATGCACTAAGTTCAAATTTGGACTCCTATACTGAGCCCAAATATAAACCCAGGGGGCCGGTTTGAACAAACTTGAATCAGATCCACCCCACAATGTTGCATACCAAATATCAAAAGATTCTGCCTGCTATATCTCAAGAAGAAGATTTTTTAAGAAATTTGCTTGAAATGCACTAAGTTTGAATTCCAGCTTCTATAGTGAGCCCAAATATGAATCCAGGGGGCCGATTTGAACAAACCTGAATCAGATCCACCTCTCAAAGTTACATACCAAATATCAAAAGATTCTGCCTGCTGGATCTGGAGAAGATTTTTTAAGAAATTTGCCTGAAATGCACTAAGTTCGAATTCAGGCTTCTATACTGAGCCCAAATATGAATCCAGGGGGCCAATTTGAACAAAGTTGCATCAGATCCACCCTACAATGTTGCATACCAAATATCAAAAGATTCTGCCTGCTGGATCTGGAGAAGAAGATTTTTTAAGAAATTTGCCTGAAATTCACTAAGTTCAAATTTGGGCTCCTATACTGAGCCCAAATAAGAATCCAGGGAGCCGATTTGAACAAACCAGAATCAGACCCATACCAAGATGATGCATACCAAGTATCAAAACTTTCTGCCTGCTGGATCTGAAGAAGAAGATTTTGTAAGAAATTTGCCTGAAATGCACTAAATTCGAATTCCAGCTTCTATAGTGAGCCCAAATATGAATCCTGGGGGCCGATTTGAACAAACTTGAATCAGATCCACCCCTCAATGTAGCATACCAAATATCAAAAGATTCTGCCTGCTGGATCTGGAGAAGAAGATTTTTTAAGAAATTTGCCTGAAATGCACCAAGTTCGAATTCGGGCTTCTATACTGAGCCCAAATATGAATCCACGGGGGCCGATTTGAACAAACTTGAATCAGATCCACCCCACAATGTTGCATACCAAATATCAAAAGATTCTGCCTGCTGGATCTGGAGAAGAAGATTTTTTTAAGAAATTTGCCTGTAATTCACTAAGTTCAAATTTGGGCTTCTATAGTGAGCCCAAATATGAATCCAGGGAGCCGATTTGAACAAACTTGAATGAGACCCTTACCAAGATGATGCATACCAAGTATCAAAAGTTTCTGCCTGCTGGATCTGGAGAAGAAGATTTTTTAAGACATTTGCCTGAAATGCACTAAGTTTGAATTTGGGCTTTTATACTGAACCCAAATGTGAATCCAGGTGTCCAATTTGAACAAACTTGAATCAGACCCATACCAAGTTGATGCATACCAAGTATCAAAAGATTCTGCCCACTGGCTCTGGAGATTTTTTTAATAATTTTTCTATAATTCATATGGTGCTATCAGAGTTATGCCCCATACAGAGCCCCCAAGGGACGTGGCCTTTCATTTGAACAAACCTGAATTGCCATATAGTAATGAACATCCACATGAAGTTTCGTAAAATCGGACCAGTGGTTTCATCAGAGAAGTCGTTTGAAAAATGTTCACGACGCCAGACGGACGACGGAAGGCAAGTGATAAGTTTAGCTCCCTTCGGTGAGCTAAAAAAGTCTGGAAAACTGATATTTTGGCGCTTTTCCATATTTCCAAGGGCTATAACTCACACAAGAATAATGCAATCAGCATGAAACTCAAACTTCGTCTGTAAGTCATCGTTCTATAGTAGGTTACCAAAAATGAAATCATTCGGTTGAAGCATTTCCAAAAAAAAGTCCGGAAAACAAAAGTGTGACTGACATTTTCTATATTTGCAAGGGCCATAACTCACTCAAGAATAATGCAATCAGCATTAATGAAACTCAAACTTGATCTGTAAGTCATCGCTCTATAGTAGGTTACCAAAAATGAAATCATTCGGTTGAAAAAAACAAAAAAAAGTGACTGACAGACTGACGGATGGACAGAGTGCAAATCTATAGTCCCCTCCGGCGATGCTGGTAGGGGACTAGTAACATTTGAGTGGCATGACAAAGCAACAGAAGCTTTTATCTGCTTTAACATCTCTGCACATGACATGGTTGAGGAAAAACAAGAGACTGCAATCAACATTTTCAATTATATTTATTATTATTTTTGCCTAATCGTAATTAAAACCACATGTAGATCACAAATTCAACAGAAAACAATTATGCTTTTCTTATTCAAAAATGACCAGTTTTGTATCAATCAGGCGATCGACACACCTCTCTCCAGCTAAAAACGTTTTTCTGTTGGCCAAACAATAATGTGATTTTTCATCCCCAAAAGCTGCCAGAAGTCTCCCCAATTAATAACTGATTTCAAAATTTTCTTCATCACTCATGCCTTTGGCATCTGCATCAGGGGCATACAGAATATGATGCGTAGCATCATCCGAGACACATAACAGCGAGATGGGGGCTAGCACAAGAGATGGTGCACCCCTCTCATTGGATGAGGCACATTGCCTTTCCCAGAGAATAATTTTTAAATTCAAGAAGAACAGAAAAAACGCAATTTCCTTGACTCTGTCCATTTGTGTCCATAATTACCATCAAACAGAATCCGAATAAATTATGAAATATTTCTCATGTAAATTTGCTATTATGCACCCCTCATACGGTTTATTCCCAACAAGACGAATGTCGAAATTGGTCATCCCAACAAGACGAAACCAAACAAAACAAATTTATTTAAAATGACTGCATAGCCCATTTATTTTGAGGTTCTGAGCAAAAATGTATACAAGAAGGGTATTTTGAAGTGGAATTTTAAATTGTTCAAAAAAAAATCTACTTGCGATAATACAAACCAGGTAGAAAAACTCAAATTAACAATTGAGTAACAAAACATAAAAGAGTTTACATCTTGTACCATAAAATATAATAATTTAGCCCTTTTTTTTATCTATTTGCATGTTATTTATGCTTTAAAAAATTGCAAGGAAAATTTTCCATTCATCAACAGTAGGTTGTAGTAAGGTTTGGTTTTGAACTGTGAATTATCCTCTCAATTATATCAAGTGTAAATTACGTGGGGATGGAAATTATGACAAGGAATATAAACAAAGTCTATTAAAATATTAAAATATTTAACCAGAAATGTTTTAACTTTTGGGGCCAGTTTCAGAATTTAAACTAAAATCTCTTGTTTCGAGCTTGTTTTTTCAACTGTGTTGACAATATCTTTTTGTAAAATGCACTTTCAGTGTCAATAGTGAGTTTTCATAAAAATAAGTGACTGAAAGTTTGTACAGCATTTAAAGTATTGACAAAGTAAGACTTAAGGATATAACATTTGAACTCACTACGGAAATTTATTTATTTATTATGGTTTAACGATACATTAACAGCCAAGGCCAAGGCCATATCATGTCGGTGACAGTTTTATGGGTGGAGGAAGCCGGATTACCCGGGGAGAAGCACTGAGCAATGACAAGCAGCTGCCAGCTCTCCAACATCATAACTCCGCACTACAGCACAGGCAAGGTTAGATTGGTTGAAGACATGCACACCATCGTCTTGCAGTACGCTTTAGTACACGGCGTCATCGTGCCCCCATGTGGACAATAAGGGTTAAGTGCCTTGCCCAAGGACACAATGTGGGAGTCCGAATCGATCGCTCAGATGGTCACCCATCCAAGAACTAACCGGACTCGACGTTGCTTAACTTCGGTGATCTGATGAGAACAGGTCACTGCAATGCCACCGTATCCCCAAGACGGAAATAAACTCTTGCTCAAGTCAAACAGTGAATGTGGGCGATCAAGAGATGAAAAATAAAAATATTAAAAATAACTGCTCAGCAACTACTGAAGCATGTGAAACAACCACCCCAAAAGAGCGTAATTATACACTTTATAAATCTCTTTTCATGAATTTCCCCTATAGTTTATGAAAAAATAATTTTTCGTCCTGGCGGGATTCGTCTTGTTGGGATATTTCAGCCATTCGTCTTATTGGGACGACACCCCTCATATGCATCTTACAAGTATAAATATCTGGATATTAAAATTTCTACACTACTGATTCATACTCACTATCACTGTAACAATCCCCTAGAAAAAGCATAGTAGGCCTAATGCAAGCACTACAGTGAAAATAAAAGCAATATTCCAATGCTGTTAGGGCTTCTTAATTTTTTAACATGTTTACTTTTTATTATGTTTATTTGTTGTGCAACAACCTCTTCCTTTAACCCTTTACCCAACAAATCGGCTGCATCCGCCCGCATAATTTACAAATTAAGTAGTTTACACAAGAGGCCCCAGGGCGCTCACCTGACATGGTAGCCAAAATATCAACCCACAGAATTGATTTCAACAAGTTGCATCTGCTTCTCCTAAGAAAAGCTTATACCAAATATCCAAAGATTCTGACCAGTGGATCTAAAAAACCAGAGAATTGATTTCAACAAGTTGCATCTGCTCCTCCTAAGAAAAGCTTATACCAAAGATTCTGACCAGTGGATCTAAAAAAAAAGAAGATTTTTAAAGAATATTCCTCATATTGAACTAAGTTATAATTCAGGCTCCCACAGGGAGCCCATATATGAACCCAGGGACTTGGCATTAACAAACTTGAATCTCACCCCTTTAAGGATGCTGCACACCAAATATCAAAACATTCCGACTGCTGGATCTGAAGAAGAATATTTTTAAAGAAAATTCCTCATTTTGAACTAAGTTACAATTCGAGTTCCCAGAGTGAGTCCAAATATGGCCCTAGGGACATGGCTTGAACAAACTTGAATCTCACCCCCTGAGGATGCTGCATACCAAATATCAAAACATTCTGACTGATGGATCTGAAGAAGATTTTTAAAGAAAATTCCTCATTTTGAACTAAGTTATCATTCGGGCTCCCACAGCGAGTCCAAATATGGACCTAGGGACATGGCTTGAACAAACTTAAATCTCCACCCCCCCCCCCCCCCCCACACCCTAAGGATGCTGCATACCAAATAGCAAAACATTCCGACTGCTGGATCTGAAGAAGATTTTTAAAGAAAATTCCTCATTTTGAACTAAGTTATAATTCGGGCTACCACAGTGAGCCCAAATATGAACCCAGGGATTTGGCTTGAACAAACTTGAATCTCATCCCCCTAAGCATGGTGCATACCCAATATCAAAAGCTTCTGCCTGCTGGATCTTGAGAAGAAGATTTTCAAAGAAATTTGCCTGAAATGCACTAAGTTCAAATTTGGGCTCCTATACTGAGCCCAAATATAAACCCAGTGGGCCGATTTGAACAAACTTGAATCAGATCCACCCCACAATGTTGCATACCAAATATCAAAAGATTCTGCCTGCTGGATCTGGAGAAGAAGATTTTTTAAGAAATTTGCCTGAAATGCATTAAGTTCGAATTCGAGCTTCTATAGTGAGCCCAAATATGAATCTAGGAAGCCGATTTGAACAAACTTGAATCAGATCCACCCACAATGTTGCATACCAAATATCAAAAGATTCTGCCTGCTGGATCTGGAGAAGAAGATTTTTTAAGAAATTTCCCTGAAATGCATTAAGTTCGAATTCGAGCTTCTATAGTGAGCCCAAATATGAATCCAGGGGGCCGATTTGAACAAACTTGAATCAGATCCACCCCACAATGTTGCATACCAAATATCAAAAGATTCTGCCTGCTGGATCTGGAGAAGAAGATTTTTGAAGAAATTTGCCTGAAATGCACTAAGTTCGAATTCGAGCTTCTATAGTGAGCCCAAATATGAATCTAGGAAGCCGATTTGAACAAACTTGAATCAGATCCACCCCACAATGTTGCATACCAAATATCAAAAGATTCTGCGTGCTGGATCTGGAGAAGATTTTTTTAAGAAATTTGCCTGAAATGCACTAAGTTTGAATTCGAGCTTCTATAGTGAGCCCAAATATGAATCTAGGGAGCCGATTTGAACAAAGTTGCATCAGATCCACCCCACAATGTTGCATACCAAATATCAAAAGATTCTGCCTGCTGGATCTGGAGAAGAAGATTTTTTCAAGAAATTTGCCTGAAATGCACTAAGTTCAAATTTGGGCTCCTATACTGAGCCCAAATATAAACCCAGGGGGCCAATTTGAACAAACTTGAATCAGATCCACCCCACAATGTTGCTTACCAAATATGAAAAGATTCAGCCTGCTGGATCTGGAGAAGAAGATTTTTTAAGAAATTTGCCTGAAATGCACTAAGTTCGAATTCGAGCTTCTATAGTGAGCCCAAATATGAATCTAGGAAGCCGATTTGAACAAACTTGAATCAGATCCACCTCACAATGTTGCATACCAAATATCAAAAGATTCTGCCTGCTGGATCTGGAGAAGAAGATTTTTGAAGAAATTTGCCTGAAATGCACTAAGTTCAAATTCAGGCTTCTATAGTGTGCCCAAATATAAATCCAGGGGGCCGATTTGAACAAACTTGAATCAGATCCGCCCCACAATGTTGCATACCAATATGAAAATATTCTGCCTGCTGGATCTGGAGAAGAAGATTTTTGAAGAAATTTGCCTCAAATGCATTAAGTTCGAATTTGAGCTTCTATAGTAAGCCCAAATATGAATCTAGGGAGCCGATTTGAACAAACTTGAATCAGATCCACCCCACAATGTTGCATACCAAATATCAAAAGATTCTGCCTGCTGGATCTGGAGAAGATTTTTTAAGAAATTTGCCTGAAATGCACTAAGTTCGAATTCAAGCTTCTATAGTGAGCCCAAATATGAACCCAGGGGGCCGATTTGAACAAACTTGAATCAGATCCACCCTACAATGTTGCATACCAAATATCAAAGGATTCTGCCTGCTGGATCTGGAGAAGAAGATTTTTTAAGAAATTTGCCTGAAATGCACTAAGTTCGAAATCGGGCTCCTATACTGAGCCCAAATATGAACCCAGGGGGCCGATTTGAACAAACTTGAATCTGATCCACCCTACAATGTCGAATACCAAATATCAAAAGATTCTGCCTGCTGGATCTGGAGAAGAAGATTTTTTAATGTTTTTCCCATTGCCTACAGTGTTAAAAAGTGCTGACTCAGCACTTTTTCAAAGTCCTGAAAAAGGGACCTTGTGATCAAACCGATAGGGATTTTTTTTAACCATTCTATTCTACTGGATAAAAGTAAGCTTTATACAAAATAAGAATTCTCTGAGCCATGTAGTTTTGGAGATATGGCAGTTTTAAGGTTTTTCCTATTTTTAGCTCCGGAGGTTCCCACGGGGCAATGAGAAAATTTTTCTTTGCATCAATCAACTACTTATGACCCATTATCATCTCATATCAAATTTGGTTCAAATCGACCTCACGGTTCAGAAAATAGAAATTTTAGGCGAGGACAAAATGTTTGCCCCTCCCATAACGAAGGCAAATAATGCCCAACAAACTTCTCTTGAACAAACTTGATTCTAAACCTCAAAAGAACTCTGTATACCACATATCAAGTCTCTGCTACTGGTGGTGCATTTGAAGAAGATTTTCAAAAAATTTGGCCATTTTTTCCCCACACCTATTCTCAATATGAGCCGAAACCTAATTTGGATAAAAATCAAAATGCCCCTATATAACCACTACTTACATGAAATTTAATTAAAATGTGGGCAGTGGTTTAGGAGAAAGAGGCTCAAACACCACCTTCACGCAGGACGAAGAGTGATAAGAAAAGCTCACCCTGACTTTCAGTCAGGTGAGCTAAAAAATATATATTTAAAAAAATTTCAACGAAACCATATCATGTGACCCCTCATTGGAACGAGCTTGTCAAGCTCATTCCAATGAGGGGTCACATGATATGGTTTCATTGAAATTTTTTGAAAAATTTGAAAAAACAAATATTGAAATCATAAATTTTGATACCGTCTATTGGGTAAAGGCTTAAACCCACTTCTACTGTATATCCACCTACATGTACATCCACCCATAGCATATTTCAAACTGAGAAAAAATGCCAAGTATGTGGCAATTGAAAGTGCCTTAAAACATGCCCGGCTGGCTTCACACCAAGTTCACCGACATTTTACAGAATTAGGCTTGTGGGCAAGGGTGGCACTACAGGAGATGGTCGACCCTCGTAAAACAGGCTATTATCCCACTTCCCAGCCACACCAACCTGCTTCTTTGAGTGTTCCCATTCAAATAAAAAAATAAATCTATTCAACCCCCCCACCCCCTCACACACACAATTTTTTTATTGTTTTCAATAGCAAATCCGGAGGAGGGGTATGGCCAGCGTACATCAACGGTCAATCAAACAACAGGGAACAATGAAAGTGTCAATGACACTGTAACTTAACTTGTGTGTTGTATTTGATGAAAAGGATAATGTTCAATGTTTATGAAAGGATTATGAAATAAGACAAGAATTGTGATAATTGGGAATATGTTCATTTTTGGTCCCTGTTTGCTATGTTTTTGATAAAAATAATATGAGGTGTACACTGTACTAAAGAGCTGAGGGGAGGGTTAATATGACCTCACAGTTAATGTATGTGGCCCTCACAGTTAACGTATATTAACGAAAGTTACCAAGTTACAGTGAAATTATTCCAAAACGAGTCATCCCATCAAGTTACATTGAAATCCCTTCATAAATATGGTCTGAAGACTGTGCTAAAGGTTTTCGGGCTTCAGGCCCCTGTAGCCGTCAGTTTCCCAATTGTGTCCAAAGGGGATGTTCTCATCTAGACATTATATGAAGTCAACCTACCAGGTTACAATGAAATCCCTTCATAAATATGACCTGTAGACTATGCTAAAGGTTTTTGGGCTTTGGGCTCGGGCAGCCATCATGGTTGAATGATCGCAACCAAAAGGGGACATTCTCATCTGGGCATCATCTGGAGAGATCCTACGAAGTTACAATGAAATTCCTTCATAAATATGACCTGTAGACTGTGCTCAAGGTTTTTGGGCTTCGGGCCCCTGAAGCCTTCACAGTTGACCAATCTCGACCAAAAGGGGATGTCATCATCTAGACATTATATGGAGTCAAACTAACAGGTTACAATGAAATCCTTCCATAAATATGACCTATAGACTATGCTAAAGGTTTTGGGGTCTTGGGCTCGGGCAGCCATCAAGGCTGAATGATGGTGACCAAAAGGGGACGTTCTCATCTAGACATTATTTGGAGTCATCCTACCAAGCTACAATGAAATCCCTTCACAATTATGACTAGTAGACTGTTCTAAAGCTTTTCAGGCTTCGGACCCTGTAGCCGTCACAGTTGCCCAATCGTGTCAAAAAGGGGAAGTTCTAATCTAGACATTATTTGGAGTCATCCTACCAAGCTACAATGAAATCCCTTCATAATTATGACCAGTAGAAAGTTCTAAAGGTTTTCGGGCTTTGGGCCCCTGTAGCCGTCACAGTTGCCCAATCGTGTCCAAAAGGGAACGTTCTTATCTAGACATTATATGAAGTCAACCTACCAAGTTACAATGAAATCCTTTCATAAATATGACCTGTAGACTGTGCTAAAGGTATTCAGGCTTCGGGCTCGGGCAGCCATAATGGTTGAATGATCGCAACCAAAAGGGGACATTCTCATCTGGGCATCATCTGGAGTGATCCTACAAAGTTACAATGAAATCCCTTCATAAATATGACCTGTAGACAGTGCTCACGATTTTCAGGCTTCGGGCACCTGTAACCATCACAGTTGGCCAATCACGACCAAAAGGGGATGTCATCATCTAGGCATTCTATGGAGTCAACCTAACAGGTTACAATGAAATCCTTCCATAAATATGACCTATAGCCTATGCTAAAGTTCTTTGGGCTCGGGCAGCCATAAAGGCTGAATGATCACGACCAAAAAGGGACGTTCTCATCTAGACATTATTTGAAGTCATCCTACCAAGCTACAATGAAATCCTTTCATAAATATGACCTGTAGACTGTGCTAAAGGTTTTTGGGCTTCGGGCCCCTGTAGCCGTCACAGTTGCCCAATCGTGTCAAAAAGAGGACGTTCTCATCTAGACATTATATGAAGTCAACCTTCCAAGTTACAATGAAATCCCTTCATAAATATGACCTGTAGACTGTGCTAAAGGTTTTTGGGTTTCGGGCTCGGGCAGCCCTCCTGGTTGAATGATCGCAACCAAAGGGGACAATCTCATCTGGGCATCATCTGGAGTGATCCTACGAAGTTACAATGAAATCCCTTCAAAATATGACCTGTAGACTGTGCTCAAAGTTTTCGGGCTTCTGGCACCTGTAGCCATCACAGATGACCAATCGCGACCAAAAGGGGATGTCATCATCTAGGCATTATATGGAGTCAACCTAACAGGTTACAATGAAATCCTTCCATAAATATGACCTTTTGCCTATGCTAAAGATTTTTGGGCTCGGCCATCCATCAAGGCTGAATGATCGTGATCAAAATGGGACGTTCTCATCTAGACATTATTTGGAGTCATCCTACCAAGTTACAATGAAATCCCTTCATAAATATGACCTGTAGACTGTGCTAAATGTTTTCGGGCTTTGGGCTCCTGTAGCCGTCACAGTTGCCCAATCACGTCCAAAAGGGGACCTTCTCATCCAGATAATATATGAAGTCAACCCACCAAGTTACAATGAAATTCCTCAATAAATATAACCTGTAGACTGTGCTAAAGGTTTTCGGGTTTTGGGCTCGGGCAGTCGTCACGGTTGGCAGATCATGCCCAAATGGGGAAATTCTCATCTAGACATTATAATGAGTCATCCTACCAAGATACAATGAAATCCCACCATATTAAACATGACCTGCAGACTGTGCTAAAAGTTTTTGGGTTTCGGGCTTGGGCAGCCAGCATGGTTGATGGATGATGCCCAAAAGGGGATGTTCTCATCTAGGCATTATACAGAGGCATCCTACCAAGTTACAATGAAATCCCGTCATAAATACAACCTGTAGACTGTGCTAGCGGTTTTCGGGTTTTGGGCTCGGGCAGCCATACCGGTTGACCGATCGCGACCAAAAGGAGACGTTCTCATCTAGACGTGACCCCAAACCTGCATATGAAATTTCGTGACGATCAGACAAGAACTGCGGGGTGTAGCCCGTGCTAAAGGAAAATGTGAAGAGACTCACATACTAACAGACTTCCGCACGCGTGATGGCAATAGCTTATCTTGACTATGTCTTATTCATCACCTGTACGACTAACAAGGCTTACGGAAGGAGAAAGTACATCCTCCCCACAAAGAACCTCGTCCCATCATCTTAGGGGCGTCTGACCTATAGTCTGGATCAGACCTGCGCCCCTTTTCAAGTCGCTATACTGACGACTTCCGGAGTAAATATAAGAGGGTTTATTGTACCCTTGCGAGAAGTTCACTTAACTAATTAAGTCGAACGGCTTCGCTTACCCCGGTCTGTTGAAGCGTGTTGAGATGCAGACTTCAGTTGCAGTGTATTGGAAGCTTTCATAGACTAACGAAAGCTCATCGTCAAATAGAGTATATCTGGAGATCGGAGCGCCTCGGAGAGAGCTTTTCACCTTGTCATCTATAAGTGATGATGATGCAAGGGTATCATCACGTCTGATCAACTCCCAATTGCCACCGTCAGGGCAGAGTTGTGCGTGGCATACATGACTGCCCTGGAAAGAACTCTAAGTGAGGAACAAACATCCTCTAATTCCTTCTCATTAAGACGTAGCCATAGCTCTGGTGGGGTGATCTGCGTAGGACATCACGTCCAGATTCGCTCTATTGGATGAAATAGCACATTCCATCACTTCCGAGCATATACTGAATGATGCAGGTAGGGACATATTTTCATACCCTGCCTGCTCATTTAAACGCAAAGGAGCTCTCTGAACATCTTCTCCAACTGTTTTAAATGAACGTAGTCCAAGGAACGGTCTATTTATTGATGATGTCGATAAGAAACCGCCTTCCTCTTTGCACTAGAGAGGTGAATATGGCATCGATAACATGGCTGAAGGCCTCCGACACCTGTCAAGACTGTTTCGGGAAGGAAAGAACATCCTCTTTCCTCCACACGAAATCTGCTTCAGAGACGACAGCGGTTTCTCTATAATAGTCGCAGCTTGCTGATCAGGTGTAACGAACTCAGTATAGTATTGATAAAATTCATTGCTACCATATGCTGTTCCAAAAGGGAAGGGTAATCCTCTTCCTTGTCCCTTTCACCATCTGACTGATTCAGCTCTGACATTTGGTCATTTGCATCTGTGTGTACAGATGACTGGACAAACCCAGTACCGTCCGACAGCTCACCACCGGAGTCTGCTCTTGCACTTGCTGGGATGCTGCAATCAGTTGCGCAATCTGCGACAGCAAGTTCGTTACCGAGGCTTGAGGATTAGCGGTTTTCTGTTTTTTCGCTGCTTGCTAACCCTCGGACTAAGATCCGGAGATAGATCTCTTCTCCGAACGTCCTGATGAACAAAGCCTCAGAACGCTAGCTACGGATGGTCCGACTTCATGGGCGAAGACTGGCTCCGTCTTTGCACAACTGGCTGGATATCCAGTCGGGTAGCTAGCATGCAGTCATGTGTGCTTTTATAACGTAGTGGAGGAAGCCGTGACTGAAGCCGACCCCAGCTGCAGTCTAGACGGAGCATCCCGAGTGGCGGGCGGACATATGCTCCGACTTGTGCAAGTTTTTCAAAACATTTCGCTCCACATGTTGTTGGGTTAGAGAGGGACCTCTCCCACTCGCAGTCTTATCAGACCAAGCCAAGCCTCCCGACAAGAAAACTTTGGTCCGGCTTGTGCAAGTTTCTTATAACAACCTCTGGCCCCAGAACTTGTTGGGTTAGAGAGGGGCCTCTCACACTGAACCCCAAAATATTTGTTCTCATAGCACAGTGATAACAAAGGCACCCCAAAACACTCGTTCCTGCCCCAAGGTGATAACAAAGGTACCCAAGAAGATTTGTGAAGTTCGGTTCATAAATACGGCCTCTAGCCTGAGCCGTATAGAAGTTGTGTACAAACAAGAGGCCCCAGGGGGCCTGAGGGCACTCACCTGACATGGTAGTCTAAATATGAAACCAGGGACTTGACTTGAATAAGCTGCAAACGCCCCTCCTAAGAAAAGCATATACCAACTAGATTAAGCGATTGTGCCCACATAATACACAGGATTTTCCTTCTATTTTCAGTTCCTGCACTTTTATGTCCCAAAATTGAGATAAACGCATAAAAAAGATTTTTTTTTATTTTTGTTTGGAAATTTTCGAAGTCCCAAACAAAATATTTTCAGCCTAAAATTTTTTTTTTCTTCTTAAAATTGACCAAAACGCAGCATAAAAAACCAAAAAACTAATTTCCGGATTTCGGTCCCACCAGGCCCCCAAATTTTCAGTGTAAAAATAAAAGATTTTTTTGTCTTAAAAGTGACTGAAACGCATAAAAAAAACAAAAAAAAAATTTCTGGATTTTGGTCCAAAAAGTCCGGAATGGGACCCGAAATTTTCTGCCTAAATATGAACCCAGAGACTTGGATTGAACAAACTTGAATTCCCCCCCCCCCCCCCCCCAAGGATGCTGCAATCCAAATATCAAAAGATTCTTATTGGTAGATCTGAAGAAGAAGATTTTTAAAGAATATTCCTCATACTGCACTAATTTCCCACCCAGCCCCCAAATTTTCAGTGTAAAAAAAAAAATTTTTTTTTGTCTTAAAATTGTCCAAAACGCATAAAAAAAAAAAAAATTTTTTTTTCCAGATTTGGGTCCTAAATTTTCAAAGTCCCACCCGGCCCCCAAATTTTCAGTGTAAAAAAAAAATTTTTTTTAGTCTTAAAATTAACCGAAACGCATAAAAAAAACAATAAAAATTTCCGGATTTTGGTCCAAAATTTCCAAGTCCGGAACGGGACCCCAAATTTTCATTCTAAATATGAACCCAGGGACTTGGCTTGAACAAACTTGAATCTCACCCCCCTAAGGATGCTGCATACCAAATATCAAAAGATTCTTATTGGCAGATCCGAAGAAAAAGATTTTTAAAGAAAAGTCCTCATATTGCACTAAGTTAAAATACGGGCTCCCATAGGGAGCCCAAATGTGAACCCAAGAACTAGATTTGTACAAACTTGAATCTGACCTGCCTGGAGATGTTGTATACCAAATATGAAATGATTCTGAAGGGTGGATCTGAAGAAGATTTTGAAAGAAAGCCCTCATATTGCACTAAGTTAAAATTCGGCTCTCATAGGGAGCCCAAATGTAAACCCAGGAACCAGATTTGTACAAACCTGAATCTGACCTCCCTGGAGATGTTGTATACCAAATATGAAATGATTCTGACTGCTGGATCTGAAGGAGATTTTGAAAGAATAATGCTCATTTTGAACTAAGTTAAAATTTGGGCTCCCACAGGAAGCCTAAATTTGATGAACCCAGGGACTCAATTTGAACAAACTTGAATCTGCCACCCCCCCCCCCCCCCCCCACCCCCCTAGAGATGATGAATACCAAATAGGACAGAATTCTGCCTGGTGGATCTGAAGAAGATTTTTTGGAATTTTGGAAAGAAATTCATGGGTGCTATCTGAGTTATGCCCTTTGTGGTGTTACAAGTTTATTTGTACAAGTTTGAATTGACATATGATAGCGAACATGCACACCAAATTTGGTTCAATTTGATCCATTAGTTTGTGAGGAGAAGTCGATAATGTAAAGTTTACGACGGACGGCAAGTGATAAGTTAAGCTCTCTTCGGTGAGCTAAAAACTGATTGGACCTAATTTCGGTACAAAATGGCCACTGGCAGCCATCTTGAATTTTGGACCACACCCAGAAACACTCGTTCTCGTCCCAAGGTGATAACAAAGGTACCCAAGAAGTTTCGTGAAGATTGGTTCATAAATACAGCCTCTAGCCCGAGCTGTATTGACATGTGTACTTACTGTGTATAAGTAGCACTGAATAAATCAAAGTTCATCTAATTTGCATAATTTCTGCACGAGAAAAAAAAACGTATTATATGTGATGTCTTCCATTTTTCTAAACATTCATTCAAAAATTTATTCAAATCAGAACCTTCATAGAGAAGTTCTGTACCAAAAACTGATTGTAGCTAATTTTGGTACAAAATGGCCACTAGAAGCCATCTTGAATTTCGCACCGCACCCAAAAAGACTCGTTCTCATTCCAAGGTGATAACAAAGGTACCCAAGAAGTTTCATGAAGATCGGTTCATAAATACAGCCTCCAGCCCTAGCCGTATTGACATGTGAACTTACAGTGTATAAGTAGCGCTGAATAATTCAAAGTTCATCTAATTTGCATAATTTCCGCAGGAGAAAAAAACCCGTATTATATGTGATGTATTCCATGTTAGTAAACATTCATACAAAAATTTATTCAAATCAGAACTTTCATACAGAAGTTCTGTACAAAAAACTGATTGCACTAACTAAAGTACAAAATGGCTGCTGGTGGCCATCTTGAATTTCGGACCGCACCCAAAAACACTCGTTCTCATCCCACGGTGATAACAGAGGTACTCAAGAAGTTTCGTAAAGATCGGTTCATAAATACGGCCTCTCACCCGAGCCGTATTGAACTGTTGATGGACAGACGGACAACTGGCCATGGCATAACCTCAAATTTGACTTACGTCAAAGTTGAGCTAACAAGAAAAATGTTACTAAGGTAACACATGCCCCCCCCCTCCCCCCGCAAAAAAATTGACACATCCACCCATTGTCCTTTATAATTGAACAAAGTTAGATGATTGTAGCCCTAATAGTTTTGAAGTTATGCTTGAGACACGATTGTGACCCTGAACATATGAAGGTCAATTGTGACCTTGACCTTGCAGATGCAGCGGAAACTATTATACGCAACACACCTTCTGACTGTCCTTAACATTTGTAAAAAGTTTAACAATTGTACTATGATTCGTTTCTGAGTTATGGCTGAAACATGAATATTGACCGATTTTTAGTGTGACCTTGAAATGTGACCTTGACCTTGAAGGTACAAATCCGGCTATGATGTGTGACACATCCTCCCATGGTCCTTTATAATTGTGTGAAGTTTGATGACCGTGGCCCTAACAGTTTTAGAGTTATTGGCTTGGACACACACACATACACACAGACAGACGGACGGACTGACACACACACACTTCAATCACTATATGTCACCTGACTTAAGTCGGGGGGCATAAAAATGATACATCGGATAGAAGATGCAAGACTAAAACAACATAACACCCCTGGGGTGAGGACGTAACCATGGGGATAAACACAATATTCTGTAATACACATTAAACTCCCAAGAAATTTAATAAAAAATGTCAATAAAAAATAGCCAAAAAGCTTAGGAGTTTAACAGGAAGGGTTCATGGAAGGATAGGGAAGGAATACTGAACAAACAATGGAATAATCATTAGCAAGAATGATAACGTCAGGTGTATGTCCCGAAAATGGGAAACATGAAATAATTTTTATAATTATTATAAAGTTACAGCCCTGAACATCCGAAACCACCCTAGTTCACTTCCATCATCCATTAACAGCCTTGGATCAACCAATTCTTGCACCGATTTGTTTCTGGCATCCTCAAAAAAGGAGATTTTAAAGCACAGATGTCAGCTCATTGTTACCGACTTTAGGGCCAAACAAAGAATGATGTTTGCGCCAATTCCGGTTTCTTCCTGACCACTGCGCATGTGCAGAGAGTAAAAGTATGGAGAGCCAGATAGGACTTTTAATTTTCGGTTTTGTATGCAAATTTTTGGGATTCAAAATATGTGTTTGACCCTTGATAATACTGAGTTTGCACCAGCTAGTCTGGGCCATTGGTTATTAGAATAAAAATATACAAAGGAATGTAGTAACGTCATCGTTATGAAATAATTTTGGGTTTTCAAACATATTTTTTTTGTTTATTGGTTGAGTTTGAGATCAGTTTATCTGCGTAACTATATTATATTGTTGCACTACTTGCTTCTATCTGTTGATGCATATCGTCGGTGTTCTGTTTGAAGTCTGGTTTTCCCACTCATCTATAATTAGCCACAATAGGCGGGGGTGGACCAGTATATTACAGAGTGATCACCTGGTGTGACAAAGACAGGTTTTAAATGGAGCGTACATGTAATGATCAGGTGTACTTGATTACAGTTTCTTGATTTAAGTTGACTTTTAACCTTCTCAAATAGAACATCTATTTTTTTTTGGCATTTGGAAAATTCACCAGTCAGCAAACAGCATAATGAACGACAAATAGCCACAGAAGATAAGAAAGAATTTAATCCTGCTGCCCTATAGGTCTGTAGGATTAAATTTGTACTGATCCTCCCCAGACACACAAAATAGCTACAATTAACCCTCTGCACACTGATGTCGAAATATCAAAATTTCAAGCTGCCAATTTCCCCCATAATCAACTAGATATTTAATCAATTTAGCCCTGTTTGACAGAGCTCTATGAGCTCTTTCAAACAGGATTGAATTGTTTAAATTTCTAGAGGCATTATGTGAAAAATTTGCTGCTTGAAATTTGAATCTATTGACATCAGAGTGCAGAGGGTTAATTATTAAAACTAGTACTGTGTTTGATTATCCTTTCCAAGAGAATGCATGTGCTTTCAAGGATAGAAGGGAAATGTTACCAGCATTTATTTTGATCAGGGAATATACAGATGGAGCTGCAGTTATGTTGAGTGTTGGCTTTGTTACTTACTGTTATCTGTTGTTTGCTGTGTCTATTTAATTATCGAGATATTAATGCAGGTTTTGTAACATTTTGAACAGTGAATTGTGTTACCTTCAGGAGCATTACAGAGCATATGTGCAGAAGCATTCTTTTTTCATGAGTGTTGACAGAAAAACTTAATCATCAATTTCACTTACTAAGTACATGTATTAGTTGATCAGGCTTGGTGTTTTGAGGCTAGCTAACACCCCTTGAGTACTGTCACCCACCTAATTTTCCATCCGGTAAGCGTTTGGCACCAGGCTCGCCAGGTGTGTACCATTTTAAGTTTTCTTACTGGATCCAGCACTTTTTAACCCCCTTTTAAGGGGTCGTCCAACCTAACTTTGGTCAATTTTTTGACATTTTTCCCAATGACTCAGAAACAGATAAGAGAAGTAAGGAAAGGCAAATTATATATCAAAATAATGAGTAAAGTGCATAGAAAAGGTACATATAATTTTTTTCAGGAAAAAAAGTGAATTTTATGATTTTGAAGAAGATTAATTTGCAAATGGCATAAGTAATGAACCGGTAAAACCACAAAATAATCTGTAATTCGAAAGCCTTGTCCTCAATATAATGATAACATACTACAGACTCGGAGAAAGCATTTTTTTGACACACACTCTGGTGGGTTTTGACGTTTGAATGTAATAACATCAACACAAATTTTTGATGTTCCGCATGTGGCCATGTTTCAATGATGCTTTTCCGGTCATGTGATTCGATGTGGTTCTTGCAGAAATACTCAATTTGGGCAATCGTAAGAATGCAAGGACGTGATCACGCCCCTTATTTGTTCGAGACAATGTATGAGCGGATTTGCAAACAGGTGACAGCAAATACTTGAGCTGTTAATGTCATAACTGCAAAATATGGTTTGAAATTCCCTCTCGTGTTTACAGGCCGTCTGAACTTTTTTGTTGACAAAAAATCTGAATTATTGCGCACTAGAAAGACAACATGAACCACTTGTAAAAAAATAACCGAGTGTATAAAATCGGGACAATACACATAAAATAAGGCAATATTCATAACAAAGTAAGCAGAATGCTTCAGAAATCACTTTTTCACAAAGTATATTCCAAGTGACCTGGAACTATATTGAACGTGTTAATTTCCCCCTGTCGCTGCGAAGTTATTTACTTCCTAGTAACCATGGAATTTGAAGGCGGGTATGTTTGATGTCTGCAAAGGACCGATTGAAGATGTGTTGAAAATGATGCATTCGTGCTTTTAAATAAGGTGCGCTTGGACGATGCTGAGAATTTAGTTTTTTCTTGCAACCAACCATAGTAATACAAGTGTCGATCAGTGTCTTTTATGATCACTTTACACTGACAAATGTGACAGATCTCCTTCACCGGAAATCATCCCCCAATTTGCATATCACAATAAACATAACCGCTGTCACGGAGTGTCAGCATGGCCGTGTGATCAAAACCGAAACAAATTATCGAATGCACGGTCAATATTAGCTGCAATTGGCTTTTCAACAAATGAAATACACAAAATATTCGCAATTTCTTCATTATTCATGCCGAGATACTTTTTAACCAAACCACATGCGTTCAGTTTCGTTTGTCGGCATCAAACTGATATTGTTTGTGGTAATTAAATAGTACGAGAAGGCAAAGGAAGCCAAATATTTTCCATCATCTATTAATTCAAATTGATAATTTCTTTTATTTTACTGAAATTATGAACTGATAAGGTGGGTGTGTTGCGATTATTATGCCCCAGACCTGGAAGTTGGAAAATCAAAGTGCATCTAGGGCCGTGCAGTGGTGACCCCTGTCCTCTTAATCTTAGTTTTACCCATTCATCATTACATGTACCAACATTCTCCCTTGTATCTCAACCATTGCTACTCCAATTTGAAGGATATTTGGTGTTGTGATCGAGCATCATGGGGAAACAATGCCCGTGTAGCTGCAGTAGCATGTGTTTCTTCCCACATTTTTTCAGAGTTGTGGTACTTTTTCACTCTGAGTTAGAAAATTTTGTTTATAACTAGTTGATTTGTTACAATTTGTTGCAAAGTGCCTGCTAATACCCTCAATTGTATTGCTACAGAATTTTCTTGTGAAGATTTTGTTCCTATAACTTATCATGCAACAACCTAATGAATATTCTGTATAAAGCCACCAATCTGATGTTTGACACTTTTATCGGAGCTGATTTGAAGGCTTATGGAACTCAAAATGTTGATCATGGCAGGACTTTTCTATTCACCCATTAATCGATAAATTAAGTGTTATAGTTGGAAGTAAGAAGCATGAAAGGTCCACAACTAAAACTCTAAAAAGAATGTTTTGCAATGTAACATGATTTTTGCAGATACACTTATTTGGAGGGTTACCTGTCTGATAGAGTTTGGAACATATGTGGCCAGGATCTTCAAAAAGAAAAAAGAGTTAAACTTTGAGAAAAAAGGCATATGCCTTGAGGGCCGGAGGTAGAGTCATACAAGGAAGAGAGCACCCCCCCCCCCCCCCCCTCAGGAATTTTTTTGTGTCAAATGGAGGTCACTTGTCATCTTTTGGGGATTGCTTTGTGTACTGCGTTCTTGAAAAAAATATGTGAGACCCTCTGGATGTGCCCTTCTGATCTCAATATGTCAATAAGCCTCCTTGGGGAAAGTACATGCAATAATGGTTATGTAAGGTTGATTTGATATACATATAACAATGTACTTTAAAGTACATTAGATGGTTTATTGCAGTGACAGGTTACAGTTACCCTTATTTCTTCTCCAACAGATATCATGAGTGTATTGGTGTCCAAGAGTTAAACAAAGCTAATATACTTATTGATAAACCAGACAAATTTAATCACTATCAAATTGATGCATGGGATAAAAGGGGTTACAATGCAAGGGGTTTGTAAATATATTTATTCAACTACAATGTATTACTTTGCAGTAAATTCTACATAGGAGAATATCATATTTTCTTTCCAAACCATTACAGTAACACATACATCTTGATATTGGGAGACACTCTTTTGTCCTTCCATACTTCTTCTGCTGGACTCCTTCAAGTTGACCTTTGTTGAACTCCCCAAATCAAAACATAAACAAAAGAAAATGTCTGCCTTCAATCAGTGAGCACTCCACTTATAACATTTGGTCTCAATCTTTATTACTTTCATGAATTAGGAAAAGATTTCTTCGAGTATGTACTTAAATGTTTATAGAATACAGCTGTTATTTTATTTTGAGGTATTTTATTGTAAAAATTTTGTTCTCTTACTTATGCCACAGCAGACTTTCAGGTGGTGTTATTTACACATGGCAGCAGTTCCATGGCAAATTTCAGTTTCCACATGTTCTATGTTTCATTCCAAGCATTTTGGTATATAATTTATTGGGGTTATTCATTTTGGGCCTTTTTTAGACTTGAAAGAAAATTACATGAAATTTGACCAAAGTTAGGTTGGACGTCCCCTTAACACATCATCTAATGGAACGATCATATTCGGCCAGCTCTATACCTCAAAATCACTATTCAAATTTCCCTTTTTTGAGTTTTTCCCTCCAAAACACTGCTTATGAACATTGATTAAAACAATGTTTTTAGTTATTTAACAATCTTTCTTTTTCTTTTCCACAGTGGCCTCCAGTCTTATTAAGTAAATTGTTAAACAAAACTCCCTGAAAGAGGCTTTTAGCACGGATAAAGTCAAAAGAAAAAACAAGATGTGATAACAAGATGTACATTTACTTTTTTAAGGCAATACAATTTTCCAGTTACACCGTCTCCATTAGGACTCAGTACATCGTTCAACTCTTTAAACATCACTCTCATCTCCCGCCGTCGTTCTTTTTCTCTGTGAACAGATATTAACTAATTAATACTTTGAGCAATAGCACAAAATCGATAACCAAAGTTTCAGAAAAATTGTCTTATGTCTCATGGTTAAGAATCAGTTCTACAGATAAGATTTTGATTTAAAGGGTAAATATGTCAAGCAAAGTTTATTTTATCCCTTGAGAACAATTTATTTTGTAAAGTAGATTTTAAAATTTTCAATGAGTAAAATTTACCAATTGCAAATGTCTTGTTACAATTTATAGGTGAGTGCTTATAGGCAGTCACCAATACATTGTAACAAGGCAAATCCATGCAGGTGAAATATATTCACTTCAAAGATAATGTAAACCACATCCACTGAATATGAAACCTTTAGTTGTGGTACTTCCACTTAAGAATGGAGCACAAATATGGGATTCCAGCACTCAACCAGTTAAAAAGTAAGGCAACCTGAAAATGGCAATAGTATTTTTTTCATTTCAAGCAACACCTCTTTCTGATTATTCAAACTTTATTTCTCTTTTCAGTGGTGTTTTAAGATCACTTTTTGGCTGCATCATGGCTACAACATAGGTATGAAGTCAAGTTTAGCCAATCATTTAAACCTTCGTTGCCCACTATACAGACTTCCACCCGAGGCATTGGTTCCGGGTCCTATTTTATAAGTAAAGCAGAAGCTGTTAACTGTAGTAAGGATTACAAGCACTGCTCCATTTCCCGGGGAGCATTAGAAAGGTAAACTAATACTGATATGTTTACAAGTGTTAGCACAAAGGCTAATATTAGCGATGTAGAATGCTGCAATCCTGCCCAGGACTGGATTTCTCTTGCCACTGAAATAAGTATAATTTGGGCACATTTAATCCAATTTTCTTCCTTTAAATTGAAAGGATTTCTCACCAATGATTTCGTTAAGTTGAATTTAGATGAATTTTTCATCCAATCTTGTCAGGGCTTCTTTAGAGCAACCATAACAAGATTTAATGAAAAATATCTTGAAAGTACTCAACGGGTTAAAAGTTAATGCATTACCAGGCACAACCAATTTGTTTACATCAAAATTATTCGCTGTTATTCGACAAAAACAAGCAAGAGAAATGACGTTACCAGGCATAATGGAGTAGTTTGAAGACAGGTTTTTGTATGGTGAGGAATTAATGATGGCAATATGTAAGGATTAGGTGGATGAAGAGAAAAAAGAAGAGATTTGCAGAAACTTCAAAGCTTACTATAAGACTCAGAGCGTAAGTTGATTTTCGTCAAGAGTGGAAAAAGAGATAGTTCAGCTATCTGAACATTGTAAACTCCACAGTGGGGTAGCAGAGACTTTCGGAAAGCTGAACAGGAAATTTAGAATGAGAAACAATGACACTGTCAAACAGATCTGAGAACATTTTGTAATCATTTGTTTTGGTTTATTAAATAAAAAGGTTATTATTGGTTAGTTGACTGAGTTTCATATTGACTGAGATATCAGTCCTTGGTAACATCACATCAGCCTTCTATCGCTGGCTGATATGAAGTTACCTCAGGCTGATATCTTGGTCGACATAATACTAACAAAGTAAGAACCTCTAAATATCAATTTCAGAACATAAAACTGACCCTTCATTGTAACAGCCCAAATATTATCCAAGAAACTTTCTTTGAACAAGATTGAATCTTGGTCAGTGAAGGAAGTTACATACCAATAAATAAATATCATAAATATTACCCAAGAAAGTTACTTCGAACAAGCTTGAATCTTGGTTGTAAACAATGTTACATATAACATTAGGTATCATAACTGGCGGTTATGAGGAGAGATTTTGAAAAGAATTTATAGCTTTCTGAGCACTGCCCCCACTCACTTAATGTATATATAAAAAGTCTATGACATAAATTTTAGCTTTTCTCATCAACCATGATGAACACGCCAGCAATGGGATTTCAGTAGCTAAAATTTACACCTACAGTGGAACAACATCCAAGTTGACATTTAGTGACCTCGACCTGAATGCAAACTTGTCTAAATTTATCGCTTGTCGCCTTCGAAGAGTGAAATGAACACGGCAATTATTTATTACGTTTTTAAATGAGTTAACCTCATAAGATACCAATGAAAGTGTCAATGACACTGTAGCTCAATTTGCGTAAGACATGTACATGTATAGTATGTGACACAGCAATGACACGTCTAGATAATGACTTGATAACAAAGGTAGATGTAAAGTATTGTAAAGGTCTGTACATAAATACTGACCACAGCCTGAAACAAATGTACAGGTAAAGTATTGTGAAGGTGGGTGACAGTTAGATGCCTCTAGCCAGAGCCATATTGGAATGTGCACTTATTGTGTATAAGTTGCACTGAATAAATCAAATCATCTAATCATCTAATTGGCCGCCAGCGGCCATCTTGAAATATTGGACCACACCCAAAAATACATGTTCTTGTCCCAAGGAGATAACAAAGATACCCAAGAAGTTTAGTGAAGATCGGTTCATAAATACAGCCTCTAGTACGAGACATACTGACATGTGTACTAACTGTGCATAAGCAGCACTGAATAAATCAAAGTCAATCTAATTTGCATAATTTATGCACAAGAAAAAAACCTGCATTATATGTGTTACTAAAATTCAGACAAAAATTTATTCAAATCAGAACCTTCATATAGAAGTTCTGTACAAAAAACTGATTGTACATAATTTTGGTACAAAATGGCCACCGGCAGCCATTTTGAATTTTGGACCGCAAACAAAAACACTCTTTCTCATCCCAAGGTGATAACAAAGGTACCCAATAAGTTTCATGAAGATCGGTTTATAAATACAGCCCCTAGTTGAGCCGTATTGACATTTGTACTTACTGTGTATCGGTAGAACTGAATAAATCAAAGTTCATCTAATGTGCATAATTTCTGCACAAGAAAAAAACCTGTATTATATGTGATGTATCCCATGTTACTAAACATGAATAAGAAAATTTATTCAAATCAGAACTTTCATACAGAAGTTCTGTACAAACAACTGATTGCACTAATTTCGGTACAAAATGGCTGCCGGTGGCAGCCATCTTGAATTTTGGACCGCACCCAAAAACACTTGTTCTAGTCCCACGGTGATAATAAAGGTACCCAAGAAGTTTCGTAAAGATTGGTTCATAAATACGGCCTCTAGTCCGAGCCGTATTGAATTGACGGATGGACAGACAGACAGGTCATGACAAAACCTCAAATTTCACATCAAAGTTCAGCTAAAAATTAAACATGTGTCGTCGCATGTTAATATGTAATTATGTATTAAAATGAAAAAGGCCCTGTTATGTGTACGTTTCTTTTTCCATTTAGTTTCAGCGATAAAATTGACAGTGGATGTACCGCCCACCAGTGCTCATGTAAACAACAAGAGGCCCCAAGGGGCCTGAGGGCATTCACCTGACATGGTTGCCTAGATATCAACCCAGAGAATTGATTTCAACAAGTTGAATCTGCTCCTCCTAAGAAAAGCTTATACCAAATATCCAAAGATTCTGACCAGTGGATATAAAAAACGAAAGTGTCAATGACACTGTAGCTCAACTTGACAAACTTGAACTTGGTAAGTTATAAATGAAATGGCAAAATTGAAGATCATTGGTACCAATGTCATTTTTTTTTTTTTTTTGACAGAAACCGAAGAAAATCGATAGCTTCCATCTAGAGGTCTCCCCAAACAAGCATACCAGGTTTCAAAGCAATCAAATCATAAATGTGCCCTGTAGGGTGTGCCAAAGGGAAATATTGTGGTCTGACTAAACTGAGTTCTAAAAACATTGGCCGCGGCAACATTTTTTGACAGAAATTGAAGAAATCGATAGCTCCCATCTAGAGGTATCCCCAAACAAGCATACCAGGTTTCAAAGCAATCTGATCATAAATGGGCCCTGTAGGGTGTGCCAAAGGGAAATATTGAGGTCTGACTAAACTAAGTTCTACGAACGTTAGCCATGGCAACATTTTTTGCCGGAAATTGAAGAAAATCGATAGCTCCCATCTAGATGTCACCCTAAATAAGCATACCACATTTCAAAGCAATCAAATCATAAATGTGCCCTGTAGGGTGTGCCAAAGGAAAATATTGTGGTTTGACTAAACTAAGTTCTAAGAACGTTGGCCGCGGCAACATTTTTTGACGGAAATTGAAGAAAATCGATAGCTCCCATCTAGAGGTCACCCCAAACAAGCATGCCAGGTTTCAAAGCAATCCGATCATAAATGTACCCTGTAGGGTGTGCCAAAGGGAAATATTGAGTCTTCTGACTAAACTAAGTTCTAAGAACTTTGGCCGCGGCAACATTTTTTGACAGAAATTGAAGAAAATCGATAGCTCCCATCTAGAGGTCTCCCCAAACAAGCATACCAGGTTTCAAAGCAATCTGATCATAAATGTGCCCCGTAGGGTGTGCCAAAGGGAAATATTGAGGTCTGACTAAACTAAGTTCTACAAATGTTGGCCGTGGCAACATTTTTTGCCGGAAATAGAAGAAAATCGATAGCTCCCATCTAGAGGTCACCCTAAATAAGCATACCAGGTTTCAAAGCAATCCGATCATAAATGTACCCTGTAGGGTGTGCCAAAGGGAAATATTGTGGCTTGACTAAACTAAGTTCTAAGAACGTTGGCCGCGGCAACATTTTTTGACGGAAATTGAAGAAAATAGATAGCTCCCATCTAGAGGTCACCCCAAACAAGCATACCAAGTTTCAAAGTAATCTGATCATAAATGCGACCTGTGAGGTGTGCCAAAGGAAATTGTGGACGTACGTACTACGAGAAGTGATGGCAATAGCTCAGCTTGACTTTGTCAAGTTGAGCTAAAAAAGAAGATTCTTAAAGAATATTCCTCATATTGAACTAAGTTATAATTCGGGCTCCCACAGGGAGGCCATATATGAACCCAGGGACTTGGCTTTAACAAACTTGAATCTCACCCCCCTAAGGATGCTGCACACCAAATATCAAAACATTCCGACTGCTGGATCTGAAGAAGATTTTTAAAGAAAATTCCTCATTTTGAACCAAGTTACAATTCAAGCTCCCACAGTGAGTCCAAATATGGACCTAGGGACATGGCTTGAACAAACTTGAATCTCACCCCATAAGGATGCTGCATATCAAAAAATATCAAAACATTCAGACTGCTGGATCTGAAGAAGATTTTTAAAGAAAAGTTAAAAAATTTATAGTAATTTATATATTTTTTATACTTACCAATGACCCAGACATAGCTGGTGCTAACTCTTAAAATATAGGGCCAAACACAAATTTTGTCCCCCAATCCCCAAAATTTGCATCTAAAACTAAAGAAAACATGTCCTGAAAGGCCCTCCACACTTCGCCCCTACTGCGCATGCGCAGTGTCAAGGACGTTCCGAAATTGGCGCCATTTATCATTCTAATAACCAGTGCCTGGTAAGCGCTATGTACTCAGCGGGGAGGCAAGAGTTCCCAACTCCTGGGAGGGCCATCCCCGTCTGGGTCATTGGTAAGTATAAAAAATATATAAATTACTATAAATTTTTTAACATTTTTATACTGTACCAATGACCCAGACATAGCTGAATAGTAAAAAGGCTGGAGGGCCAAGGACATAGAGCAAAATGGAATACGCTCAATAAAATAAAATAGAGTCATCCCCTGTAGGGAAAAGAAGTAATAGGCCTTACATGTATCTTTCTTATTTATGATAAATTAGAAAGATACAACACCTTCCAAAAATTGAGCTTCATACATCCATGTACTCTATAAATATCCAATAATCCTTATACTAATAATTTTTAAAGTAAGCCAATAATAAAGTAAGTCTAGAGAATAGAGACTCTTATACTCCTAAAAGTGTGTGAGAATTGCATAATCATGTCCGTTGACATATGCAATATTCAAAAGCTATACTTTAAAAACTAAGACTTGAATGAATTTTATAAACTTAAACTTCTCACTAAACAACCATCCCAATAACAGCTTAGAATTACTAACTCCGGAGGAGGTATCCCCTTGTTTTCATAGTAAAAACAGGTGACCCAAGGGAACACCCTCCCCCCCCCCCCCCCCTTTTTCTTGCCCTGGGTCAAATAGCCCAGAGCGAAGAGGGCAGCCAAACGGAGACACTGCCGAAACAGACAGCCTACCTAGCTATAGTAGCAACTGTTAAGTGAATGACATTCTGAGCAGTAGATAATAGACCTAACAATAGAGGCCTCCAGAAATGGACTCGATATTTCTGAGATAAAATTCATGAATGGATGGCTGAGCGGAATGAGCAGCCTTCAAAAATCTATAATAGGAACACTATTAATGTAAGCCCAAGAAGTAGAAGAACTCTTACTTCATGAGCCGAAATCTTAAGCACAACTGCTAAGCCAATGATATACCATAAGCAGTACGCTAGTTAATAGAATCCATTAACAATAAAATGGAGCGTAACGTCCTTCTACTAGACATCAAAGACAGAAGAAGCTTACGCCCTTGTAATAAACAGATATCTGTTTATAAATACATAAACTGTACCCGGAAAGAGTAAAGGCCTATGCCCATATGAAGACGGAAGGACCTTAAAATAATAGGTTCCGGATAATAGGAGCCTAACTCTTATGCAACAATCCAACCTAAATAGTAACGGAAGTATTGATTCCGAAACTATGAAAGTGAAAATCATCCATCGATAGTGCATGAAACTCACTGACTCTACAGTAAAAGAGAAACCAACAGAATTACTGTCTAAAAGGTCAGAATTTGAAAACTACTGTTTCCAGAGGCTCAAATGATTACTTAGCTAAATAAGAACCGAAGTTAAAATCCGTATAGGAATTTAATCTAAAGATTCTAAGTCTATTTATCAAAAAGTTACTAACTGACTTAGATAAAGAGACAAAAGACTCCATTGTAAACTATCGTAGAGTGCATAGGTATGAGGTAACATAAACCTATAACCTAAATAACAACAGGCTGCAGTAGATCTTGTGAAACAAGTATACTAAAAAATAGCAATGAGTAGTATGGAGGGATCAACATATGAACATAATGATCCCTACACCACGACGGAAGAGCCTCCACTTTAGTCGCATAGAATAGCGAAGAAGAGGATCTCCTATAGTAAGAAATCGCGTCCAAAGCTCGTCCAGTACAGTGCTTACAATGCAATACGGACCACACAACGGAATACATGAAGGTTGCGACCTTGCTGGTTGTGATAAAGATGACACGATTTACCCAGTGAAAAAAGATCCTCACATAGAGGAAGATTTCACGTTAAGATCCACAGTAGACAAGAGAGTAAATTACTCATGATCTCTGTGAAGACAGAGATGCTATCAACAGAAATGTATTGTGGTTGTTTATCTTAGCAATACCTGCTAAAACAACAGCGCCGGAGGATACGCGTATCCTATCATTCCGTCCTATTGATCAATAGAGCGTTAACAGTATTAGCTCAGAGATCTGGACAAGCCAACACATACGTCTGCAATTGATTAGCAAGCTGTGTCATAAATAAAACATCATTGGGCGCTCCCATAGATAGCAAATCTGATTAAATACTTGTTTGTTGAGAGTCCATTCTGACAGCAACAAGCGACCCGTAAGAGAACGGGAGTGCGATAAAACAATCAGACGACCCAGAATATGACGGACCAAAACTGAACTTGGTGTACTATAACCAACAGACGGATTCTTTCCATTAAATTGAATAACGGAAACGAAAGAGTGCCTCCCTGGTTCCGGAGATACGCCACTACTGTCGAATTAAAGGACAGGAATTTGGGCATGCGTTTCTGAATAATGTTCATGCAATGACATAAGCAAGCCTAAAAAACATTATTCCGCGGAAGTTAAACTGCTAGCTAAAAGACTGCGGAACCCAAAGACCCTGGCACTTCGAATCCGTAGGGATCAGAATATATCCCAATCTGTTTGACTGGCAACCGTCATAACAGCCACACTCGGGTCCGGCAACTGCGGCGGCACTCTCTGAGTCAACCACCGAAAGTTTGCCCCAGTCTGAATCTCTTGTAACACTAGATAGACAAGAGAATGTATAAATCAAGCAATTCATGGATTGCCGGAAAGTTGCCGTCGAAGAGAAGCTCCTCCGAGAACGAAGCGACTCTGAGAGAGTTCTTAACCTTCTATCCACGCGTGGATGTAGCTAGGGCTGCATCACGTCTAACCAACTCCAATCAGCCACTGAAGGGCGGAGTTATACGTGAACAAACTACTGCCCTCAAAAGAAATTACATTGAGAATAATATCTCGTAAATCTTTTCTTGAAGACGTAATGATAACGCCTCAGTAAGGCGGATTACGTATAATAAAGCGTCTAAGTTAAGTCTACTATACATAATGTCGTTCCCAACATTGAAATTGGAAAAGACATAAACGGCGAAAAAGAATATATGCAGTCTTTAATCACACCGTCTAGACGCATATGAACTCTCGGTATGCCCTGCTCTGCCAAAATAAACTATATGTAAAAAAGATAAAATGGCAGAAATGAGCCACGCGGACAAGAAACTAAACTATCATGCTTAGTAGCAGGCTTGTATATATATATAAATATATAGCGTCAAAAAATAAAACACATGTTGTAATGACAATATTGGACTGCGTCGGTAAGTCAGGGACAAAGTCCCTGTACCGATCGAAAAATCCGAGTCCAATGACGCTATAAGTCTCTTATCCAAGATCGCAGCAATGAAGTCCGAAAAATAATCACTGGAAGAAATGCCAGAAGATATGAAAGGCATCTTCCGATACTACTAAAGGGAAAAACTCGAAATCTTTCGAATCCCTTTCGCCATCCTGTCGGACCCTATAAAGCGTTCGGTCGTCCGTAGCTTGATGCAACCGCGGACCGCACCGACCCAGCGCCGTCGGATAATTCCTGATTCGACCGAGAAACCGTCAATTGCTGGGATGCTGCGAAACAACTGTGCTAACTCGGATAGCACGTCCGTCACTGAGGCCTGAGGAGCAGCGGTCTTACGATGCATTGCCGCAGGAAGCTCCGAGATCGTTACCCCGTGCATACTTCCAATATGCGAGCGAACGGAGTGTATAGGCCTCGTGTCCCTTGGCTACCGGATGGCGCGACCTATTCGCTGTGGAATCACTGAATGCCGAAACTGATCGGATACTCGAGGTCACGTAGCCAATGTGCGGTCGTGTGCCCTGCTGTGAGGATGAGGAAGCATTAAAGACAGTCTCTCGGACTGTCAATATAACGGAGCGTCCCGAGCAACGGACATATGCTCCGAATGTAAAATATCTGAACCACAACATGCGGTCCCCTATGTTGTTGGCTTCCTCCGATCTGTCCTCAATCTGCCGTCACTGGGTGAGTACTAAAGTAATTAAAGTGCTCGCATCACCCAAATCTCCTTCCTAGACCGCAACGGACGAACCCGGCAGCCGAACCATTCGATGAATGTACGCTACACCGGGTGAGCTAGCGAATGTCACTCCGTAAGCGATAGACATATTCCATGAGCACTTATTGCCGCTAACTCTTCATTAACTATGACAACAGAGGCACACTTTTGAAAGACATCTCCATAACTCTTCGAACAAGAAACCAGAAATGCTTGGATAGCAAGCATAAAATAATAATATATATAGCGTCGTTCAATAATTCGAAAGTTTGTGTGACATTATTGGACTATGTCGGAACTGAGGGACGATGTCCCTGAACCGAACCAAAAATTTCTAAGTCCACCGACACTATCAGTTTCTTATCCGGCATCGCAGCATATGTTGTTCCGAAAGGGAAAGCTTGAAATCCACCGAATCCCTTTCGGTATCCCGTCGGACCGGATGAAACTTTCGGACGTCCGTACCCGCTTCCGCGGAGCGTCCCGACCCAGCATCGTCGGATAAAATATATGCGACAGATTCAGTTGATGCTGGGATGCTGCGATAAACTGTGCTATTAAGGAAAGCACGTCCGTTCCCGAGGCCTGTGCAGTAGCGGACTTACGATGCATTGCCGCTGGAAGCTCCGTGAACGTTGACTCCCGCACACTTCCTATGCGAACGTCCGGAGTCTGCAGGCCTCGAGTCCCCGGCTACCGCCCCAGCGCTGTCGGATAATTCTCGATCCGACACCGTTTCTGTCGGCTGCTGGGATGCTGCGATAAGCTGTGCTATGTGCACAAGAATGTCCGGCGTCGAGACCTGCGGAGGCGCAGTCTATCGCTGCTTCGCCGAGGGCAGCTCCGCATCAGATGGCTCCCGCATACTTTTCCTATGCGAACGTCCGGAGTCCATCGGTCTCGAATCCCTGGCTGCCGGATGGTGTGACCTGGTCGCCGAAGAATCCTTGATCGGCGAAGCTGGTAATATATCGGCGGTCACGCAGCCAAGGTGCGGTCGTGTGCGCTGACGAGAAGAGGAAGCCTTAGCAGTCTCAGCGGACTGCCTATACAATGGAGCGTCCCGAGCGACGGACGTATGCTCCGCTAACGACACATTGTACCACAACATCTGGGGCCAGATGTTGTTGAACGAGAGAGGGGCCTCTCTCGCTTGCCGTCCGGATGGACCGGAACGAGCTATGAACCGGACTAAAAGGCTTCCTCCGTTCTCCCTCCGATCCGCCGTCACTGGGTGTGCATTAAGTTAATTTTATAGTGCTCGCATCACCCCAAAATTCCTTCTAGACCGCAACGGACGAACCCGGCTGCCGAACCATTCGGTGAATGGACGCTACACCGGGCGAGCTAGCGGACGTCAAAGGCCGTCGAACCTACTAGGGTCCTCTTAGGCAATTGGCGTATTACATGAGCACTTTTCCGCTAGCCCTTCATTAATTGTGACGACGGAGGCACACTGTTGGAAGACATCACAGATACATCACCCTAATCTTGATCGTCTGAAATAGAAATTGATAAAGTAGAGTGAACCTGCGGGGAAAGGACCGGAGTGTCCAAATCCCCAACAACATACCGTGACATACGCTTCCCATATTGTGATCGAAATCATACGATACAGAACAGGAGTTAATGCGAGTACACTGACCACATATAGAATGATAATAAGGTCAGAGGAAGAATTCCTCTTAAAACAATTGATCAATATCCTTTCAATGTAAAAAGAAAACAAGTCCTGGTACTCGCACTAACCCCTGGCAATCAAAATACATAATAATAATATGATCCATTAATATAGAAAAAATAATTGAAATCAAAATATTTTGAAAAAATATTTTTTCAGAACAGCCCAAGTTTCTGAAAAGTAACGTTGAGCCCCAATGGATCCCAAGCCTAAGTGTGGACAAAAATTTTAAAAATATTTTAAACAATTTATTCAACACTTACGAACAATAATAATGTATCTAGTTATGATTAAAATAACATAAAGATATTATTATTTAGAAATCCCCCCCTCACACAGAGGGCTGTTGTAAATGTAAACAATGAGTGTAAAAACACTAAAATAAGACTCCAGGCACCCAGGCCCGAAATCAGTTACCAAAAATACACCATCTGATGCAAAACAGAGACTTCCAGGGAAGAAACTGCAGAACATCAGATGGTAGATGCAGAACACAACGCCTAACCACCCGTAGGTGAAGAAGTAAACATGGGGAAAGAACAGAATTCATTCTGTTATACAGCTAAAACTCCCAAGAAATTTTAGTAATAATAATTACAGAAACTATGCCAAAAGCATGGGAGAATAGCAAGGGGGAACTTAAAGGACAGGGAGAGAGGAAAAACACTTGAAAAAACAGTGTAACTACATAATCAGAATGACAACAAAATGGCTGCTGCCTTGAAAATAGGTAACTTAACATAATTTCATTAAAAAATTTTAAGTTACAGCCCTGATAATATTCTGTCACACATTCTTTTCCTCTCCTCCTTTTCTATCCTCCTTAGAATCACCATTTCACTAATATTTATGTGTCTGGCATCATTTAAACTGAGATTTAAAAGCACAAAGATCAGTCAGATGTTAACTGATGAAGGGCCAAACTTAGAATGATAAATGGCGCCAATTTCGGAACGTCCTTGACACTGCGCATGCGCAGTAGGGGCGAAGTGTGGAGGGCCTTTCAGGACATGTTTTCTTTAGTTTTAGATGCAAATTTTGGGGATTGGGGGGCAAAATTTGTGTTTGGCCCTATATTTTAAGAGTTAGCACCAGCTATGTCTGGGTAATTGGTACAGTATAAAAATTTCCTCATTTTGAACTAAGTTATAATTCGGGCTACCACAGTGAGCCCAAATATGAACCCAGGGACTTGGCTTGAACAAACTTGAATCTCCCCCCCCCCCCCCCCCCTCCCAAGCATGGTGCATACCCAATATCAAAAGATTCTGCCTGCTGGATCTTGAGAAGATTTTCAAAGAAATTTGCCTGAAATGCACTAAGTTCGAATTCGAGCTTCTATAGTGAGCCCAAATATGAATCTAGGGAGCTGATTTGAACAAACTTGAATCAGATCCACCCCACAATGTTGCATTCCAAATATCAAAAGATTCTGCCTGCTGGATCTGGAGAAGAAGATTTTGTAAGAAATTTGCCTCAAATGCACTAAGTTCAAATTCGAGCTTCAAAAGGGAGCCCAAATATGAATCCAGGGGGCCGATTTGAACAAACTTGAATCAGATCCACCCCACAATGTTGCATACCAAATATCAAAAGATTCTGCCTGCTGGATCTGGAGAAGAAGATTTTTGAAGAAATTTGCCTGAAATGCACTAAGTTCGAATTTGAGCTTCTATACTGAGCCCAAATATAAACCCATGGGGCAGGATTTGAACAAACTTGAATCAGATCCACCCCACAATGTTGCATGCCAAATATCAAAAGATTCTGCCTGTTGGATCTGGAGAAGAAGATTTTTTAAGAAATTTGCCTGAAATGCACCAAGTTCAAAATAGTGAGCCCAAATATGAATACAGGGAGCCGATTTGAACAAACTTCAATCAGATCCACCCCACAATGTTGCATACCAAATATCAAAAGATTCTGCCTACTGGATCTGGAGAAGAAGATTTTTAAAGAAATTTGCCTGAAATGCACTAAGTTTGAAATCGGGCTCCTATACCGACCCCAAATATGAACCCAGGGGGGCGATTTGAACAAACTTGAATCAGCTCCACCCTAAAATGTTGCATACCAAATATCAAAAGATTCTGCCTGCTGGATCTGGAGAAGAAGATCTTTTAATCTTTTTCCCATTGCCTATAGTGTTAAAAAGTGCTGACTCAGCACTTTTTCAAAGTCCTGAAAAAAGTACCTTGTGATCAAACTGATAGGGATTTTTTTAACCATTCTATTCTACTGGATAAAAGTAAGCTTTATACAAAATAAGAATTCTCTGTGCCGTGTAGTTTTGGAGATATGGCAGTTTTAAGGTTTTTCCTATTTTTAGCTCCCGAGGTTCCCACGGGGCAATGAGAAAATGTTTTTTTGCATCAATCAACTACGTATGACCCATTATCATCTCATATCAAATTTGGTTCAAATCGACCTGATGGTTCTGAAAATAGAAATTTTAGGCGTGGCCAAAATTTTTGCCCCTCCCATAACGAAGGCAAATAATGCCCGACAAACTTCTCTTGAACAAACTTGATTCTAAACCTCAAAAGGACTCTGTATACCACATATCAAGTCTCTGCTACTGGTGGTTCATTAGAAGAAGATTTTCAAAAAATTTGGCCATTTTTTCCCACACCTCTGCTCAATATGAGCCGAAACCTATTTTGGATAAAAATCAAAATGCCCCTATATAACCACTACTTACATGAAATTTAATTAAAATGTGGCCAGTGGTTTAGGAGAAAGAGGCTCAAACACCACCTTCATGACGGATGACAGACGACGGACGAAGAGTGATAAGAAAAGCTCACCCTGACTTTCAGTCAGGTGAGCTAAAAACAGATTCACATGTGTGTTCGGGCATTGTTTATAATTCAATATTGAATAATGTATTATTTAACATTTAAACTTTTAATAATCTGACAATCATGGTATAAATAAAATATACATACCCAAAGAAGCTTGGTGTACCAAATGTTCACCACCCATGGTGAACATTTGGTACACCAAGCTACTGTGGGTATATTTTAAATGTTTCTCCCAACACCCACTGTTCTACCTCATTAGCCTGCAGTGAATACCCATATATCACTCAAGGAGGGTATGAACAGAACTAACTTGGTAATTATTCTTACAAGGGTGTTGTATATTGTTTTAACCATAACACAGAGTGTTAAATTCTGGGGGCACTATGACACCCCACAAATATGCCCTAGGGGCTTGATTTAACTGATCGAGTGTTAAATTATTTTTCAAAAGAGATTTGAAAGATGGGTATTTTTTTCAAAGATACCTTGCTACTAGCAAAAATTGCCTTAGTTTAGAAAAATTTTGTTCAAAAATAATTGTTTTGTTATGATTTATTGGAGTGCCAAAGCAATCTCCAATAAATTTCAACCAAATAATTTTATATAAATTTTTTTCTTCTACTGCTGAGCAATCCTCAGGCTAATATATACAGTGCAAAGCCACTAAAGTGGCTTCCAGCACTTTTCATGGTAGCAGCTTCGAGGAATCAACCAGTAAAGCAATGTATAAATCAACTGCATAAAAATTTTGTATGCCAAACATAAAAACATTGGGAGCTGTGGTTTGAGATTTTTTAATGAAGATTTTTTAAATGTCTTTTTTGTCACCAACAGTGTTAAAATAGGCTTAGTTTATATGAATTTTAATTCAACTTTACAAAGATGCTATATATAAAACCACGACGACTTTGGAGCCATAGTTAGAGAAAATTGTTTGCTTTCCCAATTACCAACAGTATTAAAATCCCACAAGGAGCCCAAATATGAACCCAAAGACATGATTTGAACAAACTCATCACAACTAAGGGTTTTATACCAGATATCAAAAGATTCTGACTAGTGGTTCTGGAGAAGATTTTTAAATATTACTCCTCATATTGGACTAAATTACCCAGGGACATGATTTGAACAAGGCTTGAAGCTGACCCCCATAAGGGTGTTGGGCATCAAACATCAAAAGATTCTGATCAGTGGTTCTGGAGCAGATTTTTTAAAATTTTTGATTAAATTTTTGCAACTCCTCCTACAGTACACAGGACAAAAGCAATGGCAATTTTTTCCACCATAAGATTCTATGGGTCATCAGGATGCTTCATATCAAATAATAGTTCTCTGTTTCATCCAGTTTGGGAAATATGGGTTTCTATTTTTAGCTCCTGCAGTTCCCAGGATGAGGATGCAGAAATTTTTTTGGCACGAATCAAGTATTTATGACTCAGTAATACCATACACAAAATTTGGTTAAAATCAGCTCATCAGTTCAGAAAATAGAAATGTTGGGTGAGGCCAAAAATCTTGCCCCTCCCATTACAAAGGCATATATTGCCCTTCGTTTGAACAAACTTCATTCTACACTTCAAAAGGAAGCTCAGTACCAAATATCAAGTCATTGTACCAATTGGTTCATGAGATTTTAAAAACAATTGGGAGCATTTTTCCCCACACCCTCCATATGGGGTGGGGCAACATGATTTGAACAAAATCAAAATGCGATGTCATAACAATCACCTCAAATTTCACTAATATCAGTTCAGCAGTTTTGGAGAAGCTATGAATACCATGTTCAAGGATGCCGGAACACTGGAACCTGACAATTGATGAAGAGTAATCACTACTGCTCACCCTGACTTTCAGTTCAGGGAATTAAAAAAAAATTGCCTTGAAAAATAGGTCAAAAGTGGTTTCGGTACAGTGAAATAAAAAAAATTGCCTTGAAAAATAGGTCAAAAGTGGTTTTGGTCCAGTGAATTAAAAAAAAAATTGCCTTGAAAAAAAAAAGGTCAAAACTTGTTTGAAATTGCACTCACACTAAAATATTGTAATCAAGTTCTTACTTTAAGTACACAAAAAAATTTTTTATAAAAGATTTTTGTTTGTTTAGAACAGAAAATCAGATTTTGTGAAAAATCAATTCAGGCTGTAAAATGTGAAAAAAGGTCCAGATAACTTCAGACAATCTAATTAAGAGAGTATGCAAAGAATCATTCAATTCTAATTTGCTGTTCAAATGTTTCTAGGCTGAAAAAGAAAGTGTCTGTCATGGATGCACAGGTGCAAAAAAAAGCCATAGCAAAAATTAGGCCAACATTATAAACTGGTAGAGTGCTGAATAATTTTTGGTCATCAAAATTTGTTCACATCTCTTTGCCTTGCTACAGTTTATGGGAGAGTGCCAACAGGCACTCTCCCATAAATTGTAAAAAGGCAAATCCCTGCAGACTAAATAATTTCACTTGAAAGGTGATATGTAGAACATCAACTGAATATAAAGCTTTTAAGTTGTGATACCGGCACTTTAGAATACAGCCCAGATATGGGCTTCCAGCATTCTACCAGTTAAGAGGATAATATAATAATTTAGTAATTTTTCATTTACTGAGAGTAAAACTTTACCATTAATTTAATCACAACTGCAAATATTATTTGTTCGTGTCTGTCATTGTGACAAGAACTAACAATTTGTTCCTCTTATCCCAAACTCGGCACCTGTCCCAGGCATTAGAACCCAATAGTGCCATCACTATTTCAGTCTAGATGTATGAAGCAGAATTATTCTAAGGGCAGTAAACCCTGTGGAGAGGGTAGGTTTTAAATTCATTCATTCAAGCCTTGAAATATTCTTTAACCCTTTAACCAATGCCCAAATAAATCAACATTTGTTATTTTGATTATTTTATAAAAACACTTTTCAAACAATTTCATTTAAACCATATTATGTGAAAATTATTGGAAAAAGCTCAACAAGGGTCACATGATATGGTTTTGTTGAAATTTTTTTTCTTTTCAACTGCAGATAGTAAATTATGCAGGTGGATATGGATGATTTGTTAGGTAAAGGGTTAATGTCTGTCACTATGAATGTTTGTCAAATTCAGCTCCTCACTTCATTTTCTAAGTTCCAAAGGGGAAGTCTACATGTATAGCATGGTAAGTTTATAACATGCATATATTTGTGAATCGTATATGAAAATCTATCAATAAGGCCCTACAAAGTAGATATCTTCTGTTTCTCAGGCCAATGTTTGGTAAAACTGCATGTGGGTGGCTGTTTTTTTTTATTTTATTCTATGTTTTTGTAATTATTTCTTTGCAATCCAAAGTTCATATATTCTTAGTTTGTTTTATGATTTAGGCCAGATAATCTACAGAATAGCATGGGTGGTGGTGTATTTCATGGTGGGTGGTGGTGTATTTTGTCCCTTGATAGCAACAAAGCATTGCAAAGCCTTGATGCAGGACAAATTTATCAGTTTTATCAACTTAGGTAAAATATCAGACATAAGCCATTTAATATTTGCATAGGTTATAAAAAGAGAGAAAACGTAGCAGCCAAAATGACCACGCAGGAAGGCCTGAAAAACAAATTTTTAACTTTTTAAGGGCTAATTGTGATATATTATTTATTGGATAACTCTCTGTAAGAGAGGTTGCCAATGAATGATAACAAGTGAAGAATTCTGTATTTGTAAGGCACACTAATATTTGATATTTTTCAAGTTGCAGGCTCATATTCAATTCCAATAAATTGTACTGGTCATTATGTTAGGCATGACTGAACTTATCTATTGGGGTTAGATGACACTTTCAATAGACAGGGTTGCCTTGCGTTGTACAGGTGGGGCAAGCTGAAGTACATGGAGAGAATCGCTGAGAAGAGGCAAACAATTATCAGACACCCCAATGCACTAATTCCTCACAAGCAGGGTTAACAGTGGTTGAAGGCAAATGCTCCATCAACATGCCATACTCATCGTTATACACGCCATCATGCACCCCCTCCATCCCCCCCCCCCCCCCCCCCCCCCCCCCACATGGCCAATCAAGTTTAAGCACCTTGATGAAGGCACAAGGCAGATAACCACTGCCAAATTGAGGACTATTCAGTTTGAAGTTCAATGCTGTAACCACACTGCACTCCCAGTCATGAGTGAACTGGTGCCTGTCAAACATGCAATTGTGCTAGTCAATGACCATGACAGACTGTTTAACTGGTAGAGTGCTGAATTATTTTTGGTCATCAAAATTTGTTCACATATCTTTGCCTTGCTACAATTTATGGGAGAGTGCCAAAAGGCACTCTCCCATAAACTGTAGCAAGGCAAATCCTAACAGACTAAATAATTTCTTTTCAAAGGTGATATGTAGAACATCAACAGAATATGAAGCCTTTAAGATGTGTTACCGAAACTTCAGAATAAAGCCCAAATATGGGCTTCCAGCACTCTACCAGTTAATTGTAGACTTGAATTTAATCGAGATTACATTCTGCTGTATCCAAACTTCTTTAGATTAATCAATATGTAAGGATATTTACCGCAAAGTATGCACAGGTTTGTCTCTATTACAGATACTACTCCCAGGAGAAGACAAAGGTGTCGCTAGTAACCTTCCCTGAAAAAAATATACATTTAGATGAGAAAGCTAAATCTTCAAAATTAGAATTACCTGAAAACTAGCGTAGGGCAGGGCTTCATTTAGGTTAAAATTATTGGGTCCTTTTTTTTTTAGATACTGGGGATTTTTTTTATTTGCAGCATCAGGCGCCTGACACTCTTGCTGAATGCAAGTTCTCTCCCCAGGAAAAGTTTGATTTTTAGATGCTCTAAGGGGGCCTCTGGAGGAATTCTGGTTGCAGAAATGTTGAAAAAATGAGGAAAATGTGTATTTTTCCCTCGTAAAATCTGATAAATTCATTCTTGAAGATTTATTTATTGGGGTTCAATGACACTTTTGACAGTCAAGGTCAACTCGTGTCGGACAGTTTGACAGGTGGAGGAAGCCAGAGTACCCAGAGAGACGCAACGATGAGCAACTGCCAGACTCCCCAGTGTACTAACTCTACACAAGCAGGGTTAGAATTGGTTGAAGACAACTGCACCATTGATGTGCAGTATGTCTTACTACACAGTGTCACCGTGCCCTCACATGGGCAATCAAATGAAGTACCTTGCCCAAGGAGCGGGGATCGAATTGTGGACCTTCCAGTTTGAAGTTCATGGCCATAACCACTGAGCTACCGAATCGTGGACCTTCCAGTTTGAAGTTTCAAGGCCATGACCACTGAGCCACCGAACTCCCCAAATTAAGGACCATAACTCTCCTCAGTATGGCCAAACCATACCCGTTTTCAAACTCATTCAAGATATTAAGAAAGTCTCACATACCAAATATTGACTGAATATTTGAATGTTCAGTACCAGTAACACACTTACACCAGTGGATGGGGTGAATGTGTAAAATATTGCGGAATCATGGCCTTATGGAAAAAAAACCCAACAAATGGAAAGAGCATATTAACCCTTTATCCAACGTAACGGTAAAACCCGGCAAGCGCTGTTCACAAAAATCACCATTCAGTTTTTATTATTGTTTTATTTTTTCTCTCAAAACATAGGTTATGATCCCTCCTCATTGGAACAAGCTCATTGAGCTCATTCCAAGAAGGGGGTCATAAACTATGTTTTTGATGCAATACCAATGGCCCAGATTCAGCTGGTGCAAACTCAATATTATCAAGGGTCAAACACAAATTTTGAACTCTCCAATCCCCAAAATTTGCATATAATACCGAAAATTAAAAGTACTATCTGGCCGTCTATACTTTTACTATCTGCACATGCGCAGTACTCAGGAAGACACCAGAATTGGCGCCAACATCATTCTTTGTAGACGGGCCTACTAAAATAATAACTCAGCAGGGAGGTACGAGTGCTCACTCATGGGAGGGCCATCCCTGTCTGGGCCATTGGTAAGTATAAATGAAAGTGTCAATGACACTGTAGCTCAACTTGACAAACTTGATCTTGGTAAGTTATAAATGAAATGGCAAAATTGAAGATCATTGGGACCAATGTCAGTTTTTTTGCCAGTGGCAACATTTTTTGACAGAAACCGAAGAAAATCGATAGCTCCCATCTAGAGGCCTCCCCAAACAAGCATGCCAAGTTTCAAAGCAATCCGATCATAAATGTGCCCTGTAGGGTGTACAAAAGAGAAATATTGTGGTCTGACTAGACTAAATTCTAAGAACGTTGGCTGTGGCAACATTTTTTGACGGAAATGGAAGAAAATTGATAGCTCCCATCTAGAGGTCACCGTAATTAAGCATACCAGGTTTCAAAGCAATCTAATCATAAATGAGCCCTGTAGGGTGAGCCAAAGGGAAATATTGTGGTCTGACTAAACGAAGTTCTAAGAATGTTGGCTGCGGCAACATTTTTTGATGGAAATTGAAGAAAATCGATAGCTCCCATCTAGAGGCCACCCCAAACAAGCTTGAAAGGTTTCAAAGCAATCCGATTATAAATGTGCCCTGTAGGGTGTGCCAAAGGGAAATATCGAGTCTTCTGACTAAACCAAGTTCTAAGAACGTTGGCCATGGCAACATTTTTTGCCGGGAATCGAAGAAAATCGATAGCTCCCATCTAGAGGTCACCCTAAATAAGCATACCAGGTCTCAAAGCAATCAAATCATAAATGTGCCCTGTAGGGTGTGCCAAAGGGAAATATTGTGGTTTGACTAAACTAAGTTCTAAGAACGTTGGCCGCGGCAACATTTTTTGACAGAAATTGAAGAAAATCGATAGCTCCCATCTAGAGGTCACCCCAAACAAGCATGCCAGGTTTCAAAGCAATCTGATCATAAATGTACCCTGTAGGGTGTGCCAAAGGGAAATATTGAGTCTTCTGACTAAACTAAGTTCTAAGAACGTTGGCCGCGGCAACATTTTTTGACAGAAATTGAAGAAAATCGATAGCTCCCATCTAGAGGTCTCCCCAAACAAGCATACCAGGTTTCAAAGCAATCTGATCGTAAATGTACCCTGTAGGGTGTGCCAAAGGGAAATATTGAGGTCTGACTAAACTAAGTTCTACGAACGTTGGCCGTGGCAACATTTTTTGCCGAAAATTGAAGAAAATCAATAGCTCCCATCTAGAGGTCACCCTAAATATGCGTATCAGGTTTCAAAGCAATCAAATCATAAATGTGCCCTGTAGGGTGTGCCAAAGGGAAATATTGTGGTTTGACTAAACTAAGTTCTAAGAACGTTGGCCGCGGCAACATTTTTTGATGGAAATTGAAGAAAATCGATAGCTCCCATCTAGAGATCACCCCAAACAAGCATAAGAAGTTTCAAAGCAATCTGATCATAAATGCGACCTGTGAGGTGTGCCAAAGGAAATTGTGGATGTACGTACTAAAGTACTAACATACTAACGTACATACGTACGTACGTACGTCGACGGACGAGAAGTGATGGCAATAGCTCAGCTTGACTTTGTCAAGTTGAGCTAAAAATATACAAATTACTTTATCATATTTTTATACTAATAACCAATGGCCCAGACTTAGTTGAATCGTAAAAAGGTGGAGGGCCTAGGACTTAAGATTAGCAGACCAAGTATAGCTCCTAAGCCTGCATTCCAAAGTGAAAAGGAGATTAAATTTAAAAGGAATTACATGTATGTATTTCTATACAATAATAGAGAAGACATATCATAAATAAGGAGCCATATCCAAGTAATTCCGTAATCTTAGCATGAATGATTAGGCTAATTGGGTGTAACAAGCCCTCAATTTTAAGGCTAGTCTAGACCAAGCCCGTAAAATTAGGATTGCATATTCGAGAGTGAGAGACTAACCCCCACAAACAAACGCTATATATAAACTAGAAGCTCAAGAGAGCCTAAAAACGCTCACCTGGACCAAGTTGTCCTAAACTGTAAGGGTTATGGTTATGGAGAAAATGTAATCTGAATGAACCATATGTCAGATTCGCCAGCAATTTTTTTGTCCAATTGTTTCAACTGCTCAGAAGAAAGCTTCATACCAAATACATAATCTCTAATCCGTGCAGTTTGGGAAATATTGGACATTTAATTTTTTTTCTATTTTTAGCACCAGATGTTCCCACACGAAAAAATTTATGGGCATGAATAAACTACTTAGGGTCAACTAATGCCACATATAAAATTTGGTTCAAATCACTCCACTGGTTCTTGAAATAGAAATTTTCTGGGGAGCTCAAAAGAGAGCCTATCCCCTGGAGAGCCCAAATATGGACCTATCAACTTTCTTTGAACAACTTTTAATCTTGAACACCAGAGGAAGTTTCATACAAAATATCAAAGCATTCCCACTTGTGGTTCATAAGATTTTTAAAGAATTTCATCATATTTGGGCATAAGACCACGCCCAAAAAGGGCGGCCACCCCATTTGAACAAAACTAAAACAGAATACCCCCAAGATGATGTGGCCTATATATGTTTCAATTTGGGCCATTGGTTTGTGAGAAGATTGTTTTTCACATTGGCCTCTTAATTCGGGAACTAAAAATTTTGTGTGGGACACAAAATTTGGATCTTCCCGTAGTGAGTTCAAATATTGTCCTAGAAACTTTCGTTGGACAAATTGGAATTTTGGGTACTAAAAGAGGTTGCATATCAAATATCAAAGCACTCTGATCTGTGGTTAAGGAAAACAAGTTGTACAAAGGAATGCAGGTTTTAAGCATCAGGGATCAGAACCACAGAGACAAAACATTTTTTAGTGTACTTACTTATTGGTGTTTAACCCTTTACCCAACGAATCGCTCGCATCCGCCCGCGTAATATGCAAAATCAGCAGCTAAAAAAATATTATTTTTTGAAAATTTTCAACAAAACCTTATCATGTGACACCTCTTTGGAATGCGCTCGTCGAGCTTGTTCCAAAGAGGGGTCACATGATATGGTTTTGTTGAAATTTTTTGAAGAAATTTAAATGAAAGTGTCAATGACACTGTAGCTCAACTTGTCAAGACAAAGACATGTACATGTAAAGTATGTGACACAGCAATGACAAACATCTAGGTAATGACCTGATAACAAAGGTACATATAAAGTATTGTAACAGTCTGTACATAAATACTGACCGTTGCCTGTAACAAATGTATAGGTAAAGTATTGTAAAGGTGGGTGACAGTCAGATGCTAAACTAGAAAAAAATCTTTGAGTCCCAGAGTGGGTCTGACTGAACCCCAAAATATTTGTTCTCACAGTGATAACAAAGGCACCCCAAAACACACTCATTCCTGTCCCAAGGTGAAAACAAAGGTACCCAAGAAGTTTCGTGAAGATCAGTTCACAAATATGAGCTGTATAGAAGTTGTGACAAAAAACTGATTGGACCTAATTTTGGTACAAAATGGCCACTGGCAGCCATCTTGAATTTTGGACCGCACCCAGAAACACTCCTTCTCGTCCCAAGGTGATAACAAAGGTACCCAAGAAGTTTTGTGAAGATCGGTTCATAAATACAGCCTCTAGCCCGAGCCGTATTGACATGTGCACTTACAGTGTATAAGTAGCACTGAAAAAATCAAAGTTCATCTAATTTGCATAATTTCTGCACGAGAAAAAAACCCGTATTATATGTGATGTATCCCATGGTACTAAACATTCACACAAAAATTTATTCAAATCAGCGCATTCATATGGAAGTTCTGTGCAAAAACACTCGTTCTCGTCCCACGGTGATAACAAAGGTACCCAAGGAGTTTCGTAAAGATTGGTTCATAAATACGGCCTCTAGCCCGAGCCGTATTGGCATTTGCACTTACAGTGCTGAAAGTAACACCAAAAAACCTCAAAGTTAGTCTAATTTGCATAATTTACGCACGAGAAAAAAAAAACGTATTATATGTGATGTATCCAATGGTACTAAACATTCATACAAAAAAATTATTCAAATCAGAGCTTTCATATGGAAGTTCTGAACAAAAAACAGATTTCTGCATCGTCGGTACAAAATGGTGGCTGGCAGCCATCTTGAATTTTGGACCGCACCTAAAAACACTCGTTCTCGTCCCACGGTCATAACAAAGGTACCCAAGAAGTTTCGTAAAGATCGGTTCATAAATACGGCCTCTAGCCCGAGCCGTATCCAATTGTTGACAGACAGACGGACGACGGGCCATGGCATATGCTCAAATTTGGCTTCGCCAAGGTTGAGCTAAAAATGATATTAAAAATAATACATTTTGAAATCGTCTGCATTGGTCAAAGTCACATATTTATGCACAATCGCTAATCATGACCACAACATGGAGGTAAAGTCAAGTTTTGTAAATCGTTTATACCCATGTTGCCCATTTTAGAGGACTTCCACCCCAAGCATTGGTGACAGGGTCCTATTTTACCAGTGTAACGGAATTTCTTTACCACAGTAAACAAGCACTGCTGCACTTCCCAGAGTTCCCACAGGTGAGTAAAAGTGTATGTTAACCCTAATAATTTTGGATACTAAATATAATTTTTTAGTTTTCTGTGATTTGAGAATAAATGGGGAATGGGAAAGCTATGGGTATTGAATTTGTTTCTATTTTTTGCTCCTGGGGTTCCCACTGGGCACAAAAAATGCCCCCCGAACAAACTTGAATCACACCTCCCTAAGAATGATATACCACAAATATCAAAAGATTCTGTCTGCTGGATCTGAACAAAGAGATTTTTAAAGAATATTCCTCATATTGAACAAAGTTACAATTTGTGTTAACCCTAATAATTTTCAATACTAAATATAATTTTTTAGTGTTCTGTGATTTGAGAATAAATGGGGAATGGGAAGGCTATGGGTATTTGAATTTGTTTCTATTTTTTGCTCCTGGGATTCCCACTGGGGACAAAAAAATGCCCCCTGAACAAACTTGAATCACACCTCCCTAAGGATGATATACACCAAATATCAAAAGATTCTGACTGCTGAATCTGAAGAAAGAGATTTTTAAAGAATATCCCTCATGTTGAACAAAGTTACAATTTGAGCTCCCATAGGGAGCTCGAATATGAACCCTGCGACTTGGCTTGAACAAACCTGAATCTCCCTTCCCTAAGGATGCTGTATACCAAATATCAAAAGATTCTGACTGTTGGATCTGGAGAAGAAGATTTTTAAAGAATATCCCTCATATTGCACTAATTTGAACATTTGGGCTCCTGTAGAGTGCCCAAATATGGACCGAGGGGTTAAATTTCAACAACCATGTGAATCAATCTTCCATAGATGTTATATGTGAAATATGAAAGCTTTTGGAGCAGTGGTTGGGGAGAAAATCATTATTATATATTTTTCCAATTACCTTCAGTGTTAAATAATGCTGACTCAGCATTTTTTTCAAAGTCTCGAAACTGTACCTTAGGACAAAACCAATAGCCATTTTTTTCACCATTTCTTTCTATTGGTCCTAAGGAAGCTTCACACCAAATAAAAAGTTTCAGTGCCATGCAGTTTTGGAGATATGGGTGTTTGAATTTTTTTCTATTTTTAGCTTCTGAGGTTCTCACGAGGCAGCAGGAAAATTTTTTTTTGGCTTGAATCAAGTATTTAGGACCCAATAATACCTCATAGCAAATTTGGTTCAAATCGGCCTCTCGGTTCAGAAAATAGAAATTTTGGGCGGGGCACAAAATGGGGATCCTCCCGTAGCGAGCCCAAATACTGACCAAGAAAATTTCTTTGAACAAATTTGAATCTTGAGTACCAAAGGAGCTTACATACAAAATATCACAGCATTCTGACTAGTGGTTCATAAGAAGATTTCAGGAGAAATTGATGCTTTTGGGGCATTGGGTCCACATAAAAGTATTGTAATGGTCTGTACATAAATACTGACCGTAGCCTGTAACAAATATATAGGTAAAGTATTGTAAAGGTGGGCGACAGTCAGATGCTAAACCAGAAAAGAAATCTTTTGAGTCCCAGAGTGGGTCTGACTGAACCCCAAAATATTTGTTCTCATAGCACAGTGATAACAAAGGCACCCAAAAACACTTGTTCCTGTCCCAAGGTGATAACAAAGGTACCCAAGAAGTTTCATGAAGATCAGTTCATAAATACGAGCCGTATAGAAGTTGACAAACAAGAGGCCCCAAGGAGCCTTAATTGCTCACCGGCCAAAGTGGTTCAAAGAAGTATTTGGAGGTCACATTCAGTTAGACATGGTTCATCAACACTACAAAGGAATAAAGTCATGAGAGACAAATTTTATGGAACTAGGGCCATGGCTTGAACAAACTTGAATCTTACCCCCCTAAGGATGTTGCATACCAAATATCAAAAGCATTCATCTGCTGGATCTGAAGAAGATTTTTAAAGAAAATTCCTCATTTTGAACTAAGTTATCATTCAGGCTCCCACAGTGAGCCCAAATATGAACCCAGGGACTTGGCTTGAACAAACTTGAATCTCATCCCCTAAGGATGCTGCAGGCCAAATATCAAAACATTCCGACTGCTGAATCTGAAGAAGTTTTTTAAAGAAAAATTCTTCATATTGACTAAGTTATAATTCGGGCTCCCACAGGGAGCTCAAATATGGACCCAGGGACTTGGCTTTAACAAACTTGAATCTCACCCCCCAAGGATGCTACACACCACATATCAAAACATTCCGACTGCTGGATCTGAAGAAGAAGATTTTTTTCAGAAACTTCCTCATTTCAAACTAAGTTACAATTCAAGCTTCCACAGTGAGCCCAAATATGGACCTAGGGATATGGCTTGAACAAACTTGAATCTTACCCCAGTAAGGATGCTGCATACCAAATATCAAAACATTCCGACTGCTGGATCTGAAGAAGAAGATTTTTAAAGAAAATTCCTCATTCTGAACTAAGTTATCAATCGGGCTCCCACAGTGAGCCCAAATATGGACCTATGGACATGGCTTGAACAAACTTGAATCTCACCTCCCTAAGGATGCTGCATACCAAATATCAAAACATTCCGACTGTTGGATCTGAAGAAGAAGATTTTTAAAGAAAATTCCTCATTTTGAACTAAGTTATAATTCGGGCTACCACAGTGAGCCCAAATATGAACCCAGGGACTTGGCTTGAACAAACTTGAATCCCCCCCTCCCCCCCCCCCCCCCCCCCCCCCCCCCCCCCAAGCATGCTGCATACCCAATATCAAAAGATTCTACTTGCTGGATCTTGAGAAGATTTTTTAAGAAATTTGCCTGAAATGCACTAAGATCAAATTTGGGCTTCTATAGTGAGCCCAAATATGAATGCAGGGGGCCGATTTTAACAAACTTGAATCAGATCCACCCCACAATGTTGCATACCAAATATCAAAAGATTCTGCCTGCTGGATCTTGAGAAGAAGATTTTTTTAAGAAATTTGCTTGAAATGCACCAAGTTTGAATTCAGGCTTCTATACTGAGCTCAAATATGAATTCATGGGGCCGATTTGAACAAACTTGAATCAGATCCACCCCACAATGTTGCATACCAAATATCAGAAGATTCTGCCTGCTGGATCTGGAGAAGATTTTTGTAAGAAATTTGCCTGAAATGCACTAAGTTCGACTTCGGGCTTCTATACTGAGCCCAAATGTGAATCCAGGGGGCCGATTTGAACAAACTTGAATCAGATCCACCCCACAATGTTGCATATCAAATATCAAAAGATTCTGCCTGCTGGATCTGGAGAAGATTTTTCAAGAAATTTGCCTGAAATGCACTAAGTTCGAATTCGGGCTTCTATACTGAGCCCAAATTTGAATCCAGGGGGCTGATTTGAACAAACTTGAATCAGATCCACCCCACAATGTTGCATACCAAATATTAAAAAATGCCACTCAGGATCACCGATCCAATGTCGAGTTGTGACAACAGTTCCTCGCACCAAGGCCAACACACCTATTAAGTTTCATGACTCTAGGTTGAACCACTATCAAGTTCTCATCCGGAAACCAATTGTTGCGATATACTATGTTCAAGGTCACTGTGACCTTGACCTTTGACCTGGTGAGTCCAACATCAATAGGGTTCTTCCTCGCACCAAGGCCAACACGTCTGTAAAGTTTCATGACTCTAGGTTGAACCACTATCAAGTTATCATCCGGAAACCAATTGTTGCGATATACTATGTTAAAGTTCACTGTGACCTTGACCTTTGATCTGGTGAGTCCAAGATCAATAGAGTTCTTCCTCGCACCAAGGCCAACCCACCTATGAAGTTTCATGAATGTAGGTTGAACTACTATCAAGTTATCATCCGGAAAGGAATTGTTGCGATTTACTATGTTCAAGGTCACGTTGACCTTGACCTTTGACGTAGCGAGTCCAAAATCAATAGGGTTCTTCCCCTCACCAAGGCCAATCTACCTATGAAGTTTCATGAATGTGAGTTGAACCATTATCAAGTTATCAACCGGAAACCAATTGTTTAAGATTCACTACGTTCAAGGTCACTGTGACCTTGACCTTCGACGTAGCATGTCCAAAATCAATAGGGTTCTTCCTCCCACCAAGACCAACCTACGTATGAAGTTTAATGAATGTGAGTTGAACCACTATCAAGTTATCATCTGGAAACCAATTGTTTACGCCCGCCCGCCCGCCCGCCATTCACCAAAATATAAGTCGTGTTTGACTTCGTCACAACTCGACTAAAAATTCTGCCTGCTGGATCTGGAGAAGATGATTTTTCAAGATATTTTTTAAGAAATTTGTCTGAAATGAACTAAGTTTGAATTTGGGCTTCTATAGAGAGCCCATATATGAATCCAGGGGGCCGGTTTGAACAAACTTGAATCAGACCCATACCAAGATGCTGCATACCAAGTATCAAAAGATTCTGCCCACTGGTTCTGGAGATGATTTTTTAATAATTTTTCTATAATTCATATGGTGCTATCAGAGTTATGTCCATACAGAGCCCCCAAGGGACGTGGCCATTTCATTTGAACAAACATGAATTGCTATATAGTAATGAACATCCACATGAAAATTGGACCAGTGGTTTCAGAGGAGAAGTCGTTACGGACATGGCTTGAACAAATTTGAATCTCACCCCCCTAAGGATGCTGCATACCAAATATCAAAACATTCCGACTGCTAGATCTGAAGAAGAAGATTTTTAAAGAAATTCCTCATTTTGAACTAAGTTATAATTCGGGTTACCACAGTGAGCCCAAATATGAACCCAGGGACTTGGCTTGAACAAACTTGAATCTCACCCCCCTAAGCATGCTGCATACCCAATATCAAAAGATTCTGCCTGCTGGATCTTGAGAAGAAGATTTTTAAAGAAATTTGCCTGAAATGCACTAAGTTCGAATTCAAGCTTTTATAGTGAGCCCAAATGTGAATCCAGGCGGCCGATTTGAACAAACTTGAATCAGATCCACCCCACAATGTTGCATACCAAATATCAAAAGATTCTGTCTGATGGATCTTGAGAAGAAGATTTTTTAAGAAACTTGCCTGAAATACACTAAGTTTGAATTCAGGCTTCTATACTGAGCCCAAATATGAATCCAGGGACCGATTTGAACAAACTTGAATCAGATCCACCCCACAATGTTGCATACCAAATATCAAAAGATTCTGCCTGCAGGATCTGGAGAAGATTTTTTAAGAAATTTGCCTGAAATGCACGAAGTTCGAATCGGGCTTCTATACTAAGCCCAAATGTGAATCCAGGGGGCCGATTAGAACAAACTTGAATCAGATCCACCCCACAATGTTGCATACCAAATATCAAAAGATTCTGCCTGCTGGATCTGGAGAAGATTTTTTAAGAAATTTGCCTGAAATGCACTAAGTTCAAATTTGGGCTTCTATAGTGAGCCCAGTATGAATTCAGGGGGCCGATTTGAACAAACTTGAATCAGACCCATACCAAGATGCTGCATACCAAGTATCAAAAGATTCTGCCCACTGGTTCTGGAGAAGAAGACTTTTTAATAATTTCTCTATAATTCATACGGTGCTATCAGAGTTATGCCCCATACAGAGCCCCCAAGGGACATGGCCATTTCATTTGAACAAACATGAATTGCCATATAGTAATGAACATCCACATGAAGTTTCGTGAAAGTCAGACCAGTGGTTTCAGAGGAGAAGTCGTTTGAAAAATGTTCACGACGACGGACGGCAAGTGGTGATAAGTTGCGCTCCCTTCAGTGAGCTAAAAACTGATTGGACCTAATTTCGGTACAAAATGGCCACTGGCAGTCATCTTGAATTTTGGACCGCACCCAGAAACACTCATTCTCGTCCCAAGGTGATAAAAAAAGGTACCCAAGAAGTTTCGTGAAGATCGGTTCATAAATACAGCCTCTAGCCCGAGCCGTATTGACATGTGCACTTACTGTGTATAAGTAGCACTGAATAAATCAAAATTCATCTAATTTGCATAATTTCTGCACGAGAAAAAAACCCGTCTTATATGTGATGTATTCCATGTTACTAAACATTCATACAAAAATTTATTCAAACCAGAACTTTCATACAGAAATTCTGTACAAAAAACTGATTGCACTAATTTGGGTACAAAATGGCTGGTGGTGGCCATCTTGAATTTCGGATCACACCCTAAAACACTCGTTCTCATCCCACAGTGATAACAAAGGCACCCAAGAAGTTTTGTAAAGATCAGTTCATAAATACAGCACCAAGCCCGAGCCGTATTGACATGTGTACTTACTGTAAGTGGCACTGAAAAATTCAAAGTTCATCTAATTTGCATAATTTCAGCACGAGAAAAAAACCTGTATTATATGTGATGTATCCCATGGTACTAAACATTCACACAAAAAATTATTCAAATCAGCACTTTCATATGGAAGTTCTGCGCAAAAATCTGATTGCACCTAATTTTGAACAAAATGGCTGCCATTGGACATCTTGAATTTCGAACCGGACCCAAAAACACTCGTTCTCGTCCCCCGGTGATACCAAAGATACCAAAGAAGTTTTGTAAAGATCGGTTCATAAATGCGTCCTCTAGCCCGAGCCGTATTGAATTGTTGACGGCCAGACAGACGACTGGCCATGTCATAAGCTCAAATCTGACTTTGTTTTTTTTATAAGAAACATTCTTCAAAACAAAGAGGGAAGCGCTCTGGAATCAGTGATATGTGGTACCAAATAATCAATATATATTCACCCAACAGGCACCTGGTTATTAATTATTATTAATTATTGGTGCTTAACGCCACTTCAGAAGCTTAGGCTATAATGGTGGAGTCGGAATATGTAGATATGTCGAAAACTGGTGATATAACGTGTACAACCATACACTTGTCCAATTGAATCCCAATGGAAAGTATCTGTTACAGCAAACACGCTTCTTAGGCAACCAACAGGCGACCCCGTTCAGGTGTACAATTAATTCCAATAATAAAACTCCAATTGAACCATGCGAATATACGAGAATGTGTACCGTCTCTGGTAGAAACCTGGATTTAGAACATGGAACAAGCTATGATTAAAAGACTCGTCACAGACCATCCCCGAAATAATTCATTATTTCCTAGGTCCGTAACAACCAATGACTGTTCAGAGAAAGAATATGGAGAACGTATGCATAGACGGCCTATTGGAAGTTCCATAACTGATCCAAATAGCACCCAAATTCTCACGAGCTCTATAAGTAGAGCAAGAATTTATATAATCTGTTCAATAATGCGTCTGCCTAATAAATACACATATTATGCACATGGGCAATGAAATCCATCATGTACTCATCTGAATACAGCCTGTATCCACGGTATGACAGAGTGATACAAGTGTAACCAGGAAACTGAATGAATATACAATGTTATTATGCAGTTAACTGAGTAATAAACTCATACGTCGTAAGAAAAGGCCAGACCGCTCTGAGCGAAACTTTTCAGAGTGGACTAATTGCCACATTGGAGAATGTCGCATAAATAACCGAAATGTCAGCCACACAGGTACACGAAGGGTAACAATTTTATTGATAAGGAATCATACGCTCGTATATGATTTACAAACAAACAACCACAGGAAACAAACCAACTAAATAGTGGATCTGCCCATGAGGTCACCTTTAGAACATGACCCAGCCACCAATCGAGGAGCCATGAAAGGCATGCATATACTTGAATGCATTCAAGGCTTACAGGAAGACAAGAGGCCCCACGGGGCCTGAAGCACTCATCTTGAACAGAACACAATATAAACAGAGTCCAAGAATGAGTCTACATTAAGCAATCCATCTCCATACTGTCAATTCCTGAGTCCCTCAGGAGTGACAAAAATAATCATGCCTTTTCTTCAGTTGATCATAATGTAAAATGTACAGCTCCCCTATGAAGCCCCTTGATACAACCTATGTGGATTAATCTCAGTTACACACCTCTAGAGGGTACTGAATACAAAATTTTTAATTCTTCAGCAACATGGCCAATTCCGGCTCCCATAGGGAGCCCAAATATTAACCCAGGTTTTCGATTTGAACAAAGTTGAAACTGACCCCCCTAGAGATGTTGTATACCAAATATGAAAGCATTCCGACTGGTGGATCTGAAGAAGATTTTTAAAGAAATTTCCTCATATTGCACTAATTTAAATTGTGGGCTACCATAGCGAGCCCAAATATATACCTAGGGATTCGATTTGAACAAACTTGAATCTGACCCTCCTAGAGATGTTGCATACCAAATATGAAAGATTCTAACTGGCGGATCTGAAGAAGATTTTTAAAAATTATCCCCAATATTGAACAAAGTTAAAATTTGGGTTTCCGTAGGAAGCTCAAATATTAACCTAGGGACTTAGTTTGAACAATCTTGAATCTGACCCTCATAACAATGATGTACACTAAACATTAAAAGATTCTGACTGGAGGTTCTGAAGAAGATTTTTAAAGATTATTCCCCATATTATCTTAAGTTAAAAATTCGGACTCCTGTATTGAGCCCAAACATGAACCAATGGGCTTTATTTTAACAAACTTGTATCTGAATGCTGTATACTGAAAATCAAAAGATTCTGATGATTGGTTCTGGAGAAAAGATTTTTAAAATTTTTGCAAATATGCTGACTCAGCATTTTTTCGATGCCCATTATAGAACACCCCAACACATAACCAATGGCAATTTTTTTTACCATTCAATTCTACTGGTTCTAAGGATGCTTCAAACCAAATAACAGCTCTCTGTTCCGTGTGGTTTGGGAAATATGGGCATTTGAAAATATTTCTATTTTTAGCTCCCAGGGTTCCGATGGGAATGCAGAATTTATTTTTTTTGCATGAGTCAAGTACTTATGACCCAATATTACCACATACCAAATTTGTATCAAACCGGACCATCGGTTCAGAAAATAGAAATTTTGGGTGAGGCCAAAAATCTTACCCCTCCCATTATAAAGCCAAATATTGCTTCAGGAACTTCATGTGAACAAACTTGATTCTACACCTCAAAAGGAAGCTCCATAACAAATATCAAGTCATTGTACACACTGGTTCATAAGATTTTAAAAATATTTTGGTGCATTTTCACCCACTCCCTCCCTATGGGGCTGGGCATGTTGAGTTGAACAAAAATGAAATGCTCCTTTGGGACCATCACTCACACAAACTTTCACTTGAATTGGCCCAGTGGTTTTGGAGAAGATCAAAACATGTTGTTGATGGATGACGGACGATGGACGGAGAGCGATGCCATAATGCCACTAAGGACAGAGGGGACGTGATGAACAAATAATACATCATATAGACATATTATCCAGTCTCTGAGGTAGAAATATTATCCACAGCAACAGATTGGATAGAATAGTCATTTGAAGAAACACTCATTAATCACCCTAGGTAAATAAGGCATATACATATGTAACTAACACCAAACCATACCGGTAGGAAGAGAATAACCTCCTCTAACGGTATCTTGTCTGGTAATACAATGAACTCAGCCTAGCTGAAGCAGCTAAAGGTCTTCCAATTGGTGAAGACAATAAAAAGGCGGATAACTGCGGCCTTAGCTGTGCCAGCTGTAGCTTATAAGTCTTCATCTCCATGAAGACAGATATATTGGTGTAAGTTGCGACCTTGAAAGCTCACTAAACGGAGACTTACAACTATCGTCGTGCAAGGTAAAGAATGAAGAGCCACTATTTTAACAGTTCTAAATTCCCAGAGACAGTAGTCTCAAGGGATAATCATTTCAGTTATGTCATTGAATAAGGGGATCTTCCTGAGTATTGCACAGATAGTACTTTTAATTTTCGGTATTGTATGAAAATTTTTCTTTAGTCAAAGTTGTGTTTGACCCTTGATAATATTGAGTTTGCACCAGCTAAATCTGGGTCATTGGTCATTAGTATAAAAATATGAAAAAAAATTAGTTATTCGAGAATTTCATTTGCATGTGACATCTGAAATTCATGTTAGTTGAAGGATTAACTTAATTCTTTCTGGACACGCAAGATTCTAAATTGTTGGGAGGTGGGGGAGAGGGGGAGGGTTTGCTTGAGAATTCCAGCCAGATTGTGATCCTGTTGAAGCTTTCTAACCTATTTATAATCACAGAACTGTAGTCAAATACAAACCTCAGAAAAAGTGAACTCTTCCACTTGTTCATGTGCATCAGATTTGCTGGAGGAAGACTTTCTTTTCTGACTTCCTGAATTTTCTCGAGATTTCCGAGATCGCCTCTCTTTTGAACCAGATCTCGACCTCCTGTGCTGCAATTTCAGATCGTGAATTATTCCTTTCGAATGAATATTTGACACAACATCAATAGCCTCATCATCTCCACTCTGTCAAAAGATAATGAAAGTGTCAATGACACTGTAGCTTAACTTGTGTGTTGTGTTTGATGAAAAGGATAATGTTCAATGTTTATGAACGGATTATGAAATAAGACAAGAATTGTGATAATTGGGAATATGTTCATTTTTGGTCCCTATTTGCCATGTTTTTGATAAAATAATATGAGGTGTACACTGTACTAAAGAGCTGAGGGGTGGGTTAATACGACCTCACAGTTAATGTATGTGGCCCACACAGTTAACGTATATCAACGAAAGTTACCAAGTTACAGTGAAATTATTCCAAAACGAGTCATCCTATCAAGTTACATTGAAATCCCTTCATAAATATGGCCTGTACACTGTGCTAAAGGTTTTCGGGCTTCGGGCCCCTGTAGCCGTCAGTTTCCCCAATTGCGTCCAAAGGGGACGTTCTCATCTAGATATTATATGAAGTCAACCTACCAAGTTACAATGAAATCCCTTCATAAATATGACCTGTAGACTGTGCTAAAGGTTTTGGGGCTTTGGGCTCGGGCAGCCATCATGGTTGAATGATCGCAACCAAAAGGGGACATTCTCATCTGGGAATCATCTGGAGTGATCCTACAAAGTTACAATGAAATCGCTTAAAAAATATGACCTGTAGACTGTGCTCAAGGTTTTCGGGCTTTGGGCCCCTGAAGCCGTCACAGTTGACCAATCATGACCAAAAGGGGATGTCATCATCTAGGCCTTATATGGAGTCATACTTACAGGTTACAATGAAATCCTTCCATAAATATGACCTATAGATTATGCTAAAGGTTTTGGGCTCTGGCAGCCATCAAGGCTGAATGATTGTGACCAAAAGGGGATGTTCTCATCTAGACATTATTTGGAGTCACCCTACCATGCAAGCTAGAATGAAATTCCTTCATACATATGCCCTGTAGACTGTGCTAAAGGTTTTTGGGCTTTGGGCCCCTGTAGCCGTCACAGTTGCCCAATCGTGTCCAAAAGGGGACGTTCTCATCTAGACATTATATGAAGTCAACCTACAAAGTTATAATGAAATCCCTTCATAAATATGACCTGTAGACTGTGCTAAAGGTTTTCAGGCTCGGGCAGCCATCATGGTTGAATGATCGCAACCAAAGGGGACAATCTCATCTGAGCATCATCTGGAGTGATCCTACGAAGTTACAATGAAATCCCTTCATAAACATGATCTGTAGACTGTGCTCAAGGTTTTCGGGCTTCGGGCACCTGTAGCCATCACAGTTGACCAATCACGACCAAAAGGGGATGTCATCATCTAGGCATTATATGGAGTCAACCTAACAGGTTACAATGAAATCCTTCCATAAATATGACCTACTGCCTATGCTAAAGGTTTTTGGGCTTGGGAATCCATCAAGGCTGAATGATCGCGATCAAAATTGGACGTTCTCATCTAGACATTATTTGGAGTCATCCTACCAAGTTAAAATGAATCCTTTCATAAATATGACCTGTAGACTGTGCTAAAGGTTTTCGGGCTTCGGGCCCCTGTAGCCGTCACAGTTGCCCAATCACGTCCAAAAGGGGACTTTCTCATCTAGACATTATATGAAGTCAACCCACCTAGTTACAATGAAATTCTACAATAAATATGACCTGTAGACTGTGCTAAAGGTTTTGGGGTTTTGGGCACGGGCAGTCGTCACGGTTGGCAGATCACGCCCAAATGGGGAAATTCTCATCTGGACATAAGGAGTCATCCTACCAAGTTACAATGAAATCCCTCCATATTAAACATGACCTGCAGACTGTGCTCAAAGTTTTTGGATTTCGGGCTTGGGCAGCCATTACGTTTGACAGATCGTGCCCAGAAGGGGACGTTCTCATCTAGGCATTATACAGAGGTATCCTACCAAGTTATAATGAAATCCCTTCATAAATACGACCTGTAGACTGCGCTAATGGTTTTCGAGTTTTGGGCTTGGGCAGCCATACCAGTTGACCGATCGCGACCAAAAGGGGACGTTCTCATCTAGACATGACCCCAAACCTGCATATGAAATTTCGTGACGATCAGACAAGAACTGCGGGGTGTAGCCCATGCTAAAGGAAAATGTGAACAGACACACAGACTAACAGACTTCCGCATGCGTGATGGCAATAGCTTATCTTAACTTTGTCAAGTTAAGCTAGAAAGACCATTTGCAAGAAACAGTTCCCACACAAGCAAAAATACAACTAAGGAATATTTAAGGAGTTTTCAAGGAGTCTAATGTAAGAATTCTAGGATATTTACTCACCCTTTATATCATTATTAAATAGGAAAAAGATCAATAAGGACCCCACCTCTAGATGGACCCACTTTGTTAGTTAAAGACGGATTCAAACCCTCGTCTATGTATGGCAATGAGTGAAAATGGACAGCAAAAATAAGAACACAGTGCATAAGTCGACTGGCAGTCTAACTCCCAACTGTTGATAAGAAAGGCAGTAATGCTGGGTCTTTCAGTTACTAGTGTATTAAGGCAAGTTGGAGCACTAAACTGTTACTAGTACCAAATGCAGTTGAATTTATTTATTAGTGTTTAACCCTAAAGGGCCTAATTCCAACTTTGATCACATTTTTTGCAAAAGAACAGGTGCCCTTGTATGCAGTCTTTGGGTTAACTCACAAGTTACATTCTAAGCACCTTGGTAGTTGTTTTTAGGCAAGTCTTGGCTTTTCATTCAGCCAAACTAAAGTTATCGTCCGGAAATTATTTTTTTTGGATGGACTCATGGACAGATGGATGGACAAATGCACATGGCGGAGATTATATGCTCCCCAAGGATTAAGGTAACACAGTTGAAATGATGGAAATGCCTCATAAGTCAGGTTAAAACAAATGGTTTCACAGAGTGGTGCTAGGAGCATTTGTACAGAAAAATGGGAACATGCCAGAGAATCTTTAGTCAAGAAAGGAATGAACCTATTGGACTTACCTTCTGTCACAGCTGGATGCAAAGGTGATAAGAAGCAGGCACAGGACAATGATAACAAGCATGCCATAACACAAAGAAATCTGTTGAGTATGTAACATCATTTGACAAACCTCCTTCCCCATCAATGAGAATTCCGAAGATGACCTAGAAGGCTGACACAGGCAACCTCTGAAACTGCAGGATAAAGCCAAAAGAACCCTGACCCCAATACTGGTAACAACGTAAGAGATGCCTGAAGGTGAAACAGAAATTGAGCAGAAGAAATCAATGCTTGCTCCAAAGACAATAAGATGGTTCTGACAACTATTGTACTGGAAGAGGAAATGCCCAAGGAATCCTGCTGTGAAGATGTATGCAAGTTGTTATTTTCATCCATGGGAGCAGGTGCACTGACAAAAAACTGCATCTAGCAAGTGAAATTAGAGGACAGGAGACATGTTGAACCAGATCTGACAAAGTAGAAGAACAGTAAAGTCAGCTGATTGACACCCAGAAGGAAGAGGGCCAGAAGCAGTGAAAGTGAAAGCCACACTTCAATTCTAGTTCATGATAAGAAAGACAAGTAGAGGCGTAGATGATTATGCCGCCACCTATATTGCTTGATGTGAACCAACGTCAATGTTCTTTATTTGCAAACGCTCTTCGTCTGTCATTCGAAGTATGCATGTTTCTCAAAATTCTCGATTTTCATCATATTTCTCCTCCTGCTCAGACATTTCTGTCATGTTTTCAGTCAACTGGTAGAGTGCTAAATTACTTTTCAATGGTCATTTGTAACGAGAGTATTTTCTTTTTAAAAGATATCACACTACCACAAAAGAAGCCTTTTTTTATCAAGGTGTTGCACATAAATAATTGTCTTGTTACAATTTACTGGAGTGCCTGTTTGCATTCTCCAATAAATTGCAACAAAACAATTTTGCATTAATATTTTTCTAACAGTGCTGAGCCAACAGTAAATTAGTGCAAACAGTGTACAACCACTATAGTGGCTTTCGGCACTTTTCAGTAGAGCCCCGATAGTGGCTTCTAGCACTCAACCAGTTAATTATATAAACCATATTTTCCTTTTTTTGTTTGATTACAGTTTGAACACTGTGCTCATTGTTCATATTCAAAGGTTAACAAAAGAAACCTCTTCATTTCCTGATATCATATATTCTCAGGCTCTATGATAACATGACAAGTCAACGACATGATTGCTTCTTTTTGGAAGCTTTCCAAAATTGCAGCAAGAAGAAAGAAGCATTTATCCAGTCAGTCTTGATCAACTAACATCAATCATTAAGGCCAGTAAACAACATGGCGATGACATGCACGTCAATCTCAATCATTAACTAAGATCAGAACCAACCCTCACGATTATGTCACCGAACATGCGTACTGACTCACAATTCCCAAGAGCACACTGGCTTCCACCTTAAACAAAATGCTGCTCAGACTGAGCCCCTGCCCCCGAAAAATGGTCTCAAAGCTCAAATGTTCAGCCATCCATATTTAACTGGTTGAGTGCTAGGAGCCACTATCACGGCTTTCAAAAAAGTGAGGGCACCAGAGCAAAAGCCAACATTTCACTTGCTCGTGTTTCATATTCAGTCCAATGGAAATAATACTTTTATATAAATTTGTTTTATCACAAATTATCTTCAATATTTTGTAATAAAATAAATTTTGATGAACATGTTCAGACCACTAAAAATAATTTAGCCCTTAACCCGTTAAACAACATTGTCTATTTTGTGGCAAAATCTGTGAAGGCCATGACAAGAAACATCCGGAAATATGACATAGATTCTTGTGAGAACAGTGAATCGCATCTGTATGAAAACGTTCCAAAAAGTTATCAGTTCTGTTTGTGACTGCAGGGATGATGAATGGGATCAAAAAGTGCAACTCATAATGGCGGGTGCTCCATTGTGACTTTCACGCTTAGGATGTGCGGTAGCATGTTGTTTGTTCCAAATGCTCCATGCATTGTAAATATGCAGACCTCCTTATGATGGAGAACAACAAAGCCATTTCAGATCAGGCTTTACAAACTCTGGTGGAATGTATGGCAGAAGACAAAGATAAAGTATGGAACACCATTGAGTTCTTTGAAATGAAAACTGACATGGGTGGCAATGAGGTTGCGAGGAAGTTGGTTTTCAGATACATTTGTGACTTTTGGGGGGATAAGATACTGAAGCTGCTGTCACCAGGAATTGTCAACATTCTTCTGTTCAAAGAGATAGCATCTTTGAAAATTTCCACACGAGACAAAGATGGTATGAATATATAAATTTTATAGTAAATTTCCTTTCTTATTATACCTACCGCAATTGTTTACTACAGACTTGCACTACAGTGGAAGAACCTAACTCGGAAAAAATATTCTCTATTTTAATCTTTCCCAAGAGATTTGGAAAAGAAAAGTGGTGTAAAAACACCACGAAAAAATAAACCAAAACTGGGTCGAGCGACATCGGCGCACACCCAGTATGGGGCGCTCTTCCATAGTACAAATCCACGACTACCGTAAAACAGTGTACAGTGCGTCAATTCGTCATTCTTTTGATTCCGACAACACAGGAGTTATGTGATCAGCGGGGAGGAAGGATTCTTACCCGAATAAGAAGACGGGAGGGCCTCCATGTAAACAATTGCAGTAGGTATAATAAGAAAGGAAATTTACTATAAAATTTATATTTCTTATCAACCTACCTCAATTGTTTACTACAGGCTGAATAGACAAAAGGATGGAGGGAATCACATAACCAACCCACACATAACTCAATAGCACTGTATCCGTGGACAGAGGAAGAGATCCCTAGGCCTATCAAACCATAGCATCACAAACATTAGAAAAGACAATGAAAGATGAGGCGTATGGTGAAGTGCGATGCACAGACAGAAAGAGCAGTAACAGCACAGAGCTGGAACTGACCCTGAAAAAAGCTGAAAGGCTGGGATAGACAACAGCGTGAGCCAAAGAAAGAGGGCCCCAAGAACCAAGGTCCTCTATCGGCTCCTGCAACTGTTGCAGATAAAAGGAGAATGCAGCATTTCTCCAGTAGGCTGCCAGTATAACATCCGTCAACCGACAACATGACAGAGTTATTATAAGAGGAAGACAATGCACGCACCTCGTGGCAGAAAAAAACAATTGGTAATACAATCACCAGTAGCTAGAGCGGAAGCTGCACGAATAGCAAGACAAATCCATCAAGAAATGGATGCAGGAGAGATCTGGCATGTGAGAAAACGCATATTCATCCAGGATAAAGGCATGAATGCCCCCCACCCCCAAGCAGAGCAGCGCCCAAAAAAGTGACGATCTTGGAGTAAACTGCAAAGTCCTAGGCCTTTTCAAGGAAAAGAGCTAAACAAGCTTGGAGAGGCAAGGATGAGTGTCGAAACAATGCAGTATCACATATGAAAAAAGGTCTCCGAAGCATGGACATGTACCCATTGCTGGAGACCCCCAGAAACAAACATATACCAGAAACTCCGCAAGCGGTGTGATCGAAGGAGTGACAGAAGCAACAGAGTGATCGCACACCATCCACAGAAGAACCTTCCACTTAGCCACAGAGGCTAAACCAGTGGAGTGAGTGCCTCCTTGAAGAAGAAAAGCAACTCCACTGCGTGTCTCGAAAAACCACTACGGAGGAGACAGGACCTGATAAAAGACATGTGCGAAGGCACAATGAAGTCGGGTCAACGTGAAACCTCCTCGGGCGACTTTGGCAAAAAAATGTCGCGAGGTAGAGGGAGACATGCCGGAACCGCCGCTAACAGAGAGCGGAGCAGATTGATCCACACCCACCGAGGCGACGGGTGTGATCGAAAGGATTCGATGACTGCAGGTTCATATCTGGGCGAGAACCTGAGGCTGAATCGGAACCGGTAGGAAGGCGTAGCTGACAAGACCATCCCAAAGGAGGGCCAGAGCGTCCACGGCGAAAGCCTGAGCATCTGGACACGGGGACACTAAAGTGTCCACCAGATGGTTCCAACGAGTCGCAGGAGATCCACCTGGTGGAAATGACCCTGCCCCGATGGGACAGGGAAGAATATATAAAACACAGTCCTGTTATCATACGATCTTCAGATCCACAAATCCAGTCACAGGAAAACCATTATCGACGAGTTAAAATATCACTGTTACTGCAGCAAAGATGGCACACATCCACCACGTGTGCGGATATTCAAAAGAATGACGAATTGACGCACTGCGCACTGTTTTACGGTAGTCGTGGATTTGTACTATGGAAGAGCGTCCCATACTGGGTGTGTGCCGATGGCACTCGACCCAGTTTTGGTTTATTTTTACACCACTTTTCTTTCCCAAATCTCTTGGGAAAGATTAAAATAGAGAGTATTTAGGTTCTTCCACTGTAGTGCAAGCCTGTAGTAAACAATTGAGGTAGGTTGATAAGAAATGAGACAACTTGGTTCTAGATTTAAGAAGGAAGGAAACATCTAAATCATACAGGCAATCATACAATCTATTGATAACATTTGATTCTTTACTGGAGGGGGGCAAGTCCAATGTTGATCAGTTTACTTGAAGGTCTATCTTTGACTCTGGCCCTAGTTGAGAGTATCATAACTGGCTCTATAACCAAGTTAATGACACAACTCCAACTGGCACTGTCCAATCTCATTAAGTGCAAATCGCCACTAACAGAACTCCATCATTACAGTGCAATGACCAATTATGGCGAGTTGTTTCTGAGGTTCAAACTCTCCAACCAACGCATCAGCTGCACTGCCAAATGGCAATTTCGTTCGAGAAGGGGGAAGCTAATTGAAGATGTCGGTGATAATTTTGACATGATAATTTCTTCTCAGAATGGCTAGAAAGAGACCCACTGCATGGCAATGATTATGACCTAAGAGAGGTTATACGTGGGTGCACAAGACCACAATGAAAACCTTATTCTGAGGGCTCACAGGGTTACTAATTCTGATTTTGCAACAAGAGGCCCCAGGGGGCATAAGGGCACTCACCTGACATGGTAGACTAAATATCAAACCAGGGACTTGACTTGAATAAGCTGCATAAGCCCCTCCTATGAAAAGCATATATCAACTAGATGAAGTGATTGTGCTCACACAATACACAGGATTTTCCTTCTATTTTCAGTTCCTGCACTTTTACGTTCCAAAATTGAGATAAATGCATAAAAATCAGATTTTTTAAAATTTTTGTTCGGAAGTCCCAAACAAAATATTTTCAGACTAAAATTTTTTCTTCTTCTTAAAACTGACCAAAACGCATAAAAAACCCAAAAACTAATTTCCGGAAATTTTCTAAGTCCAACCCAGACCCTAAAAAAAAAAAAATTTTTTTGTCTTAAAATTGACCATAATGCATAAAAACAAAAAAACTCATTTCCGGATTTTGGTCCAAAATTTCTAAGTCCAGACCGGGACCCCAAATTTTCAGCCTAAATATGAACCCAGGGATTTGGCTTGAACAAACTTGAATCTCACCTCCCTAAGCATGCTGCAAACAAAATATCAAAAGATTCCTATTGGTAGATCTGAAGAAGATTATTTTTAAAGAATATTCCTCATACTGCACTGATTTAAACATTTGGGCTCCCGTAGAGAGCCCAAATATGGACCCAGGGAATTGATTTCAATAAACCTGTGAAACAATCTTCCAAAGATGTTATATGTGAAATTTGAAAGTTTTTGGAGCAGTGGTTTGGGAGAAAAGTAGTGTTAAATGTTTTTCATTACACACAGTGTTAAAAAATAGGCCGATGAAATCGTCAGATATATACCCATACGCGCAACTAGTAAAAAGCTGTATGATGGAGAGCCACCTGGATGCCGACATTATGTACACCATACATGGTATGGATACATACAGAAATGGATTGAAGGAGTACCTAATTTGATGGATAAAGGGTTAATATATCCAGATCATATTATTAGATTTACCTAAAAAACTATACAGCACAGCACATCAGTAACCTGAATACATATATAAAGTAACCTGATAATCGGATTAATATTTATTGAGTTAGCGCATGCCGAAGAAATGGATTGGTGGAGTTCTCAATTTGAAGGATAAAGGGTTAATATCACAGGATCAAATTATCAGATTTACACCAAAAACTATACAGCTCGGCACATCAGTAACCTGAACACATATATGAAGTAACATGACAATCGGATTGATATTTTTTGAGTTATCTCATGCCAAAGGGATTGGAGTAATTTTCAATTTGAAGGATAAAGGGTTAATATCTCAGGATCACAGATTTACAATAAAAACTATACAGCTCGGAACATCCGTAACCTGAAGACATATATAAAGTAACATGACAACTGGACTGATTTTTGAGTATTTTTTTTGAGTTATCTCATGCCAAAGGGATTGGAAGAATTCTCAATTTGAAGGATAAAGAGTTAATATCTCAGGATCAAATTATCAGACTTACACCCAAAACTATACAGCTCGGCACATCAGTAACCTGAACACAAATATAAAGTAACTTGACAATTCAAGCAATAATTTTCAAGTTATCGAATGCCAAAGAAATGGATACGGATGCCGGACAGACGACAGACGGACAAAGGATGGACGAACGATGGATGGCCACCCTGGGTGCCGGCATTATGTGTACCATACATGGTATGGGTACACATAAAAATGCTGACTCTGCACTTTTTCAAAGTCCCCCAAAAAGTACCCCATGATAAAACTGATAGCAATTTTTTTTCCCCATTCCATTCTGTTGGTCCTAAGGAAACTTCACACCAAATAAGAATTCTCAGTGCCATGTAGTTTTGGAGATATGTGCATTTTAATTTTTTCTATTTTTAGCTCCTGCAGTTCCCATGGGGCGACGGGAAAAAAAATTTGGGCATAAATTAAGTACTTATGACCCAATAAGCCCTCATGTCAATTTGGTTCAAATCTGCCTCGCGGTTTGGAAAATATAAATTTTGGGCTTGGCGAAAATTCTTGCCCCTCCCAGAACAAATGCAAATATTGCCCGTCAAACTTCTCTTGAACAAACTTGAGTCTACACCTCAAATGGAAGCTGCATACCAAATATCAAGTCAATGCTACGGCTGGGTCATGATTAGATTTTAAAAAATTTTGTGCATTTTGGCCCCACCCCCCTCCTCAATATAAGCAGAAACCCAATTTGAAGAAAAACCCAAATGCCCCTATATAACTGCTACTCATGTGAATTTTCATTGAACTGCAGCCAGTGGCTTGGGAGAAAATGACCCGAACACCACCTTCACGACGTACAATGGACGACAGATGACAGGCGATGGACAAAAAGTGATCAGAAAAGCTCACCTTTCACTTTCAGTCAGGTGAGCTAACAAAGGCGGAAGAAAATAGGTCAATATAGATTACCAAAAGAACATCCCATGACAGCTTCAGAGGCTACAAAAGCATTCGTCCATTTCAAGTTTTTACCTACCAGGTAGTTTTGTTAACTCAACTGAAAGATCTCAATTTCCTATTCCTGAGGGTGATTTTTTTTTTTTCACACGAGAAATACACCAGCGTACAATGGGTTCAACACACAACATATACGAGAGTCTGGTTGTTCCCCACAATCAGCTACCCAAGTACAGTATCTTCCCCTTCTAGACATGACCCCATCTGACACGCATATTGTGTTGACAGCAATGAAACATGTAAACAAGGTAAGTGAGGATACAGGGCAAGTATATACAATATACACATGCGGCTGTACCATGTTGTCATGAAGGCCAGTTGGTACTATCCTGACGCTTTCTGAAATTTCTATCCTCAATTGGGTGGAATGCATCTTCTGTCTTTCATAGGTTGTGGTAAGAGTGTCAATACCATGCTCTGGTCTCTAGGAACTGATGCAGCAGGCTTTGGGAATCCCAAAAATGCTCCTTGGAAAGAAGTTTCACAGACCTGTTGTAGAGGAGCTTGTGAGGGTTGTGGTTGATGATTCGTTGTCACTCGATTCAATGTTACATGCTTTCAGTGAGAAGGCAAAACATGTAAACTCTGATGGGATTGTCTCATGAAGCCAGTTCTCATTATGATGTTTATTCGAGCCAAAAGGGAGCATGCATGGACACTTCATTTGCTAGCATTGAAACTCATGATGGCTTATTTTGTTGCAGCCGGACACTGGAACTATTTGCACTATGCCACTGTTTACCTTACGAAAATGATAAATTTTAAGTAATTTGTATATTTTTTATACTTACCAATGGCACAGACTAGCTGGTGCTAACTCAAAAATTAATCCAAGGCCAAACACAAATTTTGCCCCTAATCCCCAAAATTTGAATGCAAAACCAAATGAAAGTGTCAATGACACTGTAGCTCAACTTGTTAAGACATGTACATGTATAGTATGTGACACAGCAATGACAAACATCTAGGTAATGACCTGATAACAAAGGTACATATAAAGTATGTAACAGTCTGTACATAAATACTGACCGTAGCCTGTAACAAATGTATAGGTAAAGTATTGTAAAGGTGGGTGACAGTCAGATGCTAAACTAGAAAAGAAATCTTGGAGTCCCAGAGTGGGTCTGACTGAACCCCAATATATTTGTTCTCATAACACAGTGATAACAAAGGAACCCCAAAAAACACTTGTTCCTGTCCCAAGGTGATAACAAAGGTACCCAAGAAGTTTCATGAAGATCAGTTCATAAATACGAGCCGTATATAAGTTGACAAACAACTGATAGGACTTAATTTCGGTACAAAATGGCCACTGGCAGTCATCTTGAATTTTGGACCGCACACAGAAACACTCGTTCTCATCCCAAGGTGATAACAAAGGTACCCAAGAAGTTTTGTGAAGATCGGTTCATAAATACAGCCTCCAGCCCGAGCCGTATTAACATGTGCACTTACTGTGTATAAGTAGCACTGAATAAATCAAAATTCATCTAATTTGCATAATTTCTGCACGAGAAAAAACCTGTATTATATGTGATGTATTCCATGTTACTAAACATTCATACAGAAATTTATTCAAATCAGAACTTTCATACAGAAGTTCTGTACAAAAAACTGATTGCACTAATTTTGGTACAAAATGGCTGCTGGTGGCCATCTTGAATTTCGGACCACACCCAAAAGCACTCGTTCTCATTCCACGGTGATAACAAAGGTACCCAAGAAGTTCCGTAAAGATCGGTTCATAAATACAGCCTCTAGCCTGAGCTGTATAGAAGTTGTGTAGAAAAAACTGATTAGACCTAGTTTCTGTACAAAATGGCCACTGGCAGCCATCTTGAATTTTGGACCACACCCAGAAACACTCGTTCTCGTCCAAGGTGATAACAAAGGTATCCAAGACGTTTCGTGAAGATTGGTTCATAAATACAGCCCCTAGCCCGAGCCGTATTGACATGTGTACATACTGTGTGTAAGTAGCACTGAAAAAATCAAAGTTCATCTAATTTGCATAATTTCTGCACGAGAAAAAAACCTGTATTATATGTGATGTATCCCATGGTACTAAACATTCACACAAATGAAAGTGTCAATGACACTGTAGCTCAGCTTGTTAAGACATGTACATGTATAGTATGTGACACAGCAATGACAAACATCTAGGTAATCACCTGATAACAAAGGTACATATAAAGTATTGTAACGGTCTGTACATAAATACTGACCGTATCCTGTAACAAATGCATAGGTAAAGTATTGTAAAGGTGGGTGACAGTGAGATGCTAAACTAGAAAAGAAATCTTTGAGTCCCAGAGTGGGTCTGACTGAATCCCAAAATATTTGTTCTCATAGCACAGTGATAACAATGGCACCCCAAAACACACTCGTTCCTGTCCCAAGGTGAAAACAAAGGTACCCAAGAAGTTTCGTGAAGATGAGTTCATAAATACGAGCTGTATAGAAGTTGTGACAAAAAACTGATTGGACCTAATTTCGGTACAAAATGGCCACTGGCAGCCATCTTGAATTTTGGACTGCGACCAGAAACACTCGTTCTCGTCCCAAGGTGATAACAAAGGTACCCAAGAAGTTTTGTGAAGATCGGTTGATAAATACAGCCTCTAGCCCTAGCCGTATTGACATGTGCACATACAGTGTGTAAGTAGCACTGAATAAATCAAAGTTCATCTAATTTGCATAATTTCTGCACGAGAAAAAAACCCGTACTGTATGTGATGTATTCCATGTTACTAAATAGAGATGAGACGATTAATCGGTGTAACATCGGCACTCGGCCGATAAGCACCCATCGGTTCACCATCGGCACTCATGATTCAACATCGGCCTTCGCCGATTGTCTGAAACTCAGTGAAAGTGAAAGTGTTATGGATGAACTTTCTTCCACTTCATGGGACAACCAGTGGCAAGCGATCGGTACGTAACTCGTCTGTTACTGATACCATGTAAATGATGAGAAAAGGCAGAATATTACATTAAGGATTTTGATTGTGTAACTGTGTACCGAGTTGTTTTTTATCCGTCATGTGAATACGCCATACGGACGCTCTTCACTGCCCAAACTGTACTTCATTCTGCAAAATGTTGCAATATTTCTTTCAACCACGCTCATCGTCTCATTAAATATATACTGGACAGATAATTCCTCCATAATAGTAATCCATGTTAATTGTGAAAGGTTTGGGTGCAAAAAGTTTAATATCGGGCCATTCGGGGTGGGATTTATCAACACGAAGCCATTGAATTTTTCTCATGTTGAATTGTGTGGAGCACATGATAAAAATAGATAATGCAGTGCAACGTCATAACTCGTGTGACACAATCCCATATGGGTTTACCGAAAAGAAACTCCCACTTTAAAATGTGTGGTTCCAACAACGGCTTTTGATTTTCACTAAACATTTTCTCCCAAATAACTGATAGTCGACTTCAAAGCCTGTGTAGGGAGCGATTCGGCAAAGACCCGACTTTGAAATGAATTGTTTCCATTGTTGATGTAAACCACATCAAAGGTTCAGAACACAATTTACCGTGACGATGCACATGATGGGTTCTCGACTCAGTTGTTAGCTGTTTATTTTAAATCGAAAATATTCTGCACTGATGGTGCTTCATTGACATAAAATTAACCCTTTGATGTCTGTTATTTAATTTATTTAAGTGAGTATTACCGTACTGACTCGTGTCGAAGCCCATAAGTCAAGTATCCACTGGGTATGTTAGTTTCTTTGGAAACCACCTACCAATTTTAAAATTTGCTTTAAAAATTCTCATAATTATCTTGTACATACAGTTCAGATTTCGGGTTTTAATCCTCAATTTAATGAATAAAACAAGCAGAAAACCATGTGGTGTTTTCATTTTTTTTTTTTTTTGTACAGGTTACTCTCGAAGCCAGAAATGGACGTAAGTTGACAATCAACACTGCAAACCACCCCCTTGAAAACAGGCAAACATAGTCTGTTTAAAAATAGCTGTTTTTTTTAATATGTACATTTAATTATGAATAAAACAAAATAAAGCTTCACACAAAATCAATAAAAAAATTCTTCATATGAAGACCAGATAAAATTTACACAGCGGAATATGAATAACAAAATAGTTGCCTCCCTTGGAAAATTCGAAAATTTGATTTTACACTGAAAGTCATAACTTCACATGTTGCAGAGCATGATGAAATGATAAATGAGCATGATTTATTGAACCAATATGTCATAAATCATATTCCTGGTTATATTGTTAAAAAATTCTCAAATACCAGAGTTATAATTATTTTTTATTTTTAATTACCACTTTCTCATTAATTTCTGAATACCTGTTTTTCACAATGAGATGTGTACGCTCGAAAGTGGCAGTGTTCTTTTACAATGAGTTGTACCCCGCTTGAATGTGGCAGTGTTCAATCAGTATCTTTCTGATGATATTCGACCACTGTGAAAACTGTGAAAACTATATGTTGTGGGCGTGTTTCAGACAACTATTGACAGCAGCCTGCACTCTCATTTGAAACAAGTGACAGCTTCCAAAAACGAGGTCGACAAAAAAATAAACAAGTCAATTTTGCTTGGGATAATATTTTAATAAAGACTTATTACTCTGAACACAGACATAATGTATTACACAAAAGACGAATTTAACAACACAAAAATCTCAACTCCAAAAAATATACATAATACAGTATTGCAGTTCTATTTGATAAGTACAGTGTTGCAACAAGTCAGCTATTTTTTCATTTGATGCCTGTAAATTTGACGTCTTGTCTCAAACAACTTTCGTCCAATTTGAAACTTGGGGGGTGGGCTTTGACTCGAGTAGGGCACCCTGGTTCACAAATCTGAAAAAGCGGGGGGGGGTGGGCTTCAACACGAGTATGGGCTTCGACACGAGTCAGTATGGTAAAAGTGTGTTATCTTCCGGGTTGATGGCGATTCTGATTAAGGTAAATCACCCAGTTTCTGCAGTCAGCTTGAATAATAAAGAAACCATCTGACATCGGCATTCGGTATCGGCCGATTGTTGTCTAAAATAATCGGCATTCGTCTTATGGGGCATTTTACTAATCGGCTCATCTCTATTACTAAACATTCATACAAAAATTTATTCAAATCAGAACTTTCATACAGAAGTTCTGAACAAAAAACTGACTGCACTAATTTTGCACAAAATGGCTGCCATCGGCCATCTTGAATTTTGGACCGGACCCAAAAACACTTGTTCTCGTCCCACGGTGATACTAAAGGTACCCAAGAAGTTTCGTAAAGATCGGTCCATAAATACGGCCTCTAGCCAGAGCTGTATTGGCATTTGCACTTACAGTGCTGAAAGTAACACTAAATACATCAAAGTTAGTCTAATTTGCATAATTTACGCACGAGAAAAAAACCCGTATTATATGTGATGTATCCCATGGTACTAAACATTCATACAAAAAATTATTCAAATCATCGCCTTCATATGGAAGTTCTGCACAAAAATCTGATTGCACCTAATTTTGTACAAAATGGCTGCCAGCAGCCAACATGAATTTCAGATCGGACCCCAAAACACTCGTTCTCGTCCCACGGTCATAACAAAGGTACCCAAGAAGTTTCGTAAAGATCGGTTCATAAATACAGCCTCCAGCCCAAGCCGTATTGAATTGCTGATGGACAGACGGATGACTGGCCATGGCATAAGCTCAAATTTGGCTTTGCCAAAGTTGAGCTAAAAATTATTCAAATCAGTGCTTTCATATGGAAGTTCTGCGCAAAAATCTGATCGCACCTAATTTTGTACAAAATGGCTGCCATCAGCCATCTTGAATTTCAGACCGGACAGAAAAACACTCATTCTCGTCCCACAGTGATACCAAAGGTACCCAAGAAGTTTCGTAAAGATCGGTTCATAAATACAGCCTCTAGCCCAAGCCGTATTGTTATTGTCAAAGTTAGTCTAATTTGCTTAATTTACGCACGAGAAAAAAACCCGTATTATATGTGATGTATCCCATGGTACTAAACATTCATACAAAAAAATTTTCAAATCAGAGCTTTCATATGGAAGTTCAGCGCAAAAATCTGATTACACCTAATTTTGTACAAAATGGCTGCCAGCGGCCAACTTAAATTTCGTATCGGACTGTCGAATTATTGTCCGACAGAATTTGAATGTTGACGTTTGCTATTAGGCGAATCCAGTGTTGAAGTGCTAGCCATATTGACATCATTTCTTAGATGTTTATGTGCTTCTCTAGAAACCGAGAGTCCCAAAGACCCTGACACTTCAAGTCTGCAGGACTTAGGGTTGTGCCCCAGCACTTCTGACTCGCGTCCAGCATAATCAAGAAAGCCGGATCTGGCAGTTGCAGTGGAACTCCCGGAGTTAACCACTGAAGATCTACCCAAATCTGAACCTTTTGTTTTACTAAGTCCGTTAATACAATACTGGTTTCGAGCGAATGCATCTTCACACTCCAGTTCTGAGTAAAGAATATCGGAATAAGATCCGTAGCATAGGCGGCCCATCGGAATAAGATCCGTAGCCGCTCCATACAGCCCCATCAGTCGCATGAATTCCCTCACTGTTAATGCGTCTGAGTGTAGACAAAAGCGAGCATAACAAATGACTGAAATTTCACTCTGGGTAACGGCAGACGAACCAGATTGTTGTGAGTCTCGAAGCTCATTCCCAAGTGAGTGAACGACTTGGACGGAGCTATATCCGACTTTTTCTCGTTTACGATGAAACTGAGATGTCGGAGTAATAGAAGCAGACTCTGAACATTGTTCTGAAGTATAATTCTGTTGTCATATCTCTGTAGAATGTCGTCCAAGTAAGCCGTTACCGCAGACGAATCAGCTAGGAAGTATGACATTACCGAGTTCATTATTCCAGAGAATGCCCAGGGAGCCAGGTTCAGACCAAAGCATATTGCTCTGAACTGATAAACCTTCCCTTGTACGGCGAACTGCAGGTACTTTCTGAATGCCGGATGTACCAAGACATGAAAGTAAGCGTCCTTTAGATCTCTGCTTGCCGCATAGTCGTTCACTTGAATGCTCACTCTTACCGACCGAATGGTCTCTATATAGAACTTTGGAGCCACGATAAGCTTGTTTATCAAGCTCAAGTCTATTACCGGACGGAACGTGCCGTCTGGCTTCGGTACGAGAAACAGGTGACTGCAAAAACCATGAGAATTTCGATTCTCGACGACCTGTATTGATTCCTTTAGTAAGAGAGCCTGTACCTCCACTAGAAGAGACTCTCTTTTGAAAGGATCCGCCGGAAAATTTGTCCAACGCGTACATCTCGTTAGTGGGGGTTTCGCTCGGAATGATAGCCGTAAGCTGTCCGAGACTACACTTCTCACCCACTGATCTTCCGTGACTGCTATCCAGTTTCTCGTAAAGTTTGATAATTTTCCGCTAACTGGCAAGCAATAGGGGTCATGAACGTCACTTGTAGGACATGCGAGGCTTACGGGAGGAGAAACTACGTCCTCCCCGAGACTATCCTGTCCCTGTCGGCTTAGGGGCGTCTCACCGCTAGTCCCGATCAGACTTATGCCCCTTTCCCGAGTCGCTTTATTGATGACCTCTGAAGTAATCGCATGAGGGTTTCTTGTACCCTCGAGAGTTCCCTTTTGATGATTTTAATTTGGAATGTCCTCGCTTACTCCGGTCTGATGAAGCGGGTTGTTGAGACGCCGACTTCAATAGCAGAGCACTGGATGCATTCTTAGTAGCTTGTTCGTATACTAATGAAAGCTTGTCGTCAAAGATAGTATGTCCGGAGACCGGAGCGACCCAGAGAGAGCTTTTCACCTTGTCATCTATAAGTGATGACAACGCAAGGGCAGCATCACATCTGATTAACTCCAGATTTGCCACTGTCAGGGCGAAGTTATACATGGCATACTTGCTTGCCCTGGAAAGAATGAAATTGCAGTTTCCATTACATCTGAGCGAATACTGAATGATGCAGATAAGGATATATCTAAATCCCCGGCCTGCTCATCCAAATGCAGTAGAGCTCTCTGCACATCTTCTCCAACCGTTTTAAATGAACGTGGTCCAAGGAATGGTATATTTATGGAAGATGTTGACGAGAAACCGCCTCTTTTTCTCGCACCCGAGAGGTTAAATATGGCGTCGTCTACATGGCCGAAGGCCTGCGACACCTGCCTAGACTGAACCGGGAAAGAAAGAACTTCTTCCTTCCTCAGTATAAAGTCTGCATCTAGAGATGCCAGCGGTTTCTCTCTTGTTGTCGCAGCTTGCTGATTTGGCGGAACAACATCAGGGTAGTATTGATGGATAAAATCCATCGCAAGCATGTGTTGCTCCGAAAGGGAAGGGTAATCTTCTTCCTTATCCCTTTCATCATCCGAGTGAATCAGTTGCAAATCTCATTCCATTACATCTGCGTGAACAGACGACTGGACCGACCCAGCACCGTCCGACAGCTCAGGTTCTGTGTCTGAGGGAGGTTGCTCCTGCACTTGCTGGGATGCTAAGCAATCTGCAACAGCAAGTCCATCAACGAGGCCTGAGGAGCAGCGGTTTTGTTTCTTAACCACTTGCTGCTCCTGGAACGGCATTCCGGAGATGGATCTCTTCTCCGAACGTCCCGATGATCGAGGCCTCGGCTCTTTAGCTACCGGATGGTCCGACTTCATGGGCGAAGAGTGGATCCTTCTTTGCATAGCAGGCTGGATATCCGAAGTCGGGTAGCTAGCATGCTGTCGTGTGTGCGTAATGATCGTAGCGGAAGAAGCCATGACTGTAGCCGAGGCCGGCTGCAGTCTAGACGGGGCATCCCGACCGGCAGGAGTGAACGTATGCTCCAGCCCGCGCATGTTTTTCATAACAATATCTGGCCCCAGATGTTGCTGGGATAGAGAGGGACCTCTCCTGCTCGGCGCCTTTTCAGACCTCGCCTAGCCTCCCGACAAGAAACTTGCTGGCTTCCTCCCTAGTTCCATCATTGCTGGGTGAGCTTGTTTTGTTTTTAAGGTGCTTGCTCTACCCACTACACTTCCTTCGACCGCAACGGACATACCCAGTGTCACAGCTTCCACGGACGGAGTAACCACTTCACCGGTCAAGCTAGCTGCTGGCAAATGATTAAAACCACCGCCCAGTGGCCTTATCCCTTGCCTAATATTCAAGAGCACCTTAGCAGCTAGCTCTGTTTGCTCATCACAGCGTGATGATGGTAGCACATTTTTGGTAGGTGTCACATTACCATCACCATATTCTTGTTCCTCTGAAAAACTTGAATGACCTTGCAGCGAGAGTACCGGCATCGGCCTCTCACTGCCAACAATGTACCGTGACACCCGCGTCCAACGTTTGTCATCCCAATCAACACATGTAGGACAAGAATTCGTAGGAGTACATCGACTACAAGCAAGGCAACACACATTTAAATCTGAGCAAGACTTCCTCGCCTTGCATTTTCAGCAATAAGCTTTCATGATTAATCAAAACTAAGTCGATCGAACTCCCACAAACTCCACAATAAATATATGATAAAGATACATAACTAGAGAAACAGAATTTACTGCACCCGGTAAATTCAAGTCTGTGTGAAAAAGGTTAAAGTATCAGAAATAAACTATACAGAAAGAGAATTTATGTAGGCTTATTGTCAGGAGTAAAATATTTTTAAACAAATAAGAAATGGATTTTCGTTAATAGTATTTACAGATATTCATACTGGAATCAGAATAAGTTTTTATAAGAAACCAGAAAAGGCATATATGTGACCAGCATTCAAAGGGTTCGATACACAAATCAGAAATGGACATTTTTGGCTCTGCCCACTAATTTGAGTGATGAAATAGGGGGTCAAAAAATGTGATTTCCAGCAATTTAAAAAAATTGCACTCAATGACCACTAGGTGACCTCCGTGATCTTGACCCATGTTTTGAACCTCTATCGAGTGTCGACTCATTTGGTGTTAGTCCCAGGTCCATTCATCATACCATGCTTGAGATATGAGCGTGACCCACTTTCAAACATTTTGGCCACGCCCACTTTTTTAACGTAAAAATGCATGTGTGTACGTCAGGAATGCTTTAGGAGGTCAAAAAATTTGATTTCAAGCAATTATGAAAAATGCACTCAATGACCCCTAGGTGACCTCCATGACCTTCACCCATATTTTGAATCTCCATCGAGTATTGACTCATTTGGTGTTGGTCCCAGGTTCATATGTCATACCACGCCCGAGATATGGGCGTGACCCACTTTCAAAAAAATTGGCCATGCCCACTTTTGTAACGTAAAAATGCATGTATGAACCTCAGGAATGCTTTGGGCTGTCAAAAAATGTGATTTCCGGCAATTATGAAAAATGCACTCAATGACCCCTAGGTGACCTCTGTGACCTTGACCCATATTTTGATTCTCCATCAAGTGTCGACTCATTTGGTGTTAGTCCCAGGTCCATTCATCATACCATGTTTGAGATATGAGCGTGACCCACTTTCAAACATTTTGGCCACGCCCTCTTTTTTAACGTAAAAATGCATGTGTGTACGTCAGGAATGTTTTAGGGAATCAAAAAATGTGATTTCCAGCAATTATGAAAAATGCACTCGATGACCCCCTAGGTGACCTTCGTGACCTTGACCCATATTTTGAATCTCCATCAAGTGTCGGCCCATTTGGTGTTAGTCCCAGGTCTATTCATCATACCATGCTTGAGATATGAGCGTGACCCACTTTCAAAAATTTTGGCCATGCCCACTTTGTTACATCAAAATGCATGTAGGGATGTCAGGAATGCTTTAGGGGGTCAAAAAAGTGATTTCCAGCAATTATGAAAAAATGCACTTAATGACCGCTAGGTGACCTCAGTGACCTTGACCCATATTTTGAATCCCCATCGAGTGTCGACTCATTTGGTGTTGGTCCCAGGTCCATACGTCACACCACGCCTGAGATATGGGCATGACCCACTTTCAAAACATCCCTACAGACATCCCTAAAGCCCCAGGAATCTGAAAAACACAGGTGGCCGAGAACTTGTGACTGTCTATCAGCATGCCAAAAATCAACAAGCTAGGACAAATCGTTTTCGAGTTATCGTGTGGACAAGGAAGCACATAGAAGACAGGAGAATAAGAAAAAGAAGAAAAATAAAAAAGAAAAAGAAACAGTACAAAAACAATAGTCTGTGTGTTTCACACAGACTAATAATCAACAATCAAAATCGAAATTGAAAAATTAAATTTAAAAATTTTTTTCGAAATTTTTATGACAAAAGCCCAAGTTCCCAAAGGGAACATGAAGAGCCCAAGGGTATCCCGATAGAGCCTAAGTGTGGACAAAATTCCAAAAATAATTGCTACACTACCGAAATATTAATTAATGTAACTTACAACAATCCTACAGTAATAATAACTAAATACTTCATATATTTAAGGACATTGCCAATGTAAAAAACGTCAAGAAAAAAAACGGAAACAAGACACCAGGCACAGAACAAAAAGGCCCAAAGTCAGTAACAGATTTTAAAGCTACCAGATGTAAAGCTAGATCTTCAAACGAAGAAAAAACAATACATCGGATAGAAGATGCATGACCCAAATGACCCAACACCCCTAGGGTGAGGATGTAACCATGGGGATAAACAGAATAAACATTCTGTAATACATGTTAAACTCCCAAGAAATTTAATAAAAATTTCAATAAAAATAAGCCAAAAAGCTTGGGAGTTTAACAGGAGGGTTTCAAGGCATGATAGGGAAGGAACACTTAACAAACAGTGGATAAATCATTAGCAAGAATGATGACGTCAGGCACATGTCCCGTAATTGGGAAGCATGAAATAATTTTGATAAAAATTATAAAGTTACAGCCCTGAATGTTCCTAACCACCGTTGTTCACTTCCATCATTCATTTATGTCCTTGGATCCACCAATTTTACCATTGATTTGTGTCTGGCATCCTCAATGAAAGTGTCAATGACACTGTAGCTTAACTGGTGTGTTGTGTTTGATTAAAAGGTTAATGTTCAATGTTTATGAAAGGATTATGAAATAAGACAAGAATTGTGATAATTGGGAATATGTTCATTTCTGTTCCCTGTATGCTATGTTTTTGATAAAAATAATATGAGGTGTACACTGTACTAAAGAGTTGAGGGATGGGTTAATATGACCTCACAGTTAATGTATGTGGCCCTCACAGTTAATGTATATCAACGAAAGTTACCAAGTTACAGTGAAATTATTCCAAAACGAGTCATCCTATCAAGTTACATTGAAATCCCTTCATAAATATGGCCTGTAAACTGTGCTCAAGGTTTTCGGGCTTCGGGGCCCTGTAGCCATCAGTTTTCCAATTGCATCCAAAGGGGACATTCTCATCTAGACATTATATGAAGTCAACCTACCAAGTTACAATGAAATCCCTTCATAAATATGAACTGAAAACTGTGCTAAAGGTTTTCGGGCTTTGGGCTCAGGCAGCCATTATGGTTGAATGATCACAACCAAAAGGGGACATTCTCATTTGGGCATTCTACGAGGTTACAATGAAATCCCTTCATAAATATGACCTGTAGACTGTGCTCAAGATTTTTGGGCTTTGGGCACCTCTAGCAATCACAGCTGATCAATCACGACCAAAAGGGGATATCATCATCTAGGCATTATATGCAGTCAACCGAACCAGTTACAATGAAATCCTTCCATAAATACGACCTATAGACTATGCTAAAGGTTTTTGAGCTCAGACAGCCATCTAGGCTGAATGATCGCGACCAAAAGGGGATGTTCTTATTTAGACATTATTTGGAGTCATCCTACCAAGTTACAATGAAATCCCTTCATAATTATGACCTGTAGACTGTTCTAAAGGTTTTCGGGCTTCGGGCCCCTGTAGCTGTCACAGTTGCCCAATCATGTCCAAAAGGGGACATTCTCATCTAGACATTATATGAAGTCAAACCTACCAAGTTAAAATGAAATCCCTTCATAAATATGACCTGTAGACTGTGCTAAAGGTATTCAGGCTTTGCGCTCAGGCAGCCATAATGGTTGAATGATCGCAATCAAAGGGGACATTCTCATCTGGGCATCATCTGGAGTGATCCTACGAAGTGACAATGAAATCCCTTCATAAATATGACCTGTAGACTGTGCTCAAGATTTTTGGGCTTCGGGCACCTGTAGCCATCACAGCGGACCAATCACGACCAGAAGGGAATGTCATCATCTAGGCATTATATGGAGTCAACCTAACAAGTTACAATGAAATGCTCCCATAAATACGACCTATAGACTATGCTAAAGGTCTTTGGGCTCAGACAGCCATAAAGCCTGAATGATCGCAACCAAAAGGGGATGTTCTCATCTAGACATTATTTGGAGTCATCCTACCAAGCTACAATGAAATCAGGGCTCGATTTAACTGGATTAGCATAGCACTTTGCTCTCCAATTTCTGAATTTTGCTATTCAAGATTTATTAGTTTCAAGTGCTTTTGGATCAACTGCTAATCAATTTTCCAGGGTGAATAGTAAATTGCTATTCAAAATTTTCAGATTAAATCAAGCCCTGAATGAAATCCCTTCATAATTATGACCTGTAGACTGCGCTCAAGGTTTTTGGGCTTCAGGCACCTGTAGCCATAACAGCTGACCAATCATGACCAAAAGGGGGTGTCATCATCTAGGCATTATATGGAGTCAACCTAACAGGTTACAATGAAATCCTTCCATAAATATGACCTTTTGCCTATGCTAAAGGTTTTTGGGCTCGGGCACCCATCAAGGCTGAATGATCACGATCAAAATGGGACGTTCTCATCTAGACATTATTTGGAGTCATCCTACCAAGTTACAATGAAATCCCTTCATAAATATGACCTGTAGACTGTGCTAAAGGTTTTCGGGCTTCGGGCCCCTGTAGCTATCACAGTTGCCCAATCAGGACCAAAAGGGGACTTTCTCATCTAGACATTATATGAAGTCAACCCACCAAGTTACAATGAAATTCCTCAATAAATATGACCTGTAGACTATGCTAAAGGTTTTCGGGTTTTGGGCTCGGGCAGTCGTCACAGTTGGCAGATCACGCCCAAATGGGGAAATTCTCATCTAGACATCGTAAGGAGTCATCCTACCAAGTTACAATGAAATTCCTCCATATTAAACATGACCTGCAGATTGTGCTAAAAGTTTTTGGGTTTCGGGCTTGGGCAGCCATCACGGTTGACAGATCATGCCCAAAAGGAGACGTTCTCATCTAGGCATTATACAGAGGCATCCTACCAAGTTACAATGAAATCCCTTCATAAACACGACCTGTAGACTGTGATAATGGTTTTCAGGTTTTGGGCTCGGGCAGCCATACCGGTTGACCGATCGCGACCAAAAGGGGACGTTCTCATCTAGACATGACCCCAAACCTGCATATGAAATTTCGTGACGATCAGACAAGAACTATGGGGTGTGGCCCGTGCTAAAGGAAAATGTGAACAGACTCACAGACTAACAGACTTCCGCATGCGTGATGGCAATAGCTTATCTTGACTATGTCAAGTTAAGCTAAAAATGAGATTTAAAAGCACAGATGTCAGTTGAATGTTGCTGACTTTAGGGCCAAACAAAGAAAGATGGTTCGCGCCAAATTCGGTACCTTCCTGGATACTGCGCATGCGCAGATCTCAAAAGTATGGAGGACCAGATAGGACTTGATTTTTTCGGTTTTGCATGCAAATTTTGGAGATTGGGGGGCAAAATTTGTGTTTGGTCCTGGATTAATTTTTGAGTTAGCACCAGCTAGTTTGGGCCATTGGTTGTTGTATAAAAATATGGATATGTTACCACCAGACCTCCTGAAACATTTTATGAACTGGAAACATGTTTTGAGACACACCCCTGGTCTGTAGAACAGTATCTGGTCAGATATGATTGTGATGATAATTATGAGGTACAGCAAGGGACTTCATGGGATAAATGGCACAACACAGAGTCCGAAATCAGTCCAGTTCGGAGCTTGGGAGTTTACAGTAACCTGCAATATGTTCTCCTGAGGCTAAATGAAAATCTCCTTAAAGGAAATGTGCTTGTTCATAAAAGTCATCATCCAAACTTAAAGCGGGTCTGGTGGATTGCAAGAAAATCTGATCAGCATTCGGCACATGCATATCTCTAATAGTTACTGATAAGCATTCCAATGATAGTTAACACCACTGATGGCAAGCTAACCAAAGAGAGCGTGAATGTAGATCGAGCATATGAAGTAAGCCTCAAGCAATATGAAGAATTCCAAGCCAGTCTCCCTAATGGATTATAATGACCATTGAGCAAGAAAGTGATCACAATAGAATCCAACAAACATACACTCCAAGTAGCCAAGACAACACTGGTTGACACTTCTTTTATATATTCAAAATCATTGCACTTTAGTCATTTGACAGAACCTGCCAATGGAGGATATATTCAAATGTTTCTTGAATCAGGTGACTTACGTGCTGCAAAATCCAAGTCCGATTTGAGAAAAAATTGGCAAGTGCAGGTGCAGTTACTACCAGAAAGTTGCCTATGCTGAAGTTCACTATTATAGATGGTTGTGCCATCATGTGGATATTGCATTGGCCCACAAACAGAACTATCTCAGATTTCATATCTACATTCCCAAATTATATCATGTTGCAACTGAACAAGTTAGATGTGTACCTCAATTCATCAAATTCATGAAGATTAAATTATTCAACTCTGAAGATAATATGAAGCACATCCACAAAATATGAAGCCTTTAAGATTTGGTACCTGTACTTCAGAATAAAGCCCAAATATGGGCACAAGCCTGACAATAAGCAGTCTATCATTTGTAGAATGAGGTCCCCAGAGGGTGAATTTTCTGATGCTATACCATACAGTGGGCCAATTGATCTTGTGAGTACTCCTTTCTGTTTAGGCTTGAGACCTTGATTCAGATTTGAGGTTCACAGAGGATAAATTTGGTGAGGCTACCTTGCTGTGCAGGGTAGCATCACCAGCTTCACTCTCAGGGGACATCATTCTGCAGATGACAGTCTGCTTATTTTTAGGCTTGTATGGGCATCCAGCAGTCTACCAGTTAATAAATCAGCTTCACACACAGAAAGTAGCAAGAGCATGTCAAGGAAGTATAAACTGACATAAAGCATCCACCTCTAATGAAAACAAGTTGTTTTGTGGAATTTGACAAACAAGAAGCAACGTATAGAAGATCTCATCTGTGCACAAATCATGGAAGTCAAAAAATATTCACACAAATTCTCTTGTTATCGCAGGTGAATCATACAAACCAACACTCATTAGTTCAGGCATTGTGTGGGAACCTGATGGGTTATACACCGAACACGAAGAGGCTGACACCGTTATATGCCAACAGCTCAATTATATTCAGAAGTCACACAATAAAGTTGGTCACATTATTGTCATTTCAGATGACATAGATGTGTTTGTCCTACTATCTTTCTTTTATTGGAAGAACAAAATGAGCAGTTTACTGACAATGGAAGCCACAATCAGCCATAGGAAGGTCACTGATATTGACGAAATCATGAAGACAAAATTAATGCAGAAATTGTCCAGAAACTCATAGCAGGTCATGCAGTTTCTGGTTGCGATATTGTCGCGCAGATGCACAGTGTTGACAAAGTAGGCATACTGAATAGACTAAGGGATCACACCATGGACAGCCTTGGAGAGAGTCAGGCAGACATGAAAACTGTGTATGTGCAAGCCAGGTCAGTGCTTAGCTTCCACCCACAACTGAATCTTTTCATCAAAATGTTAAACGTTAAAAGGTTAAAGTACAGCAAACTCTTACCTCAACTTCAACAACTTCAATATCCTGTTGCAAATCATGGATAAGCCGTCGCTCAGATTTATTTCCCACTTCTGATGATAATGTAATTTTGATTCTCACGGAATACATAGTTCCCAGCTGAAATGTAGACTTTATTTCAGGAGGAATTTTTGCTGGTGTATCTCCTTTTTTCAAGATCTGAACTTTAAAATTGTTAATCCACAGTATCATAGGATGTGGGTATTCTCCAGGTTTCAAATAGTTTGAAAGTCTTTGAAAAATTGCCATTTTCTCTTTAAGCCAGTTACAATTTGAAGTTATTTCCAAAAGTCTATGGCCTGAAGCACTCTCCGAGTTATCCTGAACCACTTCTGGCAAGACAACAAAATCACCTTTGGGTTTAAAACAAACCATCTGTGTATGCCATTTTGGGGAAGTGTCTTCTGATAATGGCAATTCTTGTTGGTGTGAAATTGCTTTTTCAGGAATATCAGCCAAATCCATTACCTTATTTTCTTCATCCTTTGTGAACAAAAAAATTACAAAACAACAATGAAGTATAATCAACTACAGTACTCTGATCAGACTCGATTTTGCGGCAAGCAACTGTCCTTGTGCACCATAGCATGTCTGGATTCGAAAAGTAGCACACAAAGAGAATGTGCATCTCAGTTTTGCATGTAGATTTCTTTTTGAGGTGGCAGACAAAAAAGTGACTTGGCACTTGCAGTGTTAGCGGTCATCTGCTAGGATACCATTACATCAGAGCCGACTGCAACTCATTTGCAGCTTGTCAGCAAGCACATTGTCGCTGACAATGAGAAAGGTACAGTGGAACCCTGTTAATTGAATAGCCACTTTGCCAATGGAAATTATTTAATTAACAGGAGTATACAATTAACAGGGATTGTGTCACTTTCCTGTATTCTAGAGATAAACTTAGCATTTATTCTATTATATCTTGTTTGACAGAGCTCTATGAGCTCTGTCAAACAAGATATAATAAATCAAATGCCTCGTATTGTATGTACTGAGGCCAAACAGGTCGATAAATAAAGGAAAACAGGGGAGAGTGAGGATAATTTCTCAACGGGTTGCAAGATATTTTATTCAATTAACAGGAGTTTACTCTATAACCTATATTCAATTAAGAGGTGAAATTTGTACTGGAGGTAAGGTAAATGGTTTTGTGTTGGAAAATTATATTCAATTAACAGGGTTATTCAGTTAAGAGATATCCAATTAAGTGGGATCCACTGTACTGTGTCGCTGAATCCACCTTTGTTATTTAATTGCAACGTCGTTACCCACCATGCACTTGCGACTCGCAGCGAATCACGATACACAAAGATTCAGCCCTGAGAAGAATTGGCTGAGAAGATTTGGCAGGGCAGATATGATAGAAATTGTAGCACTGTTGGCTGGATTATTGAGTATAGTCTGAAAATTCTTGAGTGGAAAATTATCAATGAAGGCTGAGAAACACAAACAAGTGTGTAACTCAGCCCTAGATAAGCTTTCAGTGCACTGGGTGATTACTCAATTGAGCATTTTTTATTTCAATTGAGTAAAATGCAATTTGGTACTCCTAAATATCTCGTGTGACTGAGTAAAAGCAATCTGCAAGGGAAATTAATTATCTGTCATAGCATAATACTGTTTTAGGGGGATTGAGGTGTTGTTTCTTATCTCATTGATGGTTGCCAATAGAAGACTTTTAGTATTGTATTGAAATTTCTATTTTGTCTCTGTTCTCTTCTCTCGCTCAGTCAATTAAGTTTTCATTCAATGGTCATCTTTTAGTCCATAGAATTATTATGTTTTGCTTTAAAATGGGATATACTGGTCCTATCACTATATTTTTCCTGTTTTTGTATATTTTTAATAAACATACTAATCTACAGTCGTCTTTTAGTATTGAACTGAAAAACGACCATAGAATTTCTATTTCATCTCTGTTCTCTTTCCACACCCAGTTAATCATACTGGACCTATCTCTATAACTTTTTCAGTAGATGTATATAAGACCTCTCTACATCCCCTACACCTTATTTTACCATTCTCACCTTTACTTTTTTTATGCTCATCCAGGGGTCAGCCTGGCAGCTGATTTTAGGGAGAAGTGACTTCTTCGTTAAGAGACTATAGGCAGAAGTCAGGGGCTAGGGGGGAGAAGTCAGTGGACATGAGGGAGAAGTCAGAAAAAAACACATGTATTTGACATTGTGACAAAATAAATGTACACAGATGACACAACAAAAAGCTAACATGACAAATTGTGGAATAAAAAATAAATAAAAGTTATACAAACATACATACACGCACAAAACTAAGTCAGATGGTATATAACAAGAATCTTTAAAATATCCCCCACCACCTACAAAAAAAACCCCCAAACGTGCAGTTGATTTTATATTTGCACCAAAGCAGTGGATTTGAAATTTAGCATTACCCATTGTGAGAGTGTTCTTCTCTATAATAGAAGGTATATTCTTTTAAAAAAAAAAATTTAAAGTGTTTAAAATAAATTTCCAAGTTCACATAAGAAGCTGGGTCATTCAAGGTTTCTGAATGCCCTAACTGAATTAAAAAACATAGCTAAAAAAGTTTTCGATATCCTTCATTAATTAAGTGTTATTAACAATTTGAGTTAATTTATTTCTTAAGTAAATCCATTCCCTTCTGCACTGGGTAATAATATCAATACACTGTGCAGAATAATGACAATTTCTGCCGACCATCTTACACTGACACATGCAATTGGTGCTACAAAGGTCTGCCATTCTTATCCATCCTAATATGTGAGATTTCTATCATAGCCTTGTAACATTTAACCTTCTTCCAAAAAAGAATTCAAAGAAAAACTTTCAATTCAAATAGCAGTGCGAATTTCAATGGAACCGATTTCTCAATGGAAAAGAATGTAACCGTAAGCAATTTCAAGTTTTTATGGATGAACTGTCTCCTACACATATTTTTTTGTTTTGAAATCGTGGTTAATTTTAATAAATTCTAATTGACATGATGCGTGACTTGTGTGATTGGTTGCTTCTGCTAGCACTGTTTTTAAATAGCCATTTTGTGCTGGTTGCTACCAGTTGGCACAAATTGTTCGAACGACTACGCCATTAGAACTCTTTTCAGAAATATAAAACTGGGCTAGTTTAGGCTTTTTTCAGAGCTGTATGACTGATTTTAACAGCAGCCATGTTTTTTTTTAGAAATAAAACATAAGAAAATGCATAAAACTGCCTAACCTCCCAAGGAAGTTTTGGGCGACGACTTGAATTTTGCCCCCAATGTAAGCCAAGGCAACTTGGGGAATGACAAGACAACTTCTTCGCCTAGTGTGTCCACTCGACTGACCCCTGAGCTCATCTAAAGTCAATTTTTAGTGTGACACAATTATTACTGACGCAAATGGTCAGCCGACTCTAATTTTAGCAATGACACGTCACTAAAACATGTAGTTCCACTCCGAGATCAAGAGAAGCTTAACCAAACTAAGAAAGTTATTTTATGTTTACACTTAACGACTCGGTCTCAGACAAGTCTGGGTGCATACTTTTTTGTGAGGTCATAACAATAAAATACACAAAACGCTGTATGCAGAATATGGGGTTAAAGTAGGTTGCTACACCCTAAAATCAGTTGGGTTAAATAATGAAAGTGTCAATGACACTAGCTTAACTTGTCTGTGTGTTGTGTTTGACGAAAAGGATAATGTTCAATGTTTATGAAGGGATTATGAAATAAGACAAGAATTGTGATAATTGGGAATATGTTCATTTCTGTTCCCTGTGTGCTATGTTTATGATAAAAATAATATGAGGTGTACACTATACTAAAGAGCTGAGGGCGGGTTAATATGACCTCACAGTTAATGTATGTGGCCCTCACAGTTAACGTATATCAACAAAAGTTACCAAGTTACAGTGAAATTATTCCAAAACGAGTCATCCTATCAAGTTACATTAAAATCCCCTCATAAATATGGCCTGTAGACTGTGCTAAAGGTTTTCGGGCTTCGGGCCTCTGTAGCCGTCAGTTTCCCAATTGCGTCCAAAGGGGACGTTCTCATCTAGACATTATATGAAGTCAATCTACCAAGTTACAATGAAATCCCTTAATAAATATGACCTGTAGACTGTGCTAAAGGTTTTTGAGCTTTGGGCTCTGACAGCCATCATGGTTGAATGATCGCAACCAAAAGGGGACATTCTCATCTGGACACTATTTGGAGTCATCCTACCAAGCTACAATGAAATCCCTTCATAATTATGACCTGTAGACTGTTCTAAAGGTTTTTGGGCTTTGGGCCCCTGAAGCCGTCACAGTTGCCCAATCGTGTCCAAAAGGGGACGTTCTCATCTAGACATTATATGAAGTCAACCTACCAAGTTACAATGAAATCCCTTCATAAATATGACCTGTAGACTGTGCTAAAGGTTTTCAGGCTTCGGGGCTCGGGCAGCCATCACGGTTGAATGATCGCAACCAAAGGGGACAATCTCATCTGGGCATCATCTGGAGTGATCCTGCGAAGTTACAATGAAATCCCTTCATAAATATGACCTGTAGACTGTACTCCAGTTTTTTGGGCTTCGGGCACCCATCAAGGCTGAATGATCACGGCCAAAATGGGACGTTCTCATCTAGCCATTATTTGGAGTCATCCTACCAAGTTACAATGAAATCCCTTCATAAATATGACATGCAGACAGTGCAAAAGGTTTTCGGGCTTTGGGCACCTTTAGCCGTCAAAGTTGCCCAATCATGTTCAAAAGGGAACGTTCTCATCTAGACATTATATGAAGTCAACCTACCAAGTTACAATGAAATCCCTTCATAAATATGACCTGTAGACTGTGCTTAAGGTTTTCAGGCTTCGGGCTCGGGCAGCCATCATGGTTGAATGATCGCAACCAAAGGGGACAATCTCATCTGGGCATCATCTGGAGTGATCGTACGAAATTACAATGAAATCCCTTCATAAATATGACCTGTAGACTGTGCTCAAGGTTTTTGGGCTTCGGGCACTTGTAGCCATCACAGCTGACCAATCACAACCAAAAGGGGATGTCATCATCTAGGCATTATATGGAGTCAGCCTAATAGGTTACAATGAAATCCTTCCATAAATATGACCTTTTACCTATACTAAAGGTTTTGGGGCTCGGGCACCCATCAAGGCTGAATGATCGCGATCAAAATGGGACGTTCTCATCTAGACATTATTTGGAGTCATCCTACCAAGTTACAATGAAATCCCCTCATAAATATGACCTGTAGACTGTGCTAAAGGTTTTCGGGCTTCAGGCACCTTTAGCAGTCACAGTAGCCCAATCATGTCCAAAAGGGGACGTTCTCATCTTGACATTATATGAAGTTTACCTACCAAGTTACAATGAAATCCCTTCATAAATATGACCTGTAGACTGTGCTAAAGGTTTTCGGGCTTCGGGCTCGGGCAGCCATCATGGTTGAATGATTGCAACCGAAAGGGGACAATCTCATCTGGGCATCATCTGGAGTGATCCTGCGAAGTTACAATGAAATCCCTTCATAAATATGACCTGTAGACTGTGCTCAAGGTTTTCGGGCTTCGGGCACCTGTAGCCATCACAGTTGACCAATCACGACCAAAAGGGGATGTCATCATCTGGGCATTATATGGAGTCAACCTAACAGGTTACAATGAAATCCTTCTATAAATATAACCTTTTGCCTATGCTAAAGGTTTTGGGGCTCGGGCACCCATCAAGGCTGAATGATCACGGCCAAAATGGGACGTTCTCATCTAGACATTATTTGGCGTCATCTTACCAAGTTACAATGAAATCCCTTCATAAATATGACCTGTAGACAGAGCAAAAGGTTTTCGGCTTCGGGCACCTTTAGCCGTCAAAGTTGCCCAATCATGTCCAAAAGGGGACGTTCTCATCTAGACATTATATGAAGTCAACCTACCAAGTTACAATGAAACCCCTCCATAAATATGACCTGTAGACTGTGCTTAAGGTTTTTGGGCTTCGGGCTCGGGCAGCCATCATGGTTGAATGATTGCAACCAAAGGGGACAATCTCATCTGGGCATCATCTGGAGTGATCCTGCGAAGTTACAATGAAATCCCTTCATAAATATGACCTGTAGACTGTGCTCAAGGTTTTCGGGATTTGGGCACCTGTAGCCATCACAGTTGACCAATCACGACCAAAAGGGGATGTCATCATCTAGGTATTATATGGAGTCAACCTTACAGGTTACAATGAAATCCTTCTATAAATATAACCTTTTGCCTATGCTAAAGGTTTTTGGGCTCGGACACCCATCAAGGCTGAATGATCATAGCCAAAATGGGACGTTCTCATCTAGACATTATTTGGAGTCATCCTACCAAGTTACAATGAAATCCCCTCATCAATATGACCTGTAGACTGTGCTAAAGGTTTTCCGGCTTCGGGCACCTTTAGCCGTCACAGTAGCCCAATCATGTCCAAAAGGGGATGTTCTCATCTAGACATTATATGAAGTTAACCTACCAAGTTACAATGAAATCCCTTCATAAATATGACCTGTAGACTGTGCTAAAGTTTTAGGGCTTCGGGCTCGGGCAGCCATCATGGCTGAATGATCGCAACCATAGGGGACAATCTCATCTGGGCATCATCTGGAGTGATCCTAAGAAGTTACAATGAAATTGAAATCCCTTCATAAATATGACCTGTAGACTGTGCTCAAGGTTTTTGGGCTTCAGGCACTAGTAGCCATCACAACTGACCAATCACGACCGAAAGGGGATGTCATCATCTCGGCATTATATGGAGTCAACCTAACAGGTTACAATGAAATCCTTCCATAAATATGACCTTTTGCCTATGCTAATGGTTTTGGGGCTCAGGCACCCATCAAGGCTGCATGATCACGTTCAAAATGGGACGTTCTCATCTAGACATTATTTGGAGTCATCCTACCAGGTTACAATGAAATCCCTTCATAAATATGACCTCTAGACTGTGCTAAAGGTTTTTGGGCTTTGGGCCCCTGTAGCCGTCACAGTTGCCCAATCATGTCCAAAAGGTGACTTTCTCATCTAGACACTGTATGAAGTCAACCCACCAAGCTACAATGAAATTCCTCAATAAATATGACCTGTAGACTGTGGTAAAGGTTTTAGGGTTTTGGGCTCGGGCAGTCGGCACGGTTGGCAGATCATGCCCAAATGGGGAAATTCTCATCTAGACATCATAAGGAGTCATCCTACCAAGTTACAATGAAATCCCTCCACATTAAACATGACCTGCAGACTGTGCTAAAAGTTTTTGGGTTTCAGGCTTGGGCAGCCATCACGGTTGATAGATCATGCCCAAAAGGGGACGTTCTCATCTAGGCATTATACAGATCCATCCTACCAAGTTACAATGAAATCCCTTCATAAATATGACCTGTAGACTGTGCTAATGGTTTTCGGGTTTTGGGCTCGGGCAGCCATACCGGTTGCCCGATCGCGACCAAATGGGGACGTTCTCATCTAGACATGACCCCAAACCTGCATATGAAATTTTGTGACGATCAGACAAGAACTGCGGGGTGTAGCCTGTGCTAAAGGAAAATGTGAACAGACTCACAGACTCACCGAATTCCGCACGCGTGATGGCAATAGCTAATTTTGACTATGTCAAGTTAAGCTAAAAACTGATTGCACTAATTTTGGTACAAAATGGATGCTGGTGGCCATCTTGAATTTCGAGCCACACCCAAAAACACTCAGTCTCATCCCACGGTGATAACAAAGGTACCCAAGAAGTTTCGTAAAGATCGGTTCATAAATACGGAATCTAGCCTGAGCCGTATAGAAGTTGGGTACCAAAAAACTGATTAGACCTAATTTCGGTACAAAAGTACCCAGAAACACTCGTTCTCGTCCCAAGGTGATAACAAAGGTACCCAAGATGTTTCGTGAAGATCGGTTCATGAATACAGCCCCTAGCCCGAGCTGTATTGACATGTCTACATACTATGTGTAAGCTGCAATGAAAAAATCAAAGTTCATCTAATTTGCATAATTTCTGCACGAGAAAAAAACCTGTATTATATGTGATGTATCCCATGGTACTAAACATTCATACAAAAAAAAATTTTCAAATCAGAGCTTTCATATGGAAGTTCTGCGCAAAAATCTGATTGCATCTAATTTTGTACAAAATGGCTGTCAGTGGCCAACTTGAATTTCGGCCTGGACCCAAAAACACTCGTTCTCGTCCCACGGTGATAACAAAGGTACCCAAGAAGTTTCGTAAAGATTGGTTCATAAATACGGCCTCTAGCCCGAGCCGTATTGAATTGTTGATGGACAGACGGACGTAACTGGACAGACGGACTGGCCATGGCATAAGCTCAAATTTGACTTAGGTCAAAGTTGAACTAATTATAGGAATATCACCAAAAATTTTGCTTATGATTTTTTATTACCTAGTAAATGCATGCGTGGACATCACTGCCCACATGTAGACTATGACCAATTCCCGGCGACTGTACTATACCTAGGAAACGCATGCATGGACATACTCATATGGTTCAGTAAAGCTGCTTATTCAAGTGGACAAAAACTATCAAATGACTAGGAATTTTAATGGTGGTTAGTTTTTTTTAAACAATTAACAATCTCCACACTGGTGTCAAAATACCAAAATTTAAAGAAAATTTTTCTCATAAAATGTGACTTGGAATTTAACCGATTCACTTTTATTTCAGAGAGCTCGCTGAGCTGTGTTAGTCTACTGTTAGCCCAGCAAAAATTGCTTAAATTCCAAGTTGCATTGTGGGAAAAATTTACAGGTTGAAATTTTGATGTTTTTTAAGAATGTCAAAATGGCTTAAAAACTCGACTTAAAAAAGTGATTCCACATGCAGTGATGAGGAGTCCCAGACTGTGAAAAAATTATTTTGAAAGTGCTTTCCAGTCAAGTTTTGGCTGCCTATGTATGCAGCCAAGACTTGATAAGAAATCATTGACAGACCACATGAACTACAGGATGAGGTGTGATAAAATATCTGAAATATTGTCGGAGGTTTTAATTTGGACACGGACTATGGCAATGCCCTCGACTGTTCTCGCCAATTTTTAAGAGATCTTGAGACACAACACAAGAGCTTCAATTAATCCTCGCTTGCAGTGAACTGTAAATCATGTATGTTTCTCATGAAAACAACAAGATCTAATAGAGATGGAAAGACAGACAACACTCAAGTATACATATCAAGGAATAACCGAGTTCACTTTTCTTTTTAAGACATACAAAATTAATTGATTCCCAAGCTATTTCTTTTTTCAAATCAGTGAAGGAGGAAGGATTTATCATTTTTTTTGTGTGTGACTAATGAGCTTTGCTTGAGAGACTTTCCATGGTCTTTTCACACACAAAATGTATGGAAAGAGTGCAATTACACAAATAAATTCATTTAACTTTAAAATTAAAACTTTCATCTTTGATTATGCTCTTCAGATTTCAGTTACATACATACACTAAAGAACAAAAAAAGTTTTAAGTCTCCTGATTTTGTAGTAATATTGGAACACACTGCAACGCAATAAAAACATCCAATGATGAGGTTCAAATTCAGCGAAGGATTGCCCGAGAATCAAAACCATTTTTTCTAAGCTTAGTAGTATAATTTAATCACGGGAGTTATTTTTCAAGTTTCCGCTGTTAGATTCTTATTACTCACATTACTCTTTTTATTATATGACTATGTAATTTAACCGCTAAATATCACTATTGTTTAACAATCTTTTCTTGGTCTCCAGAGAATTCACAGTGTGGAATCCGATTCCGTATCACTCCAGTATGATGGACTATTTATGGGTGCGTTCTCCAACAACAAATCTCCACTTCACGAAATTCAATTAAATTAGGTGAACAAACAGGATATATAAACATTCAGTCCGTGGTATGTTTGAAAATGCTTCACTGAATAATTGCCAAATTTCGATGAACAATTACTGCAGACATCCTAGTCCACTAAAGAGGCGCAGAATTTGGGTCAAAGACAGCGATTCTGACTGAAAATCAAGTATTCAAACACAGATTCAAAGAGGAAGCTGACTGTTCACTTTGTTACATATTCATGTGCATCGGGGGGATTCCCCAAAGTGTGCACCTGTTACAAAAATAAGTGTAAACAAAAATAGTTCTTTTTTACTTCAATCCAATTTACCAAAAAAGGGTTTGGGGGAATTGTTAATACTAGTGTTGGCATGCGATGTTAAACTATAACTGGGTAGTCACATCATGTCTCGTTGAGGTCAGAGGCCTGTCGCAGCTCGTTTGATCTGGCGATCTGACCTCAACTCAATGTGTTACTATGACCCAGATGACTTCACTGGAGTAATAATATGTATGAGAAGTAAAAATAGATGTACAGGTATCAGGGGAAATGAACTTTCAACACAGACTTACAGGCCTTAACTCTTTGCATGCTGCTGGCAGATATTGCTGCTCAGAGCATGAAATCTCCTGTCCTTGAAATAAGTAAAATTTACGCATATGAAACAAATTATTTCTGGAGTTGAATTTAGATGAATTTTTGATCAAATCTAGTCATGGCTGCTTTACAGCAGCCATGACTAGATTTGATAAAAAAATATTTTGAAAATACTCAGTGGGTTAAAATTTGTCCCGATTAGCAAGAATTGGTTTGGATTCTCACAAACTGCTTTATGAGAATCAATTTTCAGTTCTTAAATAACTTAGAATTTGAAAGTACTGTTATTCTCAATTAAGTGAAACCAGTACATACAAACCTTATATTTAAATATTGACTAAAGTTTAACCCTTATGGGCCTACTTCCAATCTTAAAGAGTTTCTTCTTGTATGTACTTCTGGAATACATTTCCAACATACAGGCTTTTGATGATCTTTTTTATAAAGTTATAGCAGCCTGACAGTGGTTTCTTGTGAAGTCTTGGTTTGCGGTATAGGCAGCCAAGACTTCACTAGACACCACGGCAAAGACCAAGTGTTACCAAAAAAAAAAGGAACAGAAATAACCAGAATTCTCCAGGTCTCTAGCGACACTTTCAGAATCTACGACAAGAATCAAATGCACACTTTGTGAGAACTGAAATTGATTTTCATTGTTTTCCTTGCAGGAATCATTTATGAGAATCATTTCTCTTTGGATGAATTTTCAATCCTGGGCCTGAGGATAGGTATTGTTTAGCATGTGGCATAATAATTCTGTTCATAGAACTTAAATTTTTGCCAAATTTATCCCTTTAACCCTTTACTGAACGAATCGATCACATTCACTAAAGCAATTTACAAATTAAGCAGTTGAAAAAAACTATATTTTTCAAATTTTTTTTCAACACAAGAGGCCCCACGGGGCCTGAAGGGCTCATCTTGAACAGAACACAATATAAACAGAGTCCAAGAATGAGTCTACATTAAGCAATCCAATTCCATAGGATACACTGTCAATCCTGGAGTCCCTCAGGAGTGACAAAAATAATCCGGGCATCATGCCTTTTCTTCAGTTGATTATAATGTAAAATGTAGAGCTCCCCTATGAAGCCCCTTGATACAACCTATGTGGATTAATCTTAGTTACACACCTCTAGAAGGTACTGAATGCAAAATTTTTAATTTTTAATTCTTCTGCAACATGGTCAATTTCAGCTCCCATTGGGAGCCCCAATATTTACACAGGCTCTCGATTTGAACAAAGTTGAATCTGACTTCACTAGAGATGTTGTGTACCAAATATGAAAGTATTCTGACTGCTGGATCTGAAGAAAAGAAATTTTAAAGAAATTTCTTCATACTGCACTAAGTTAAAATTTAGGCTTCCATAGTGAGCCTAAATATTAACCTACGGATCCGATTTGAACAAACTTGAATCTGACCCCCCTAGAGATGTTGTATACCAAATATGACAGCATTCTGACTAGTGGATCTGAAGATTTTGGAAGAAATTCCCTCATATTGTACTAAGTTAAATTTCAGGTTCCCATATGGAGCCTAAATATTAGCCCAGGCACTCGAATTGAACAAACTTGAATCTGATCCCCCTAGAGATGTTGTATACCAAATATGAAAGCATTCCGACTGGTGGATCTGAAGAAGGAAGATTTTAAAAGAAATTTCCTCATATAGCACTAAGTAAAAATTTGGGCTACCATAATATATACCTAGGGATCTGATTTGAACAAACTTGAATCTGACCCACCTAGAGATGTTGCATACCAAATACAAAAGCATTCTGACTAGTGGAACTGAAGAAGATTTTTAAAAATTATCCCCCATACTGAACAAAGTTAAAAGCTGGGTTTCCGTAGGAAGCCCAAATATTAACCTGGGGATGCAGGAATATTTTTTTTTGCATGAGTCAAGAACTTATGACTCAATAATCCTACATACCAAATTTGGTTCAAACTGGACCATCAGTTCAGAAAATAGAAATTTGGGGCGGGGCCAAAAATCTTACCCCTCCCATTACATAGTTAAATATTGCTTCACAAACTTTGTTTGAACAAACTTGATCTACACCTCAAAAGGAAGCTCCTTGACAAATATCAAGTCATTGTACACATTGGTTCATGAGAAGATTTAAAAAATATTTTAGAGCATTTTCCCCCACTCCATCCCTATGGGGCTGGGCATGCTGAGTTGAACAAAAATGCAATACCATCACTCACACGAACGTTCACTTGAATTGGCCCAGTGGTTTTGGAGGAGAAAACCAAAACATGGTGTTCACGGACGACAGACGGATGATGAGCAGAGAGCGATGAGATTAGCTCAGCTTGACTTTGTCAAGATGAGCTAAAAACCATATCATGCGACCCCTCAATGAGCTCGTTGCAATGAGGAATCATAACCTATGTTTTGAGAAAAACAAGAGGCCCCACGTGGCCTTAATCGCTCACCTGACAAAGTGACTCTAAGAAGTATTTTAGGTCACCTTCACCATGTCATGCCTCATCAACATTAACTGGTTGAGTGATAGATTTTGTTTGAAGTTCAACATTTGTTACCTAAAATTAGTTTTATTTAAAATCATTGGTGTGTGGCCAATCTCCAATGATTTTTAATAAAGCAAATTTATCTCTGCAGACAAACTGGTTTAGCATGAAGCACAAACAAGGAATGTGAAGAGATAGCCTTGGACATCTCTCCCCAACTGTGGATATCTTCCATGTGCTACATGTATATATTTGCATGCAAGAAAACAAAAATTTTCACAAATTTTATTTTTTTTTATCATCATTGGAACAAGCTCAAACAGCTTATTCCAATAGGGGTATGGGAAGATCAGGTATATTTTTGAGACAGAAATGTGAATATATAAATAATGGTGTTTTTTTGTGAATGATGCTGGAGAATTTTGCGTAAAGATATGGTAAATGGTTTGTTCTAGATACAGAATGATGCAAAAGTATTTAAATTTGATTAGGCAAGTTGTTCCTATAATGCATTTAAAAATTGAAGTAACTGTTTTTTTGCTGACGAACTTTTAGGTGTGTGTGTCTGTGTTTGTGTGTGTGTGTGTGTGTTTGTGTGTGTGTGTTTGTGGGGGGGGGGGGGGGGGGGGGGGGGTAAGAGTGTTCTTGCAAACAAAATTCCTGAATAAATGGAAAATTTTATTTTTTGTGTGAAAGACATAGTGCGTGAATGTTGATTGGAACAAGCTTAGAGAGCTCATTTTAATGTGAAGTCATAAAGCTGTGTTTTACGTACGAAATTCTGGAATAACTAAAAAAATTGCTTTTTTGACTCAAAAAGCATGGTGTGCGACCTCTCATTGGAATGAGCTCAAAAAGCTCATTCCAATGGGGTATTTACAAGCGATAAGTACATGTATGTTTAAGAGACAAAAATTAAAATTTGAATAGCGATTTTTGCGAAGAATGCTGACAAGTTTTGGCAGTTATGCTGGTAAAAAGGTAAGATATGCAAAGTGGTTGTTTTTTAGAGGCGACATTTAATTAAGGGGAATTAACCCTTGATTACTGAGGTAACTTCTAAAAGTACTGAAATTTCATGAAGCAATGTGAATAACAGACAACAGTTGCCTAAAAATTTCATGAATAACTAAAATTTTTATTCCTTTGTCTCGAAAACATGGCATATGACCTTTGTTGGAATGAGCTGAATGCGTGTGTTCCAATGAGGGGTCATAAAATTTGAACGAAGATTTGTGTGAATAATGCATTAGTACTGCTAGATTTGGGTAAACGGTTCACCCTGGATACCACCCCTTCTATAGTAGATCTTTTCTGCAAATTTTGTCTAAGATTCTATCAACTTTACAAATAAATACGTTCATGAATCACAATCAGATCCACCCTACAATGTTGCATACCAAATATCAAAAGATTCTGCCTGCTGGATCTGGAGAAGAAGATTTTTTAAGAAATATGCCTGAAACGCACTAAGTTAAAATTTGGGCTCCTATACGGAGCCCAAATATAAACCCAGGGGGCCGATTTGAACAAACTTGAATCAGATCCACCCCACAATGTTGCTTACCAAATATGAAAAGATTCTGAAGCTGGATCTGGAGAAGAAGATTTTTTAAGAAATTTGCCTGAAATGCACTAAGTTCGAATTCGAGCTTCTATAGTGAGCCCAAATATGAAACTAGGAAGCCGATTTGAACAAACTTGAATCAGATCCACCCCACAATGTTGCATACCAAATATCAAAAGATTCTGCCTGCTGGATCTGGAGAAGAAGATTTTTTAATAAATTTGCCCGAAATGCACTAAGTGCGAATTCGGGCTTCTATATTAAGCCCAAATATGAATCCAGGGGGCCAATTTGAACAAACTTGAATCAGATCCACCCCTCAATGTTGCATACCAAATATCAAAAGATTCTGCCTGCTGGATCTGGAGAAGAAGATTTTTGAAGAAATTTGCCTGAAATGCACTAAGTGCGAATTCGGGCTTCTATATTAAGCCCAAATATGAATCCAGGGGGCCGATTTGAACAAACTTGAATCAGATCCATCCCGCAATGTTGCATACCAAATATCAAAAGATTCTGCCTGCTGGATCTGGAGAAGAAGATTTTTGAAGAAATTTGCCCGAAATGCACTAAGTTTGAATTCGAGCTTCTATAGTGAGCCCAAATATGAATCCAGGGGGCCGATTTGAACAAACTTGAATCAGATCCACCCCGCAATGTTGCATACCAAATATCAAAAGATTCTGCCTGCTGGATCTGGAGAAGATGATTTTTTAAGAAATTTGCCTGAAATGCACTAAGTTCGAATTCGAGCTTCTATAGTGAGCCCAAATATGAATCTAGGAAGCCGATTTGAACAAACTTGAATCAGATCCACCCCACAATGTTGCATACCAAATATCAAAAGATTCTGCCTGCTGGATCTGGAGAAGAAGATTTTGTAATAAATTTGCTTGAAATGCACTAAGTTCAAATTTGGGCTCCTATACTGAGCCCAAATATAAACCCAGGGGGCCGATTTGAACAAACTTGAATCAGATCCACCCCACAATGTTGCTTACCAAATATGAAAAGATTCTGCCTGCTGGATCTGGAGAAGAAGATTTTTTAAGAAATTTGCATGAAATGCACTAAGTTCAAATTCGAGCTTCTATAGTGAGCCCAAATATGAATCTAGGAAGCCGATTTGAACAAACTTGAATCAGATCCACCCCACAATGTTGCATACCAAATATCAAAAGATTCTGCCTTCTGGATCTGGAGAAGAAGATTTTTTAAGAAATTTGCCTAAATGCACTAAGTTCGAAATCGGGCTCCTATACTGAGCCCAAATATGAACCCAGGGGGCCGATTTGAACAAACTTGAATCAGATCCACCCTACAATGTTGCATACCAAATATCAAAAGATTCTGCCTGCTGGATCTGGAGAAGAAGATTTTTTAAGAAATTTGCCTGAAATGCACTAAGTTCGAAATCGGGCTCCTATACTGAGCCCAAATATTAACCCAGGGGGCCGATTTGAACAATCTTGAATCAGATCCACCCCACAATGTTGCTTACCAAATATGAAAAGATTCTGCCTGCTGGATCTGGAGAAGAAGATTTTTTAAGAAATTTGCCTGAAATGCACTAAGTTCGAATTCGGGCTTCTATAGTAAGCCCAAATATGTATCCAGGGGGCCGATTTGAACAAACTTGAATCAGATCTACCCCGCAACATTGCATACCAAATATCAAAAGATTCTGCCTGCTGGATCTGGAGAAGAAGATTTTTGAAGAAATTTGCCTGAAATGCACTAAATTCGAATTCGAGCTCCTATAGTGAGCCCAAATATGAATCTAGGGAGCCGATTTGAACAAACTTGAATCAGATCCACCCTACAATGTTGCATACCAAATATCAAAAGATTCTGCCTGCTGGATCTGGAGAAGAAGATTTTCAAAGAAATTTGCCTGAAATGCAGTAAGTTCAAATTTGGGCTCCTATACTGAACCCAAATATAAACCCAGGGGGCCGATTTGAACAAACTTGAATCAGATCCACCCCACAATGTTGCATACCAAATATCAAAAGATTCTGCCTGCTGGATCTGGAGAAGAAGATTTTTTAAGAAATTTGCCTGAAATGCACTAAGTTCGAAATCGGGCTCCTATACTGAGCCCAAATATGAACCCAGGGGGCCGATTTGAACAAACTTGAATCAGATCCACCCTACAATGTTGCATACCAATTATCAAAAGATTCTGCCTGCTGGATCTGGAGAAGAAGATTTTTTAATGTTTTTCCCATTGCCTACAGTGTTAAAAAGTGCTGACTCAGCACTTTTTCAAAGTCCCGAAACTGTACCCTATGATAAAACCGATGGCAATTTTTTTTTACCAATCCTTTCTGTTGGTCCTAAGGAAGCTGCACACCAAATAAAAATTCTCAGTGCCGTGCAGTTTTGGAGATATGGGCGTTTTAAATTTTTTCTATTTTTAGCTCCTGCGGTTCCCACGGGGCTGCGGGAAAATTTTTTTTTGCATAAATCAAGTACTCATGACCCAATAAGCCCTCACATAAAATTTGGTTCAAATCAGCCTCTCGGTTTGGAAAATAGAAATTTTGGGCGGGGCAAAAAATTTTGCCCCTCTCATAACAACGTCAAGTATAGCCCCACAAACTTCTCTTGAACAAATCTGAGTCTACACCTCAAAAGGAAGCTGCACACCAAATATCAAGTCTCTGCTACTGATGGTTCATGAGAAGAAGATTTACAAAGATTTTGGTGCCCCTTGGGGGTGTGGCACCACCCAGGAGGAGGGGCAACTTCATTTGAACAAATCTGAATTGGCATTAGGTAATAAACATTTAGCCAACATTTGAATAAAATTGGGCTAGTGGTTTAGGAGGAGAAGTCGATAATGTAAAGTTAACGCCGGACGGACGACGACGGACGACGGACGACGGACAGAAAGTGATTAGTTAAGCTCCCCTTGAGCTTCGCTCAGGTGAGCTAAAAATGTAAACAATACTGAAAACTGAAGTGATTTTTGTGAACAGTGCCTGCCGGTTTTGACCGTTACGTTGGATGAAGGGTTAACATGCTATTTCCATTTGTTGTTTTTTTTTCACACAGCCATGATTCCGCAATATTTTACACATTAATATCCATCCACTGATGTAAGTGTGTCGTTACTGGTACTGAAATGAACATTCAAATATTCAGTCAATATGTTTAGCATGTGGCATAATAATTATGTTCATAGAACTTAAATTTTTGCTAAATTTATCCTTTTAACCCTTCACTGAATGAATCAGTCGCATTCCACAAAAGCAATTTACAAATTTAGCAGTTGAAAAAAACTATATTTTTCAAAAAATTTTTCCACAAAACCATATCATGCGACCACTCAACGAGCTCATTCCAATGAGGAATTGAAAACTGAATAGTGATTTTTGTGAAAAGTGCTGGCTGGTTTTTCTCGTTACGTTGGATAAAGAGTTAACATGCTATTTCCATTTGTTGTTTTTTTTTTCACACTGCCATGATTCCGCAATATTTTACACATTAATCCCATCCACTGGTGTAAGTGTGTCGTTACTGGTACAGAAATGAACATTAAAATATTCAGTCAATATGTTTAGGAGGTGGCATAATAATTCTGTTCATTGAACTTAAATTTTTGCTAAATTTATCCCTTTAACCCATCAGTGAACGAATCAGTCGCATCCACTAAAGCAATTTACAAATTATTCAGTTGAAAAAAACTATATTTTTAAAAAAAAATTTCAACAAAACCATATCATGCGACCCCCTCATTGGAACGAGCTCATTCCAATGAGGGATCACATGATACGCTTTTGCTGAAATTTTTGGAAAAAAATTAAAAAACAATAATTAAAATGAAAGTGTCAATGACACTGTAGCTCAACTTGTTTAAGACATGTACATGTATAGTATGTGACACAGCAATGACAAACATCTAGATAATGACCTGATAACAAAGGTACATGTAAAGTATTTAACGGTCTGTACATAAATGCTGACCGTAGCTTGTAACAAATATATAGGTAAAGTATTGTAAAAGTGGGGTGACAGTTAGATGCTAAACTAGAAAAGAAATCTTTGAGTCCCAGAATGGGTCTGACTGAACCCAAAAATATTTGTTCTCATAGCACAGTGATAACAAAGGCACCCAAAAACACTCGTTCCTGTCACAAGGTGATAACAAAGGTATCCCAAGAAGTTTCGTAAAGATGAGTTCATAAATACAGACTCTAGCCCGAGCCGTATTGACATGTGCACTTACCTTGTATAAGTAGCACTGAACAAATCAAAGTTCATTTAATTTGCATAATTTCTGCACGAGAAAAAAACCTGTATTATATGTGATGTATTCCATGTTACTAAACATTCCTACAAAAATTTATTCAAATCAGAACTTTCATACAGAAGTTCTGTACAAAAAACTGATTGCAATAATTTTGGTACAGAAAAGCTGCTGGTGGTCATCTTGAATTTTGGTCCGCACCCAAAAACACTCGTTCTCGTCCCACAGTGATAACAAAGTTACCCAAGAAGTTTCGTAAAGATCGGTTCATAAAATACCATCATATAGATGTTGTGTACAAAAAATGATTGGACCTAATTTCTGTACAAAATGGCCACTGGCAGCCATCTTGAATTTTGGACCGCACCCAGAAACACTCGCTCTCATCCCAAGGTGATAAAAAATGTACCCCAAGAAGTTTTGTGAAGATCGGTTCATAAATACAGCCTCTAGCCCAAGCCGTATTGACACATGCACTTACTGTGTGTATAAATCAAAGTTCATCTTATTTGCATAATTTCTGCTTGAGAAAAAAACCCGTATTATATGTGATGTATTCCATGTTACTAAACATTCATACAGAAACTTATTCAAATCAGAACTTTCATACAGAAGTTCTGTACAAACAAGGTAAATTCATACAGACTAAATAATTTGACTTCAAGAATACTAGAGGTACTGTGAGCAAGCTCACAAAGTGATACCCCCCACGCCTAAAATGTATAAGTTAGATTATCTCCACTTGGAAATGTCAGAATGGAATTATATTGCTTCATGCACATCTTCATATGGAGTTCTTCCATTGTGTAAAGTTTCATGAAAATTCTTCACACGGTTTAGGAGGTGTTGCGCTTATAAGGATGGACAGACGGACGGACGGATGGACAGGGCGATTCTTATATTCCCCCCCAAACGTTGTTTGCGGGGGGTATAAAAACTGATTGCACTAATTTTGGTACAAAATGGGCGCTGCAGCTATCTTGAATTTTGGACCGCACCCAAAAACACTCATTCTATGGTGATAACAAAGCTACCCAAGAAGTTTCTTAAAGATCGGTTCATAAATACAGCCTCTGGCCCGAGCCGTATTGGCATTTGCACTTACAGTGCTGAAAGTAACACTAAATAAATCAAAGTTAGTCTAATTTGCATAATTTACGCATGAGAAAAAAACCTGTATTATATGTGATGTATCCCATGGTACTAAACATTCATACAAAAAATTATTCAAATCAGAGCTTTCATATGGAAGTTCTGCGCAAAAATCGGATTTCACCTAATTTTGTACAAAATGGCTGCCAGTGGCCATCTTGAATTTCGGACCGGACCCATCAACACTCGTTCTCGTCTCACGGTGATAACAAAGGTACCCAAGAAGTTTCGTAAAGATCGGTTCATAAATACGGCCTCTAGTCCGAGCCGTGTGTACACCGGACGACGGGCCATGACAATACCTCAAATTTGGCTTTGCCAAAGTTGAGCTAATAATAAATAAGTTTTAAAAAAAGTAGAAATAAGTAATCACATAATAGGATGTTCACTATAACTCACTTACATCTGACAATTCTATTATCTCCGAGGTGGAACCTTCATTTTGAGGTGGATTTGAAGAATTTCCGTCCATACCTTTGAAACAATCGGCTGAAGTTGATTGACCAGTTGAATAATTTTCTGTACTGATTGTTTGTTCATTAATCTCAATTTTAGATTTCTTTGTATCTGACATGTCTTCAGAAAAATTACCAGATTTTCTTTTTTTAAGAGCAGCTGTTGACTTCAAAGGTTCCTTTTCATGGGTATCAGTATTTTCTGAATCTCTGACATCATCTACAAATTGTAAAATTTTTTCAATATCTTCATCAAGTGATGTAGGTTGTAAACACTTGCTGCTTTTCTCATTCTCCGATTGCAGAGCATTCAGACTGAATGTATTTCCCTTGTTTTCTGTAGAATTTGAATTTTCCTGCATGTCCTTTGTTATCAATGAAGCAGCACAAAACACTTCAGATGTTGAGGTAATTGGCGTAGAAAGTTGTGTGTCAGAAAATATCTTGTTTTTTGTCACAGGTAAGGGATTAGACAGGTTGTTTATTGATGTGTAAACAAGAGGACTAGATACAGGATGAGACAATGTGAAAGTAACATTTGTTGAACATGCAGAAGTGTTGCTTAAAGGTTTTGATGCTCCAGCAGAACACACTGACGTTGATGCTGGGAGTGTCATTGGAAAAGCGAGTACTTCTTGAGTTTTGCTCTTGTCCTGTGTAACCAATGGGCTTGAAAATGTGATTGGTACTAACTTCACTGCTGGTGGTATATTTCCAGTAGAGGTATGAGGAAACAGTCTTTGCATTTCACTGGGATTTAATTTAAGCAGTTTTATTGGTGAAGTGCCTGAGGACTGTATTGGAATGAGAGCGATCTGGGTAGTTGATGGAACATTTTGCCAACTGCCTGAATTTGAATTTGATGTCTGAATGATTTGCTGAGGGATCACACTTACAGTCGATAAATCTGCTGAACCAGCAGGGGACTGATGACGAATATTTGGTGAAATTAAAATTGGTTGGGGCACTGACTGCTGTCCATCTGAAGCAATATGTTGCTGTGGAGCAACAGATACTGATGGTCGAACCATGGCTGTTCTTTTCATATCAGAAGTTCCTGAAGAAACATTTGACGAGAAGCCTGGAAATTTCAACATTTTAGTTGAATTTGATATGGAAAGACCTCTAAATCCTGATATTCCCACAGGAGATGTACACACATTTATAACAGGCTTAGGTGCTATATTTGATAATGTGTTGGATAATGTGTTGGTTAGGACAGATGTTCCGACTAGTGAAGTGTTTGCTGTACTAGCAGGCTTAACCATAGGTGCAACTGCAGCAATGCTCTTTGCAGCACTTGAATTTGCAGTCAAAGAATTTCTCAGTATCAAAGGGCTATTATCTCCCTTGAAAGCTGTTGGATTTGTGTTCTCAGAAACTGATTTCTCTTCATCTACTAAATCTATTATGATATCCTGCACAGGCTGCTCAGTTATACGAACTCTAATTGCAAAAATGTCATCTGGCAATGCATCTTGAAACTCACGAGGTACATTATTAGGCCTTCTGGTAGGCTTGTGTGGCTTTGGTAAAATCTCTATCTTATATTTGCCAATGAACATTGTCTGAGGTTCTGGATATGAGTCTCTTGTAATACAAGATGCCACTTTATTGAGTATGACAGTTTTTGCTTGATTCCAATCACAATTGGATGTAAATGTTAATAATCGAGAATTGACACTTTTCGGATTATTTGAGGCTTTTTTTGCTGGTTTCAAACAAACAAGTTGCATTTTCCATGGTGAACGTTTTGTTGGAGATTTAACTTCTGTTTCATCTTGATTTTGTTCCTGAACACAGGAAGCACTCACTAGAGGTGATGATGGTAAAGTCTTTTTAGTTGATCCGGAGGCTGTAGTTCTACTGTTTTCAATCTGCTTTTTCGGGGAATCACATAGGTCAATGACTTCAGATGCAGTGACTGGTGGAATTCTGGACTCCTTTGACTTTGGTGAGAGGGATTCTAATGAATTCTCGAACCGGTCAGTTTTTACAACATTTAACCTGAAAAAAAAAAACAAAAACACTTGTCAATGCTCTCTGACCGACTGGTTGATTCATTTGCTGACAACTGCTTTTTGCAAAAGACAGAAGCACTTGTCTTGTGACAGTTATATACTGCATACGGAGAGTGGATTACTGCTAAACCTGTTGAGGCAGAATTATTTATTGGTGTTTCAAGTCACTTTCAGCATCTATGACTAATCATGACTGCAACACAAGAATAAAGTAAATTTTATCCATTTGTGTATTCTTATGCTGCCCACTTCAGAGGACCTTTACCAATAAAGCAGAACCTGTTGAGCAAGTAGGCAAGCACTGCTCTACATCCTTGTGTTCATGATATGATAGGGTAGATTTACCATCCAAGATATATACACAGAACATGCACATGTGAATGGGTTAATCCATATGGCACGAGTGCCAGCGTGGAAGAATAGAGCGAGAGGCCACAGGTCTCGAGTTGTATCCTTCCGAGATGGCACAAGTGTCATGTCGATTAACTCATTCACAAACACATGATCTGTTTATTACATGCCTCCATGTATATAAAAACAATTAATAGGACACTCAGCAATTCATTTGACAACTATCAACAAAAAGAATACATTCTATCGCCAACTAAATTTGCGAGTGGAACTTGAGTTACTATTTATTATTTATTGGTGTTTAAGGTCACATATTTATGCACAATGGCTAATTGAGACCGTAACAGTTTTACAGGTGGAGGAAGCCGGAGTACCTGGAGAGAACCACTGAGCAACGACGAGCAGCTGTCAGCTCTTCAACATCTCAACTCTGCACCACGGCACAGGCAGGGTTAGATTGGTTGAACACATGTGCACCATCGACGTGCAGTACGCCTCACTACACAGCGTCATCGTGCCCACCCCATGTAGGCAATTGGGGTTAAGTGCCTTGCCCAAGGACACAATGCAGGAGCGCAATCAGTCGCTGAAATGGTCACCCATCCAACTACAAACCGCACTCGACGTTGCTTAACTTCGGTGATCTGACGAGAACCAGTCACCGCAACGCCACCACGAACCCACTCGTGTTACTATTTCACCGAGTTCCAATATGTTCTATGTGCCTACTGGCAGGTAGAAAACATTGGAACTCAGGGTACAATTTTTAGCTATTGCCAGTGTTCAAACTGTAATTGCGGTGCACGATTTGTAGAAAATTCCACTGAAATTTTGCTCCTTTATAAACACAGTCCGTCCATATGTGCGGAATGGATTTTCATTTTCCGCATGGTTTAGTGTTGCTGAAGATGGGGATTTCATGGAACAGGCATGTAATAAATACTTTCTGTGAACAAGCAAACTCACAAGACATGGACCACTTGGTTTGTGACTGATGAGTAGAACCACTTTGCAGTGAAAAATATTCAAGAAACAGCAGTACTCAATTAACTGGAATTTAGCAATTTTTTGGTGTGTATTCTAGGGACAATTATTCTCTATCTTGTTTGACAGAGCTCACAGGCTGATTGTAAATCATTCCCACCAGATTGTTATGTATCAAAATTACTTTTATGAGTTTGATGTCAGAATTGCTTCCAATAGCATAAGTAACCAATTGCAAAAATCACAAAAAGACCAGGTTTCAATTCAAATAAGACTTTAAACTCCAGACCCGGAGTAAGCAAAAAGACGTATAACTCCCAGACTCTGAGAAAGCATATTTTACCATTTTGTCTCTGATGTATTTCAAACACCCCAAAGAAAATGCATGAAAAAGAAATAAGCTTCAACTGAAAACACCATGCAGGAAATCGGTGACATGATGGTTTGTAGCCATATAGGGCAAATTGTGAACCTGAGCAAAATATTGTTTCCAATTTATTTATTGGGGTTTAACGACACTTTGGTGTTGGACAGTTTTACAGGTGGAGGAAGCTGAAGTGCCTGGAGAGAACCACTGAGCAAATGGCAAGCAACTGTCAGGCTCCCCAACATACTAACTCCACACAAGCAGGGTTAGCATTGCTTGATGACAACTGCACCAAAGACGTGCCATACGCTTTAGTACACCCCTGTGCCACCATGTAGGCAATGGGGGTGAAGTGTTGCCCAAGGACACAACACGGTTGCCACAGGTGGATTGTTTCCAAAGATCTAAGGATGGCATAAACGATCACATTCTTCTCAAATCAGCAAGGCAATGGAATTGAAAATGCTCAATACATTAACAGGCAAAAGCTGCACTGAAATTGCTATTACTGCAAGATAAAGTAAAAATTGGAAGACAACTTTTCAAAATTCCTTAATTAATTCTGTTGTTGTAAAATATAAAACTAGATAATTAGATTTGAAAACAAAAATATATCCACACAAACATTAATGGTAACAAGAGCGCTCGTATCGCTGAAGCAAATACAATGTCCCCTACTGGACTAATGAGCATTAATAATTATACAAATGTTATAACCTAGATGTGATCAGCATGAATTCTGTTGAAGCATTTCCCAAAGAAGTCCAGAAAACTGATATTTTGGCGCTTTTCCATATTTCCAAGGGCCATAACTCACACCAGAATAACGCAATCAGCATGAAACTCAAACTTGATCTGTAAGTCATCGTTCTATAGTAGGTTACCAAGAATGAAATCATTCGGTTGAAGCATTTCCAAAAAAAGTCCGGAAAACTAAAGTATGACTGACAGACTGACTGATAGACTGACGGATGGACAGAGTACAAATGAAACTTGATCTGTAAGTCATCATTCTATAGTAGGTTACCAAAAATGAAATCATTCCGTTGAAGCGTTTCCAAAAAAAGTCTGGAAAACTAAAGTATAACCGACAGACTGACTGACAGATGGATGGACAGAGTGTAAATGAAACGATCTGTAAGACATCGTTCTATAGTAGGTTACCAAAAATGAAATCATTCCGTTGAAGCGTTTCCAAAAAAAGTCCGGAAAACTAAAGTACGACCGACAGATTGACTGACAGACTGACAGATGGATGGACAGAGTGTAAATGAAACGTGATCTGTAAGTCATCGTTCTATAGTAGGTTACCAAAAATGAAATCATTCTGTTGAAGCGTTTCCAGAAAAAGTCCGGAAAACTGATATTTTGGAGCTTTTCAATATTTCCAAGGGCAATAACTCACACAAGAATAAGGCAATCAGCATGAAACTCAAACTTGATCTGTAAGTCATCCTTCTATAGTAGGTTACCAAAAATGAAATCATTCCGTTGAAGCGTTTCCAAAAAAAGTCCGGAAAACTGATATTTTGGCGCTTTTCCATATTTCCAAGGGCCATAACTCACACAAGAATAATGCAATCAGCATGAAACTCAAACTTGATCTGTAAGTCATCGTTCTATAGTAGTTTACCAAAAATGAAATCATTCCATTGAAGCATTTCCAAAAAAACTCCAGAAAGTTAAAAAATTTATAGTAATTTATATATTTTTTATACTTACCAATGACCCAGACATAGCTGGTGCTAACTCTTAAAATATAGGGCCAAACACAAATTTTGCCCCCCAATCCCCAAAATTTGCATCTAAAACCAAAGAAAACATGTCCTGAATGGCCCTCCACACTTCACCTCTACTGCGCATGCGCAGTGTCAAGGACGTTCCAAAAAAACTCCAGAAAGTTAAAAAATTTATAGTAATTTATATATTTTTTATACTTACCAATGACCCAGACATAGCTGGTGCTAACTCTTAAAATATAGGGCCAAACACAAATTTTGCCCCCCAATCCCCAAAATTTGCATCTAAAACCAAAGAAAACATGTCCTGAATGGCCCTCCACACTTCACCTCTACTGCGCATGCGCAGTGTCAAGGACGTTCCGAAATTGGTGCCATTAATCATTCTAATAACCAGTGCCTGGTAAGTGCTATGTACTCAGCGGGGAGGTAAGAGTTCCCAACTCCTGGGAGGGCCATCCCCGTCTGGGTCATTGGTAAGTATAAAAAATATATAAATTACTATAAATTTTTTAACATTTTTATACTGTACCAATGACCCAGACATAGCTGAATAGTAAAATGGCTGGAGGGCCAAGGACATAGAGCAAGTTGGAATACACTCAATTATATAAAATAGAGTCATCCCCTCTAGGGAAAAAGAAGTATTAGGCCTTACATGTATCTTTCTTATTTATGATAAATTAGAAAGATACAACACCTTCCAAAATTGAGCATCATACATCCATGTACTCTATTAATATCTAGTATAATCCTTATACTAATAATTTTTAAAGTAAGCCAATAAATAAAGTAAGTCTAGAGAATAGAGACTCTTTATACTCCTTAAAAGTGTCTGAGGATTGAATAATAATGTCTGTTGACACGTGCTATATTCAAAAGCTATACTTTAAAAACTAAGACCTGAATGAATTTTTAAAACATAAACTTCTCACTAAACAACCATCCCAATAGCAGCTCAGAATTACTAACTCCGGAGAAGGTATCCCCTTGTTTTCATAGTAAAACAGGTGACCCAAGGGAACACCCTCCTCCCCCCCCTTTTCTTGCCCTGGGTCAAATAGCCCAGAGCGAAGAGGGCAGCAGAACGGAGTCACTGCCGAAACAGACAGCCTACCTAGCTATAGCAGCAACTGTTAAGTGAATGACATTCTGAGCAGTAGATAATAGACCTAACAATAGAGGCCTCCAGAAATGGACTCAATATTTCTGAGATAAAAATTCATGAATGTGGATGGCTGAGCGCAATGAGCAGCCTTCAAAAATCTATAAAAGCGACACTATTAATGTAAGCCCAAGATGTAGAAGAACTCTTACTTCATGAGCCGAAATCTCAAACACAACTGCTGAGTCAATGATAAACCATAAGCAGTATCGATAGTTAATTGAATCCATTAGCAATAGAATGGAGCATAACGTCCTTCTATTAGGCATCAAAGACAGAAGCTTACGCCCGTAGTAATAAACAGATATCTGTTTATAAATACATAAACTCTAACCGGACAGAGTAAAGGCCTATGCCCGTACGAAGACGGAAGGACCTTAATAACAATAGGTTCCGGATATTAATTAGAAGCCTGACTCTTATGCAAAAATCCAACCTAAATAGTAAAGGAAGTAGTGATTCCGAAACTACGAAAGTGAAAATCATCCACCGATAGTGCATGAAACTCACTGACTCTTCAGTAATTACTGTCTAAAAGGTCAGAATTTGAAAACTACTGTTTCCAGAGGCTCAAATGATTACTTAGCTAAATAAGAACCGAAGTTAAATTCCATATAGAAATTTAATCTAATGATTCTAAGTCTATTTATCGAAAAGTTACTGACTTAGATAAAGAGACATAAGACTCAATTGTAAACTATCATAGAGTGCATAGGTATGAGGTAACATAAACCTATAACCTTAATAATAAGAGGCTGCAGTAGATCTTGTCAAACAAGAATACTAAAAAGTTGCAATGACTAGTATGGAGGGATCAACAATATCAACATAGTGATCCCTACACCAACGACGGGAGAGCCTCCACTTTAGCCGCATAGTATAGCGAAGAAGAGGTTCTCCTATAGTAAGAAATCGCATCCAAAGCTTGTCCAGTACAATGCTTACAATGAAATAAGGACCACACAACGGAATACGTGAAGGTTGAGACCTTGCGGGTTGTGATAAAGATGACACGATTTTACCCAGCGAAAAAAGATCCTCTCATGGAGGAAGATTTCGCATTAAGTCCCACAGTAGACATCAGAGTAAATTTACTCACCGTCTCTGTGAAGACAGAGATGCTATCAACAGAAATGTATTGTGGTTGTTTATCTTAGCAATACTTGCTGAACAACAGCGCAGGAGGATACGCATATCCTATCATTCCGTCCTATAAGATCAATAGAGCGTTAACAACATAAGCTCAGAGATCCGGACAAGCAAACACATACGTCTGCAATTGACAAGCAAGTTGTGTCGTAAATAAATTATCATTGGGCGCTCCCATTGATAGCAAATCTGATTGAATACTTGTTTGTTGAGAGTCCATTCTGACGGCAACAAGCGACCCATAAGTGAACGGGAGTCCGGTAATACAATCAGACGACCCGGAATATGACGGACCGAAGCAGAACTTGGTGTACTATAACAAACAGAAGGATTCTTTCCATTAAATTGAATAACGGAAACGAATGAGTGCCTCCCTGGTTCCGGAGATACGTCACTACTGTCGAATTAACGGACAGAATTTGGACATGCATTTCTGAATAATGTTCATCCAATGACATAAAGTAGGCCTAAAAAAAACATTATTCCGTGGAAGATAAGTGCTTGCTTAGAGACTGCGGAACCCAAAGCCCCTGGCACTTCAAATCCGTTGGGATCAATATTATATCCCAACCTGTTTGACTGGCAACCGTCATAATTATAAAACTCGGATTCGGCAACTGCAGTGGCACTCTCTGAGTCAACCACCGAATGTTTTCCCCAGTCTGAATCTCTTGCTACACTCGATAGACAAGAGAACGTGTAAAACGAGCAATTCATGGATTGCTGAAAAGTTGCCGTCGAAGAGAAGCTTCTCCGAGAACGAAGCGACTCTGAGAGAGTTCTTCACCTTACTATCCACGTGCGTGGATGTAGCTAGGGCTGCATCACGTCTAACCAACTCCAAGCAGCCACTGAAGGGCGGAGCTATACGTGAACAACCTACTGCTCTCACAAGAAATCACATTGAGGATTATATCCCGGAATTCTTTCTCTTGAAGACGTAATGATAACGCCTCAGTAAGGTGGATTACGTATGATAAAGCGTCTAAGTTAAGTCTATTAGACATCATTGTCGTTTCCAACATTGTGGTTGGAAAAGACATAGACGGCGAAAAAGATTATTACCAGTCTTTAACCACGCCGTCTAGACGCATATGAACTCTCGGTATGCCCTGTTCTGCCAAAATAAATTATTCGTATAAATGATAAAAGGCAGAAATGAGCATTGTGGACAAGAAACTAAACTATCATGCTTGGTAGCAGGCTTATATATATATATAGCGTCGATAAATAAAACACATGTTCTAATGACATTATTGGACTGTGTCGGTAAGTCAGGGACAATGTCCCTGAACCGATCCAAAATTCTGTGTCCAATGACGCTATAAGTCTCTTATCCAACATCGCAGCAATGTAGTCCGAAATAACAATCACTGGAAGATAATGCCGGAAGATATGTATGGCAGCTTCCGATGCTACGAAAGGGAAAACTCGAAATCTTTCGAATCCCTTTCACCATCCTGTCGGACCCTATAAAGCGTTCGGTCGTCCGTACCTGATGCAACCGCGGACCGCACCGACCCAGCGCCGTCAGATAATTCCTGACTCGACCAAGAAACTGTCGATTGTTGGGATGCTGCGAAAAAACTGTGCTAACTCGGATAGCACGTCCGTCACTGAGGCCTGTGGAGAAGCGGTCCTACGATGCATTGCCGCTGGAAGCTCCGTGATCGTTACCCCGTGCATACTACTAATATGCGAGCGAACGGAGTGTATAGGCCTCGTGTCCTTTGGCTACCGGATGGCGTGACCTGTTCGCCATGGAATCACTGAATGATGAAACTGATCGGATACTCGAGGTCACGCAGCCAATGTGCGGTCGTGTGCACTGCTGTGAGGATGAGGAAGCATTATCGACAGTCTCTCGGACTGTCAATATAACAGAGCGTCCCGAGCGACGGACATATGCTCCAAATGTAAAATATCTGAACCACAACATGCGGTCCCCTATGTTGTTGGACGAGAGAGGGACCTCTCTCGCTCACAGCCCGGACGGACCTGGACAAGCTAGGAATCGGACTAACAGGCTTCCTCCGATCTGTCCTCAATCCGCCGTCACTGGGTGAGTACTAAAGTAATTAAGTGCTCGCATCACCCAAATCTCCTTCCTAGACCGCAACGGACGAACCCGACAGCCGAACCATTCGATGAATGTACGCTACACCGGGTGAGCTAGCGAATGTCACTCCGTCGATCCTACAAGGGACCTCTTAGGCGATAGACATATTCCATGAGCACTTATTGCCGCTAGCTCTTCATTAACTATGATGACAGAGGCACACTTTTGAAAGACATCTCCGTAACTTTGCGAACAAGAAACCAGAAATGCTTGGTAATAGCAAGCATATAATAATAAATATATAGCGTCGTTCAATAATTCGAAAGTTTGTGTGACATTATTGGACTATGTCGGAACTGAGGGACGAAGTCCCTGAACCGAACCAAAAATTTCTAAGTCCACCGACGCTATCAGTTTCTTATCCGGCATCGCAGCAATCTGGTCCGACGAAAGAACCTGTAGAAGATCAAGTCAGATGACATACTCAACAGCATATGTTGTTCCGAAAGGGAAAGCTCAAAATCCTCCGAATCCCTTTCGGTATCCCGTCGGACCGGATGAAATTTTCGGACGTCCGTACCCGCTTCCGCGGAGCGTCCCGACCCAGCATCGTCGGATAAAACATTATGCGACCGATTCAGTTGTTGCTGGGAAGCTGCGATAAGCTGTGCTATTTAGGATAGCACGTCCGTCCCCGAGGCCTGTGCAGTAGCGGTCTTACGATGCATTGCCGCCGGTAGCTCCGTGTACGTTGACTCTTGCACACTTTCCTATGCGAACGTCCGGAGTCTGCAGGCCTCGTGTCCCTGGCTACCAGATGGTGTGACCTGGTCGCCGATGATTCTCTGACTGGCGAAGCTGACTGGATATCCGAGGTCACGTAGCCAAGAGCGGTTGTGTGCGCTACCATGAGAATGAGGAAGCCTTATTGACAGTCTCTCCGGACTGACTATATGTCGGACCATCCAGAGCGGCGGACGTATGCTCCGAATGCAAAACATTTTGTACCACAACATCTGGGGCCAGATGTTGTTGTACGAGAGAGGGGCCTCTCTCGCTCGCCGTCCGGATGGACCTGAACGAGCTATGAACCGGACTAAAAGGCTTCCTCCGTTCTCCCTCTAATCCGCCGTCACTGGGTGTGCATTTGGTTGATTTATAGTGCTCGCATCACCCCAAAACTCCTTCTAGACCGCAACGGACGAACCCGGTTGCCGAACCATTCGATGAATGGACGCTACACCGGGCGAGCTAGTGAACGTCAAAGGCCGTCGAACCTACTAGGGTCCTCTTAGGCAATTGGCGTATTTACATGAGCACTCTTCTGCTAGCCCTTCATTAATTGTGACGACGGAGGCACACTGTTGGAAGACATCACAGATACATCACCCTAATCTTGATTGTCTGAAATAGAAATTGATAAAGTAGAGTGACCCTGCGGGGAAAGGACCGGAATGTCCAATTCCCCACTAACATACCATGACATACGCTTCCCATGTTGTCATCGAAATCATCAGATACAGAACTGGAGTTAATGCGAGTACACTGACCACATATAGAATGATTATAAAAGTCAGAGGAAGACTTCCTCTTATTACAATTGATCAAAATCCTTTCAATGTGAAAAGAAAACAAAGTCCTGGTACTCGCACCAACCCCTGACAATTAAAATACATAATAATAATATGATCCATTAACATAGAAAAAATAACTGAATTCAAAATATTTTGAAAAAATATTTTTTCAGAACAGCCCAAGTTTCTGAAAAGTAACGTTGAGCCCCAATGGATCCCAAGCCTAAGTGTGGACAAAAAATTTAAAAATATTTTAAACAATTTATGCAACACTTACGAACAATAATAATGTATCTAGTTATGATTAAATTAACATCAAGATATTATTTTCAAGAAATCCCCCCCTCACACAGTGGGCTGTTGTAAATGTAAACAATGAGTGTAAAAACACTAAAATAAGACTCCAGGCACCCAGGCCCAAAATCAGTTACCAAAAATACACTATCTGATGCGAAACAGAGACTTCCAGGGAAGAAACTGCAGAACATCAGATGGAAGATGCAGAACACAACGCCTAACCACCCATAGGTGAAGACGTAAACATGGGGAAAAGAACAGAATTCATTCTGTTATTCAGCTAAAACTCCCAAGAAATTTTAGTAATAATAATTACAGAAACTATGCCAAAAGCATGGGAGAATAGCAAGAGGGGACTTAAAGGAAAGGGAGAGAGGAAAACACTGAAAAATCAGTGTAACTAAATAACAAGAATGACAACAAAATGGCTGCTGCCTCGAAAATAGGTAACTTAACATAATTTCATTAAAAAATTTTAAGTTACAGCCCTGATAATATTCTGTCACACATTTTTCCTCTCCTCCTTCTCTATCCTCCTTAGAATCACCATTTCACTAATATTTATGTGTCTGGCATCATTTAAACTGAGATTTACAAGCACAAACATCAGTCAGATGTTAACTGATAAAGGGCCAAACTTAGAATGATTAATGGCGCCAATTTCAGAACGTCCTTGACACTGCGCATGCGCAGTAGAGGTGAAGTGTGGAGGGCCATTCAGGACATGTTTTCTTTGGTTTTAGATGCAAATTTTGGGGATTGGGGGGCAAAATTTGTGTTTGGCCCTATATTTTAAGAGTTAGCACCAGCTATGTCTAGGTCATTGGTACAGTATAAAAATACTGATATTTTGGTGCTTTTCCATATTTTCAAGGGCCGTAACTCACACAAGAATAATGCAATCAGCATGAAACTCAAACTTGATCTGTAAGTCATCATTCCATAGTAGTTTACCAAAAATGAAATCATTCCGTTGAAGCGTTTCCAAAAAAACTCCGCAAAACTAAAGTGTGACTGACAGAGTGACAGACGGACAGACTGACAGATGGACAGAGTGCAAACCTATAGTCCCCTCCGGTGATGTCGGTAGGGGACTAATAATAATCATAATTGTGTTTCTACGAAAATATCATTTGTTTGAAGGCTGAACTAAATTTATTACAGAACTTCTGGAACTCCGGTGATGTCGGTAGGGGACTAATAATAATCATAATTGTGTTTCTACGAAAATATCATTTGTTTGAAGGCTGAACTAAATTTATTACAGAACTTCTGGTATTCCATTTGAATGTTTTGTCTGCTATACCGAAAAGAGTTCAAAATAGGAGAACAATGCTTTTAGCTGCAGTAAAATTTTGGGACACATAAAGTTAATTTTCTGTGCTATGCGATTACATTCAGCATGAAATTGATCTATACCGATCTTAGCATCTGTTAGCATAAATGAATTTAAACCTAGTATTATGAAATTTGTACCACAAAAACTCATGTCAATATTTATCAAAAACACAGACATTCACTTGTGCTTAGATTACCGAACTGAGGCCTGAATACTTGTGAAATTACAGATAAATGAAATCATTAACTGAAATAATCGTGATCTTGTTCAGGCCTTTCATTTACTGTATTGACATTGCCATTACTGCAAGATCAAGTAATGAAAGTGTCAATGACACTGTAGTTTAACTTGTATGTGTGTTGTGTTTGATGAAAAGGATAATGTTCAATGTTTATGAAAGATTATGAAATAAGACAAGAATTGTGATAATTGGGAATATGTTAATTTCTGTTCCCTGTATGCTATGTTTTCAATAAAAATAATATGAGGTGTAGACTGTACTAATGAATTGAGGGGTGGGTTAATGTGGCTTTCACAGTTAATGTATGTCAACACAAGAGGCCCCAGGGGGCCTGAGGGCGCTCACCTGACATGGTAGCCTAAATATCAACCCAGAGAATTGATTTCCACAAGTTGCATCTGCTCCTCCTAAGAAAAGCTGAAACCAAGTATCCAAATATTCTGACCAGTGGATCTAAAAAAAGATTTTTAAAGAATATTTCTCATATAAGTCATAATTCGGGTTCCCACAGGGAGCCCATATATAAACCCAGGGACTTGGCTTTAACAAACCTGAATCTCACACCCCTAAGAATTCTGCACACCAAATATCAAAACATTCTGACTGCTGGATCTGAAGAAGAAGATTTTTAAAGAAAATTCCTCATTTTGAACCAAGTTACAATTTGAGCTCCCACAATCAGCCCAAATATGGACCAAGGGACATGGCTTGAACAAACTTGAATCTTACCCCCCTAAGGATGCTGCATAAAAAATATCAAAAGCATTCATCTGCTGGATCTGAAGATTTTTAAAGAAAATTCCTCATTTTGAACTAAGCTGTCATTCAGGCTCCCATAGTGAGCCCAAATATGAACCAAGGGACTTGGCTTGAACAAACTTGAATCTCAGCCCCCAAAGCCAAATATCAAAACATTCCAACTGCTGAATCTGAAGAAGATTTTTAAAGAAAAATTCCTCATATTGACTAAGTTATAATTTGGGCTTCCACAGGGAGCCCAAATATGGACCCATGGACTTGGCTTTAACACACTTGAATCCCCCCCCCCCCCCCTCCAAGGATGCTACTCACCACATATCAAACCATTCCGACTGCTGGATCTGAAGAAGAAGATTTTTAAAGAAAGTTCCTCATTTTGAACTAAGTTATAATTTAGGCTCCCACAGTGAGCCCAAATATGAACCCAGGGACTTGGCTTGAACAAAATTGAATCTCACCCCCCCCTAAGCATGGTGCATACCCAATATCACAAGATTCTGCCTGCTGGATCTTGAGAAGAAGGTTTTCAAAGAAATTTGCCTGAAATGCACTAAGTTCAAATTTGGGCTCCTATACTGAGCCCAAATATAAACCCAGGGGCTGATTTGAACACACTTGAATCAGATCCACCCCACAATGTTGTATACCAAATATCACAAGATTCTGCCTGCTGGATCTGGAGAAGATTTTTGAAGAAATTTGCCTGAAATGCACTAAGTTCGAATTTGGGCTTCTATAGTGAGCCCAAATATGAATCCAGGTGGCGGATTTGAACAAACTGGAATCAGATCCACCCCACAATGTTGCATACCAAATATCAAAAGATTCTGCCTGCAGGATCTGGAGAAGATGATTTTTGAAGAAATTTGCCTGAAATGCACCAAGTTTGAATTCGAGCTTCTATAGTGAGCCCAAATATGAATCTAGGGAGCCGATTTGAACAAAATAGAATCAGATCCACCCCACAATGTTGCATACCAAATATCAAAAGATTCTGCCTGCTGGATCTGGAGAAGAAGATTTTCGAAGAAATTTGCCTGAAATGCACTAAGTTCAAATTTGGGCTCCTATACTGAGCCCAAATATAAACCCAGGGAGCCGATTTGAACAAACTTGAATCAGATCCACCCCACAATGTTGCATACCCAATATCAAAAGATTCTGCCTTCTGGATCTTGAGAAGAAGATTTTTGAAGAAATTTGCCTGAAATGCACTAAGTTCAAATTTGGGCTCTTATACTGAGCCCAAATATAAACCCAAGGGGCCGATTTGAACAAACTTGAATCAGATCCACCCCACAATGTTGCATACCCAATATCAAAAGATTCTGCCTGCTGGATCTTGAGAAGAAGATTTTTGAAGAAATTTGCCTGAAATGCACTAAGTTCAAATTTGGGCTCTTATACTGAGCCCAAATATAAACCCAAGGGGCCGATTTGAACAAACTTGAATCAGATCCACCCCACAATGTTGCATACCAAATATCAAAAGATTCTGCCTGCTGGATCTGGAGAAGAAGATTTTTTAATGTTTTTCCCATTGCCTACAGTGTTAAAAAGTGCTGACTCAGCACTTTTTCAAAGTCCCGAAACTGTACCCTATGATAAAACCGATGGCAATTTTTTTTTACCAATTCTTTCTGTTGGTCCTAAGGAAGCTTCACAACAAATAAAAATTCTCAGTGCCGTGCAGTTTTGGAGATATGGACGTTTTAATTTTTTTCTATTTTTAGCTCCTGCGGTTCCCATGGGGCTACAGGGAAAAAAAAATCAGCATAAATTAGGTACTTATGACCCAATAAGCCCTCACATAAAATTTGGTTCAAATCAGCCTCTTGGTTTGGAAAATAGAAATTTTGGGCGGGGCCAAAAATTTTGCCCCTCCCATAATGACGCCAAGTATAGCCCCACAAACTTCTCTTGAACAAATCTGAGTCTACACCTCAAAAGGAAGCTGCACACCAAATATCAAGTCTCTGCTACTGCTGGTTCATGAGAAGAAGATTTTTTAAGATTTCAGCACACTTTTTGGGTGTGGCCCTACCCACGGGCGAGGCAACTTGATTTGAACAAAATCAAATTGCGATGTCATAACAAACTTATTATCTCAAATATCAATTAAATTGGTTCAGCGGTTTGGGAGGAGAAGATGCAAACACCATGTTCACGGACGACGACGGATGGTGAGTGATCACTATAGCTCTCCTGACTTAAAGTCAGGTGAACTAAAAAGTTACCAAGTTACAGTGAAATTATTCCAAAACAAGTCATCCTATCAAGTTACAATGAAATCCCTTCATCAATACGGCCTTTAGACTGTGCTAAGGGTTTTTAGGCTTTAGCACAGTCAGTACAGTAGTACAGAGTCGGATAGGAATCCCATTTAACGGAATCCCTTTTGGAAAACACCTTTGACTTTGGAATCCCTTTTTGGTCGTATGTGCCTATGTGCTAGGGCACATTGTGTCACATTGTGCCTTTTCACATAAGCACATATCGGCACATAAAGCATGTGCTTATTTTCTAGGGCATATTGTGTCACATTGTGGTTTTTCACATAAGCACATATGACAAAAAGGGATTCTCCAGAAGGTATCCTAGGTAGGTATCCTCAAATAATACAATACCAGGCCATAGGTATCCTCAAATACCCGTATGTGCCTATGTGCTAGGGCACATTGTGTCACATTGTGTCTTTTCACATAAGCACATATCAGCACATAAAGCATGAGTTTATGTGCTAGGGCACATTGTGCCTTTTCACATAAGCACATATGACAAAAAAGGGATTCTCTAGTAGGTATCCTCGAATAATACAATACCAGGCAATAGGTATCCTCGAATACCTGTATGTTCCTATGTGCTAGGGCACATTGTGTCACATTGTGCCTTTTCACATAAGCACATGACAAAAAAGGGGTGCTGAAGGTCATATGTTTTTTCAAAAAAAGGGGTGCCGAAATTGGGGTGGCCGGGGATATTGCCATTGAATATAGAGGTGAAGAGAATCGGATAGGACTTTGTTGTAATAAGGGGAGATAACTCGGCATACAGATTATGGGAAATCAAGCAATCTGATTGGTTAGTTTTAATCTATGCATGTATAAATGATTTATATAAATGATCTATATAAATAAAAACAATAAGAGTACACGGAATAGGGTCAGAACTAACAAGAATAGACTAGAATAGCTAAAAATAGTAATAATAAGCAAAGCTGTTCCAGTTGATAGACTCTTCTATGCTACTGGAGTATACTCCAGAACAAAGGAACATGGTAAGATAGACGAAAACTACAGCATAGATAGATAGAAGCAGAGAATTCTAAAAGAATTCGAAATAGTAAAACTTGTCGGGTTGTTTGTGGTAATTTGTGATACTCTTGATTCAATCGAACATACCCTCTGAACATACCCGTCTTGTTAGAAGCCATTGGGTCACATAGCAACCACGTGCTACCATAGAAACCAAGATGGCGGCCTCCAGTATACAAAATGGACAACGGAAACACATATCACCCTAACAACACGTGCTGCATATGCACACTAACACCACGTATCACTATGGCGATGACATCACAACATGGCCGTCCATGCAGGTTACCATGACAACACAACATGGCGCCACTGGGTCACATGACTATGACGTCACATAAGATCCGGCTGATGGGGGGTGTAGGGGAACATACACTACTACTCGGACAGACAAGGTGATTCCAGTATACTCCCCCACCCCCAGAGCTCTGTCAAACAAGATATAATAGATAAATGCCTACATTTAATATACTGAGGTGAAAATAGGTTTATAAAGAAGGGGAAGTTAGTGTTTGTTTGGGTAATATCTGGACATACATGTATTACAAGACTTTTTATTCCGTCAACAGCAGTTTACTCTATAACCTATATGCAGTTAACAGGTCAAATGTGTACTGAAGGTATGGTAAATAGTCTTATGTTTGTAAGTTATATTCAATTAACAGGGTGGTACAATTAAGGGATATCTAATTAAGTGGGCTCAACAGTCAGGGTACCCACTGATATCAGGAAATCAAATTCAAGCACTATTTAAGCACTTTTAAGGACTCTGACCATTTTAAGGACTTTTCTAATTTTCATATTAACTCACAACATTATAAACAACACAAAGCACTTCAGTCTCGAAGACCTGATTTCTGGAAAACCCTACTAGCGAGATATATATCGTCCTTTGAGTGCAATAAGACACCATCCACAAAGCTTTAGCTTTGCAGATGGCACCTTGTTGCACTTGAGGGACAATATAGAGGTCAAAGAGATATGGTTCCTAGCTAATTTTATGAGGTCGCATGTATGTGTGGCAGATTATCATTACACATCTTGCCTCAGAGGTTATAGGTAAAATGAATTTAAGAACTTTTCAAGGAAGGTAGTGGAAAATCAAGTACTTTTCAAGTATAGAAACAAATTGAAGCACTTTTCAAGGAAGGGTCCAAAATGCAAGGACTTTTCATTTGAGAGGGAACCCTGACAGTATATCATTAATTCTCACCTGGTTCTTGATGTCAAGTATAAAGATGTTCTGGCACATGAGTAATTATTGTCCAAATCTTCTGCTTGGTCGACATCAACCACTATGTCCTCCTGCAATAGAAAAAGCTGATGACTGATACAGTGTTATGAGGGAGAAAAGTTAGGGCAGATCCACTCCAACTCTCCAGTTATTTATTATTTATTGGTGTTTAAGGTCACATACTTTTGCACAATGGCTAATCATGACCACAACATGAAGATAAAGTCAAGGCCAGTCAATCATTTATACTCCATGCTGCCTATTTTAGAGGACTCACACCCCAAGAAATAGTGACTGGGTCCTATTTTACCAGTGAAAAAGAGCTTGTTTACCACAGTAAACAAGCACCGCTTCACTTCCCAGGGTTCCCACGGGGAACTCTCTAGTTCGGACTATGTCTTGTCGAACTATGGCATATAAAACCCATATAAGGTACTTTGTCGGTATTTTTATTTCATGAAAATTCAAGACTTTTCAAGGCCTATTTTCCAGGATTTCAAGGCCTTGAATTGGAATCCTGAAACTACTGCCTTGTGACATTTGGAACACATCAGGCAATTCTGCAAAATAATTACAGGCTACAACTGGTAATGTTTTGAGGAATGTTCTATTAAACTGATATGATCAAAAGTGTAAATTGGCCGATAATTATCTAAAATGCACTATTATTTAATTCCAAGAACAAAACATGCATGATTAATGTAAAACAAGTGCTTTAACAGGTTGAGTGCTAGAAGCCACTATCAGGGCTTTCAAAATGAAAGTGTCAATGACACTGTAGCTTAACTTGTGTGTTGTGTTTGATGAAAAGGATAATGTTCAATGTTTATGAAAGGATTATGAAATAAGACAAGAATTGTGATAATTGGGAATATGTTCATTTCTGTTCCCTGTATGCTATGTTTATGATAAAAATAATATGAGGTGTACACTGTACTAAAGATCTGAGGGGTGGGTTAATATGACCTCACAGTTAATATATGTGGCCCTCACAGTTAACATATATCAACAAAATTACAATGAAATTATTCCAAAATGAGTCATCCTATCAAGTTACATTAAAATCCCTTCATAAATATGGCCTGTAGACTGTGCTAAAGGTTTTCGGGCTTCGGGCCCCTGTAGCCGTCAGTTTCCCAATTGCGTCCAAAGGGGACGTTCTCATCTAGACATTATATGAAGTCAACCTACCAAGTTACAATGAAATCCCTCCATAAATACGACCTGTAGACTGTGCTAAAGGTTTTCGGGCTTCAGGCACCTGTAGACATCACAGTTGACCAACCACGACCAAAAGGGGATGTCATCATCTAGGCATTATATGGAGTCAACCTAACAAGTTACAATGAAATCCTTCCATAAATACGACCTACAGACATGCTAAAGGTTTTTGGGCTCGGGCAGCCATCAAGGCTGAATGATCGTGACCAAAAGGGGACGTTCTCATCTGGACACTATTTGGAGTCATCCTACCAAGCTACAATAAAATCCCTTCATAATTATGACCTGTAGACTGTTCTAAAGGTTTTCGGGCTTTGGGCCCCTGAAGCCGTCACAGTTGCCCACTCGTGTCCAAAAGGGGACGTTCTCATCTAGACATTATATGAAGTCAACCTACCAAGTTACAATGAAATCCCTTCATAAATATGACCTTAGACTGTGCTAAAGTTTTTCGGGCTTCGGGCAGCCATCATGGTTGAATGATCGCAACCAAAGAGGACAATCTCATCTGGGCATCATCTGGAGTGATCCTGCGAAGTTACAATGAAATCCCTTCATAAATATAACCTGTAGACTGTGTTCAAGGTTTTCGGGCTTCGGGCACCTGTAGCCATCACAGTTGACCAATCACGACCAAAAGGGGATGTCATCATCTAGGCATTATATGGAGTCAACCTAACAATGTTACAATGAAATCTTTCTATAAATATAAACTTTTGCCTATGCTAAAGGTTTTTGGGCTCGGGCACCCATCAAGGCTGAATGATCACGGCTAAAATGGGACGTTCTCATCTTGACCTTATTTGGAGTCAACCTACCAAGTTACAATGAAATCCCTTCATAAATATGACCTGTAGACAGTGCTAAAGGTTTTTGGTCTTCAGGCACCCTTAGCCTTCAAAGTTGCCCAAACATGTCCAAAAGGGGACGTTCTCATCTAGGCATTATATGGAGTCAACCTACCAAGTTACAATGAAATCCCTTCATAAATATGACTTGTAGACTGTGCTTAAGGTTTTCGGGCTTCGGGTTCGGGCAGCCATCATGGTTGAATAATCGCAACCAAAGGGGACAATGTCATCTGGGCATCATCTGGAATGATCCTATGAAGTTACAATAAAATCCCTTCATAAATATGGCCTGTAGACTGTGCTCAAGGCTTTTGAGCTTCGGGCACTTGTAGCCAACACAGCTGACCAATTACGACCAAAAGGGGATGTCATCATCTAGGCATTATATGGAGTCAACCTAATAGGTTACAATGAAATCCTTCATAAATATGACCTTTTACCTATGCTAAAGGTTTTTGGGCTCGGGCACCCATCAAGGCTGAATGATCGCGATCAAAAGGGGACGTTCTCATCTAGACATTATTTGGAGTCATCCTACCAAGTTACAATAAAATCCCCTCATAAATATGACCTGTAGACTGTGCTAAAGGTTTTCGGGCTTCGGGCACCTTTAGCCGTCACAGTTGCCCAATCATGTCCAAAAGGGGATGTTCTCATCTAGACATTATATGAAGTTAACCTACCAAGTTACAATGAAATCCCTTCATAAATATGACCTGTAGACTGTGCTAAAGGTTTTCGGGCTTCGGGCTCGGGCAGCCATCATGGGTGAATGATCGCACGTTCTCATCTAGACATTATATGAAGTTAACCTACCAAGTTACAATGAAATCCCTTCATAAATATGACCTGTAGACTGTGCTAAAGGTTTTCGGGCTTCGGGCTTGGGCAGCCATCATGGGTGAATGATCGCAACCATAGGGGACAATCTCATCTGAGCATCATCTGGAGTGATCCTGCGAAGTTACAATGAAATCCCTTCATAAATATGACCTGTAGACTGTGCTCAAGGTTTTCGGGCTTCGGGCACTTGTAGCCATCACAACTGGCCAATCACGACCGAAAGGGGATGTCATCATCTAGGCATTATATGGAGTCAACCTAACAGGTTACAATGAAATCCTTCCATAAATATGACCTTTTGCCTATGCTAAAGGTTTTTGGGCTCGGGCACCCATCAAGGCTGCATGATCGCGATCAAAATGGGACGTTCTCATCTAGACATTATTTGGAGTCATCCTGCCAAGTTACAATGAAATCATTTCATAAATATGACCTCTAGACTGTGCTAAAGGTTTTGGGGCTTCGGGCTCCTGTAGCTGTCACAGTTGCCCAATCACGTCCAAAGGGGGACTTTCTCATCTAGACTCTAGACATTGTATGAAGTCAACCCACCAAGTTACAATGAAATTCCTCAATAAATATGACCTGTAGACTGTGCTAAAGGTTTTCGGGTTTTGGGCTCGGGCAGTCATCACGGTTGGCAGATCATGCCCGTATGGGGAAATTCGCATCTAGACATCATAAGGAGTCATCCTACCAAGTTACAATGAAATCCCTCCACATTAAACATGACCTGCAGACTGTGCTAAAAGTTTTTGGGTTTCGGGCTTGGGCAGCCATCATGGTTGATAGATCATGCCCAAAAGGGGACGTTCTCGTCTAGGCACTATACAGAGGCATCCTACCAAGTTACAATGAAATCCCTTCATAAATACGACCTGTAGACTGTGCTAATGGTTTTCGGGTTTTAGGCTCGGGCAGCCATACCGGTTGCCCGATCGCGACCAAAAGGGGACGTTCTCATCTAGACATGACCCCAACCTGCATATGAAATTTCGTGACGATCAGACAAGAACTGCGGGGTGTAGTCCGTGCTAAAGGAAATGTGAACAGACGTCACAGACTAACAGACTCACAGACTTCCGCACGCGTGATGGCAATAGCTTATCTTGACTATGTCAAGTTAAGCTAAAAATGAGGGTATCAGAGCAAAAGCCTATGTTTTTCTTGCTCATGTTTAGTCAAACACAAATAATATTTTTATATAAATTTGTTCTATTACAAATTATTGGAGAGTGCCTGTAACAAATTTTGAATAACAAATTCAGACCACCAAAAATAATCTAGCCCTCAACCAGTTAACAAATGCCCTATTCCCTGGATCTGTATTAGTTAAATAACATGCAGTTCTGTTGATTACACTTTACAAACCTGATCTGTGCACTTTACTGTTGCTGCTGCTGGATCAACATCATGAAGAGTTTCAAAATGTACATCAGATTCCTACAATATCAAATAATGTATTACATGACACATCCACTTTCAGCTGTTTGGTGCTGTGAAACTTAAAATATTGTAAATGTTGTTTGGTGTACCTCTGTCCTTGCAACTGTGGGACACTTCGAAAAAACTCCAAAAGGGGCTGTTTTTTATCAAATGTTATAACTACAAAAGCAGAAAGACTTATTATTGGACAGTGAATGTGTCACGATCTGGACAAAATTCTCTGTCTGCTTACCTTCCAGAAAACACACAAGAATCTTACTGGTCTGATAGCCAGCTATTATTTATATTTATTTATTAGCGTTTAAGGTCATATATTTCTGTACAATGGCTAATCATGACCAAGACAGTTTTACGGGTGGAGGAAGCCAGAGTACCCAGAGAGAACCACCGAGCAATGGCAAACAACTGTCAGCTCCCCAACATACTAACTCCAGACAATTGGTTGAAGACAAGGGTACCATCGACATGCAGTACGCCTTAGTACACAATGCCACAGTGCCCAAGGACACAATGCAGTTGCCACAGGTGGAAATCGAACCGAGGACCTCTCGGCTTGCAGCCTGCACCTCTACCTACTAAGCCCCCCCCCCCCACCACCCCCCCCCCCCCCCCCCCCCCCCCAGCGATTGGAATCATTTTTGGCTCAAACCCCCTTACAGAAAAGGTTAGACATGTTATTTCAAAAGAGTAGTGTACAGAGAATATTTTCAGACTGGGTGGCCAGTACTTAAGTGGGATTACTATTTTTGAAGGAAATACACACTAAGGGTATTACCCCAAAAACTTACACAAGAGGCCCCAGGGGGCCTGAGGGCGCTCACCTGACATGGTAGTCTAAATATCAAACCAGGGACTTGACTTGAATAAGCTCCTAAGAAAAGCATATACCAACTAGATGAAGCGATTGTGCCCACACAATACACAGCATTTTCCTTCTATTTTCAGTTCCTGCACTTTTACGTCCCAAAATTGAGATAAACACATAAAAAACAGATTTTTTTCCCAAACAAAATACTTTCAGCCTAAATTTTTTTCTTCTTCTTAAAACGCATAAAAAAGGCTAAAACTAATTTTCCGGATTTTGGTCCAAAATTTTCGAAGTCCCATGCGGACCCCAAATTTTCACGGGAAAAATTTTTTTTTTTTTTTTTTGTTTTTTTTTGTCTTAAAATTGACAGAAATGCATAAAAAACAAAAAAAAATTTTTTTTTTCGGATTTTGGTCCAAAATTTTCTAAGTCCCACCCGGACCCCAAATTTTCAGGGTAAAAAAATAAATTGTTTTTGTCTTAAAATTGACCAAAACGCAGAAAAAACAAAAAAAAAATTTTTTTTTCGAATTTTGGTCCAAAATTTTCTAAGTCCTACCTGAACCCAAAATTTTCAGGGGAAAATTTTTTTTTTTTTTTTTTTTTGTCTTAAAATTGACAGAAATGCATAAACAAAAAAAATTTTTTTTCGGATTTTGGTCCGAAATTTTCTAAGTCCCACTCGGACCCAAAATTTTCAGGGGAAAATTTTTTTTTTTTTTTTTGTCTTAAAACTGACAGAAATGCATAAAAAACAAAAAAAAAAAATTTCGGATTTTGGTCCAAAATTTTCTAAGTCCCACCCGGACCCCAAATTTTCAAGGGAAAAAAAAAAATTTTTTGTTTGTCTTAAAATTGACCAAAACGCAGAAAAAAACAAAAAAATTTTTTTTTCGGATTTTGGTCCAAAATTTTCGAAGTCCCACTCAGACCCCAAATTTTCACGGGAAAATTTTTTTTTTTTTTTTTTTTTTTTTGTCTTAAAATTGACAGAAATGCATAAAAAACAAAAAAAAATTTTTTTTCGGATTTTGGTCCAAAATTTAAAATTTTTTTTCGGATTTTGGTCCAAAATTTTCGAAGTCCCACCCGGACCCTAAATTTTCAGGGGAAAATTTTTTTTTTTTTTTTTTTTGTCTTAAAATTGACAGAAATGCATAAAAAACAAAAAAATTTTTTTCTGATTTTGGTTCAAAATTTTCTAAGTCCCACTCGGACCCAAAATTTTCAGGGGAAAATTTTTTTTTTTTTTTTTTGTCTTAAAACTGACAGAAATGCATAAAAAACAAAAAATTTTTTTTTCGGATTTTGGTCCAAAATTTTCCAAGTCCCACCCGGACCCCAAATTTTCAGGGGAAAAAAAAACAAATTTTGTTTTGTCTTAAAATTGACAGAAATGCATAAAAAACAAAAAAAAAATTTTTTTTCGGATTTTGGTCCAAAATTTTCTAAGTCCCACCCGGACCCAAAATTTTCAGGGGAAAAATTTTTTTTTTTTTTTTTTTTGTCTTAAAATTGACAGAAATGCATAAAAAACAAAAAAAATTTTTTTCGGATTTTGGTCCAAAATTTTCCAAGTCCCACTCAGACCCCAAATTTTCACGGGAAAATTTTTTTTTTTTTTTTTTTTTTTTTGTCTTAAAATTGACAGAAATGCATAAAAAACAAAAAAAAATTTTTTTTCGGATTTTGGTCCAAAATTTTCGAAGTCCCACCCGGACCCTAAATTTTCAAGGGAAAATTTTTTTTTTTTTTTTTTTTGTCTTAAAATTGACAGAAATGCATAAAAAACAAAAAAATTTTTTTCTGATTTTGGTTCAAAATTTTCTAAGTCCCACTCGGACCCAAAATTTTCAGGGGAAAATTTTTTTTTTTTTTTTTTGTCTTAAAACTGACAGAAATGCATAAAAAACAAAAAATTTTTTTTTCGGATTTTGGTCCAAAATTTTCCAAGTCCCACCCGGACCCCAAATTTTCAGGGGAAAAAAAAACAAATTTTGTTTTGTCTTAAAATTGACAGAAATGCATAAAAAACAAAAAAAAAATTTTTTTTCGGATTTTGGTCCAAAATTTTCTAAGTCCCACCCGGACCCAAAATTTTCAGGGGAAAAATTTTTTTTTTTTTTTTTTTTTGTCTTAAAATTGACAGAAATGCATAAAAAACAAAAAAAAATTTTTTCGGATTTTGGTCCAAAATTTTCCAAGTCCCACTCAGACCCCAAATTTTCACGGGAAAATTTTTTTTTTTTTTTTTTTTTTTTTTGTCTTAAAATTGACAGAAATGCATAAAAAAACAAAAAAAAATTTTTTTTCGGATTTTGGTCCAAAATTTTCGAAGTCCCACCCGGACCCTAAATTTTCAAGGGAAAATTTTTTTTTTTTTTTTTTTGTCTTAAAATTGACAGAAATGCATAAAAAACAAAAAAAATTTTTTCTGATTTTGGTTCAAAATTTTCTAAGTCCCACTCGGACCCAAAATTTTCAGGGGAAAAATTTTTTTTTTTTTTTTTTTTTGTCTTAAAATTGACAGAAATGCATAAAAAACAAAAAAAATTTTTTTCGGATTTTGGTCCAAAATTTTCCAAGTCCCACACGGACCCCAAATTTTGAGAAGAAAAAAATTTTTTTTTTTTTTTTTTTTTTTTGTCTTCAAATTGACCGAAACGCAGAAAAAACCCCCCAAAAAATTTTTTCCGATTTTGGTCCAAAATTTTCTAAGTCCCACCCGCACCCCAAATTTTCAGGGGAAAATTTTTTTTTTTTTGTCTTAAAATTGACCGAAACGCAGAAAAAAAAAAAAAAAAAAAAAAATTGGGGATTTTGGTCCCACTGTGGAGCTTTGACTGTGGATTGTAAATGATAATGCAACTATTAGTTGGCTATAAAGGTGAGTGTATGTACACCACTGCCACCATCAGAGTAACAGTTAGAAGCTCTCAGTAACACTGTCCTAACTATTCTTGGAATTACTTCCTATAATTATGTATACATGGTGATGCACTCCAACAGCATGTATACATAATTTCAGAAGGTAAAGCATACTGTAAAATTTTTCAGATGCGAATAATCAATGATGTATATTCCTTTACAAAAAGATGTTTTGAAGAAAACACCTTTACCAGGCTGTTTGATTCCCTTAAATCGGGTGCACGTGCCCAGAAGGCAAAAGATTTGTAATTTTGACAGCTTTGACTTGAAACAAGCAATATTTCACTTCTTTGGGTCCTCAGGGGAATCTAACTATCATTATGTCCTTAGTTTTTCATGGGATTTGTTTTCATCCTAAATCCTAAATAGGTTATTTAGTACTTTAAGACTTTAAGAGAATACTGTGTACAGTTGATGGTTTTAATGTCATACAGAATGTTTTCTGTATTCCAAAGGTGTTCTGAAGACTGTTTTGTGTGGGCAAAAGTAAAGATATATTACTGGCACTTCCATCAGATACCTTTTGACCATAAAGAATAACATCAAAATCGGGATTTGATTTGACTGTGTCAATAAAAAGTGACAATTCTATCGTTCAGTAAATAATTAACACAGATAAACTTTGAACTGTGTAACAAAAATTAACACTGTAATCCTATTATTTGAGCAGACCCATTGAGTCATGGACAACAGACCATCATGTTTTCAACACAAGTTGAGTAGCCACCCTCAATCCTGACACCCACCAAATCCCACCCATCCCTCTAGATTGCCCTTGCCCCCCCCTCCTCCCCTCCCCCCCCCCCCAAAAAAAATAAATAATTGAATATTCAATACTATCTCTGAGGGCAGTGACTGATTAAATGCATTTCTCCTGCAACGAAATATCACACCACATCTTGGAACTTGTTTCGTTTTGCGGAAACATTTATTCTTATTATGATTGGCTTTTTTGGAACACGATATTCTTACCACAAGAAATTAATAAATGCAGTTGTACGAATAAGCACTGTAGGAGTGGGGGAGGGGGCTAGGCTGGGAGGAGTTAAAATTTTCCTTAACAGATTAACGTGTTAAATAGTTCTGCGTTAAGGAGTTAAATGACGTTAAATGTTAAAATGAACAAAATTTTAATAATTTCGGCCATTTTTATTACATACAGTTCATCTCTTGAGTTCCAATGTGTTCTATGTGCCTACTGGCACAAAGAACACATTGGAACACAGGGGACTAGTCGTTAATATAGTTCTCGCAGGTTATCGTAAATTCTAACATTCAGCGATGTTTTCATTTAAGAATACAATCACTGCGGCCGTATCCATAGAGACATCTGCCGTTGCTCAAATACCAGTCCTTACATAGAAGATAGGCGTTCGGATGAAGCTGATATTGCTGTATCGCCAAATATCGGCGGGCCAACTTCGTGCGATCTCCCTTGGGTAAACACAAGATAACAATGCAATGCTACATATTATACAATTATAATCTTCAAAGTTAAATGTTATTAACTTGGTTAAATTTTTTTAACGTTGTGAAACGTTAACTGCTCCCAGCCCTGGGAGGGGGTCATTTAATTCAAAGCCAATTGTTAGGAAATTTGATACAATATTGTATATCGATAAGATGAGGTGGATGTTACACCTCAGGTTTTTATAGCTATCAAAAATAGCCGCCATTGGACATTTTATCCCAAAAATAGCAATTACACATTTTAAGCAAGAACATCCAAACAGTGATTAAGATAATGTTATTTTTGTTAGAGTAAACAACTAGCACAATATACATAACATATTGTACAGATTTTTTCTCTCTCTAAATTATGCAAATTGGCCAGTCTGCTATTTTGCTCCATAACGAACAATTGCACTTTTTAAACAAGAATTTCCAAACAAGTGATTCTGATTTCGATAAATTTTGGTAAAGCAAACTATCACAATATACATAACATAGTATACTGTAGTTTTGATCATGAATAAATTATGCAAATAAACATGCCATTTTAGTTTATAAAACTGTCCGTCTGCAGACAAAATGAAAGTGTCAATGACACTGTAGCTCAACTTGTCAAGTCATGTACATGTATAGTATGTGACACAGCAATGACAAACATCTAGGTAATGACCTGATAACAAAGGTACATATAAAGTATTGTAACGGTCTGTACATAAATACTGACCGTAGCCTGTAACAAATGTCTAGGTAAAGTATTGTAAAGGTGGGTGACAATCAGATGCTAAAGTAGAAAAGAAATCTTTGAGTCCCAGAGTGGGTCTGACTGAACCCCAAAATATTTGTTCTCATATCACAGTGATAACAAAGGCACCCCAAAACACACTCATTCCTGTCCCAAGGTGAAAACAAAGGTACCCAAGATGTTTCGTGAAGATCTGTTCATAAATACGAGCTGTATAGAAGTTGTGACAAAAAACTGATTGGACCTAATTTCGGTACAAAATGGCCACTTGCAGCCATCTTGAATTTTGGACCACACACAGAAACACTCGTTCTCGTCCCAAGGTGATAACAAAGGTACCCAAGAAGTTTTGTGAAGATCGGTCGATAAATACAGCCTCTAGCCCAAGCCGTATTGACATGTGCACTTACAGTGTATAAGTAGCACTAAATAAATCAAAATTCATCTAATTTGCATAATTTCTGCACGAGAAAAAAACCCGTACTGTATGTGATGTATTCCATTTTACTAAACATTCATACAAAAATTTATTCAAATCAGAACTTTCATACAGAAGTTCTGTACAAAAGACTGATTGCACCAATTTTGGTACAAAATGGCTGTTGGTGGCCATCTTGAATTTCGGACCACACCCCAAAACACTCGTTCTCATCCCACGGTGATAACAAAGGTACCCAAGAAGTTTCGTAAAGATCGGTTCATAAATACGGCCTCTAGCCTGAGCCGTATAGAAGTTGTGTACAAAAAACTGATTAGACCTAATTTGGGAGCCAAGTGGCCACTGGCAGCCATCTTTAATTTTGGACCGCACTCAGAAACACTCGTTCGCATCCCAAGGTGATAACAGAGGTACCCAAGAAGTTTCATGAAGATTGGTTGATAAATACAGCTTCTAGCCCAAGCCGTATTGACATCTGTACTTACTGTGTGTAAGTAGCACTGAAATGAAAGTGTCAATGACACTGTAGCTCAACTTGTCAAGACAAAGACATGTACATGTATAGAATGTGACACAGCAATGACAAACATCTAGGTAATGACCTGATAACAAAGGTACATATAAAGTATTGTAACGGTCTGTACATAAATACTGACCGTTGCCTGTAACAAATGCATAGATAAAGTATTGTAAAGGTGGGTGACAGTAAGATGCTAAAGTAGAAAAGAAATCTTTGAGTTCCAGAGTGGGTCTGACTGAACCACAAAATATTTGTTCTCATATCACAGTGATAACAAAGGCACCCCAAAACACACTCATTCCTGTCCCAAGGTGAAAACAAAGGTACCCAAGAAGTTTTGTGAAGATCAGTTCATAAGTACGAGCTGTATAGAAGTTGTGACAAAAAACTGATTGGACCTAATTTCGGTACAAAATGGCCACTGGCAGCCATCTTGAATTTTGGACCACACCCAGAAACACTCAATTCTCATCCCAAGGTGATAACAAAGGTACCCAAGAAGTTTTGTGAAGATCGGTTCATAAATACTGCCTCTACCCTGAGCCGTACTGACATGTGTGCTTACATTGTGTAAGTAGCACTGAATAAATCAAAGTTCATCTAATTTGCATAATTTCTGCACGAAAAAAAACCCGTTACAATATGTGATGTATTCCATGTTACTAAACATTCATACAAACATTTAATCAAATCAGAACTTTCATACAGAAGTTCTGTACAAAAGACTGATTGCACTAATTTTGGTACAAAATGGCTGCTGGTGGCCATCTTGAATTTCGGACCACACCCCAAAACACTCGCTCTCATCCCACGGTGATAACAAAGGTACCCAAGACGTTTCGTAGAGACTGGTTCATAAAAATGGCCTCTAGTCTGAGCCGTATAGAAGTTGTGTACAAAAAACCGAATAGACCTAATTTCGGTACAAAATGGCCACTGGCAGACATCTTGAATTTTAGACCGCACCCAGAAACACTCGTTCTCATCCCAAGGTGATAACAAAGGTACCCAAGACATTTCGTGAAGATCAGTTCATAAATACAGACTCTAGCCCGAGCCGTACTGACATGTGTACTTACTGTGTGTAAGTTGCACTGAAAAAATCAAAGTTAATCTAATTTGCATAATTTTTGAACAAGAAAAAAACCCTTATTATATGTGATGTATCCCATGGTACTAAACATTCACACAAAAAATTATTCAAATCAGCGCTTTCATATGGAAGTTCTGTGCAAAAATCTGATTGCACCTAATTTTGTACAAAATGGCTGCCATCGGCCATCTTGAATTTTGGACCTAGCACGATGTGTTGAAATCGCGACAGATGGACAGACGGACGGACAATGAGCCATGACAATACCTCAAACTTGGCTTCGTCAAAGTTGAGCTAAAAATGAAAAAAAAAACAAATATTAAAATAATACATTTTGATATCATCTGCGTTGGGTAAAGTGTGAAAGACTATACCTCATAGATGCAAAAATAACAAGAGGCCCCAGGGGGCCTGAGGGCACTCACCTGACATGGTAGTCTAAATATCAAACCAGGGACTTGACTTGAATAAGCTGCATATGCCCCTCTGCATGCTCTCTTTTTATAACCAAAGCAAACTTTAAACAAGAGGCCACAAGGGGCCTGAGGGCGCTCACCTGACATGGTAGCCTAAATTTATATCAACCCAGAGAATTGATTTCAACAAGTTGCATCTGCTCCTCCTAAGAAAAGCTTATACTAAATATCCAAAGATTCTGACCAGTGGATCTTAAAAAAAAAAGATTTTTAAAGAATATTCCTCATATTGAACTAAGTTATAATTCAGGCTCCCACAGGGAGCCCATATATGAACCCAGGGACTTGGCTTTAACAAACTTGAATCTCACCCCCCTAAGGATGCTGCACACCAAATATCAAAACATTGCGACTGCTGGATCTGAAGAAGAAGATTTTTAAAGAAAATTCCTCATTTTGAACTAAGTTACAATTCGAGCTCCCACAGTGAGTCCAAATATGGACCTAGGGACATGGCTTGAACAAACTTGAATGTCACCCCCTAAGGATGCTGCATACCAAATATCAAAACATTCCGACTGCTGGATCTGAAGAAAATTTTTAAAGAAAATTCCTCATTTTGAACTAAGTTATAATTTGGGCTACCACAGTGAGCCCAAATATGAACCCAGGGACATGGCTTGAACAAACTTGAATCTCACCCTCCTAAGCATGGTGCATACCCAATATCAGAAGATTCTGCCTGCTGGATCTTGAGAAGAAGATTTTCAAAGAAATTTGCCTGAAATGCACTAAGTTCAAATTTGGGCTCCTATACTGAGCCCAAATATAAACCCAGGGGGCCGATTTGAACAAACTTGAATCAGATCCACCCCACAATGTTGCATACCAAATATCAAAAGATTCTGCCAGCTGGATCTGGAGAAGAAGATTTTTTAAGAAATTGGCCTGAAATGCACTAAGTTCGAATTCGGGCTTCTATAGTGAGCAAAATATGAATCCAGGGGGCCGATTTGAACAAACTTGAATCAGATCCACCCCACAATGTTGCATACCAAATATCAAAAGATTCTGCCTGCTGGATCTGGAGAAGATGATTTTTTTAAGAAATTTGCCTGAAATGCACGAAGTTCAAATTTGGGCTCCTATACTGAGCCCAAATATAAACCCAGGGGGCTGATTTGAACAAACTTCAATCAGATCCACCCCACAATGTTGCTTACCAAATATGAAAAGATTCTGAAGCTGGATCTGGAGAAGAAGATTTTTGAAAAAATTTGCCTGAAATGCACTAAGTTCGAATTCGAGCTCCTATAGTGAGCCCAAATATGAATCTAGGGAGCCGATTTGACCAAACTTGAATCAGATCCACCCTACAATGTTGCATACCAAATATCAAAAGATTCTGCCTGCTGGATCTGGAGAAGAAGATTTTTTAATGTTTTTCCCATTGCCTACAGTGTTAAAAAGTGCTGACTCAGCACTTTTTCAAAGTCCTGAAAAAAGTACCTTGTGATCAAACCGATAGGGATTTTTTTAAACCATTCTATTCTACTGGATAAAAGTAAGCTTTATACAAAATAAGAATTCTCTGTGCCGTGCAGTTTTGGAGATATGGCAGTTTTAAGGTTTTTCCTATTTTTAGCTCCCGAGGTTCCCACGGGGCAATGAGAACATTTTTTTTTGCATCAATCAACTACTTATGACCCATTATCATCTCATATCAAATTTGGTTCAAATTGACCTCACGGTTCAGAAAATAGAAATTTTAGGCGTGGCCAAAATTTTTGCCCCTCCCATAACGAAGGCGGATAATGCCTGACAAACTTCTCTTGAACAAACTTGATTCTAAACCTCAAAAGGACTCTGTTTACCACATATCAAGTCTCTGCTACTGGTGGTTCATTAGAAGAAGATTTTCAAAAAATTTGGTCATTTTTTCCCCACACCTCTGCTCAATATGAGCCGAAACCTAATTTGGATAAAAATCAAAATGCCCCTATATAACCACCACTTACATGAAATTTAATTAAAATGTGGCCACTGGTTTAGGAGAAAGAGGCTCAAACACCACCTTCACACAGGACGACGGACGACAGATGACGGATAAAGAGTGATAAGAAAAGCTCACCCTGACTTTCAGTCAGGTGAGCTAAAAACAAGAGGCCCCAGGGGGCCTGAGGGCGCTCACCTGACATGGTAGTCTAAATATCAAACCAGGGACTTCACATGAATAAGCTGCATATTCCTAAGAAAAGCCTATACCAACTGGATGAAGCAGTTGTGCCCACATACACAGGATTTTCCTTCTATTTTCAGTTCCTGCACTTTTACGTCCCAAAATTGAGATAAACGCATAAAAAACAGATTTTTTTTTTTATTATTTAGTCCCCAAAAAAATATTTTCAGACTAAAATTTTTTTTTCTTCTTAAAATTGACCAAAACGTATAAAAAAACAAAAAACTAATTTCTGGATTTTGGTCCAAAATTTCTAAGTTCGGAACGAGACCCCAAATTTTCAGCCAAAATATGAAGCCAGGGACTTGGCTTGAACAAACTTGAATCTCACCCCCCTAAGCATGCTGCATACCAAATATCAAAAGATTCTTATTGGTAGATCTGAAGAAGATTTTTAAAGAATATTCCTCATACTGCACTAATTTAAACATTTGGGCTCCCGTAAGGAACCCAAATATGGACCGAGGGATTTGATTTCAACAAATATGTGAATCAATGTTCCAAAGATGTTAATATGTAAAATATGAAAGCTTTTGGAGCAGTGGTTTGGAAGCAAATGATTCTTTAATTTTTTCCCATTGCCCACAGTGTTAACAAGTGTTTGACCACCGAGGTGGTATTAGTCCCCTCCGGCGCTTTTGTGACATAAGGTGTTTTTGTCACAGAAGACACTAGATTTTTTAAGCATCTTGGATTTTGAAAAAAAAATATTGAGCGTGCATAATCCCCTCACAACCCTTTATCCATGTACCATATATGAAAGGTGTAGCTTGAACCATGTTGGAGGGAGGGGTGGTAACATAAAATAGAGAAAAAAGCTTAAAGAAGACAACAAAAATAGCCGCCATTCTGCCATCTTGGATTTTGAAAAATAAATATTGACTGTGCATCATCCCCTCAGAATCATTTATCCATGTACCAAATATGAAAGGTGTAACTTAAAGCATATTAGAGGGAGAGGTGGTAACATAAAAACAGACAGACAGACAGACAGACAGACAGACAGACAGACAGACAGACAGACAGACGGACGGACGGACGGATGGACGGACGGATGGACGGACGGACAGACAGACAGATGTTAGATTTTGAAAAAAAATATTGAGCGTGCATAATCCCCTCACAACCCCTTTATCCATGTACCATATATGAAATGTGCAACTTGAACCATGTTGGAGGGAGCAGTGGTAACATAAAATAGAGAAAAAGGCTTAAAAAAACACAACAGAAATGGCTGCCATGGCGCCATCTTGAATTTTGGAAAAAAAATATTGAACGTGCAACATCCCATTACAGCCGTCTATCCATGTGCCAGATTTAAAAAAGTGTAGCTTGAATCATGTTGGAGTGAGGGGTGGTAACATAAAATAGACAAAAAAGCTTAAAAAACACAACAAAAATGGCCGCCATGCCGCCATCTTGGATTTTGAAAAAAAAATATTGAACGTGCATCATCCCCTCCCAACCCTCTATCCATGTGCCAAATATGCAAAGTGTAGCTTAAACCATGTTGGTGGGAGGGGTGGTAACATGAAAATAGAGAAAAAAAGCTTTAAAAACACAACAAAAATGGCTGCCATTCCGCCATCTTGGATTTTGAAAAAAAAATTTTGAGCATGCATCATCCCCTCAGAACCATTTATCCATGTGACAAATATGAAAGGTGTAGCTTAACTGGTAAAGTGCTGGAAGCCCATATTTGGGCTTTACTCCAAAGTGCAGTTACCATGATCAAATGCTTTATGTTCAGTGGGTACGCTTAATATTATCTTTAATGTGAAATTATTTAGTCTGTATGGATTTGCCTTGTTACAATTTATGGGAGAGTGCCTATTGGCACTCTCCCATAAACTGGAACAAGGCAAAGACATGTGAACAAATTTTGGTGACTAAAAATAATTTAGCACTCTACCAGTTGAAGCATGTTGGAGGGAGAGGTGGTAACATAAAAAACAGACAGACAGACGGACGGACAGATGGACAGACAGACGGAGTGCAATCCTCTAGTCCCCTTACGGTTCCCGTAGGGGACTAAAAAATGCTGACTCGGCATTTTTTCAAAGTCCCATAAAAGTACCTTATGACAAAACTGACGGCAATTTTTTTGTACCATTCCTTTCTGTTGGTCCCAAGGAAGCCTCACACCAAATAAAAATTCTCAGTGCCGTGCAGTTTTGGAGATATGGACGTTTTTGTTTTTTTCTATTTTTGGCTCCTGAGGTTCCCACGGGGCTGCAGGAAAAAAATTTTTTGGCATAAATCAGGTACTTATAACCCAATAATACCTCATATTAAATTTGGTTCAAATTGGCCTCTCGGTTCAGAAAACAGAAATTCTGGGCGGGACAAAAATTCTTGCCCCTCTCAGAACAAAGGCAACTATTGCCATCAAACTTCTCTTGAACAAACTTGAGTCTACACCTCAAATGGAAGCTGCATACCAAATATCAAGTCTCTGCTACGGCTGGTTCAGGAGAAGATTTTAAAAAATTTTGTGCATTTTGGCCCCAGCCCCCTCCACAATATGGGCAGAAACCCAATTTGAAGAAAAATGCAAATGCCCCTATATAACTGCTATTCATGTGAATTTTCATTGAACTGCAGCCAGTGGCTTGGGAGAAAATGACCCAAACACCACCTTCACGACGTACGTCAGACGGCGGACAATGGACAAAAAGTGATCAGAATAGCTCACCCTGACTTTCAGACAGGTGAGCTAAAAATGCACAAATCTCATCATTTCAATTGCACAGATCAGAGGAATCTGCCATTCCTCAGATGGCCATTTTTAGTGATGCAAAGCTATTTTTAGTGATGGTGCGTCACTGTGTTACAAGACTTTTTTTACACAAAAATCGATGCCATACCTTCTTCCTTTTTGATTTTTTCTCTTGATAAACTTCACTCGACTCATATATCAACTTTGCTTTCCTATTGACAGCATCAAGATTTTTTGCAAGTCTATACGTGGATTCACGCTTGGGGAGTGCAGCATATCTTGATGCATGACTTCCTGCATTATTTTTCTTCTCTGCGACTTCGACTGACTTTGTTCTCCTTTTTTCATTTTTTTCAACTATGTCCAATTTAAGATTACTAGAATTAGTTTCACAAGGAAGACTCTTATTCAAAAAGTCTGGCTCTATTGTCAATGTTGGTAAATTTTCAGAGCTTTTATTCAATTGATTTCTATTCTTATCTTTATCACATATACACTGTAGCATGCATTCAACTTTTCCACAATGAGCATCATTTATCAGTGGTTCATTATCACCATGAATACTGTCACACACACAACCAAGCTTACAGTGTTCTCTGTCACAAATTTTACTTCTTGAAGATGTTGAAGAAACAGATGCTGCTGAGTCATCACATATACAACCAAGGCGACAATATTCCTCCTGACACTGTTTGCTCTTAGAAGATCTTCTTCGTTTAAGCACCTTTTTTGGCAGTTCACATAAGTGGCAGATGCAGCCATATCGACAACCTTCATAAATATAAAAAAAACAAATATGACACCATATTCATTGTTTGGGGAAACAGTGGAACACTGTTAATTGAATAGGCACTTTGCCACTAATAAATATTCAATTGACAGGAGTGTTCAACAGAAAGTTTGTCACTTTCCTGTATTCTAGAGATAAACTTAACATTTATTCTATTATACCTTGTTTGTCATTCAGCTCTGTCAAGCAAGATGCACTGTATGGCTGCCATGGACTGGTCACTTTCCACAGGTGGGCAATATTTCTACGGAAGCAATAATATTAGATTCCAAACACTAATTATAGGAATAATCATCAAAAATTTAAATAATGAAGCACCAGGTACAATCTGGTGCTTCATTAATTAAAATTTTGCTAATGAGGATTTTTATTACCTCGTAAACGCATGCATGGACATAACTGCCAATGCGTGAATTACGACCAGTCCATGGCGACTGTACTGTAATAGATTAAATGCCTTCTTTTTCCTTCTTCAAAAACATTATTCATGACCTCATACAGAACTCACTTCACTGAGAAAACATAATTTATTTCTTCTGAAGAAAAAATTGAAACTTAAGCCACATACAAATGAGAGGCCACAACTGCTCAACTGAGAAGGTTGTATAAACTAGAGGCTCAAGTGAGACCAAAACGTTCACCTGGCTCAAGTTGGCAAGAGATGAGTGTGTCAGTAAGTGATGGACAGAAAGTGTAATTTTTGTGATTTGCCTTGGCACAACCAAAAGCGACTTTTGGCCATTCGTTTCCGCTGGTCCTAGGAAAGCTTCTCTGGCAAAAACAAAGCTCTGTTTTATAAGTCGCAAAAAAGTGTTGGTACAAATTGGTTTTTGTTTTTAACTTCAGTGGTTTTCTCATCCCCACCCCCCCCCCCCCCAAAAAAAAAAAAAATTTCCAGGCATAAATCAAGTACTTATGACCCAGTTATACTACATGCCAAAGCTGGTTCAAATCAGCCCATTTGTTCTGGAAATGGAAATTTTGGGTGGCACCTAAAATGGGCATCCTCCAACAGAGAAACCAAATTTTTCCTCTGAAAAAATTTGAATCTGCATCGTTGAAGTAAGTTCCATACCAGAAATCTAAAAGATTATTTTTAAAGCATTTTAGGCTTATGGAGCATCAACCCCACCCCAAGGGGCATAGTAATTTTGGGGGAAAAAAACTCAGAAGAATATACTCCACCAAGATGCTTTGTACCAAATTAGTTTAGATTTGGCCCAAAGCTACTGAAGAAGAATACTTAGTTGATGGAGCACAAGAAAGATAACTTGGAATTTTCCAATTGCCAACAGTGTTAAAATGGGCATCCCATATGGCACCAAATCACAAAACCGCTAGCAATTTTTTTGGTCCATCTGTTTCCACTAGTCCTAAGGAAGCTAGCGTCAATCAAGTACTTATGAGCCAATTAAACCACATGCAAAATTTGGTTCAAATCAGCCCATAGGTTCTTGAAACAGAAACTTTGTATGAAGCCCAAAATAGGCAAGCTCCTACAGAGAGCCCAACTATTGACTCACCAACTTGCCTTGGAAAAACTTTAATATTCACCATCAAAGGAAGTTCCATACCATATATCAAAGTATTTCTAGGGTGGTTCATGAGAAGAAGATTTTAAATTTTTTTTAGGGTTTTGGGGCATTAACCCCAGCTGAAAGATGCCAGCAGCATCATCTGAACAAAGTAGAAAGGGATAATACTCCAAAGATGATCTGTGCCATTTATGTATGAATTTGACCCAGTGGTTTTAAAGAAGACAAGTATCAAATTAATTGATGGGAGTACAAGAAAGATGATGACTCAGCATTTTTCCATTGCCAAGAGTTAAAATGGGCATCCCCATACAGCACCCCATGACAAAAGCAATAGCAATTTTTGGGGTCCATCTGTTTCCAATGGTCCTAAGGAAACTGCATACCAAAAAAACAATAGTCTGGTCCATGACGTTTTTGAAATATGGGCAACTGAATTTTTTTCTATTTTTAGCTTCTTGGGTTCCCACAGGGTTGTGGAAATTTTTTTTTTAGGGCATCAATCGAGTACTTCTGACCCAATTATACTACATGCCAAATTTGTTCAAATCATCCCATCAGTTCCTGAAACACAAATTGTGAGTGTTGCCCAAAATCGGCAGGCTCCCACAGAGAGCCCAAATATTGACCTACAAACCCCTTGAACAAACTTTAATCTTCACCACCAAAGGAATTTCCTTACCAAATATCAAGGCATTCTCTAGTGGTTCACGAGAAGAAGAATTTTAGGCTTTTTGGACATAACCATAGCCAAAAGATGGCAGCAGCTTCATTTGAACCAAGTATAAAGGGTGTGCTCCAAATATGGTCTGTGCTATATGTTTGAATTGGGCCCAGTGGTTTTGAAGACAAGTTTCAAAAGTTAATAGACGTTGCATGGCAGATGGCGGTTGCCAAGTGATGATAATAGCTCCCACTGACTTTCAGTCGGGAAAGCTGAAAGGATTTAAGGTCACATTCAGCATTTATGGCAAGTTGACACAAAAGAGGTATGAAGACAGATACTTTTTTTTATAATTCTGTTATGCATTCCAGATGATTTTAAGTACCAGGATTTCCAGTTATGCTAAAAACAAGCAGTTTTTTCAGTCCCTGAAACTGTAAATTTCTATTTTACAGTTCCAGGGTAGGCAGCATTCAAACTCTGATTGTGTCAACGTCATATTTTAACTGGGGTGAAGGTGGGTGGGTTGGAGGTGGGGCCGGGAGGAAATTCTTTTCTTTTCTTCTTTCTGCTTTAAAATCAGTGCTGAAAGATTTTGAGTTACTTCAATCTTGTCTCTGAGCTTTGTCAAACAAGATTGAATTGTTTAGTTTGTTTAGGGGTTTATCAACAGTTTTAACAGCCAGGGTCACATTATTTCGGATAGTTTTACAGGTGGAGGAATCCAGAGAACCCAGAGAGTACCACTGAGCAGTAAGGAACAGCTATTCAACACTCCAGCCTACTAATTCTGCACAAGTAGCGGCTGAAGGCAAGTGCATCATCGACATGCAGTATGCCTGAGTACACAGTGCCACTGTGTAGCAAAATGGGCAATGATTAATAGTCTTGTCCAAGGACACAATGCAGTTACTGCTGGTCCGGACCGAATCACTGTCCTTTTGATTTTCCCAATTGTGAATTTTGTAGAAAACAAGAGGCCCCAAGGGGCCTGAGGGTGCTCACCTGACATGGGAGCCTAAATATCAACCCAGAGAATTGATTTCAACAAGTTGCATCTGCTCCTCCTAAGAAAAGCTTATACCAAATATCCAAAGATTCTGACCAGTGGATCTAAAAAAAAAAGATTTTTAAAGAATATTCCTCATATTGAACTAAGTTATAATTCGGGCTGCCCATATATGAACCCAGGGACTTGGCTTTAACAAACTTGAATCTCCACCCCTCCCCCCCCCCCCCCCCCCCCCCCCCAAGGATGCTGCACACCAAATGTCAAAACATTCCGACTGCTAGATCTGAAGAAGAAGATTTTTAAAGAAATTTCCTCATTTTGAACTAAGTTACAATTCGAGCTCCCACAGTGAGTCCAAATATGGACCTAGGGACATGGCTTGAACAAACTTGAATCTCACCCCCTAAGGATGCTGCATACCAAATATCAAAACATTCTGAAGAAGATTTTTAAAGAAAATTCCACATTTTGAACCAAGTTATAATTCGAGCTACCACAGTGAGCCCAAATATGGACCTAGGGACATGGCTTGAACAAACTTGAATCTCACCCCCCTAAGGATGCTGCATATCAAATACCAAAACATTCCAACTGCTGGATCTGAAGAAGATTTTTAAAGAAAATTCCTCATTTTGAACTAAGTTATAATTCGGGCTACCACAGTGAGCCCAGATATGAACCCAGGGACTTGGCTTGAACAAACTTGAATCTCACCCCCTAAGCATGGTGCATACCCAATATCAAAAGATTCTGCCTGCTGGATCTTGAGAAGAAGATTTTCAAAGAAATTTGCCTGAAATACACTAAGTTCGAATTCGAGCTTCTATAGTGAGCCCAAATATGAATCTAGGGAGCTGATTTGAACAACTTGAATCAGATCCACCCCACAATGTTGCATACCAAATATCAAAAGATTCTGCCTGCTGGATCTTGAGAAGATTTTCAAAGAAATTTGCCTGAAATGCACTAAGTTCAAATTTGGGCTCCTATACTGAGCCCAAATATAAACCCAGGGGGCCGATTTGAACAAACTTGAATCAGATCCACCCCACAATGTTGCATATCAAATATCAAAAGATTCTGCCAGCTGGATCTGGAGAAGAAGATTTTTTAAGAAATTTGCCTGAAATGCACTAAGTTCGAATTCGGGCTTCTATAGTGAGCCCAAATATGAATCCAGGGGGCCGATTTGAACAAACTTGAATCAGATCCACCCCACAATGTTGCATGCCAAATATCAAAAGATTCTGCCTGCTCGATCTGGAGAAGAAGATTTTTGAAGAAATTGGCCTGAAATGCACTAAGTTCGAATTCGGGCTTCTATAGTGAGCCCAAATATGAATCCAGGAAGCCAATTTGAACAAACTTCAATCAGCTCCACCCCACAATGTTGCATACCAAATATCAAAAGATTCTGCCTGCTGGATCTGGAGAAGAAGATTTTTTAAGAAATTTGCCTGAAATGTACTAAGTTCGAATTCGGGCTTCTATAGTGAGCCCAAATATGAATCCAGGGAGCCGATTTGAACAAACTTCAATCAGATCCACCCCACAATGTTGCATACCAAATATCAAAAGATTCTGCCTGCTGGATCTGGAGACGAAGATTTTTGAAGAAATTTGCCTGAAATGCACTAAGTTCGAAATCAGGCTCCTATACTGAGCCCAAATATGAACCCAGGGGGCCGATTTGAACAAACTTGAATCAGATCCACCCTACAATGTTGCATACTAAATATCAAAAGATTCTGCCTGCTGGATCTGGAGAAGAAGATTTTTTAATCTTTTTCCCATTGCCCACAGTGTTAAAAAGTGCCGACTCAGCACTTTTTCAAAGTCCTGAACAAAGTACCTTGTGATCAAACCGATAGGGATTTTTTTTAACCATTCTATTCTACTGGATAAAAGCAAGCTTTATACAAAATAAGAATTCTCTGTGCCGTGTTGTTTTGGAGATATGGCAGTTTTAAGTTTTTTCCTATTTTTAGCTCCTGAGGTTCCCACGGGGCAATGAGAAAAATTTTTTTTGCATCAATCAACTACTTATGACCCATTATCATCTCATATCAAATTTGGTTCAAATCGACCTCACGGTTCTGAAAATAGAAATTTTAGGCGTGGCCAAAATTTTTGCCCCTCCCATAACAAAGGCAAATAATGCCCGACAAACTTCTCTTGAACAAACTTGATTCTAAACCTCAAAAGAACTCTGTATACCACATATCAAGTCTCTGCTACTGGTGGTTCATTAGAAGAAGATTTTCTAAAAGTTTAGCCATTTTTTCCCCACACCTCTGCTCAATATGAGCCGAAACCTATTTTGGATAAAAATCAAAATGCCCCTATATAACCACTACTTACATGAAATTTAATTAAAATGTGGCCAGTGGTTCAGGAGAAAGAGGCTCAAACACCACCTTCACGCAGGACGACGGACGGACGACGAACGAAGAGTGATAAGAAAAGCTCACCCTGACTTTCAGTCAGGTGAGCTAAAAATTGTGATACCGTGGAAGCCTGCTAAGTGAATAGTCACTTTGCCTGTGAAAATTGTACAATAACAGGAGTATTCAATTAACAGGCAGTTGGTCACTTCCCTGTACTCTGGACATAAACTGAGCGTATCTTCTACTGCATCTTGTTTGACAAAGCTCATGTTGCTCTGTGAAATAAGATATAATATATTAAATCCCTGAACTGGATGATGTGAGGACAAATAGGTCTATGAATAAGAATTCAGTGATTATCAGGAAAATTTCTCAACATATTACAAGATTTATTTTTCAATTAACAGGAGTTTCTCCATTACCCACATGCAACAACCAGTCAAATTTGTACTGGGGGTAATGTAAATGGTTTTATATTTGGAAGTCATATTCAATTAATAGGGTTATTAAATGAATAAATATCCAATTTAGTGGGCTCCCCTGTACATTTATTATTTATTTATTAGTGTTTAAGGTCACATATTTATGCACAATAGCCAATCATGACCGTGACAGTTTTATGGGTGGAGGAAGCTGGAGTACCCAGAGAGAACCACCAAGCAACAGCAAGCAACTGTCATCTCCCCAACATACTAACTCCACACAAGCAGGGTTAGCATTGGTTGAAGACAAGTGCACAATTGACATGCAGTACACCTTAGTACACAATGCCACCGTACCCCCACACGGGCAATGGAGATGAAGTGTCTTGCCCAAGGACACAACGCAGTTGCTGCAGGTGGGATTCGAACTGAGGACCTCTCGGGTTGCAGCCTGCACCTCTACCTACTGAGCTCCCTCCCCTGAATATAAATTGTGATATAGTGTAGTTGCACACAAGTGGATACTTTTATATTCAAGACAATGCCAGACTGATAGTTTAATGAACAGCCTGTTTGAAGGATGTAAAATAATATGTGGAACTCAGACTATCACTTTGGCGAGCAAAAAGAGTGGAGAAAATAGCTCTGTTTTATTCAGGCTGGTGCAATTTTAATCCAGCCAAATATGGCTGTACAAACTTCTGTTAACCCTTTACCTAACATAGCTGCCCAAAATGGCCAGAAAATTAACCAGAATAAGCCTAACACAGCCTAAAATATCTCGGAAGTGTCTCAGTAAAACCATACAAATATGGATATCATTAGCACCAGCTTGTCAAGCTGGTTCTAATGATAGCCATATTTGTATGGTTTTATTGAAAAACTGTTTTCGAAAAATGTGAAATTTAATTTATTTTTTAAAAAACTGTGTTAGGTAAAGGGTTAATAAGGTTTTGTGATGTGTTTTCACAGACAATGTCAGATGAAAATGACTTGGATGAGAAAGTTAAACTCTTTATACAACATAATATCCCGCAAAGGCTGTCCACAAAAAATCACAATGCAAGTTTAAACATTTTTCAATTTTTACCTCCAAAACATATGCTTATCACATTTAATTGAAACGAAGTCACAAGCTGTGTTTGAACACAAAAAATGCAAATATTTAGTTGTTCCAGAAAATGTGCAGGCACTGTTTCAAGGGTTTTGGTCATTTTCGGTAAAGGGTGAAACATTTACCTGAAGGCCAAAATCCAAAGTATTGGAAAGTCTTTTTGATGAATAATGAGGGCTTTAACTGGTAGAGTACTGGAAGCCCATATTTGGGCTTTATTATAAAGTGCAGGTACCACAACTTAAAAGTTTCATATTCAGTGCATGTACTTCATATTATCTTTGAAATGAAATTATTTAGTAAGTAAGGATTTGCCTTGTTATAATTAATGGGAGAGTACCTGAAGGTACTCTCCCAGAAAATGTAACAAGCCAAAGACATATGAACAAATTTTGTTGACCAGAAAATAATTTAGCATTCTACCAGTTAACTGGTTCAGGGTTAGATAATTTTTGGTGGTCTGAATTTCTTATTCAAAATTTTATTCTAAATTATTGGAGAGTGCCAATAGGCAACAATAATTTATAATAAAACAAATCATAAAAACAAAATATTACTTGCATTTGACTGAATATATGAAACATGAGCAAGGAAAATGTTGGCTTTTACTCTGATACCCTGATTTTTATGAAAGCCCTGATAGTGGCTTCCTGCACTCATCAGTTAATGAGGCTATTCAGCAGTTTATGAGCAGACAGAATAGCTAGTTGTAAGAATACTACCTGAGAAACACACTTCTTGTATAATTAGATTTGTTAATAAAAGCGTGATAAGGATATTATTGCACTTGTCAGAGCATGCTTTAGATAATTACAAGAAATATCCCACTACTTTATGTCCTACTCATAATCACATGTATACCAGATTCTAACACCGATTCATAGGAGATGCTGAAGAGAACTGAATAGAATAATACTGCAGTACCAGCTGAAAGGAATTGTTATAGGTACTGTAACACGCAATAATTTGGGATACAATTTCTGTCAGGGTTCCTGCAGGCAAGGACTAATAAAATTGAAATCGATTCAAGGTTGTTTCTCGACATATTTCAGCAATTTTCAAGGTCTGCCCTCTCTAGGACTCCCAGTTATTCCCCTCCTCTCATTTCTCTTGAAGGGAAGTGGAAGGAGGGGATAATGACTGGAGGGTCCTAGTTAGGACTATGCCACCGCTGACTCTGGCATGTATACTACTCAAAGTTTGTTGAGCACCAAATATTTGACACATCATTGTGAAATGTGCTGGTGACATATTTGCGATATTTTTGGTGGATGTGATTGAGGAATGTATTGAGATGGTCCCCAGTGTTTACATTAGCTCTCTTGACAAAGAGACATTTCGTGACAGTCATGGAAAGCATGTACCCCTTGTTTTTCATGTTTTTGTGTACTGTCTACATGTACATGGCATGTGTAGGGTATTCAATCTTCATTTCAACACAAACCCTTGTGATTTAATGATTGAATATGGCAAATGCAAATGTAAGAAGACATTTGTCTGAGCAGAAACGTGGTGGGCTGTAGGGATGGTGGAGCAAGGGGCTACCCATCATCAGGTTGGTGAAGCCCTTGGTGTGCACCATACACTGATCACCAGAGCCTGGGCAAGATTTCAGCAGTATGGCACACCAGTAAGACGGCATGGTGGTGGCAGAGACATGGCAACATCTGCAGCTGAAGACCGGTTTTTGATCATTCAGGCCCATTCAGAACCGCTTTGCCACAGCAACCCAGCTTTGCAGTGACCTTCAGAATGCATCTGGGGTAAATGTTTCGATGCAGACTATCCAGGCAAGATTGCATGAAGGTGGTCTCCGATCGAAAAGACCATGTATTCGTATTCCACTGTCCCAGAACCACCGCCAGGCATGATATGAATGGGCCATGGACCACGTTGGATGGACCAGAGAAGATTGGCGACCTGTCCTTTTTACAGATGAGTCAAGGTACTGCCTAGACCACACGGATAGGCATTCTAGGGTATGGAGAAGACCAGGAGAGCGATTCCATGCAGCCAACATTGCTGAGCATGACCGCTATGGTGGAGGGTCAATCATGGTCTGGGGCGGCATCAGTTGGGATGGACGTACAGAGCTCTGTGTCCTTGAACATGGTACATTGACTGCACAACGGTATATTGACGAGATCCTGGATGTCCACGTCAGATTGTATGCAGGTGCAGTGGGTGATAGATTCATTCTGATGGACGTTGATGCCCGTCCTCATGTTGCCCATGCTGTCGGGAAGTACCGACAGAAGGAGAGGATTGAGCATATGGACTGGCCAGCAAGATCCCCTGACCTCAATCCAATCAAACATGTCTGGAATGAGTTGCAGCTTGCAATTTCAGCCCATCCAGTCCAGCCAAGAAGTGTCCAGGAGCTTGGTGCCATGCTGGTCCAAGAATGGAACAACATCCCACAAAGGACCACCAGGAGCCTGATTGGGAGCATGAGAAGGCGTTGTCAAGCTGTAATTAACAGTAATGGGTCTCATACTCAATATTGAACCCATACCAGTTTGCTCCGTCAATTTTTTGGCATATTGAAAAATTTCTTCTTTTACAAAAATATCCATTTTCCATGGTTATTGTATTCAAAAGATAAAAAATAATGTCAAACACAACCAAAATCTCAATTTCTGTACTTAAATCATTAAAGATATAATTAAATAAAAAATATATACACTTTTCATAACAATATTTCAACTAAAACGAAAAACAGGTAGTTGGATATACTTGGTGCTTAGCAAACTAATAGAACTATCTAGTAATGCTAACGTGTTTCGTCAGCAATTTTATTTCTTGAATATTAAAGGCTTTTCAAGGCCTACTGGCACAATTTGCATGATTTCAAAGCCTTCAATGAACCATATTCAAATTCATGGCTGTTCCTTGAATCCAAGGCCTCACAGGAACCCTGTATGTGTGATAATTTAACACTTTTGACATTATTTCTTGGGAAGCTCTCTCTGAGAGTTTCCCAAGAAATGTCAAGGATTGAAATTATCAACAAAGGAAAAATATTACCAAGTTTCCTCTGCTTTTCCAACATTTTTCAGCTGGTACATACAATCTACTATTATGCAAGAAAGGTAAAAGAAAGTCTCTTTTGGCCATTCTGCCATTTATTTTGAATGCAAGTGAATATATGCTCTCTACATGTGTGTGTCTTATGATCCTGTCACCTCTTATACCGCATTACACAAGAATACAAAATCAACTTTGGCAGAGTGCATTTTGTCTTGATTGGAAGAATCACAAGCAAATGGAGGACATGCTGAAGATGAACTGGAAAACACATAAAGCTACTAACATGCACCACATACAAGCAGCTAGCAAAATAAATTCAGAAAGAAGGTGCAATTTCTTTTGATTTGCTCTATACTCTAGTCAACAATAAACAGAGAGACAAAAAAAGATCCAGTTGCTACAAAACCACCCAAATGTTATGGCTTATCACATGAACAGTTTTTTTTTGTATTCACCTGATTTATAGTTTTTATACCTCTTTCTTCCAGAATTAATTGTTGGTAATGAGTCTTCAACTTATTTATTTGTATTTAAAGTCCCTTGTATGAGAGCATGATGGGGTGGAAGGAGGGTGGCTATTTGTCGGACAGGTTCTATTATAGATGTCCTCTTATCAATGATTCCTTGAAATATCATTGAATTTTTCTTTAAATGAAGTCATCACTGCTTTACATTTAAGTCAATCTGAAATTTTTTCCCATTTATTTATTAAGGTTTTACGACATTTTAACAGCCAAGGTCATATCATGGTGGTGACAGTTTTACGGAGGGAGGAAGCCAGAGTACCTGGAGAGAACCACACAGCAACAAACAGCTGCCAGCTCCCCAAGATCGTAACTCTGCACTGCAGCACAGGCAGGGTTAGACTGGTTGAAGACATGCGTACCATCGACGTGCAGTATGCCTTAGTACACGGCGTCATCGTGCCCCCGTGAGGACAATCAGGGTTAAGTGCCTTGCCCAAGGACACAACGTGGGAGTCCGAATCGATCACTCAGACGGTCATCCATCCAAGGACTCGACATTGCTTAACTTCGGTGATCTGACGAGAACCGGTTACCATAACGCCACCACACCCCCCACCCCCAATTCTTTCCCATAATGCAATTAGGAATTCAACCAATTTAATCTTGTTTGACAGAGCTCATTGAGCTCTGCCAAACAAGACTGAATTTGTAAAATTCCTAGTTGGTAAATGGGAAAAATTTGCTTTCTGAGATTTGGCTACCTCCACATCAGTGTGTGTGTGTGTGTGTGTGTGTGTGTGTGTGTGTGTGGAGGAGGGGGGGGGGGGGTTAAAGTAAAATACTCAAGAGGTTTCAAATTGATATGCAAAATGTTTTGTGTGTAGAAAAATTTAGCCTTCAAAGAAAAGGTGGAACAATAAAAAAAAAACAACAAATATTGAGACGGCTGTAAAAATTTATTCTACAGCCCAACACACATACAAAATAGATTTTCATAATTTTGCTGGTCCGTGGGATGATTCCATTCTGGAACTCAGGATTGAAAGGATTAAGAGTTAACCCTCTGCACACCAATTCTGAATAATCAGAATTTCAATCTGTAATTTTTTCCCGTTACTGTACTTGCAAATTTGAGCAATTCAATTTTGTTTTGACAGAGCTCGGTGTACAAGGGGTAAATGAACTTCTGTATTGTATATGGTGTGTCAAAGCTTGAGTCTGCATGGAAACTCCACTCCGTAGATGTTTAGCAATATTGAGGGATCTGTGGGGGTGGGAAAGCATGTACCTAATGTACACCCACAAACCCCCATATAATCTGAAAACTCAATTTTTTTCAACAGCACTGATACAGGAGACACGGTATTACCGCATACCATGCCCAGTACATACAGCTACAGCTCCTGTGCAGTTCTCTTGTGAGCCAATATAAGTTGGTTTCCCTTTATCAAATATAAACGAGTTAATATAAAATTGTGGAACTATTTTGACTGAAAAGCATTTTTGTCATATGCAAAAACACTGGAGGGCCACATGAACCAACCATTTTCCATATTTTCCCCCACAAGAGTTCCAACAAGATGGTTAGAACTCATCCCTCCCCATTATGCTCGCCATCACTTGTCATGCTATGATGCTCCGACATGCAACCCACGAATCCTGGATGTGCCACTGGTAGAGGAATCTACTCTCTACATACTGTACTACCCAGAGACAGCCCCAGAAAAAGCTATGAACTGACACAATTTCTAACATTCCTACTAAGTACAAGAAGACTTCAGCTGATATTCACAGATTTAGCAATTGTTGACAAGTGACCCACCGATGTGTCTTACACCTTAGAAAACAACACCACTACAGTTCAATTAAAGCAAAAGTGAAGTATGCTGAGTATACGAGTCCCCCATTATATAAACAGTATGAGCAACAACAAATTCATACCGTTTTCTTTTTAAAATCCACTTAGTCTAATGTGATAAATACAGTCAAGCAAGAACAGTTTTGCACTATGTGAGGTCTAAAATGAAAGAGTGATCCAGTTTAAGTGCAGGACAAATATTAGTGCAATTTGTATACCCCATTAAGTTCATGACATTTATGTGTACAGAAATTTGGCCTTAAGTGTAGTCAAGTATAAATGAAAGTGTCAATGACACTGTAGCTCAACTTGACAAATTTGAACTTGGTAAGTTATAAGTGAAATGGAAAAATTAAAGATCATTGGTACCAATGTTATTTGGTGAAATTTCAACATACCAGCATTGTGTTTGCACAATGTCAGAGTAATCCAAGCATTTTTAAATGTAAACTGAAAGACTGGCTAAAGGAAGAATGCTGATACACAAATGCAGAAAGTTCAGAGGTTATTGTAAATGGCAACTTTTTTCACAGAAATGAATGCTAATCAATAGCTCTTATCTACAGGTCTTGCCTAATGAGCACACCAAGTTCAAAAACAATCCTATGATAAATGTGGCCTGTAGGCCATGCCAAAGAAGAATGTCGATGCACAAATGCAATAAATTCAAAGATTGTTGCTAACAGTAACAGTTTTTTATGGAAATGAAAAGAAAATCAATAGCTCCTATCTTTGTCACCCTGCATAAGCATACACAGTTTCAAAACAACCTGATAATGAATGCACCATCTGAGGCATGCCAAAGGAAGATGTTAATGCACAAATGCACGAAGTTTGAAGGTCAATGCTTGTGGCAAAGTCTTTTTCTCACTTTTTCTATGGAAATTCATAAATATACCCTGCAGAGAGTGCAAAAGGGATAAGTTGCTGCACAAATGCAGTAAGTTTAACGGCTGGTGATAACGACAATAATTTTTTATGGAAATGAAAAAAAATCAATAGCTCACATCAAGAGGTCATCCCGAACACACATACCAAGTTTCAAAGTGATCCGATCATAAATGTGCCCTAAAGGGTGTGACAAAGGGAAATATTGAAGCCTGACTAAACTAAGTTCAAAGGTTGTTGCCAGTGGCAACATTTTTTTTACAGAAATGGAAGAAAATCGATAACTCCCATATAGATATCACACCACACAACCACATCCAGTTTCCAAGCAATCCATTTATAAATGTGCCCTGAAGGGTGTGTCAAAGTGAAATATTGATGCATAACTGCACTAAGTTTTTACTGAGTTCATCAGAGGTCGTTGCCAATGGCAACCATTTCTGATGGAAATGGAAAAAAAGCGATAGCTCCAATCTAGAGGTCACCCCAAACAAGCACACCAAGTTTCAAAGCGATACGGTCAAAAATGTGCACTGCAGGCTGCGCCAAAGGGAAATATTGATGCATAACTGCATGAAGTTCATCAAAGGTCATTGCCAGCGGCAACATTTTTTGACAGAAATTGAAGAAAATCGATAGCTCCCATCTAGGGGTAACCCCAAACAAACATAGCAAGTTTCAAGCCATTCTGATCATAAATGTGCCCTGTAGGGCGTGCCAAAGGAATATATTGATGCCTGACTAAACTAAGTTCAAAGGTCGTTGCCAGTGGCAACATTTTTTTACGGAAATGGAAGAAAATCGATAGCTTCCATCTAAAGATCACCCAAATAAGCATGCCAGATTTCAAAACAATTTGATCATAAATGTGCCCTGTAGGGTGTGCCAAAGGGAAATATATTGAGGTCTGACTTAACTAAGTTCTAAGAATGTTGCCAGTAGCAACATTTTTTGACGGAAATGGAAGAAAATCGATAGCTCCCATCTAGAGCTCACCCCAAACAAGCATACCAAGCTTCAAAGTGAGCTGGTCAAAAATGTGCACTGCAGGGTGTGCCAAAGGGAAATATTGATGCATAACTGCATTAAGTTCATTGAAGGTTGTTGCCAGCGGCAACATTTTTTGACGGAAATCGAAGAAAATCAATAGCTCCCATCTAGAGGTAACACCAAACAAGCAAGTTTCAAACCGATCTGATCAAAAATGTGTCCTGTAGGGCATGCCAAAGGAATATATTGATGCCTGATTAAACTAAGTTCAAAGGTTTTGATGCATAACTGCACTAAGTTCATCAAAGATCGTTGCTAGCGGCAATATTTTTTTATGGAAATGGAAGAAAATCATTAGCTCCCATCTAGAGGTCACTCCAAACAAGCATGCCAGATTTCAAAGCAATCCGATCATAAATATGCCCTGTAGGGTGTGGCAAATGGAAATATTGAGGTCTGACTAAACTAAGTTCTAAGAACGTTGCCAGCGGGAACATTTTTTGACGGAAATGGAAAAAAAACAAGCATACCAAGTTTCAAAGTGATCCGATAATAAATGTGCCCTGCAGGGTGTGCCAAAGGAAAATTTTGATGCATAACTGCACTAAGTTCATCAAAGGTCGTTGCCAGCGGCAACATGTCTTGGCAGATATTGAAGAAAATTGATAGCTCCCATCTAGAGGTAACCCCAAACAAGCATACCAAGTTTCAAACCGATCTGATCAGAAATGTGCCCTGTACGGCGTGCCAAAGGAATATATTGATGCCTGACTAAACTAGGTTCAAAGGTCATTGCCAGCGGCAACATTTTTCAACGGAAATGGAAGAAAATAGATAGCTCCCATCTACATGTCAACCCAAACAAGCATGCCAGGTTTCAAAGCAATCTGATCATAAATGTGCCCTGCAGGGTGTGCCAAAGGAAAATATTGAGGTCTGACTAAACTAAGTTTTAAGAACGTTGTCCGCAGCAATATTTTTTGACGGAAATTGAAGAAAATCGATAGCTTCCATCTAGAGGTCACCCCAAACAAACATACAAAGTTTCAAAGCGATCTGATCATGACGGATGAGAAGTGATGGCAATAGCTCAGCTTGACTTTGTTAAGTTGAGATAAAAATGGGCATGGTGATCCAGTTTAGTTTCATGATATACCTTTGTACAATGATCCATATACCCATCAAGGTTGATGGTCCTCCTTGTTCTATCCATTACCCAACCCAAATAGCACAACACTTGCAATGATATTTCTTGAATAACTAAAAATTTCATATTTTGCCTTAAAAACGTAGCTGATGACCAGTCACTGGAACAAGGTCTATAAGGGTAAATGGTATCTGAAAAATGACCAAAAGAGAATTTTGCACTAGGTGCAATCATGCACAAAATTGGAGTAGGACGACTCAGTTTGGGTTAAAGACACATCTTTTGCTGATAATGTAGGTATCTTTGCACTTCCATGGCAGATATATGACATACAGACTGTTTTGTGAACACCCAAAAGAGGAGAGGGAAAATAATAAAAATATTGAAGCAATGGCATATGCTCGTCCACACAAACGTTCCTTGAGATAATGGTACAATGGAGTGACTATTTATTCAAATCCAACAAAAAAGTGGTACTGCAGCAAGAAACATGTTGGATGGACATAGAACAACCAGACATTTTTTAATAAACACCATAGTTATAAAAGAGGAAAAGTAACTTTGAAAATATTTAAGCAAGAGCATTAATTGTGCCATAAGATCTGCTGCTTCATAAGGTAGAATGGTTCCTTTGAATTCAACATAGTGAGGGAGCAAAAATGGCAAACCTAGTGGGTCAGTATAAAGTAAAGCAAAAATACAACAAGAGGCTATCAAGAGCCTCTAATCGCTCACTGGGGAGAACGACATATCTCTCAATTATTCTAATCAAAATCAAAGAATGCAGCTGGCTGCCATGCTACTTCATCTGTGCGAAACAGAATTATGATTGTTTTCAGAGGACTTTCCATACATTATTTGTGCCACGTGAAGTTTCAAAATATTTGGCCTTATAGTTTCAGAGGAGGAGATTTTTCAAAATCGACCAATCAGAATCAAAGAATGCCTCTGGTGGCCAGGTTTTTCATCCAACAAGACAAAATGAGGAATAGTTGTAGAGAACCTCTCATAGACCATTCCTCCCAAGTTTGGTTCATAGCGGCTCAGTAGTTCCAAAGAAGAAGATGAAAATGAGATTTTTCATAGGGTTTCTATGGTAACTATAAGCTGCAATTGCGACCACATTTGCAACCCGATCAACATTAAATGAGGATCATTGGTAGAAGGTGTCCCAGTCATCCAGCATGTGAAGTTTCAAAACATTTGGCCTTGTAGTTTCAGAGAAGATTTTTCAAAATCCACGAATCAGAATCAAAGAATGCCTTTAGTGGCCATTTTTTTACGACGGAAACAAAATGAGAATTATTTGTAGAGAACCTCCCATAGACCATTCCTGCCAAGGTTGTTTCACTTTGGCTCAATAGTTCCAGAGAAGAAGATGAAAATGTGATTTCCAATCGAGTTTCTATGGTAACTATAAGCTGCAATTGTGGCCATGTTTACAACCCGATCAACATTAAAAGAGGAACATTGGTAGAAGTTTCAAAACATTTGGCCTTGTGGTGTCAGAGATTTTTCAAAATCCACCAATCAGAATCAAAGAATGCCTCTGGTCATGTTTTTCAACTGTTGGGAACAAAATGAGGATCATTTGTAGAGGACCTTCCAGAGACCATTCTTGCCAAGTTTTGTTCACATTGGCTCAGCAGTTCCAGAGAAGAAGATGAAAATGTGATTTCTCAAAGGGTTTCTATGGCAACTATAAACCACAATTGCAGCCATGTTTGTAATCTGATCAACATTAAATGACGGTCGTTGGTAGAGGGTGTCCCAGTCATCAATTATGTGAAGTTTCAAAACATTTGGCCTTGTAGTTTCAAAGGAGAAGATTTTTGAAAATCCACCAACCAGAATCAAAGAATGCCTCTGGCAGCTATGTTTTTCATCTGATGGGAACAAAATGAGGATCGTTTGTAGAGGACCTCCCAGAGACCATTCCTGCCAAGTTTGGTTCACATCGGCTCAGAGGTTCCAGAAAAGATGAAAGTGTGAAAAGTTTACGGAGAACAACGATGGATGTCAAGTGATGGCAATAGCTCTCATGGCTCTTTGGGCCGGGTGAGCTAAAAAGTTTTAACATATGAATACATGAACATAGAAACGTATGAATGCATACACAAAAGTATGGAGATTTTAACTTTAAACCCACTGTCAGGACATTTGGTAATTGAATTTGAAGGACAAAAAACTGACAGAAACTGACTGTTTTGGAATGAATACAGATTTAAGTGATCCAGAACTTCACACATTATTTACAGGTTCTTTTTATTATGATCTATTTTACAGGCCTGAGTTGAGTAGACTACTCTTATTCATGGCACGTTAATTCTGAACTGTCAACAAATGTAACTTTTAGGCTGAAACTGCTCTGTGTTTGCCATGTGTCATAAAGTCTAAAAAGACTGCTTCTATCTATTTTACAGGCCTGAGTTGAGTAGACTACTCTTATTCATGGCACGTTAATTCTGAACTGTCAACAAATGTAACTTTCAGGCTGAAACTGCTCTGTGTTTTCCATGTGTCATAAAGTCTAAAAAGACTGCTTCTACAAAAACAATTAAAACTGTTTAAAAATACAGAAATGGACAAATTCCACTTATTCCCAAACTGAAAATAGAACAGACCACAAAATTAAACTAGAGATGTTGTATACCAAATATGAAAGCATTCTGACTGGTGGATCTGAAGAAGATTTTTAAAGAAATTTCCTAAGAACGCACCTAAGTATAATTTGGGCTCCCATAGGGAGCCCAAATATTAACCCAGGAACTCGATTTGAACAAACTTGAATCTGACCCCCCAAGAGATGTTGTATACCAAATATTAAAAGATTCTAATTGTTGGTTCTGAAGAAGATTTTTTTTCATTTTGAAAAACAATTTATGGGTGCTATCAGAGAAATGCCCCTTGTGGTGCACCCTGTGAGCGTGACAACTTTATCTGACCAAACTTGAATTGAAATATGAAAAGGAACATGTATAGTAAATTTGGCCCAGTGGTTTATGACAAGTCGATAATGTAAAGTTCATGCCGGAAGGACGGACGGGGAACGGAAAGTGATCACTTAAGCTCCCCCTGACTTTCAGTCAGGTGAGCTAAAAAGAGGCCACAGGGGCCCTGAGGCTCTCATCTGAATGATGAGATTCCAACCCCAAGAGATGACCATAATAAACTCAAAGTAACTTATAGACAAGAAATGCAAAATGTATCTGAACCAGGTGACAGTCCAGAATATGGAATTTGATTTGTTTTTCTATTTTAAGTTCATGAGGTTCCCATGCAGATGTGAGAAAATCGTTCTTGCATGAATGAAGTACTTATGACCCAATGATACAGAATACCAGATTTGGTTCTAGCTGACCTATCGGTTCTGAAAAGAGAAATTTTGGGTGGGGTGGAAACTTGGGATATGCCCACGAAGAGCCCAAATATTGACCTTACAACTTTCACTGAACAAACTTGGATCATCACAAACAAAGAAAGTTTTGTACCATATATCAAAGCATTCTTACAGGTGATTTATCAGAACTTTTAAAGAATTTTAGGTTTTTTGTGCTTTACTCAAACTCGGAGGGAAGCAGCAACTTTTTTTAAAAACAAGAGGCCCCACGGGGCCTGAAGCGCTCATCTTGAACAGAACACAATTTAAACAGAGTCCAAGAATGAGTCTACATTAAGCAAGCCATCTCCATAGGCTACACTGTCAATCCTCGGGTCCCTCAGGAGTGACAAAAATAATCTGGGCATTATGCCTTTTCTTCAGTTGATCATAAGTAAAATGTAGAGCTCCCCTATGAAGCCCCTTGATACAACCTATGTGGATTAATCTTAGTACCTCTAGAGGGTACTGAATACAAAATTTTTAATTCTTCAGCAAAATGGCCAATTCCGGCTCCCATAGAGAGCCCAAATATTAACCCAGGCTCTTGATTTGAACACAGTTAAATCTGACTTCCCTAGAGATGTTGTGTACCGAATATGAAAGCATTCTGACTGTTGGATCTGAAGAAGAGAAATTGTAAAGAAATTTCTTCGAATTGCGCTATGTTCAAATTTGGGCTACCATAGCGAGCCCAAATATTAACATATGGATCTGATTTGAACAAACTTGAATATGACCCCCCTAGAGATGTTGTATACCAAATATGAAAGCATTCTGACAAGTGAATCTGAAGAAGAAGATTTTTGAAGAAATTCCCTCATATTGTACTAAGTTAAATTTCATGTTCCCATATGGAGCTCAAATATTAACCTAGACACTCGAATTGAACAACCTGGAATCTGACCCCCCTAGAGATGTTGTATACCAAATACAAAAGCATTCCGACTGGTGGATCTGAAGACGAAGATTTTTAAAGAAATTTCCTCATATTGCACTAAGTAAAAATTTGGGCTACCATAGTGAGCCCAAATATATACCTAGGGATCTGATTTGAACAAACTTGAATCTGACCCCCATGGAGATGTTGCATACCAAATATCAAAGCATTCTGACTGATGGATCTGAAGAAGAAGATTTTTTTAAATTACCCTCCATATTGAACAAAGATAAAATTTGGGCCTCAATAGGAAGCCCAAATATTAACCTAGGGACTTGGTTTGAACAATCTAGAACCTGACCTCATAACAATGATGTATTCCAAATATTAAAAGATTCTGACTGGTGATTCTGAAGAAGAAGATTTTTAAAGAATATTCCCCATATTACCCTATGTTAAAACTTCGGGCTCCTGTAGAGAGCCTAAATATGAACCAATGAGCTTTATTTCAACAAACTTTTATCTGACCCCCCTATGAATGCTGTATACCAAATATCAAAAGATTCTGATGATTGGTTCTGGAGAAAAGATTTTTTAAAATTTTTGCAAATATGCCGACTCAGTATTTTTTCGATGCCCATTACAGAACACCCTAACATAACATTAACCCAGGGACTTGGTTTCAACAAATTTGAATCTGACTCCCCTAAGGATAGTACATACCATATACATGTATCAAAAGATTCTGATTTGGGGTTCGTGAGAATTTTTTCTAAAAGAATATTTCTTATATTGAACTAAACTAAAATTAAGGGAGCCCAATTATCAACACAAGGGACTTGGTTTAAACAAACTTAGATCTGACCTCTATAAGGATGAAGTATACCAAATAACAACAGATTCTGACTGGTCGATCTGAAGGAGACTTATAAAGATTATTTTTCATATTGCGCTAAATTAAAAGTCTAGCTCCCAAGGGGAGCCCAAATATTAACCAGGGTTCCTGATTTGAGGAAACTTGAAGCTGACCCTGTAATGAGATTGTATACTAAGTATTAAAAGATACTGACTGGTAGATCTGAAAAAGAAAATTTATCACGATTATTCTCTATATTGCACGGAGTTAAAATTCAGGCTCCTAAAGAAAGCCCAAATACTAACTGCAGGACTTGATTTGAACAAACTTGAATCCGATTCCTCTAAGGATATTGTATACCATATATCAAAAGATTCTGATAAGTGGTACTGGAGAAGATTTTAAAACATTATTCCTCATATATGACAAAGTTAAAATTCAGGATCCAATATGGAGCCCAAATATTAACCCAGAGACATGATTTTTACAAACCTGAATCTGATTCCATGATATACCATATATCAAAAGATTCTGATTGTAGGTTCGTGAGAAAAAGATTTTTAAAGAATATTCCTCATATTCCATCCACCAAGTTAATATTTGTCTCCAATCGGGGGACCAAATATTAATCGACAGACATGATTTGAACATACTTGAATCTGACTCACATAAGGATGTTGTATACCAAACATCAAATGATTCTGACTGGTGCATCTGAAGAAGATTTTTAAAGATTATTCCCCAAATTGCACAAAGTTAACATTCAGGCTCCCACAGAGAGCTTAATTATTATTAACCAATGGGCTTGATTTGGACAAATTTGAATCCACCCCTGTAAGGATTCTGTATACCATATATCAAAACATTGTGACCAATAGTTCTGGAGAAAAAGAGTTTTAAAGATGATTCCTCATTTCCTCATCTTTGATAAAACTGAAATTCGGGACCCAATAGGGAGCCCAAATATTAACACAGAGACTTGGTTTGAACAAACTTAGCTCTGACCTCCATGAGGATGCTGTATACCAAACCATTAAAAGATTCTCACCAGAGGATCTGAAGATGATTTTTAAGGATTATTTCCCATATTGTACAAAGTTCCAATGGCCTTGATTCCCTTGATTTTGACAAACTTAAATCTCACCCCTGTAAAGATTCTGTATACCATATATCAAAAGATTCTGACCAGTGGTACTGAAGAAAAAGAGTTTTAAATATTATTCTTCATACTGGATTAAGTTAAATTCGGGCTCCAATCTAGATCTGACTTCCCTAAGGATGTTGTATAATACATATCAAAAGATTCTCACTGGTGGATCTGAAGATTTTCAAAAGATTATTCTCATCCTGCACCAAGTTAAAATTTGTGCCCTCATAGGGAGCCCAAGGGAGACTTGATCTCATATTTGCACCAAGTTAAAATTTTGGCCCCTGTGTTGAGCCCAAGTATGAACCAAGGGACTTAATTTTAACAAACTGGTATCTGAACACACTATAGATGCTGTACACCAAATATCAAAAGATTCTGATCAGTGGTTCTGGACATTTTTTTGAATTTTGCAAATATGCTGATTCAGCATTTTATTCAATTCCCTTTAATAGTTACACTATGATCCAAGCGATGGAAATTTTTTTTTTACCATTTCATTCTACTGGTCCTGAGGGTGCTTCATACCAAATAACAGATCTCTGTTCCTGGCATTTTGGGAAATACTGGCATTTGAAACTATTTCTATTTTTAGATGATAGGGTTCCCACAAGGATGCAGGAAACATTTTGCTTGTACAAATCAAGTACTTATGACTCCATAATACCACATACCAACTTTGGTTCAAATTGGCTCATCAGTTCAGAAAAATCATCTATTATGAGAGCAATATAGCTCCAGAAAACTTTGTTTGAATAAACTTGATTCTACACCTCAAAAGGAAACTCAGTGCCAAATATGAAGTCAATGTACCCACTGGCTCAAGAGAAGATTTTTTAAAAATTTGGTAATATTTTCCCCCACCTTATGGGGCAGGGCAAGTTGATTTGAACAAAAACAAAATGTGATGCCAGAGCAAACAATCACCTCAAATTTAACTGAAATCGGTCCAGCAGTTTTGGAGAAGTCACAAAGACCATGTTCACCAATGATGGGGGGGTGGGGGGGGGGGGGGCAGATGGTGAGTGATCACAATAGCTCATCCTGATTTTCAGACAGGTGAGCTAACAAGCACAGCACAACTTCCCAGGCTTCTTATGAAGATATGGTACAGTAATTAAAATGTGAGTGGCTCAGCCAGAACCGAGGCTCTAAAATAGGTATTGTATTCAAAATGATTAAGATACCCCACATACTACTTAGTTATGTCAGTGGAGGGAAAATTCAGAAATGAAGGATGGCCTGATAACAAAGGAAAACAAAGTGCTCAGACAATGTTAATCAGATTTCTATTAAGTAATAACTTCGATATTTACCAGGGCTGAACATAATTTCTACCACAGCTCAATATTCAAACCTTCCAAGATAACATGCTAACAGCCGATACCAATCCTGTATAAACTAAATCTCTGCTTTTGCTAAGACTAGGAGCCAAAATCATTTAATTATTGCCAGTGACAATTACTTAGTAAAATTGTAAGTACAGAGGAACTCTGTTAATTGAATAGCCACTTTGACAGAGAAAAATATTCAATTAACAGGAATATGCAATTAACACAACTTAGGTCATTTCCTATTTTCAAGTTATAAACTGAGCATTTATTCTAGAATACCTTGTTTGACAGAGCTCATTGAGCTCTGTCAAACAGATATAATAATTTGATTAAATGCCTATACTGGATGTACGAAGGCTAAAAATGTCAGAGAATGTTGGAGTAATTCTTCAAAATATTACAAGATTTTTTATTCAATTAGCCAGAGTTTACTCTATATGCAGGCCTTGCCATTTGAAAATGGTACGGGAGCGACAAACGCGCGCCTGGAAATAAGATTGTGCGCGCTGTTTCTTCCCGCGGGCGTGTTTCTAAAATAAGGACGGTAAACATAAAGTATAGCGGACCCAACGTATTATTAAAACATTACCAACATTTACCAACTTTTCATGGTACCCGGGAATTCCCTGCATTCGTTGGTGTTTTCTCTTGACAAATAAACAAATTTGGGGGATAGACGGAATTTTTAATTTGTTTTGACGAGTTCTTCAATCTTGTAATTCCGTAACGAAACAATTCAATTTGCGCATCAGCCATTTTGTCTGAGTGAAAACTTGTGTGTTCGATGTTGGAGAGCACTGGTTCCGCACATATTGCGGAGGAAGAACTCCGTAAGTACTGCATTATTTGTGTTTGATAACTAAGGACTGATTGACTCACACCGCATCAATAACTACTTTAAACTATAATTTGAGAGTTCAAACGTCATAATTTTATGAACAAAATTCTGTCATCGTGGTTATCTACCATCGATGAAAATATGAAATCTGAGAAAAACAAATTACAGAAAAACTGCAGACATGAACAATCTAAAAAAAAGATCAATGGTGAACGCATAACTTTACAGAACAGTGAATAGAGGTCATTAAACATTTGTACAGGGGAGCCTCGGCCCGAGCGCTTCGTCCAAGTGATTTCGGTCGACTTATTTTTCACCCAAACTACAATACTTTTTTTCCAAAACAATATCAATTTAATAAATTCACATTGTTTTGGAAAAAAAGTATGTCGTTTTTTACAATCCAATTACAATGTTGTTAAAACCCTTTACCTAACGAATCGGCCACACCCGCTGGCGTATTTAACAACTTGAGCTGTTCAGTGTCGAAAAATTCAGATTTTTTCAAACAATGTGACCAAAACCACATCATGTGACCTCTCAGTCGAACGGGCTCGACGAGCCCGTTCCAATGAGTGGTCACATGATGTGGTTTTGCCGACAATTTTTGGAAAATTTGGGAAAATATAAAAAAAATAATAAATTTTTATAGGGTCGGTGTTGGGTAAAGGGTTGAGCTTTGCTTAGTACCTGGAATCCATTTATTTTATCATGGAATTCCACAATAAAATCAATGAAGTCCAGATACTAGGCTTTTCAGTGCTGCAATGGAAGTTGACTTGTAAGTTCAGGGAGGACTTGCATTTTCTCAGTCTTCACATAATAATCAGGTCCCAACGCCTGTTTAAGGTTATCCCTTATGAAAATGTACCATGGTATAACCATGGTACACCATGGTATGTCACAAAATGCTGTGGTATTACCATGGTACCATGGTAATATCACGGTATTTTGGGACATACCATGGTATGTCGCAAAATGCTGTGGTATTACCATGGTACCATGGTAATATTACGGTATTTTGGGACATACCGTCCATGGTGTACCATGGTTGTACCATGGTAATTTTTATAAGGGATCAGTGAACGTTTATTCAGTCATGTCGCCACCAAAATCTGATCCGCTGTCAGTGTCATCTGAGTCCATACTAGAGTCTGACTCGGATGTCAGTTTTTTCATTCTTTTTTTAAGAGTTAGATTCTGTTCCCCCCCATCACTTGACATAAGTTTGTGTTTGCGGCGAGTGTTGGTTAGATACTTATTTAAAGCCGAATCAATAATGGCTTCTTTTTCTTTGTTTGACAAAACATGGTCATTAACTCGGATAAGAAGCTGGTCTTCGATTGTTTTGTGTGACATGCATAGACGCTGGTCAGTCATCATTGCGGTTAGATGAGAAAATGCATTTTCGACGATGCTGTTGCTAACAGCAATGCTCAAAATAATTTCTGCCACCAAACAAATATTTGGAAATTGCTCACGTCGAAAAGCCATAAGCTTTTCCCACAACTGTCTAACTTTAAATTTGGGGTAATAGTGTTTCGTGACGCACACAAGATCCTCCCATTCTGTTTGGAGTTTCACCCTGTTATCGTCAAAACCGGCAAACTTTAGGGGAGCTCGAAAATATTCGACCACCTTAAAAATTGAGACCATGTCCTGTGAAATACTTTGCCAATTCGCGGGATTGACCCATAACATATGTTCAAATATATCATTTTCAAGTCCCGAAAACCGCCTGTTGATACATGCATGCAAACAATCAATTGTGGTTTTTGAGAGCTTGTAAATTTCTTGTTCAGTTTTAGAACGCATATCATCGCTACGGCAACCTTTCATATTGTCATATTCCAATTTAGCAAACTCGCGATTGTCTATTTTTCGCTTCATTGTGCCAATTTTGGGCATTGTAACTTCAAGAGAAATAGAGCTACCCCCGCTATGGCCACCAGCAGTTTCAGTTAGTACGACACCAGCCTTGGAAGTAATTTGATCAAGAGAATGACTTGCGTCAAGCATTTGACTAAGAGAACGTTTGGTCTTATCTACCGACGGCAATATGTCAAATATTAAAATATTCGATTTCTCGAAATGGAGAGACATCTTGGACACAGAATCGATAATTCCCTGGTACAAACAACAGACTGTTAAAAACTTAACACTTTGAAGTTTCTTCAAATATCTAAGCATTTTTGAGGATACAGATTTATAGTCCGGGTCGGCTATTGAATCCTCAAAAACCTCAGCTAAAACAACCCAGTTATTTATCAAATGAGTAACTGCTCGCCGGTGGTGATTTATAAATCTGGTACCAGTTACTTTGGGGAAATTGTATACTTGAACTTCCAGTGCCAACGCAGCTGCCTTAAAATGTCTCTTAAATTTCCCTGACCTCTTGAAAAAGTAGTACAGCCCCTTCATCAGTTCATCCACCTCTTCAAATTCCTTTTGACTCATAATAGAGTCCTTTATAGCCAGCTCAAGGCGGTGTGCCACACAATGAATTGTTAATAACCAAGGCCGATTGTCATTTTTAATCCGAGTCAGAAGGCCGTTATACTTGCCAAAATTAACGCTTGCACCATCTGCTGTGGCAGAAATAAGTTTGTGTGTAAAATGATCTTGTGAAATTTGAATTTTATTTTGGAAAACTTCGTCAATTGCCCTTTTTATGTTTTCAGCACTGGCATCACCGAAGCTGTCTATGTCCTGAAGTGCAAGTAAATAATTTGTTGGAGTACCATCCACAACCGCCCTAACTAACACAAGCTCCTTTTCTGACCCCATCTTGCGTGCTTGCGACCCGTCAGACATCAATGAAAACGCGTTAACGTTGCCTAAAATACTTGCTAATTTTTCGCGAATGGCATCAGCAATAAAGTTGATAAACTCTCGGACTTTTTTAGAATTCTCAATCCCGTGAATCAAATTAACCCCATTGGCCTTCTGTATTTTAATCATTGTTTCAAAATTTGTCAGTGGTTGACCATCAACGACCAGTAAATATGCAGTTGTGAACAGCTTTCTGTATGCATCTTTTGACTGATTTTGAATAGCAAAGTTAATTTTAGGCTGTTTAACTCCCACAGGGCCAATAATTGATGGGGGCGCATCGTCAGAACTTTGTGCACTTGATGTTTCTTCATTGGATATATTAGAAGAACCGGCGCGAGGATCGGAATTTGACAATTTCTCCAATTGTACGCCAATCAAATGTGCATTAGAATCGAGGTGTCTCTTCACGGTATGTTTGGTTACAAATTGCGTCCCTTGCACATACTTTTGGACTTCTACTAAGGCTCTTCCACGAAGTTTATCTGATTTATTTATCCCGGAAATCTGTCTAGCACATGTTTTGCAGTAGACTTCTGTCACAAAATCTATTCCACGTCTCTCGTCGCGAACTGTTCTATAGCCGATGAGATTTCCAACATTCCACTTTAGAAATGTATTCAGTTGGACCTGGTGCCCCTTGATATTAGGATCCTTTGCTTCGTCGAAATTCTCTCCTAAAGGCCCCTCGTTCAGCATTTTACGCTTTAAATATATGAAAGGGCATGGTGAGCGTCAGTGTTGTTTATTTTCAATCAATTATCAGCTCAGTGAACATGCATGGCATGGTGCAAGACAACGTCACGATAATCATAATTACGTGCAAGAATTAAGATTCATTGTCATAATTGACGTCATGTAATTGAAAGAAGAAGCACTAATGAGTGACAGTGTCACAGAGTGCATTCTTCGAACGTACATACTACAAGGAGTTTGATAAGTTAAACTATCGTTTTTTTTACGACGCGTTTCGGTGCGCCCCCCCCAACTGTAATTCGTGGGCGCGATGGCGCGCAAGCGCGATCGCGCACCTCAAACGGCAAGGCCTGTATATGCAATTAACAGGACAAATCCGTACTGAAGGTATGGTAAATGTTTGGTGTTTTTATTTATTTAATGGTGTTTAAGGTCACATATTTCAATTTCAGCACAGTGGCAAATGGTGACACCAACATGAAGATAAAGTCAAGTTTAGTCAATTGTTGATACCCATTTTGGAGAACTTCCACCCCAAGCATTGGTGACGGGGTCCCATTTTACGAAAACAGAGCTTGTTTACCACAGTAAATCCAGGGGTCCTATGGGGGGGGGGGGCGGGGGGGGGGGGGGGGGGGCGGGGGGATAGTTTAACAGTCTCCTCCACTGTACCAAACAATAAACTCAAGCAATAAGCAAATCTACTTGTTTTTCAAGCTCAACAGTTTACCTAATGTAATGACTAAAACCAGTCAGCACTCTTCAGGACACCACCACCTTGAATAAGCTCAATGAGCTTGTACCGGGAAAGGGGTCACAAGCTTCCTCTTGAGGCAAATCTAATTTTACTTACAGACTTGAATTTGGGAGAAATGAACACTGACAATAACTGACCCAACCCTCTGCTTTTACAGACATCAGTTGAGTTTCTTTCACAATTCTTGATACAATTTTAAGTACTTGATAGTTTTCAAGTGATTTGGTGTACCTAAAAAATAGGCTGATGAAATCGTCAGATGTGTACCCATACGCGCAACTAGTAGAAAGCTGTATGACGGAGGGCCACCACGGATGCCGACATTATGTACACCATACAAGGTATGGGTACATATAGAAATGGATTGGAGGAGTGTCTAATGTGATGGATAAAGGGTTAATATCTTCGGATCAATTTATCAGATTAACACCAAAAACTATACAGCTCGGCACATCAGTAACCTGAACACAATTATAAAGTAACTTGACAATCCAAGCAATATTTTTCAAGTTATCAAATGCCAAAGGGATTGGAGGAATTTTCAATTTGAAGGATAAAGGGTTAATACCTCAGGATTAAAATAACAGATTTACACCAAAAACTATACAGCTCAGTACATCAGTAACCTGAACACAAATATAAAGTAACTTGACAATCCAAGCAATATTTTTCAAGTTATCGAATGCCAAAGGGATTGGAGGAATTTTCAATTTGAAGGATAAAGGGTTAATATCTCAGGATTAAATTATCAGGTTTACACCAAAAACTATACAGCTCGGCATATCAGTAACCTGAACACAAATATAAAGTAACTTGACAATCCAAGCAATATTTTTCAAGTTATCGATTGCCAAAGGGATTGGAGGAATTTTCAATTTGAAGGATAAAGGGTTAATATCTCAGGATTAAATTATCAGATTTACACTAAAAACTATACAGCTCGGCACATCAGTAACCTGAACACAAATATAAAGTAACTTGACAATCCAAGCAATATTTTTCAAGTTGTCGAATGCCAATGGGATTGGAGAAATTTTCAATTTGAAGGATAAAGGGTTAATATCTCAGGATCAAATTATCCGATTTACACCAAAAACTATACAGCTCGGCACATCAGTAACCTGAACACAAATATAAAGTAACTTGATAATCCAAGCAATATTTTTCAAGTTATCGAATGCCAAAGAAATGGATACGGACGCCGGACGGACAGACAGACGGACGGACGGACAAAGGATGGACGAACGACGGATGGTCATGCCGGCATTATGTGTTCCATACATAGTATGGGTACACATAAAAACTAATCACTGCTAATAGGTCACAAATACCAGGTTGACAATAGACAAAATAGACGGATGTGGGGAGTTGTCATTCCTAATATTTATTTATTTATTGGTGTTTAAGGTCACATACTTATGCACAAGGGCTAATCGTGACCGTGACAGTTTTACGGGTGGAGGAAGCCGGAGTACCCGGAGAGAACCACCGAGCAACGACGAGCAGCTGTCAGCTCCCCAACATCGTAAGTCATCCCTAATGGTAAATGGCATCAAAGATTTGGTTAAATGAAGTCTTGATTGAGCAACATGTCTTGTGTTGATTCAAAGAAAATGAATGTTAATCATGTTTTTTTAATTCAATCATCTGGAATATTTCAGCAACTGAAATATTAACCCTTTAGACACAAAAGACCACTTTTCTGTTCCAGGAACATGATGTGTCATAATTTCATTAAGTGGGATAGCTGCTAAGTGAATATGTCGGGTACAGCAATCAATATATTCAACGTGCAGCCCCAACCAAGGCTGCACATTGTAAATATTAATTGGTCTATCCCCAAAAATGAATAAGTTTCAAAAAGTTAAGACGAGAGAATCTAAACACAGGCAATGAACTATTTGAGGGTCAGACTGCTTCCAGGCACAATGGCATCGAATTCCTTACAGAATTTGATTGGTGGCTTGAGAGCTTGTCAAGTTAGCTAAAACATAGCTTTGTACAGAATGGTGATCACAAAAGCAGACAGAGAATTAAGCCTATCAATCTGATTGAGAAAGAAGTAATTTTTGATATCACAGTACTGTTAGTAAACTTGATCTATTGTATATGACAATGTATTTGAAATAGTGCTGGGAAATGGAAATGAATCAAGAAGGAAATGAGTGAATAAGGCCCCACAATGTAGATCTTCTGTTTCTCAGGCCGTTTTTTGTAAAATTGCATTTATTTTATTTTATATTTTTGTAATTATTTCTTTGACATCAAAGAAGTTCATGTTCTTGGTTTGTTTTATGTTTTAGGCCTCATAATCTACAGAATAGCATGGGTGGTGGTGGTGTATGTCATCCCTTGAGTGCAAGAAGGCTTTGCAATACTGCAGCCTTATTGCACTCAAAGCACAAATCAATTTTATTAACTTGGGTAAAATATCAGACATAAACCATTTAATTTTTAATTTTTTAAGTTTGCTTTGGTTATAAAATGAGAGCATGCGGCAGCCAAAAGGACCATGCGAGAGGGCCTGAGAAACAGATTTTTAATTTTTTAGGCCTAATGAAATGAGTAAATAAAAGGAAGGAAGATAAAAACAAGAGCCATTGCTGAAGGCAATTCATACCCTCACTGAATTGCTTGACTGATGAAGCAATACGTGGCAGAAGCAGGGTCATCTAAGGGATATTTCATTGAAATTCATCCACTCTCAGAGCGGAGATGTGGCTCCGGATGGACAAACGTGACCAACAAAAACAACGGGAAATTTGACAAAGTAAGGGCCATAACTCACATGAAAATAGTGTGAGCAACTCTGTTCAGCGTGTGACAGAATAGGTCATCAAAGGGATACTGCATACCAAGTTTCGTTGAAACCCATCTACTCACAACTGAGATATGGCTCCGCAAGACAGAGCAACTATGTTCAACATGTGACAGAAACAGATCATCCAAAGGATACTGCATTCCGAATTCCATTGAAGTCTATCCACTCACAACTGAGATATGGCTCCAGATGGACAAACATGGCCAACAAAATCACTGAAAAGAAGTGGGTCAACCAAGGAATATTGCATACCGAATTTCATTGAAATCCATCCACTCACAGCTGAAATATGGATCTGTATGGACAGAGACGCATGTAATCCAGTATTCCCCTCAATCTCTTTGAGAGTGGAGGTACAATGAAGGTGGGCGAAAAAAGACAACTATATCATAACTTTTCACTTAACTGGTTGAGTGCTAGAAGCCACCATCATGGCTGAAAGCCACTTTAGTTGGTTGAGGATTTTCTGTTGGTTTTTGCACATAAGTAGAATAAAATGTTTATATAAAATTGTTATGTTACAATTTATAGAAGTGTCCATTACAATTTATTGGATAGTGTAAACTATCAATTACTTATGAGAAGAGACCTCAAGTGGCCTTAATTGCCGCCCCTGAGAAAGTTGTTTAATAAAGGACTTATGGTCACATTCTGCATCTAGAGCCCAAATCTGAATGCAGAAACTTGCCTGAATCTGACCCCCCCCCCCCCCCCCCCCCCTTCCTTCTCCAGGGATCCTGAATACCAAATAAAGATTCTGGATATGAATTAGAAAATATTTGAAGAACATGCATCATACTGCATTAAGTGAAAATTCAAGCTCTCATAAGAAACCCAAATGCTAACTCAGAGATTCAATCTGATCCCACTAAGGAAGCTATATAAAAATATCAAATGATTTGAATGGGGGAATACGAAGATGATGTTAAAGGAATATACCTCATATTGCACTAAGTTAAGATTTGGGCTTCAAAACCATGGACATGTTTTGAATAAACTTAAATCTTGACTCCCATCCCATAAGGATGTGGTGTACCACATATCAGAAAATTATGACTGGTGAATTTGAAGATGATCATTGAAAAATATTCCTCATGTTGCCCTCAGTTAAAATATGGGCTCCCATGGGTTGCCCCAAATATGTAACTAGGCATTTGAACAAACTTGAATCTGACTCTCAGAAGGTTACAGTGTAGCAAATATCAAACTAGAGGTGTCTCTATCTAGACAGCTCCGCTAAAAGTCAATGCTTTTAACAGAAGCTAAATACAAGACAAGAATCCAAGTGTTACTGCTTGTGACAATGGGTCAAAGTCATGACACAAGGTTAGGTTATGGATAACAATTGTGTGAAGTATGAACAAGATCTGTCACACAAATTCAATTATACAGACAAAACAAGGGCTGTATAACAATATCAAAGTCTTGTTGTTTGAGACCTTGATCTTGATGGTATGACTTTGGTTCAAAGTTGCGATACACTTTTGAACCATGAGAAATAATTGTACCAACTATGAATAAGATCTGTCAATCATACAAAGTTATATGAACCAGACAAGGGTTGTATAACAATATAAAAGTTTTGCTGCTTGTGACCTTGACATTGATGATATGATCAAAGTCATGACACACCTTCGAGTCATGAGTAATAATTGTATTAACTATGAATAAGATCTGTCAATCACTCCAAATTGTATGGACCGGACAAGGGCTGTATAACAATATCTAAGTTTTGCTGTCTGTGACCTTGATGATATGACCTTATATCAATGCAGCGACACACCTTTGAGCCCATGAGTAACAATTATACATACTGGTATGTTGACAATGGATGGATGGATGAACAGATAATCAAGCATTAAAAAGCTCCATTGACATTCTGCCAGGTGGAGCTAATATTCAGTGGTTAAGAAATTATGGCCCAGACAAACAAATGTCAAAGTTTTTCTAAATGTCACCTTGTCTTAGGACCTGTGACCTTGAGAGGCACATACCATATTATAATTTGCGACACACTGTCGCAAACAAAATGTTGATGGATGGATGGATGGACAACTTAGCATTGGAAAAGCTCCGCTGACATTTTGTCAGACGTAGCTTATGATTCTAACTGGTGGATCTGATGAAGATTTTTTAAGAATTTTTGTTGTATACCAAATATCAAAAGAGTCTGGTCAGTGGTTGTGGAAAAGAAGATTTTTAAAGAATATTTCTCATACTGCACTTAGTTATTTATTTATTGGTTTTTAAGGTCACATACTTCTGCACAATCGCTAATCATGACCACAACATGGAGATAAAGGCAAGGTCAGTCAATCATTTATACCCTATGTCGCCTTTAGAGGACTCACAACCCAAGCATTAGTAGTCGACTGGGTCCTATTTTACCAGTGAAAAAGAGCTTGTTCACCACAGTAAACAAGCACTGCTTCATTTCCTGGGGTTCCCACGGGGGACTGCACAAAGTTAAAATTCAGGCTCACATAGGGAGCCCAAATATGAATCCAGGGCCCAAAGATTCAGTAGGGTAGTTCTGGAGATGATTCTGTAATTTAAAAAACAAGAGACCCCAAGGGGCCTTCATTGCTCACCGGCCAAAGTGGTTCAAAGAAGTGTTTGGGGTCACATTCAGTTAGACATGGTTCATCAACACTACAAAGAAATGAAGCCATGCAAATGCAAATTTTATGGAAATGGATCTGAACAAACCTGAACCTAACATGCTCCCCCTGCCCCCCCCCCCCCAACCCTGCCTATAGAGAGCCCAAATAATAAGCCAGGGCCTCAAATTGAACAAACTTGCATCTGATCCCTCTTGAGATGTTACAAATGTATATAAAAAATCTGAAAGAATTCTGACTGGTTGATCTGAACAAGGAGGGTTTTTAAAGAAATGTCCTTTCATTGTATTAAGTTAAACTTTGGGCCCAAATAGGGAGTCAAAATATTAACCCAGGGACCCGATATGAACAAACTTGAATCTGACCCACCTAGAGGTGTTGTATACCAAATATGAAAGGATTCTGATTGGTGGATCTGAAGAAGACTTTTAAAAGAAATTTCCTCATATTGCACTAAGTTAAAATTCGGGCTCCCATAGGAAGCCAAATATCAACCCATAGACCAGATTTGAACAAACTTGAATTGGACCCTCCTAGAGATGTTGTATACCAAATATGAAAACATTCTGACTACAGGGTCTAAAGAAGAGGATTTTTTTTTAAAATTCCCTATATTGCACTAAGTTGATATTTACCCAGGTAAGCAATTTGAACAAACCTGAAACTGATCCACCTCAAGATGTTGTATACCAAATATGAATGCATTCTGATTGCTGGATCTGAAGAAGAAGATTTAAAAAAAAAATTTCCTCATATTTCACAAAGTTAAAATTCAGACTCTCATAGTGAGCCTAAATATAAACCCAGGGACTCGATTTGAACAAACTTGATTCTGACCCCCCTATAGATGTTGTATACCAAACATAAAAGGATTCTGACTGGAGCTGAAGAAGAAGATTTTTAAAGAAATTTCCTCAAATTGTACGAAGTTAAACTTTGGGCTTCAATAGAGAGCCCAAATACTAACTCAGGGACCCGATTTGTACAAACTGGAATCTGACCCCCCCTATAGATGTTGTATACCAAATATGAAAGGATTGTGACTGGTGGATCTGAAGAAGAAGATTTTTAAAGAAATTTCCTCATATTTCACTAAGTTAAAATTCAGGCTCATACAGGGAGCCCAATTATTAACCCAGGAACACGACAAACTTGAATATGACCCCAATAGAGATGTTATATACCAAATATCAAAAGATTCTAAATGATGGTTCTGGAGAAGATTTTTATAATTTAAAAAAAAAATTTATGGGTTCTATCCGAGTAATGACCCTTGTGGTGCCCCCTGTGGACGCGGAAAGTTTATTTGTACAAACTTGAAATGACATATGATAAAGAACATACACACCAAATTGGGTTCAATTTGGTCCAGTAGTTTGGGAGGAGAAGTCGATAATGTAAAGTTCACGACGAATGCGGCGTGATAAGTTAAGCTCCCTTCGGTGAGCTAAAAATGCTCTGGGTACTAACAGAGTTATGCCCCGTAGGGAACCCAAATATGAACTCAGGGACTAGTTTTGAATAAGCCTGAATCTGACACCTCTTGAAATGTTGTACATGAAGTATCAAAATATTCAGATTGGTAGTTCTGGGGAAGATTTTTTTTAACTGTTAAAAAAAAAATTTTGGGGTTGCTAACAGAATTATGCCTCTTGTATTGCGTGTTGTAGGTGTGCTAGCTGTATTTGAACAAACTTGAATTGACATATAAGGAACATGCATATCAAATTTGGTTCAATTGGGCCAATAGTTTATGAGAAGTTGATAATGAAATGTTCATGCTGGATGGACAGATGGATGGACAGACGATAGATGGAAAGTAATCACTAAAGTTTCTCTTGAGCTTTGCTCAGGTGAGCTAAGAAAACCACATGATACCTCACCAGAGTAGAAAATTATTCTGTTACAGTGATACCCGGTTAAGTGAATACTCACTGTGCCAGACAAATTATTCAAACAACAGGAGTATTTAATTAATAGAATTTGGTCATTTCCTTGTATAGTGCTGATAAGGTTTAGACAAATGGTTCTGAAAAAGGCTGAAATGGAAAAATTACCGTACAAAGGATGACAGACGCAGGACGTATGCAAAGTGATGGCAAAAGCTCATCCGGACTTGCTGTCAGGTCAGCTAAAAATAAAGAGTACAGGTTTTATATAAATGTACAGTACTGTGATCGCAAAAGATGCAGGAGAATGACTGGATCACGAGCAAGTGAGTAATTATCTTGCAAGCAGGGACCAATACTGTAAAACTTTTACAATTGTATTATCTAGAATTGTATTTTGTAGTTATGACTTTAAATGGATTGAAAAGAACCAGTAGCGTTTTGAAAGATCTGGCAAATTGCCAATTGGCAAATTGCAATATCTTTTAAAAAGCTGATGCTTCATTCTAGTTAGTTATATCACTAGGTAGAAAATACAATTCTAGAAAAGAGAATTGTAAAAGTTTTATAGTACTGGCTCCATCTGATCGAGAAAGAGGCCATAAGTGTGATAACAGTACTGTATTAGAATGGTGGATCTTGACTTTTGTTGGATAAAGAGTTAACATACACACATTCACAGGCCTGGCGTTTTCAGGTACGCGATTTTTTCGCGCGCCTTAACGCGTGCCCAAACCATTTAAGGTACGCGATATTTCGCCACCCTGGATATAGGAAGTTCTCCGAGTGAACAAATGGCAACTTGAACGAAGTGTAAAAAAACCCTGATCATAACTCTAAAACGTGAATGATAGCACGAACATTTAAAAGGCTCACGCAAATGACACGTCTCTTCCCAACAGCTATCTGTGAACAGTGACATCGCCAGACAGACAGATATACGATAACTGGAATTGAGGTATACTTAAACTCTCTTTCCTGGAAAAGCATGAGATTCCCGTTAGTAGAAACCGAAAGTAACACTGTTACACACGCGTATGATGTCATTTGCTGCATGCCGAGTTTGTGCTATTTCATTGGCCGCCGGGATAAAATATCTACATCTGGCAGGAAAATTTTGTTTTCGCACAGTTTTACTAGTAGTAGTAGTAGTACAGGCGAATTGAATTGAAATTAACTATGGCGAAACAGATGAAGGGTAACCGGGTTCAGCTTAAAACCTACAATAAATGGAACACTGGTGGGGTAATAGAATGTGAGATGGAAATAATAAATGGCACAGAATATGTCAATAAAGTTTGGTGTTCGATATGCTCGAGAAATGTCCAGCGTCTCCGTGCTGATGTTAGAGTGCATGGACAGGCAAAAAGAGACCTGGAAACTTACGCTTTTGGGACTACGCATGTTAAAAGAGATGGCGTTTTTAGGCATTTGAACTCTCTTTCACATGGATTTGCATTGGAATATGACAGGTCAGCAATTGAAACTGCAACCTCTGCCGAAAATATCTCTGAAACTGACAGTTGTCTACAATCGGACTCGCAAAATACTGCAGGCCCAAGTTCCAGCACGAGCATCTCTAAAGAACCTACGGGGGTACCCATTACGTAGCATCAGAAGTGCTCTTTTGTCGGCATCCAGAGAGCCATATAAAAAGTTACTTACAGATGCATACGTTCTAGCAGTTGATGGGCAGCCTCTCACATGTTTCAAGACCATTGTTCGCGCTCAAAAAGCTACAGGTACACGACTTATAAAGGGCACAGATAGTCACCGATCCACACGGCAGTTTGTTAATGCGATAGCCAATGCTATTCGTCAAAAAATAAAGTCAATTATCATATCTTCAAATGCTTTCTCAATGTTGAGTGCTGGCTCACAAGCCCGTAAAACGGGTAGCGAGAAGGAGCTTGTGTTAGTTCGTGTTGTGAAAGATGGAATGCCAAAGTATTATATAATTGCCCTACAGGATGTAGATCAGTATGGGGACGCCACTGCTGAGAATGTCAAACAGTCTATTGATGACGCGTTCTTAGATAAGCTTCAACTACAGAAAGATAAATACATTACTCTCATGGTAGCTGCCACAGCCGACGGGGCTGCTGTAAATACCGGTGCTTATCGCGGTGTTCTCACTCATTTAAAAAATGACTCTAGAGAGTGGTTGTTAACGATACATTGTATATCACATCGGGCGGAGCTTGGCATTAAAGATAGTATCCATAAGGAAAAGGCATTTGATGGTGTGACAGAGTTTCTTCAAGCTATCTATTCATTTATGAAACAGAGTGGTAAATTCAAAAACCATTTCAAAAGTACGGCACTGGCATTAGATTGTCAAATTTATAGTCTCCCCAAAATTAAGGGAACTCGGTTCGTTTCTCATCATTTCCGGGCTGTTGACAAGCTACTGAAGAACTGGGCTGTTCTTTCACACTGTGTTGAAAACTCTATTGCTACCCAAAAATTTTCAAAAGTAAATGCTAAACTAAGAGGTTTTTTGAAGAAGCTTCGTGATCTCAACTTTTTATCCACTTGTATCTTATACCGTTCCCTTCTTGAACAAATGTCTTTCATGTCTAAAGCTTTTGAGAAAAGTAATATTTTAGTGTGTGACGTGAAATACACTCTTGAGAAGACTTTTGCGCATTTGAATGAACTTGAAGCAGCCGACTGCGACACATCCACGATTCTTTCTGATGCAGGCATGGAGATGAAACCTGATTTTGACTCCATCATATGCAGGGTACACAAACACGGACACAAGCGGAGAAAGAAGCCTAACCGAGAATTCACTACCCTTGAATTAACCAATCTGATAAATATTGACTGTATTCGTGATTTACAACACATTAAGACACTGAAAGAACGAACAATTCCCACTCTAATACAATGTCTGAAGAATCAGTTCAACAATGAGCTTGAGGACTCTGACAATGAATCGCTATATGGGGACATGCGACTTCTCACTAACCCCGCAAATTGGGTGGACACCAAAAAAGAAGTAAATGCACTATTGAACGTTTCAGAGCAATTTGGTACCACACTTGACTTTCCATCTAATGAAGATGATAAGGCTTTTGACAAGTCCCGTTTGAAGAGTGAATGGGTCGATTTGAAATTGATGGTTAAACACAACTACGGTGGTGTCAAGGGGAAAAAATTATGGGAAAAAATTTTGCTCTATCGTCGAAGAGAACTGCCCAATGTATGCAAGGTTATCGAAGTATTGTTGTGCATAGGAATGAGTAATAGTACTGTGGAGCGAGGGTTCAGTGTACTCACTGGTATGTTGACGGATCGCAGGCTGTGCATGAATCACAAAACCATGGAAAATTTACTGTTAATCAAAGCAAACGACTCAAACTGGACCGATTCAGAGCGTGAAGAAATAATAGACAGCGCCGTCAACACTTACATTTCTACAAAACGCAAAACTCAAATGGAGACGGCAGTAGATAATACCAACCAGCTCCACAGAAGCAGAAAACGAAAACTGTCTTCCAGTTCCTCTAGCTCAACTGACAACCAAAGTTCAGATTCTTGCAGTGAAAGTCTGAGTGATTATGATACAGATGGTTCCACAAGCGATACATCACAAGACAATAACTAAACGTCTAACTATTTTTACAACAGCAGCCAAATAACCCAAACTTACTGCTATCTTAGACATATATGAAAACATTTTTTTTTTACATTCCCACTCATGTGAGATACACCTTTTAAGTTTGATATAATAAAAGTGAAGTCAAACGGAGTTATTTTAGAACAAGAGATTAATGCTGCCACTTGCCCCCCCCCCCCCCCCCCCCCACCCTCCCACACAACCCAGCACTCCCAACTCGGTGCTCCAGCCCAGTGCCCCACTGCATGCCCCACTGAAAGAAAAAAAAATGAACGTAACATATAATCAGCCTCGGGAAATTATTCTCTAAAAAGCAACAAAAATTGCTTTTCACAAAAAATAACCTCCAATTTAAACAACAATTCATGTTTTGTTTTTGAGGGCATAAGGCATACGGACATTTCGACAGTCGGGGCCCCTCTTCCAAGAAGCACTTGTATTTCTAATTTTCAATGAAAGATTTCGTGAGTGGCCAGGTGATTTTCCTCAGCATTGCTGATGAGTGAATACAGAACAGAGAATATCGCATGTTCTTTTTCTTGCCCTCGTCGCCCCCCCCCCCCCTCCATTTTCAAGAGGCCCGATGGGTGTGATTCGTATTATCATGTGCATACAGTATACTCTTTTCTGTAATCAGATCAGATTCATTCAAAGTCCCCCCCCCCCCCCCTACACACACACACACACCTTCAGTCCATTACTAGAGATGCACTGACCACTCTTTTCTAATTGCCCCTACAGCACTAATTTGAACTGTCGTAATCTTCTTCTGGCGAAATTTGCCTTGGGCTTATTACATCCCTTTAATCAGTCGCTCTTTTGTTCTCCTGACGTCACTTTCGTGGAAAATTTCTGTTGTTTCAATTTCAATTTTCAGGAAGGCTAAATTAATTTAACAAAACAAACAACGATTCTTACTGGCTAACTGTCCCATTCATTGAACAGTTACAGTTACTTGTTTTGGTCAAAATTTTGTTCAGTGAATGATCCAGTTATATTTTGTGTGCTTTTTTTCATTAGCATTCGGAGTTTTCAAATTTCAAAAAAGCTCACGGTCACAATTTCGCAAACTTGTCCCTCTGCCGGCAGTCCCTTTTATCGATCCCCATTCCTCGTACCGCAATACCATTGAATAATCAACACAGCAAAATTATTATAGGTTATAAAATTAAATAGTTTAATACCTGTTACTGGTACACATAAGATTAGTCCAAACTTGGACTCACAGTCCGTAATATAATTTTGGGGTGGTGGTACGCCCTGTTACAGGACGTACCACCCCCAAAAATTATATTACGGACTGTGAGTCCAAGTTTGGACTAACATAAGATAATCATACATGAGTCATTATCATCACTCAGTAGCATGGCGATGGTCATTTCGCACTATCACTTGGAAAATGGCGAAAAAAAAGTGGCAAAATATCCAGGGGGGCGATTCGCCACCCTAGCGTGTTTCAGGCTGGCGATTTTTCGCCCTCCTCAATTTTTCAGAACGGCAGGCCTGCATTCACAAAACATTCTACTAATATTGAAGAAATGATTGCATGAATTTTGGATGAAACAACAATGTCCAATAGTATACATGTAAATAATACATGTAGTACGGCCATTGTGGACTGGTCACTTTCCACAGGTAGGCAATATTTTCACAGATGCAATAATATTAGATTCCAAACATTAATTATAGGAATAATCATCAAAAATTTAATTAATGAAGCATCAAAAATTTAATTAATGAAGCACTGGGTATAACCCTGTGCTTCATTAATTAAAATTTTGCTGCCGATGATTTTATTAACTGGTAAATGCCTGTGTGACCATCACTGCCCATACGACCAGTCCATGGCAACTGTACTGTAAATAACCACAATGAATGATGAACTATGTACGATTGCACCTCCTTTCTGAGAAAAAATATATATGATGTAAGCAAATAAGCAAAATACTAATTCGCATATGACACTGCTAAACTAACCAAAGGTTATAAAACTTTTCTCCGTCCCATCAGATTTTACACACATTTTCCAGAAGAAAAAAACCCGCAAAGCTAACATGTTGAATTTTTGGCACACACTGAATATTTATTGCTTTTAGCTTTGACCACTATCCACTGATCTCTATAGTATACAGCTGGATTTCTGATTGGTCACAAACAGGAAAGTGACTCACCTAGCTTCTGCCATTTTGTGTGAGTGTGTGTGGGTAGGTGGGGAAATTTTTTTTTTTTTATTAAGGTTTAACGACACTTTAACAGCCAGGGTCATATCATGTCGGTGACAGTTTTATGGGTGGAGAAAGCTGGTGTAGAGAGAGAGAACCACGAAGCAATGACGAGCAGCAGCCAGCTCCCAAACATCATGACTCTGCACTGCAGCACAGGCAGGGTTAGATTGTTGAAGACATGCGCAAAAGCGACGTGCAGTATGCCTTAGTACACAGCATCATCATGCCCCCATGTGGACAGTTGGGGTGAAGTGCCTTGCCCAAGGACACGACATGCAAATCCGAATTGATTGCTCCTACGGTCACCCTGCCAAGGACTAACCGGGCTCAATGTTGCTTAACTTCGGTGATCTGACAAGAACCATTACCGCAATGCCACCATACCCCCCGGGGAGGGGGGAAGCAAGGAAATTGTTTCTATAAATAAACAATGCAAAAAAATCCAGCAAGAGGATCACAGATCCAGAAGTCGAGTTTTGACATTAAATTCTGAAGAAATAAGCTATTTGTAGCAACAGTGACCTTGACCATGGGGTGCGAGACTCTGAAATCGATAAGTGTCTTCCTTTCCTATAGGGTAACCTCTGGTGTAAGTTTGGTAAAGGTGTGTCAAATAGAAAGCAAATTATTGCCTGGAAATCAATTTGTCACAAAATATTCTATTAACAGTAACAGTGAACTTGACCTTGGGGCCCCAGACTCTGAAAGCAATAGGTGTCTTCCCTTCCTATAGGGTAACCTGTGGTATAAGTTTGGTGAAGATACATGGAATAGAACTAAAGTTATTGCCCGGAAACAATTTGTCACAAAATATTCTATTTATAGTAATAGTGACCTTGACCTTGGAGTCGCAGACTCCGAAATCTATAGGTGTCTTCCCTTCCTCTAGGGTAAGCTCTGGTATAAGTTTGGTAAAGGTGCTTCAAATAGAACTAAAGTTATTGCCCGGAAACCAATTTGTCACAAAATATTCTATTTATAGTAACAGTGACCTTGACCTTGGAGTCCCAGACTCCGAAATCAATAGGTGTCTTCCCTTCCTATAAGGTAACCTCTGGTATAAGTTTGGTGAAGGTGGATCAAATAGAACTAAAGCTATTGCCCGGAAACCAATTTGTCACAAAATATTCTATTGACAGTAACAGTGACCTTGACCTTAGGGCCCCAGACTCCGAAATCGATAGGTGTCTTCCCTTCCTATAGGGTAACCTGTGGTATAAGTTTGGTGAAGATACACGGAATAGAACTAAAGTTATTGCCCGGAAACCAATTTGTCACAAAATATTCTATTTATAGTAACAGTGACCTTGACCTTGGAGTCCCAGACTCCGAAATCAATAGATGTCTTCCCGTCCAATAGGATAACCTCTGGTATAAGTTTGGTAAAGGTGCGTCAAATAGAACTAAATTTATTGCACGGAAACCAATTTGTCATAAAATATTCTATTTATAGTAACAGTGACCTTGTCCTTGGAGCGCAAGACTCTGAAATCGATAGGTGTCTTCCTTTCCTATAGGGTAACCTCTGGTATAAATTTGGTAAAGGTGCATCAAATAGAACTAAAGTTATTGTCCGGAAACCAATTGTTTACGCCCGCCGCCATCCGCCCGCCCGTCATTTCATCAAACTATAAGTCGAGTTTGACTTCGTCAAAACTCGACTAAAAATTCAAGTTTCAACACCTTGCAATAACCGATCGCCTTTTAACTGATAGAGTGCTAAATTATTTTTCAAAGGTGATTTGTAACATGAGTATTTTTCTTTCAAGATACAATGCTGCCAGCAAGAGGAGCCTTAGTTTGGAAAGATTTTGTTCATCAATAATTGTTTTGTTCCTACTTTTGGGAGAGTGCTTGCTGGCACTCTCCAATAAATAGAAAAAAACAACAATTTTATACGAACATTTTTTTATCTACTACTGCACGAACAAAAAGCTAATGCACACAGTGTAAAGCAACTGAAGTGGCTTTTAGCACTTTTCAGTGGAGCCATGATAGTGGCTTCTAGCACTCAACCAGTTAAAGAACATACTTTGGTATCAAAGAAAAATGAATAATAAGATGGTGTGCACATTTTTCTTGGCAACAGACATATTTGATTTATTATTGACAAAAAAAACAAGTCCATAGATAGGAAAATTGACACCGTGTTACTAGTTTTTGTGCTAGGCTTTCGTTTGGAAGTCTGATGTGAAAGCACTGGCAAAGCGAGACCGGTTCTCAATTAGATCACCGAAGTTAAGCAACATCAAGCCCGGTTAATCCTTGGATAGATGACCATTCTGCAAATGATCCGGGTGCTTCCCGTAGTAGTGGCTGGTGTGCGATTGGCGAAGTTTGAGTGTGTGATTCTGCGACGTTACATCACATGCCAGCTGTGAAAGTTGGGAATGTTCACTAGTACTACGCAATCTCCACCGTACCTAGGTGTAAAATAGGGACCTGTTGAGGTGCTTGCCTTGTGCCCATCTGTGGAGCACCAGCAGTATGCTCCGTTGAGTTGAGCCGAGAATGCCATAGAATGAACAAAGGGTGTGAGCACCTGTGATACGGGGTAATAATGTAAGTCAGAGAGCACTGTGGTGGATTCTTGATGTTAACATTGCATTATTATTATTATTATTATTATTATTAAAGCTCCTATGCTGTGACTACAGCCACAGTATAACAGCTTTCGTGTCATCAATCCTTATCAATTGGATGAGTTAGCACTTTGATGAGTCAATAAGGAAGAAATGGTAATTGATCAGTTTAACAAAACATCAAAAAAACATTTGAGTTTTGCTGGGTCTTGCGGTTTGGCTTTTCTGGTTTGACACAAAACCTGGAACAGAACCAGAAAACCAAAAATTTGCCCGGCTGTAATTTTTATTAGTGATGATCATATTTCATTCCAAATTTAACTGTTGCACAGAATTTTTTAATGTACACTTGGACACTGATTCATCCTGACATAAATATAGCCATTTCTTCTGACGACACACAACTATAAGCATACCAATATCATTATTTTGATGTCCCAGGGACTACCGTTAAGATGGGAAGTTCATTAAAAGTGTGCTCACTAATATGTTGGAACTGACACTGCCACAAAGTATCGATAGGTGCATCTATCCTAGGACAATCCTGCCATCCAGTTCATCACAAATAATGTTTCTGGGAAGAAAAACATCCCACATCCTAAATTTAAATCTGTATTTCCCTTTTGGAACCTTACTGTCAAAATAAAACTGAGATCAAGAAAAAAAGAGGTCTCCGGGGATCTTAATTTGTCAGATGTGACAGGGCTTTGGAAATCCAGTAGGGCAGAGCCCCCAACTGGTGCTCTGCAGGGACTTGATTTGAATAAGCTGCATACGCCCCCTCCTAAGAAAAGCATATACCAACTAGATGAAGCAGTGTTGCCCACACAATACACAGGATTTTCCTTCTATTTTCAGTTCCTGCACTTTCATGTCCCAAAATTGAGATAAACGCATTAAAAAACAGATTTTTTTTTATTTTTGTTTGGAAATTTTCGAAGTCCCAAACAAAATATTTTCAGCCTAAAATTTTTTTTTCTTCTTAAAATTGACCAAAATGCATAAAAAACCAAAAAACTTATTTCTGGATTTTGGTGTAAACCAGCCCCCGAATTTTCAGTGTAAAAATAAAAAAAAATTTTGTCTTAAAATTGACCGAAACGCATAAAAAAACCCCCAAAATTTCTGGATTTTGGTTCAAAATTTCTAAGTCCGGAACAGGACCCCAAATTTTCAGCCTAAAAATGAACCCAGGGACTTGGATTAAACAAACTTGAATTTCACCCCCCTAAGGATGCTGCATACCAAATATCAGGGGGTGCGTTGGCTCAGTAGGTAGAGGTGCAGGCTGCAAGCCGAGAGGTCCTCGGTTCAAATCCCACCTGCGGCAACCGCGTTGTGTCCTTGGGCAAGACACTTCATCTCCATTGCCCACGTGGGGGCACGGTGGCGTTGTGAACTAAGGCGTACTGCACGTCGATGGTGCACCTGTCTTCAACCAATGCTAACCCTGCTTGTGTGGAGTTGGTATGTTGAGGAGCTGACAGTTGCTCGCCGTTGCTCGCTAGTGCTCTCCGGGTACAGCTTCCTCCACCCGTAAAACTGTCATGGTCATGATTAGCCATTGTGCAGAAATATGTGACCTTAAAAACACCAATAAATAAATATAATACCAAATATCAAAAGATTCTTATTGGTAGATCTGAAGAAGAAGATTTTTAAAGAATATTCTCATACTGCACTAATTTAAACATTTGGGCTCCCATAGAGAGCCCAAATATGGACCCAGGGAATTGATTTCAATAAACATTTGAAACAATCTTCCAAAGATGTTATATGTGAAATTTGAAAGCTTTTGGAGCAGTGGTTTGGGAGAAAAGTAGTCTTATGTTTTTTTCCCATTACCTACAGTGTTAAAAAATGCTGACTCAGCACTTTTTCAAAAGTCCCAGAAAAGTACCCCATGATAAAACCGATAGCAATGTTTTTTCATCATTCCATTATGTTGGTCCTAAGGAAGCTTCACACCAAATAAAAATTCTCAGTGCCGTGTAGTTTTGGAGATATGGGTGTTTTAATTTTTTTCTATTTTTAGCTCCTGCGGTTCCCATGGGGCGACAGGAAAATTTTTTTTGCATAAATTAAGTACTTATGACCCAATAAGCCCTCATATCAAATTTGGTATAAATCTGCCTCTCGGTTTGGAAAATAGGAATTTTGGGAGGGGCAAATATTCTTGCCCCGACCATAACAACGGCAAATATAGCCCCACAAACTTCTCTTGAACAAATCTGAGTCTACACCTCAAAAGGAAGCTGCAAACCAAATATCAAGTCTCTACTACTGCTGGTTCGTGAGAAGATTTTTTAAGATTTCAGCACACTTTTTGGGTGTGGCCCTACCAAGGGGCAAGGCAACTTGATTTGAACAAAATCAAATTGCGATGTCATAACAAACTAATATCTCAAATATCAATTAAAATGGTTCAGCGGTTTGGGAGGAGAAGACGCAAACACCATGTTCACAGACGATGGGCAGTGAGTGATCACTATAGCTCTCCTGACTGAAAGTCAGGTGAGCTAAAAATGAAAATAATTCTAGCATAGATTTTTGGGAGATGATGATAAATTGAAGCAACCCTTTGGAGCAAGGCTGCAGGTGGTCTGTTTGAAATTTTGTGGTATTGATTCCAATCATAAAATGAAGTAGGACAAGGGGAGGTTGGTACACCTTCTTGACTTGACAGCTTCAAAAACATGTATTCATTTTTAGCATGAACTGATTAAGGTGTAAGCAAAGGGAATCTGATAAAACTCAAAATTTATAACAAAATCCTTGATTGGAAGCTGCTCAGTTCAGCAGACCCCTCCTATATCTACCACTCTTCTAGACATGTTTAACCCTTTGAACCCGAGCGGCCGCTTTTCCAGCCAGGAACATGATATGTCATTAAATAGGATGGAAATTCAGTAAAAATGTGGGGTAAGCCAATTAATTTTTTCAATGTGCAGACCCGAGGCTGCACGTTGAAAATATTGATTGGTCTACCCCAAATAATGAATATGGACTCTTCTAATTGCTGCCATTGAACTGGCATGGAATATACCACCAGAGTTCAAAAAGTTAAGGTGAGAGGACAATAAATGCAATAATTTTAAATGGACAGCAAGTCAGGAGGCAGCTGTAATATAATGAATATCATATCCTCCATTCAGAAGAAAAAATTATGAGAGCATTTGTGACCCCAGTGTGTGCCAAAGATATAACATTGCTGTGTAGGTCCACATAAACCAAAATCTACCATAAATAAAATTATAAAAGAAAGTATTAACACATCTGAATGGGAACATTCAAGTACATGTAACTTGAGACAGAAATTTCTACATGTGTAAGACATCAAAAGTATAAAAAAAAATGGTGAGACAGATACTTACTTGAACCTGCCCTATTTTCTACAATAAGACAAATACATACATGGGTGTTACTACAATGACATAAATTATTCAAATTGAAGTCTCCAATGCACAAAATAGGATCTTAGTAACTAAACTTCAACCTGCTAAGCATTCAAATTGATTTATTTACTGGTGTTTAAGGTCACTACCAGCATCTCTGGGTATAATACATCTGTTTAACAGGATAAAGTCAAAAGTAACCAATCATTCACAGCACTGTAATCAGAAAAAAAGGAGAGAGAATTTTGATCAGATCGCCTGCATTTCTCCCCTCAGCTCTATATAAGGCCACCATGGACTGGTAAGTTTTCACAGGTGAGCAATATTTCGGATGCAATAATATTAGATTCCCAACACTAATTATAGGAATAATTAGCAAAACTTTAATTAATGAAGCACCGGGTTCTAATTCTGCTAATGATGATTTTTTGTATCTGGTCAACGCATGTGTGGACATCACTGCCCACGTGTGTATTACGATCAGTCCACAGCGATTGTACTGTAGAATGTCACCAACTGAAAAAAAATGACAGAACATTGAATCCAAGATGTAATTTTCATTTGTTTTTTACATGAATCGATCTTGATTTCAGAATATTCTAATTATGAAATCTCGATCCACCAGTGAAAAACTGCGTCGTGACCCACCCACGATCTGATCGAAAGAAATACATCTTTTGTGATCACAGAACTGAAGACTCCCAACCATGCTGCCTATTTTAGAGGACTCTCTCCCCAGTCTTTAAGTTACAGGCTCTTATTATGCCATACAGAACCTCTGCCACTGTAAATGAGAACCACTCTCATTCCCATGGTTCCCATGTGGAATCAGAATTGAATCATTTTCACAACAAAAGAGACTAATAAGTTTATTAGAGTTCATGGTCACTTTCAGCATCTCTGGCTATATCATGTTTACAACACATGTATAATTTATTGATGTTTAAGGTCACTTATTTATGCACAATGGCTAATCATGACCGTGACAGTTTTACGGGTGGAGGAAGCCGGAGTACCCGGAGAGAACCACGAGCAACGATGAGCAGATGCCAGCTCCCCAACATCGTAACTCCGCACTGTAGCACAGGCAGGGTTAGATTGGTTGAAGACATGCGTACCATCGATGTGCAGTACGCCTTAGTACACGGCGTCATCGTGCCCCCACGCGGGCAATGGAGATGAAGTGTCTTCCCCAAGGACACAACGCGGTTGCCGCAGGTGGGATTCGAACCGAGGACCTCTCGGCTTGCAGCCTGCACCTCTACCTACTGAGCCACCGTGCTCCCAACACATGTATAAAGTTAAGATGAACAAATCAGTGATTCCAATGCTATTCACTTTCAAGGACTAGCACCCCAGACATTAGTTACTAAATCCTATTAAACAGAACCTGCTTATCACATTAAGCACTGCTCCAATTCTTCGAGCTCCCATGATGACACAAAAAATAGAAAAATCACCTCACATTTAGCAAATCAATTTCATATTTGAAAACACCAGTCTTTCAATTTTGAAAATGGGAGGTATGCTGTATACTGCTTGCTACCATTTGAAGTGAAGCACACTATTGCTGAGCCTCAGCAGTGGGAAAAGTTTTCATGAAAAAACATCAACAAACATCTGCACACTGTTCACTCCACTGAATCACAGTCAGTAGGGATTCAAAAGATATTAACCGATTTTTCGAATAAGCTTTTTGCAGCAATAATCAAATTTATTTGAATTTGGTATAATACATGAAATGCAGTTTCAAGAGAGCAATTGTAAGTCAATTATTTGCATGTGCAAAAAAGACAGTAACAACTGCCCTTTGAAATCTAGTGAATTATGTTGTTTATGTACTAATTCTCAGAAAGTGATGTTTGATTAGTTTGAAGTATTTGAAATACTACAGCTTATAACTCATGGTGTATTGTTCACATTTTCGTGCACGCATTTTATTATTTGTCCCATTTCCCTTCAAAAGATTTTAACCCTTTCAAAAAACACATATAAAATTTGTTGTTATTATAATTTTTTCCCCCAATTTAAAAAAAAAAAAAATTCAACAAAGCCATATCACATGACACTTCAGTGGAACAAGCTCAATGAGCACATTCCAACGAGGGTTCACATTATATGGTTTTGTGGAATTTTTTTCTGCTTCACAATTTGTATATCATGCGATGGATGTAGCTGATCCGTTAGGTAAGAGTTAATCGCTTGCTACGTGGAACCAACACTCACCATTATGTACTCGCAAAAAGTAACAAGAGGCCCCAAGGGGGCCTGAGGGCGCTCACCTGACATGGTAGCCTAAATATCAACCCAGAGAATTGATTTTAACAAGTTGCATCTGCTCCTCCTAAGAAAAGCTTATACCAAATATCCAAAGATTCTGACCAGTGGATCTAAAAAAAAAAAAGGATTTTTAAAGAATATTCCTCATATTGAACTAAGTTATAATTCAGGTTCCCATAGGGAGCCCATATATGAACTCAGGGACTTGGCTTTAACAAACTTGAATCTCACCCCCCCCTAAGGATGCTGCACACCAAATATCAAAACATTGCGACTGCTGGATCTGAAGAAGAAGATTTTTTAAAGAAAATTCCTCATTTTGATAACTTACAATTCGCACTCCCACAGTGAGTCCAAATATGGACCTAGGGACATGGCTTGAACAAACTTGAATCTCACCCCCTAAGGATGCTGCATACCAAATATCAAAACATTCTGAAGAAGATTTTTAAAGAAAATTCCACATTTTGAACCAAGTTATAATTCAAGCTACCACAGTGAGCCCAAATATGAACCCAGGGACTTGGCTTGAACAAACTTGAATCTCAGCCTCCTAAGCATGGTGCATACCCAATATCAAAAGATTCTGCCTGCTGGATCTTGAGAAGAAGATTTTCAACGAAATTTGCCTGAAATGCACTAAGTTCAAATTTGGGCTCCTGTATTGAGCCCACATATAAATCCAGGGGGCCGATTTAAACAAACTTGAATCAGATCCACCCCACAATGTTGCATACCAAATATCAAAGATTCTGACTGCTGGATCTGGAGAAGAAGATTTTTGAAGAAATTTGCCTGAAATGCACTAAGTTCAAATTTGGGCTCCTATAATGAGCCCAAATATAAACCCAGGGGGGGGGGGGGGGGGCCGATTTGAACAAACTTGAATCAAATCCACCCCACAATGCTGCTTACCAAATATGAAAAGATTCTGCCTGCTGGATCTGGAGAAGAAGATTTTTTAAGAAATTTGCCTGAAATGCACTAAGTTCGAATTCGAGCTTCTATAGAGAGCCCAAATATGAATCTAGGGAGCCGATTTGAACAAATTTGAATCAGATCCACCTCACAATGTTGCATACCAAATATCAAAAGATTCTGCCTGCTGGATCTGGAGAAGATTTTTGAAGAAATTTGCCTGAAATGCACTAAGTTCGAATTCGAGCTTCTATAGTAAGCCCAAATATGAATCTAGGGAGCCGATTTGAACAATCTTGAATCAGATCAACCCCACAATGTTGCATACCAAATATCAAAAGATTCTGCTTGCTGGATCTGAAGAAGAAGATTTTTGAAGAAATTTGCCTGAAATGCACTAAGTTAGAATTCGAGCTTCTATAGTGAGCCCAAATATGAATCTAGGGAGCCGATTTGAACAAACTTGAATCAGATCCACCCCACAATGTTGCATACCAAATATCAAAAGATTCTGCCTGCTGGATCTGGAGAAGAAGATTTTTAAAGAAATTTGCCTGAAATGCACTAAGTTCGAATTCGAGCTTCTATAGTGAGCCCAAATATGAATCTAGGGAGCCGATTTGAACAAACTTGAATCAGATCCACCCCACAATGTTGCGTACCAAATATGAAAAGATTCTGCCTGCTGGATCTGGAGAAGATTTTTGAAGAAATTTTCCTGAAATGCACTAAGTTCGAATTCGGGCTTCTATAGTGAGCCCAAATATGAATCCAGGGGGCTGATTTGAACAAACTTGAATCAGATCCACCCCACAATGTTGCATACCAAATATCAAAAGATTCTGCCTGCTGGATCTGGAGAAGAAGAGTTTTGAAGAAATTTGCCTGAAATGCACTAAGTTCGAATTCGAGCTTCTATAGTGAGCCCAAATATGAATCTAGGGAGCCGATTTGAACAAACTTGAATCAGATCCACCCCACAATGTTGCATACCAAATATCAAAAGATTCTGCCTGCTGGATCTGGAGAAGAAGATTTTTTAATGTTTTTCCCCATTGCCTACAGTGTTAAAAAGTGCTGACTCAGCACTTTTCCTGAAAAAAGTACCTTGTGATCAAACCGATAGGGATTTTTTTTAACCATTCTATTCTACTGGATAAAAGTAAGCTTTATACAAAATAAGAATTCTCTGTGCCGTGTAGTTTTGGAGATATGGAAGTTTTAAGGTTTTTCCTATTTTTAGCTCCCGAGGTTCCCACAGGACAATGAGAAAATTTTTTTTTGCATCAATCAACGACTTATGACCCATTATCATCTCATATCAAATTTGGTTCAAATCGACCTCACGGTTCAGAAAATAGAAATTTTAGGCGTGGCCAAAATTTTTGCCCCTCCTATAACGAAGGCAAATAATGCCCGACAAATTTCTATTGAACAAACTTGATTCTAAACCTCAAAAGGACTCTGTATACCACATATCAAGTCTCTGCTACTGGTGGTTCATCAGAAGAAGATTTTCAAAAAATTTGGCCATTTTTTCCCCACATTTCTGCTCAATATGAGCCGAAACCTAATTTAGATAAAAATCAAAATGCCCCTATATAACCACTACTTACCTGAAATGTAATAAAATGTGGCCAGTGGTTTAGGAGAAAGAGGCTCAAACACCACCTTCATGACGGACGAAGAGTGATAAGAAAAGCTCACCCTGACTTTCAGTCAGGTGAGCTAAAAATTGCTGGTGAGATGGCAGGCAAGAGCGACAGCTCGCCTCAAAATTGAAAGACTGGAAACATAACTTTATTTCTTTGTCATCAAATTGCATAGGTGAAATAAGTGCCAAGGGAATATAGATAACTGTGAGACTTATATCCCTCAGTTATATCTGAATGATCTACATCCATGCCGACTCACATGTACTTACCACCAAGCTACATGTACAGAAATGAGACGGCACTGGGAATTTCATATCTCTATTACATTCGTGTAGAACTGAAACAAATGCTCTAAAGCAAGCTACAGTACAATGATGTACAGCATGCAAGCAAGTTAATAATAAAAATGTATTAGACAATAAATAATATGAATGAAATATGACTGTCACCGGGACTTAACAAACAAGGTACACTCAAAAGGAAATGATTTCTTCCAATCTTTACACATTGCCATTTGAAGTTGACAAAAATTCTAAAGCACTACATGCATGGACGTTGCTTAACCCTTTGAAGCCTAAGGCATTTTTCCAGCCAGGAACATGATACGTCATAACGTTATTATATAGGATGGCTGTTCAGTAAATGTGTGGGGTAGAGCTATCAATATTTTCAGTGTGCAGCCTCAAGGCTGCACGTTGAAAATATTGATTGGTCTACCCCAAATAATGAATATGGACTTGTCTAATTGCTGTCATCGAACTGACATGGAAGATACCACTGAGTTCAAAGGGTTAAGGGGGTTGAGAGAGGTGTTGACACACCACTATAATTTTTCAAGACGGGATAATTGCATCTGAATTGGAGTCTTTTAGATATAAATTCATTCTTGCTTGTAATCATACACTTTCAAGATGTGATACTTCGACTGATGACACACAGACAGTGGGTCATACAAATGGATGTTTGCAGTATGGCTGCCATGAACTGCTCACTTTCCATGTGTGCGCAATATTTCCATGAATGCAATAATATTAGATTTCAAACACTAATTATAGGAATAATCATCAAAAATTTAATTAAGGAAGCACCGGGTACAACTTGGTGCTTCATTAATTAAAATTTTGCTGGTGATGATTTTTATTACCTGGTAAATGCATGCGTGGACATCATTGCCCACGCATAGATTACCAGTCCATGGCGAGCAACCGGTTTGGGACTATTGGGGACCAGCATGACCAACTTGGATTACCCCTATAGCATATTTACATGTTACATTACATGTCAATTAAAAAAGATGTTGCAACAGAAGTACTATGATAAATTTCAAAGAAGTCTTGAGTTTTTCAACTATAATCCAGACTGATTAATATTCCAACTACAACTTCTGATAAGGGCTAATCAGCACATGAGCCTCACCCTGTCTTTGTAAACATTCCCCCATGCTGGTTAATCCCTTTATCAAAAGATTTCCAAATAAGATTATCAGCGTTTTAAGTTATGACTCAAATATCTACACCTGCAAGAAACCTCACTGTATTTTTAAGTCAAAAAAGAAATGCCACTCTGTTAAGAATGAGTGGGCGAAATCAATTTGTCAATAGCCTTTCCTCTATGTCTATTATCATACAATAGGACATTCAAATTTGATTAATGATGCTTGAGTAGTAATGTTGATATGAATGGATGGACAAGGAGATCTCTTGACTATACTTTGCAGACCTCCTAATTGGCAGTCGTGAACATAATAATCTTTGCTGCAATTGGACAAAATGATATTTGGGGAGAAACTGTTCTGGTAAACAGCCTCAAAACATGGAAATTCTCTTGACTATATCTTTGCAGACCTCCTAATTGGCAGTCATGAACATAATAATCTTTGCTGCAATTGGACAAAATGATATTTGGGGAGAAACTGTTCTGGTAAGCAGCCTCAAAACATGAAAATTCATGGAAGGTAGAGAAAAAAATATCGAGTAATCAAAACTGATAAGTGAGTTCCCACTGAAAACAGTACATGCTGTCAACAAAAATTGTCATAAAACCTTTTCATTCAAAACCATATTTTATGGCTACTCTCTGTAATGAGATCTTTCCAATGACACATCAAAACTAAGAAAATTTGTTTTAGAAATCAGCAAATCTTATTGCTATTGCTACCTGCTGCTTGGGTCAGGACAGGTTATTTATTTACTGATTTATTTATTAGGGTCCATAGTCTCTTTCAGCATCATGGCTATATTGTAAAGTATGATGCAGGGTTTCCACAAGGGTAAAAATGTTGGGGCTGGTAATTTGGGGAAAATTATAAATTCATAGTAATTTGTATATTTTTGATACTTACCAATGGCCCAGACTATCTGGTGCTAACTCAAAAATAATTCTTTAAGCTTCAACAGAACACAAGACAAATTCCACTTAGGAATTAATCTTAGGGTTCTAGCTCTATTAATAGAGAAACTTGTAACTAGTTTGGATAATGAAGCATTAGATCCAATTGCCAAGTTATCATGATGAGTGTAAGTGTCTGATAACATAGACCTATAGCCCTTAATAGTGATAGGCTGCAGTTTGAGAACGTAAAACAGGTAGACCAGAAAGTTGGCAATATCCGGTATGGACGGATCATAGACGTCTATTGACTGATCCTTACACCAACAGAAGGAAACCTTCCACTTCGCTGCGTAATTCAATGAAGAGGAGGACCTCCTGCAGTTAGAAATTGAGTCCTCTTCTCATCCTGCAAATTGCTTGCCTGCCGTGCAAGAAGGACCACACAATGGAAATATGTGAAGGTTGAGACCTTCTGGGTTGTGATGCAGTGGGCGTGACTTCCCCTGATAAAGAGGTCCTCTCGCGGAGAAAGCTTCCGGGGAACGTCCCATAACAAACACCAGAGAGGATTGATCGACGGTTTTTGTGACGACAGAGATGCTACTAGCAGAATTTTCCAACGGGACTGTTTGATCTTTAACAGAATCTGCTGAATCAACGGAGTTGGAGGATACGCTTATCCTCTAATTCCGTCCCATGAGATTGACAGAGCGTCTACTGCGTATGCTCGATGCTCTGGATATGGTGACACGTATGTTTGCAGCTGATTGTTCAAACAAATCTATCATGGGTCGATCCCACTGGTAGCAAATCTGTCTGAAAACCCGCTTGTTGAGTGTCCACTCCGATGGCAACAGTCGACCTTTCCGAGGGAGCGAGTCTGCTAATACGTTCAGACGACCCGGCATATGACGGACCGATAGTTGAACATGATGATTCATGACATACAGAAGAATTTTTTCCGTTAGTTCGCATAACAGAATCGAATGAGTGCCTCCCTGGTTCCTTATATACGCTACTACTGTCGAGTTGTCCGACAATATCTGAACATGAGCGTCCGCTATAATGTGAATCCAATGTTGTAGCGCTAACCATATTGACATCATCTCTTTGATGTTTATGTGTTTGTCTAGGAACCGAGGGTCTCAAAGACCCTGATACTTCAAGTCTGTCGGGTTCAGGGTCGCGCCCCAACCTGTTTGACTCGCATCCATCATAATCGTGAAAGCCGGATCCGGCAGCTGCAGCGGAACTCCTTGAGTTAACCACTGAATATCTGCCCAAATCTGGACCCTTTGTTTTACCAGGTCCATTAAAACAACACTGGTCTCGAGCGAATGCATCTTCGCACTCCAGTTCTGAGAAAAGAATATCTGGAGGGGGCATGTGCGCAAGCGACCCATCGGAATAAGATCCGCAGCCGCTCTGCAAAACCCCATCAGTCACATGAATTCCCTCACCGTTAATGCAGCTGAGTGTAGACAAAAGCGAGCATAACAACTGACTAATTTCGCTCTGGGTAACGGCAGACGAACCAGATTGTTGTGAGTCTCGAAGCTCATCCCCAAGTGAATGAACGACTTGGACGGAGCTAGATCCGACTTCTCGTTTACGGTGAAGCCGAGATGTCGGAGCAAAAGAAGCAGACTCTGAACATCGTTCTGAAGAATAGTTTTGTTGTCGTATCTCTGAAGAATGTCGTCCAAGTAAGCCGACGTTACCGCAGACGAATGAGCTCGGAAGTACGACATTACCGAGTTCATTATTCGAGTGAAAGCCCAGGGTGCCAGGTTCAGACTGAAGCACATCGCTCAGAACTGATACACTGTCCCTTGCATGGTGAACCGCAGGTACTTTCTGAATGCCAGATGTACCAGGACATGAAAGTACACATCCTTTAGATCTATGCTTGCCACATAGTCGTTCAATCGAATGCTCGCCCTTACTGACCGAATTGTCTCCATATAGAACTTTGGAAGCACGATAAGATTGTTTATCCAGCTCAAGTCTATTACCGGTCAGAACGAGCTCGAGGAACACGTGACTGTAAAATCCTAGAGAATTGTGATTCTTGATGACCTGTATTGCTTCTTTTGATAAGAGAGCCTGTACCTCTGCTAGGAGAGACTCTCTTTTGCAAGGATTTGACAGAACATTTGCCCACCATAAACACCTTATTAGTGGTGGTTTCACTTGGAATGTTAGCCGTAGGCCGTCCGAGACAACACTTCTCACCCACTGGTCTTCTGTAATTGTTATCCAGTTTGTTGCGAATATTGATAACCTTCGACAAACTGGCAAGCAATAGAGGTCCTGGCCATCACCTGTAGGACCTGCGAGGCTTACAGGAGGAGAAACCACATCCACTTAGTGAAGAGCCTCCCCCTGTCGGCTCAGGGGCGTCTGACCAGTAGTCTCGATAAGACCTATGCCCCTTTCCCGAGTCGCTATATTGACGATCTCTAAAGTAATTATAGTAGGGTTTCCTATACCCTCGCGAGGAGTCCACTTTAGATGAATTCTATCTGGGACAACCTCCTTTACTCTTTTCTGCTGTAGCGGGTCGATTAGACGCCGACTTTAGAAGCAGAGTATTAGAAGCTTTCTTTGTAGGTTGGTCATAAACCAATGAAAGCTTGTCGTCAAAAATTGTATGTCCGGAGATCGGAGGGACACGGAGAGAGTTTTTCACCTTGCCATCTATTAAAGATGACGACGCAAAAGCACCATCACGTCTGATTAACATTAACTCCAAATTAGCCACTGTTAAGGCAGAGTGATACGTGGTAAACATAATTGCCCTGGAAAGAACTCTTAAAAAGGTACGAATGTCCTCAAATTCCTTCCCGCTGAGACGTTGCGTCACAACTCTTGATAGCTGATCTGCATAAGACATAGCGTCTAAATTCTCTCTATTTGAAAAAATTGCCGTCTCAATTATATCCGAGTGAATTGTGAATGACCCAGGCAAGGATAGCTCTAGATCCTCAGCCAGTGCTTCCAAATGCAGAGGAACTCTCTGTACATCTTCCCCGACCATTTTAAATGAATGTGGTCCAAGAAACGGTAAATTTATGGAAGATGATGTTAAGAAACTGCCTTTCTTCTTCCCACTGGAGAGTTTGAATATGATATCATCTAAAAAGGCTGAAGGCCTGCGCGACACCTGTCTAGACTGAACCGGAAAAGATGGGACCTCCTCCTTTGGCCGGATAAAGTCTGCATCCAAAGACGCCAACAGTTTCTTTCTGGTAGTCGCAGCATTCTGATTCGCTGGAACAAATTCAGGGTAGTGTTGATGGATTAAATCCATCGCAACCATGTACTGTTCTGAAAGGGAAGGGTAATCTTCTTCCATATCCCTTTCACCATCTGATTGAATCAGTTGTGAGTCTCGGTCTACGGCATCTGAACGTGCAGATGACTGGACCGACCCAGCACCATCCGACAGCTCAGGTTCTGAGACTGTTGTAGGCTGCTCCTGCACTTGCTGGGATGCTGCGATGAGCTGCGCAATCTGCGACAGCAAGTCCGTTACGGAGGCCTGAGGAGCAGCGGTCTTCTGTTTCTTGGCCGCCTGCTGCTCTTTACTCCAGACGATAAACGAGGCCTCGTTTCCTTAGCTACCGGATGGTCAGACTTCGCAGACGATGAGTGGTCCCTTCTCGGCGATGCAGGCTGGATATCCGAAGTCGCGTAGCCAAGGTGCGGTCGTGTGTGCTTTCTAGATGACGTTGTGGAAGCCGTAACTGCAGCCGAGGCTGGCTGTGAACTATATGGAGCATCCCGGACGGAAGAATACTCCGACTCAAGTTTCTAATCACAACATCTGGCCCCAGATGCTGCTGGGAAAGAGAGTTTCAAAAAATTTTAGAAAAATTTTGACAGGAGCCCAAGTTCCGAAAGTGACCAAGATGAGCCCAAAGGTATCCCGATAAAGCCTAAGTGTGGACAAAAAATAATTTGCTACACTACTGGAATATTATAAGGTATCTTACAACAATCCTACCATGAAATAAATAGGAAACTACATATATTTATACAACGTTGTCAATGTAAACAATGCCAGAAGAAAAACCGGAAACAAGACCCCAGGCACTGAATAAAGAGGCCCGAAGTCAGTAACAGATTTAGAACTACCCATGTAAAGCAAGATCTTCAGAAGAAGAAAAAACGATACATCGGATGTTAAGATACATGACCCAAAACGCCCCTAGGGTGAGAACATAACCATGGGGATATACAGAATAAACATTCTGTGTAACACGTCAAACTCCCAAGAAATTTATAAAAAAAAATTTCAATAAAATAAGCACCGTTGTTCCCTTCCATCATCCAATTATGTCCTTGGATCCACCAATTCTACCATTGATTTGTGTCTGGCATAATTAAAACTGAGATTTAAAAGCACAGATGTCAGTTTGTTGTTACTGACTGGAGGGCCAACAAAGAAAGAATGATGGTTGGCGCCAAATGCGGTGTCTTCCTGGATACTGCGCATGCACAGTTCGCAAAAGTATGGAGGACCAGATAGGACATAACATTTTTGGCTTTGCATGCAAATTTTGGGGATTGGGGGGCAAAATTTGTGTTTGGTCCTGGAATATTTTTGAGTTAGCATCAGCTACACTACGAGTCGGAAGTAGTTGTAGGAACAACCGCGGTATAATCAGGAATCGAAACGCGGTTGTAAACTTTCAATAAATGCATTTATCGTTTTTTTTCGCAGTTATTCTCCTGGAGTATCGTTTGACAGATAGTTTCTGTTCCCGGTTGTAAACGAAGATAAACACGTTTATCGCTTTTTTTCGTAGTTATCCTCTGGGGATATCATGTAACAGTTCGTTTCTGTTCCCGATTGTAAACGAAGATAAACATTCATCCGTTCGGCAAATAACGAGTACTGGCACATGTGCTTCAACTTGAATGTACAAGAGCAAACTTAAAGAAAAGACAGCAGCACAGAAATCGCCTGCATAGCATGTAGTTATTTTATCTCACAGAAATTCCCTCCAAACATTTCGCCATATTTATCACTCAACACTATCCCCCACCTCTTACAAAAACCACCACTTTGCAATGTCCCCTACCAAAAATGCCAATTGCCTACCTGTTAGTTATATTCACGGACGAGGTCACCTGAACCACTTGCTTCGTTCACTGATTGGAATTGAACAATAACACGTTCAAGTGACAGAAAACAGGAGAATTTGTTTCATTTCAATCATTTATTCGCAAGGATATTGGGGAATGTGACCCAGAGTTTTGATTTTCAAGTGAAATGACAGCGCACAATGAGCAACAGCAACGTAGACCATACAAAACAATGTCGTTGCTCACCATGTGCTTTGGGAATTGAGGACAATTCCTCCCTACTCAATTTCACCCAGACTTTTCATCGGTTCAATTGAACATTCAATCGAAATTAATTAAAGCGTCCTTTTTTGCGAACTGTGAAAGAAAATCAAGTGGAACATCCATTAGTAGCATTTTCTGACGGCTCTTTCTGAAGAGTAGGCCTGCCCTTACTTGTACAGCAGTGCACAAAATTCATCGATAATGAATTGAATGAATAAATTTTTCCCTTGATGAGTGATTCCACCCGAACTGCGTCATGTGCATCAAAAACAAATGCAAAATTATGTACTTTATCCACAGATGTGTACACGGCACTTGTAATAATGGCTATTTGTGTGGCTTCAAATTCCGTCACCTAGGCTGTAACACCTGATGGGTATCCTGACAGGTACCGTATCACTGTAACAGTAATTTGAAATTTTTTATTTTTTGAAAAATTTATTTTGCAAGTGTCGTCTTTAATGTGTGTGACGTGGGGGGAGGGGGTCCACCATTCAGTAGGGTAGGTGTGTGTGTGGGGGGAGTGGGGTGCTTAAAATTTCCGCTCCCCCAAAATATACACAATTACTAACACATATCCCAAAAGGGAGCCTGGAGGTTGTGTGTTATCCGAGACAATTTCATGAGAAATTTTCTCTCCGTCGTGCTCTAACCGCCTCGACAAATGCGTTTCTTTCTCTTTTCTTTATCCAACGTAACGGCCAAAGCCACCCAGCACTTTTCAGAAAAATCATAATTCATATGTTTTAATATTAGGCTATATAGTGGGGGGGGGGGGGGGGGGGTGGGGTGGGTGGGGGGGGGGGGGATGGTCATACGCTAGATTTTTTAGACAATGTTCAGATCCCCCGTCACCCCCCCCCCCCCCCCCCCCCCCACCAAGAAATTTAGTCCACTCGGAGATTATTGGGACGCAACTTGAGATTGAGATCATACGCTAGATTTTTTAGACAATGTTCAGATCCCCCCCCCCCCCCCGCCCCAAGAAATTTAGTCCACTTGGAGATTATTGGGACGCAACTTGAGATTTTTTTGTTGGTTAGTCTAAATGTTATCCACGTTAGGTAAAGTGTTTTTTGGGGGGATTAGATTTTAACGACAGAAGAAAGGTCAATAAAAATGTCATTTATTTAAAAGTAACAAATCATCTCTTCCCATTGAAATACATGTAGGCCTAGTGGGTAGTTTCGATACAAAACACCCAATCGAAAAAAAAATAGTAGCCACTCCTACCCTAACTTAACTGCACACGTGGTTCATTACAGGTGTTTGTTTAGTGATCAAACCAGTAAGCAATAAATATCTAATTAGATACTCACCGAAACTGTCTGCACAGGTGCCAAATTACAGGAGTTTGTTTAGTAATTAAACCAGTGGCAATAAATGTCTAATTAGACACTCGCCAAAATTGGATTAGTGATGGGGACACAAATCAATCAGCTTCCCATTGTTCGATTCTTCAAAAGTCATTGAAGAAATGATAAAAGTTAAATTGCTTAATATCTCCCGGGAATTGAAGCATTGTCTGTTTGCTGTTTTTACATGAACATTGTAGAATTAAAAATTGGACCCAAGAGAAGAGAATCCCCCAACCCTCACACTTTCATCATATTTTGTCATTATATTTTCTGTTTTCTCACTGTTAAATAAATACATATATGTTTCAAATGGTATACTTTATTTTCCCATTATATTCTGTCTTGATGGTGTAGATGTGGCGGTTCTCCCGCTCATGATTCCCTTCCATACATACACATACCTACGCACCATAACAGCATTCCAGCGAACTTCATGTCAACATGTATGCCCCGGAATGAAAGTGACCTTCTACAAGCTGCAATACCCCTCCCCCTTCCCACACACACTATTCTGGAAGAAAAACATTTTGTTCGGGTAGTTCCATATTTTTTCGGGGCATGTTAGGGATGATAAAATTATGAAAACTCCTCGAAAAACTCGATTTTCGCAATGCAACTTTA